>CM050166.1:75969477-76668369 GCA_027410445.1 Discoglossus pictus
CTTCTAAGCCAGTGGTTCTTAACAGTCATTCCTAGGACAGACAAATCAGCGCAACACGAAATAACCTTTGTAGTTTCACCCTGTTCTGGATCTCAAAGATGGTTCGCATAAGCACTGTGACATATCCAGACCAAAATAATGTTGAGTGACCCTGTACTAAACTATACAAATATATGTCATGAAATCTTTCCTTTTTTTTCCGTATATTAGTCCATGCACTTTTTTAATCACTCTTCTTTGAATTGTATCTTTTTTTTATTTTTTTATTAAATCTCCAACATATTAATGGTAAATATGTCTTAACTTTCTTATTATATTTTTATTGTCACATTGGTGTATTGCTATAATAAACAATGAATGGGGACTACCAACAAAGGCCATTGTAACTGATCCCAATGCTAGTACTTTAAGGCATGTTTCCCATTGTCTCTGGAATGGTGTATGCAAAACTGTGAACAAACGCAGCAACTCGTCAGACTTCCTGGTTACGTAGACGATGTTATCTGCAGCCTGTACTTTCAGTGCTCCAACCCCCCTGAGATTTCCTTTCTTTGCCAGCAGCACTTTCCCACAAATACACTAAAGTATTTTAGAAAATTAGCCAATATCCCCAGAGTATAGGTCCCACATAATTTGGAAGCCACTGTATAGATATGTAGACCACAGATTGACAGACCTAAGGAAGGTTCTCCTTAAAATTCAAAATTAGTAGCACATGCTGATGGATTCAAGTATACTCTCCAGGCTTTGTACTAAACAAGTGAGATACCCTAAAGCCGGAAGAGACCGAGCAATCGTTAAACGACCCACTAAAGTCCTGTATTTACAATATACAGTAAAATTCAGATTATCCGGCACCTAACTGGAACGCTTAAGCAACCAGCACCCGCATCAATTCCCCATATAGAAAAAAAAAAAATCCTCCCGCATAACAGGCACTATTCGGCAGTTTGAGACTACTAACTTTTTTTCTAATTGTTTTTTCTGGGCCTAAATAGCCCCGTTTACGTGCTAATGCCTTTTTAAAGGCATTTTGAGGGGTTTAAGGGTTATTTAGACCTTTTTTTTCTGGGACTCCCGATTGAATCAGGAACTACACTTATCCGGCAATAGGGAATCTCTGTGGGTGCCGGATAACGGGGAGTTTACTGTATATTATTTTTTATGAACTACATATATATAAAAATAGACAATATGTTTGTAGATTATACATTTTAAATTAAAGGCTGCATTATTTTTTTTTTTTTTCAACTTTTACATGTTTTACTGTGGCCAAAGTTGCCATGTTTGAAGAAAAGCTTTTTGAGTTTTGCAGTTCCCTGATGTTGGGAGGAGGCTTTTGAGTTTTGAATCTACACAGTGGAAATGTGGCATCTAACTTGCCAGTTTTTTGTTAACAGGTCTAATGGAAAGCTCATTAGTTTACAAGGTCACATCTTCCTAAGAAGATGGCAGGCAGAATCAGGTCAGAAGAAACTGTAAGCTTTAGTCAAGTTTTTAGGAATTCAAAAGACAAAATAGAAAAAATATGATTACAGCAATTATTTAGCTCATCTCTTATAATTGGTAATCTTGTGTTTCTCAATAATATGTGATCAAACGTAACTTATTATACAGGAGTATAAAATTTGTGTTTCTCCTCAACATTACATCCGAATATAACTAGTCCAATTTTAAAATAGGAAAAAGTGTTTGTTTCTTATTTGACAGATGTGTATTTCTGTTTGTTTTTTTGTTTGTTTGTTTGTTTTATTCTTCAATATCATATGTTTTATTGTTTTATTTTATCCTTGTTTTATTATTCAACCTTGGCAAACCTAATATTATTTATGTGATGAACCTATGGATTGCTTGTAATGTGATAAATGTAGGAAATATATATATTTTTTTAAATATATTTAATGATATTTAAGTAATATATCTTTTATAACATTTTAACTGAAAAAGAACAGTCTTACCGATTTAGTTGTTTTTTTTGTTGTTGTCTTTTTGTATTTTCTTGTGCTTTGACATACTGTTTATTGTTAAAAATAAATAAATAAATTTTTAAAAAATTCTAGAATTATGCAGATTTAATAAGCTGCAGATTCCAGAACCTGGCTAGGGAGTGAATGAGATTCCAAACCCCATGTAAGAACAGATGAAAATGAGCCTGGATCTTTTGTCAAGCACTGAATAACCAGAATCTGATGCATGACAAATGAAGTGCCTGGACTCCATGAATGAATGTGGTCATGTGCCTGAATAAAAAATTACAAGCAATGAATAGATGAATGAGGTCTGCACCCAATGAATAGGTGAATGATTACATTTTAATGTCTGGTGGGTCGGTGGATACCTGTACAATGTAAATGATCACACGTCAGTCTGTCTGGTGTGAATTAGGATGTTCTGCTCCCTCTTCCATGATTATTTGTGTTCTCACACTTGTTTATATGGTTCCATTAGGGAATATAAACCACCATGTATACCATCTGCAGCACTATTTATCCTGCTCTTCCCTCTTGGGTACTTTTCTGGTATATTTACCTTGAGCAGTCATCTGATCTTAGGAAGAACAATATCCCACCATCCTTTTGATCGTTGTGAACGGAGGATAATATAAAGGGAAGGAAATGGCATCATATTGTACACTGTATGTTACACAGATTAGATTTTTGTATGAATTCCTTTCACATTATTGAGGATGCTATAATATATTTGTAATAAGTGAAACATTTCCTATATGAGAGCATGAATGCACAGAGTCCTTTGTCCTGGTAATATAATTTAACACTATAGCCCATGGGCATATTTAGGTTTTCTGTTGCCCTAGGCCATTCAGATTTAAAGCACCCCAACACCCCACTTGCAGCTCCTCCTTTCTCCTTTCCATATCTTAGATCATAAGTGTATGGGTGAACATACATATGGTATTTCTGAACATGTCAAGTACACTTACAGAAATATCACTGCAGGTTTCTGTGCATATACAAACATATTTCAATGTACTGCACGGCATCTATGTGTGCGGGCCTGGGCCTTGGTAGAAACACACCCCTGCTATAGCCTACATTTGCACCCAATATTCGCTAAGTAATGCAATACTTCAGATAAAATTAAAAAAAGTAAACACTGTGAGGTTCAAAATATCTAAATATAACCTTTTAATGTCCAATTCTGCTTTTAATGGCAAAAGTAATTTCTAGCAGGATTAGAATCTGAGAGGAATTGTGGATTCAGATAAGATCTCTGAAATATTGTCACTTTACATTGCCACTTGACAATATAGCTAAACAATATAACCCACAGCTGCAGGCAACCTAGCACTCCAACCTGGTATCCCCCATGACACAGATTCTGCTTTATTGTGTCAGATTTTCTCTAAAATGCTTTTTATGCATATCTGTCAATTTTGTTACATGCTTCTTGAGTATGAGGCCCTATATAAAAGTCCATCTTTCACATATATAGTGCAGCCTAAACTGCACTCATCTGTTGCAGGCACTTGGCTGTTTTCTAAGTGATCTGATCCTTTTGTTGGGATTTCAAAGAGCTGAATTCCGTGCCTCCTCTGATCAATAGTGATGATGTGCAGGCGATCATGACTACTTCTGTGTACTTGTACCAACATCTTGCATACAGCTGCTGTCTCTTGTGTAAGTACAAGATAATCTGCTGAAATAAGATCTGAGAGGGGAAAGCTGGCCATGGCATATCTTGGCCTATACTTCACACTGTTTCTTCCCAGCAAGTACACAGCTTGCATGGAATTCCGTGCCTGGTCCGAACGCAGTGAACACAAATTATAATATCATTGCCACAATTTCTTGGGGAACTAAATAATCTTATTTTTATTTTTCAACTTTAGTGACAATTCAGCAACTGAATTTCTGATATTGCAATTGTGATATCAAAGATTTACAGCCTTATTATATTGTGATTCGGCCAATTTAATAGGGCTCTATATAAGCACATACCATACTTTTTTTTTTTTACAGAAGTTTAGTTAGTGAAGACCTTGCTTTTTGATTGAAGTTCACTAACTAAAAACTTCTGTAAAAATATGCTCTGTGCTTGTATAGAGCCGTATTCAATTGGCCGAATCACAATTTAATAAGGCTGCAAGCCAATAGTCTAGCTTTAAAAACAAACATAAAATGCTTCAAATATACAATAATATGGTTAATATGTAGAGATGGGTTTCCTCTTCCTGGACAAAGCATCTTGGAAACCAGCTCTTTTGTCAGCAAAGAGGCTAACTTAGAGTGCTGAAGATAAAGATAGTAGACATATAGCGATGATGTGATATGCAGTATAGCTTGATCCTGTTTGACTGGGGACTATAAAGGTTGTATCATCAGAGACACACTTTTTTTTTTTTTTTTTCTAGGAGGATAAGAAAATAACTATGTAGTAAATATAGCAACCAAATAGGACGAGTGTTCTGCTTTTATCCCAATGGACACCCAACTGATCTTTCCTGGCACTATGAACAAACAGTCCTCGGAGCATCACTCTACAACTTTGATGTGGATAGGGAGGATTGTGTGAGAATGCAGAGAATGGCTTATTCTTCCCAAACTATCCTATGCCCCAGCTCTATTTTAGATGTATTTTTTGGCTTTTTGCTCTGAAACAATTCACAAGGGCTTACATTTGTTTTCTAAATCAGAATGATATGGTTATTTATTTCACGCCTCTTAATAACGCTTGAATGAAATCGGAAATTAAAGGACTACTATATTTCTATTTTTGAAAATGATCTCTTTTGAAGAACCAAATGCGACAAAGTTCTTGCCCAGCGAGATCCTGGAAGTCAGAAGGGATATGTACAACAGGAATGAAACTATAGAAGAATGTTAGAAAAGAGGAGGTGATGGATGTAGTAAAGTTGGAAATGTTTGGGGCATACGGAAATATTTAATTTCAGAGGATATTTTTGAGGAAAACCAGTACAATTTAGCAAGAGAGCCAATCTGAATGGAGGAAAATCGGAGTGAAATATTACACCTACACTGTTTTCATGGGTGGCTGAATGACTGGTGGTGTTAGGGATTGTTATGCTAAATGGAACAATTGGGCTTTGTTGGGTTGGAAGTATGAATATCTCTGTTTTAGAAATATTACATTTCAGGTGACACCGGCCACCCAGTATAAAGTAGTAGGGAGACTAGTTCTGAATGTCAAGGGCAAGTTTAATGGTTGCAAGTTACATTTGTGTGTCCTATGCACAGGAATGATACTTGAAGCCAATGGCAAAGAAATGAATGTGAGCAACTAGGAGTGTTAAAGAGCTTTCTTGTGATGTGACTAGATTGGGTTTTGCAGGCTTCTTCTAATGAAAATAATCTGAGTGTGGAAGATCAGTATGCATTGTATTATCAATTAATAAGGAAAGGGCGTAAGCTGAATGCATTATAATATAAGAAATGTGAATGCCAAAAGCAGTAAAAAAAATATGGTGTGATAGAGATACAGCTTAAGTATATGCATTAATAACTGTCCTTGAAGGACCACTGAGGTTTGGGCAAACAATATTCCCCCATCCTTTTGATCATGTTTGTAAAATATGTAATAAATTAATGACTTCAGTGAAAATGTCTCACACAATTACTGTCGTGTTCTGTGCAAAATGGCAAATGTTATTGGCATTTCATGATCTTCCAACCTCTTCATATTGTGGTCAACACTCCTTCCTACTCATGGCTATGATGTAGTAACCGCATTTGAAGACTACTTGAGGGGATGAAAGCTTTCTTGCTTTTAACTTTAAGCAGCTGGTCTTTCCATATCAAGATATCTGCATATCATACAACAAACAAAGGTGTCTGAACAAAAATAGAAAATGAATCACATAACTGATGAATATGTTTGGCGTGTTTAGTAGATCTTCTACATCGTGTTGAATAATAAATAATGGGGCAACAGATGGCCCATATTTGTGTTGTTTAACTGAAATACCATTCGCAGGTTACTTATCTTTCGTTTTCCAAACAAGTTAATATGGTTCCTGAGAATACTTTATTTTTAACCAATATTAAAATAACTTGTAAATATATTGAAATCTGTCTTCTGAGAAGTATCTAATTTCAGTTTTCAGGTACAGAAATTGTAAATGCAAAGGCACTACTGAAATGGTCCATGGGATTTTCCTCTAAATCCAAATACACAGATCCATTATTTATCAGATTTCATTTCCTTGTAAAATATTCAGCCAGTCATGACCATGATATTAGAAGATCATTCATATGCTTTTTTTTAACTAAAATATGCTTTATTTTCTTGTGCTGTTACGGAGTGTGTTCTCTTGTAATGTCATCATTCGAAATATATGACACTTTTTTAAAAATGTTTTTACAAAGTGGAGTTTCTGTTATTTTGAGATAATGTCCTATTAAAGTTTCGTGTTAGGAGCCGCATTGTGTAACCGAGAGCAAAACCGAGTATTAGAAAATAGGAACTCTTTCTGATGATTTATAATTGATCCCTTCTTCTGATCTACATGGTCATGTTGAGCTATTTATGTTACTGTAACTACTGAATAAGTCATACTACTAATCTATCATGGACTGAAAGGGGCACAGGAAATGTTCTACTTGTAAATGGTAAAACAACAAATTTGTAATATATTGCTGTAAATCTAATGCCATAAATCTTACTTTGAAAATGGCTTTGGTCAGTTAGTTGTGACCAAATGAAAGGATGTCTGCTCACTGTCTTCTCTGCTGGGCTTTGAGTGTAGTATTCTGGCTAATTGTCTTCACATATGACTATTTCAGTATTAGGGTCATAGTAAATGTGACGTCAAAGAGCAGTTTTCAGCTGACAAGAGGACATCTTTTGAAGTTAGAAGGAAATAGATTCCAATTTAAAGAAACAGGGTTCTTCACTGTAAGGGTGGTTAATCTGTGGAATTCTCTACCAAAGGTGGTTATTACAGTGGATTCAATTGCTAACTTTAAAAAGGGTTTGGATATATGTATTAATTAAGAAGGGCATTCAGGGTTATCCTGCATAACTAGAGAAGGAGTATTGATCCAAGGAGGAATCCGATTGTCAGTCTATGTGTCAGGAAGGAATTTTATTATTTACCTGTGTGAGCCAATTGGCAAAGTTTCAACTTTTTTTTTTTTTTCCTTTTTGACCTCCTCTTGATCAATGAATCCACATAGAACAATGTTGAACTTGAAGGACGAAGTCATTTTCAACCTCAATGTGTATGTAACTATATAATATAGTGATACTTTGTGCTGCTGACATTCATTTCTGGTATATCTGAAAATTCAGAGAAGACAAGGAACGTCAAAAAGTCATTGTGTCTGTATCTCCTCACCACTTCTGGTGTTTTTTGTCCTAGAGACAGGCTAAAGTGACTTTCAAAGACCTCACATTGCTGCTTGAGTCTAATTTTCTTGTGCCCTTACTGTGTGACATTACCTGTACATTGTTCTGAAGTGATCACGAGACTGACGTTAGACACCTGTAAAAGATCTTACCTCAGAGAACCTGTATTCCATGAACATATAAGTAGGCCACAGGTGTTGAATTCTGAGCCATACGGAAGTTTGATTTTTTTTTTTTTCTTCCCCTTTGTTTGTTTTTTGTTTATCTTAAGTGTTTAGTTCCCTTTTGGAAATGTTGTATTCTCCCTTACACCACTTCATTGTTTTTTTTTTGTTGTCAGGTGCCTGACAGACTGTTTTGACGGCCTATATATGTCGCTGAGCTGGTTCCTATGCACCACTTTCCCTCCGTTTTATTTTTCTGTGAGAAAACTTTGCTAACAATCCCTTCCACCCTCGAGAGGACTGTGGATTGCTTGCACTGTCAATACATCTCAAGAAGCCTTTGTGGAATACAATAAACCTCCCTGTCCTTTTCTCAGGAGAGGCGGTAGAATTTCAGCCACTATTTCAAATGTAGATAATACCTTGTTTGGAGAAGTTTGTTTGGGGGGAAAAAAAGAGAAAAAGAAAAAAGTAGTTTAAGTTAGAGTGAATTATCACCTAGGCTGGCTGGCTGCATGTGTGTGTTTGTGCCAGCAACACGATACTGTGGGAAAGTCTGGAGCCACCTTTTGGAGATGATGAGAAAAGGAGTCCTATACAGACATGAACTGACATACAATGGACTGCTCTCCATATTGACTCTTAATGGGTTACCTTGGCTATACCAGTCATCCAGATCAGTGTCCAACTGGCGGCCTACAGGCCAGATGCCTCCCATCAGCTGATTTCTGTGGCACACTGGCTGCCAGGGAGGATCTCCTCATGAACTAATATTATTAAAATAAAACACTTGGCATGAATATATAAATAAATAAATAAATATATATATATATATTTAAGTCACCTAGTTTACATGTTCAGTTATTCTACTGCACTCTGGGAAAGGGGCATGGAAATGTGCCCACAAAGGCTTCCCATTTCAATCCAATACCTTTTCAATCATGGCTCCTTGTAGGCATATGCCTGCTGTATTCCACAGCTTTAATTTACATATTCATTTATACTTAAGATCCTCTACAGCACTGATCTAGATCAGGGTAATTGTAACTGTGAAACATTGTCTGATCTGGTACAACCGCATATGGAAGCAATTTTCCATTTCATAGCCTGGTTGAGGAATCTGATCACAAATAATTATTTTAGCATCAAGTGAAATTTTGTATAAAAATCTATATTTTTCTATTCTGTTATGACGTTACATACTGTTAAGTTAATATATTTTTTCTTCATATTATGTTAAAAACATCTATGATTGTAATTTTGTTATCTTGGTATCAATTGGATTTATTAGCAATGCTAATTCATTGTAGGCTAGATCTGTATTATGATTTAAATATGGATGTTGGTGTTGTAGAGATGAACTATATTTAAGGGACATGGAATAGTTTCTGAAATTGACTAGGTTTAATATACCTATGTATTTACTTTTTATGTACTTTTAGTTTTATTAAAAAGCCATTAAATGCTTGTTGAAACATGTTTTGGGACTTGGTTCCTGATAGGATAGTACACCATACTGCGCAATCCAGTGTTTGAATCTCGATATATTTTTTTTTTTTTTGTGTGCATATCATTGATGCTCCAACTTTGTGCTTATGATTCTTTGGTACATCCTCTCTTCAATAGCTTGTATACATACAAGTAAAAAATAAAGATAAACCTAAAACATGGTTGCTTCATCTGCCACTTGTTAACGAAAGGTTAAAGGCTCACTGTAATGCATATGTTTGTATAGCAAAGTCTATTAAACACAGAGTTAGCCCCCTGATAGGCACAGGTGGAGCAAAGCAGCTCTGGCTGAGGAAAAAAATAGAAATTTGCAAGTAAGAAAAAATATTAACTTTTATTTATTTTAAATTGCATAACGATTTAATGGTCTATCCTCAACAAACAAACGTGAGCTTTATTTGTGATGCATGTTTTAAACATAAATGTGTATTTTATTTATGAAGTTTTTTTTTTTAGTAAAACTTGTTGAAACATATTGGAAACTTACAGGAAATATCTCGGTGTAGGTAGAGAGTGTACAGACCTCTAGATCTCATTGGTAGACACATGTGACCCATGCAGCTACATTGCTGCACATTGGCTGACAGGGGCAAGCCCTCAAAGACCGTTATACTTTCAAAGCAGTATATTCTGCCCATGAGCTTAATTTTCAAAAACAAAAACACACTCTACAGCATTATCGCATGCTCTCTATCAGATGCAACAAACAAAAAAATGCTTTCAATGGCCATTTAATGTGAAAAAGCCATGGTAATTTAGTTTTTTATTTCCTTAAATTTAACAAATGACCACATAATATGAATATATAGGCTATAATTTTATCCGATTAGGAACGTCTGAAGGGGTTAACATATTCTGCTGATGAAGGGGTTAACATATTTTGCTGACATATTCACATGAGATATAGCCTAACCATAATAACACATTCCTGTCCTTGGAACATCTTGCGACCTTACTAAAACACAAAACATTTCTAGTTGTTCTAAGAAACAGAAAACTCCTGATTATCTGTCCTTGTAATGTGTACTGTGTAAATCGCTTCTAATATCCGCCTTCTTTAGCAAGTATATAACCTATGCTATGACGTAGCAATAAACGGAATTTGGACAGAGAATGATTTTGTGTGCGTTACTTCCAGTACGGCTCCCCAGAATTCTGACTGTGTGTTCCAAGCCGCCAACTACTGAATTAGGAAGCCCCAACAATGTCCCAACACAATAAGCAGCTAATAGATGTACTGAGCTCTAGATGATAAATACAATTCTCTAACAAGGCCAGTTAAACTTCAGATCAAATATGTGGAGGAAAGCTGTTAATTTAAGAGTTTAATATGGGTTATCTGCCAGTAGAGAAAATGCCAAGAATCAGCACCAATGTGAAAAATTGGGTGGGGGAGTAGGTGCTCTCCTGGTACTAATGTGACAAAAGCCTAAATTTATTTTTATTGTGTTGACCTACATTTGACTAAACCTTAAAATCTACATCTATTTAATGCATTTGCTGGCCTCACCTACCAAGGAATTTCATATATAGAAAATAAATCCTGAAAATACATATCAATCTAAAAATGAAACTGAAACTTGTATTCTATCAACATTTTACTGGTCAACTCCTGTCCATGTTGCTCAACTGCAAATCAGAGTGCACTGATGGGATATCACAAAAACATCTTCACCTTGTAACAGTGTGACGTAGTTGCCTTTTGGTTCATAAGTAGTTAATTGGTAGAGTACTCAGCAGCTCTTAGCCGATAATTCTCAAAAACAGAAGGACAAATTTAGCGGTTGTTAGGCACCATCGAGTTATTAAGGAAAACATCTCCTGTATTAAAGCTCCCACTTTTAAGTACAGGACATGCTGAGTTGTCGTAAGGATTAGTGCTTTGGTGCCTGACTATAATAATGGGTTTATGTATGATTACCTTGCTTGCAGCAACCTATCATTTGCGCTTCCTTCTGAACTTGCTTGATGGCAGCCTCTGTAAGCAGTATCCATGTTTCCGCTTACCTGCTACCATTCTCTATTGATCTATTATCCACAAATGTTTTAGCTGCAGGGAACATCTGTCACAAAAGCCGGTGTTTATACCCCACATTACCTGACAGACATGTCAGCCTACTTTTTAAAAGATGCCGATTTTCAGGATCTCTTTATACGCAGGTGCGACGGGGCTGTTGAAGAATTTCTTTAATAAATTGGATTAGACGTGATTAAAGTATCTGGGAGTTTGTGTTCAAATTACCAGAAGCAGCAGTTAGGGCTTGTGACAGTCGTATCACAGCTTAATTGCCTGTTCTTTTCATTGGAATAAGCCTCCCTGGAGGCATACTAACAAATCCGAAAACTTTCACCAGCATTGTGCGATTCATTGCTGGCTTCAGAACCTTTTTTTTTTTTTTTTTTTTTTTTTTTTTTTTAGGGATGTGGAGGGAGGTTTAAACACAGAAGCTGCTGTTTAAAGCTTGACCCCATTCTAATATTTCCAAAAGAGTTTTAAACAATTGGCTGTCAGTATTGCCAGGCACTGAAGGTAATGCAACAGGCTGTTTTTCCTTCATTAATGTAGTCTATGAAACTAAATGTATAATATTTGGTACCCTTGGCATTAGGCAGTTTTGAGCAAATTTATTACCAGTATTAAAGATTATTAGCCTCATTCAATTGCTGCAAATTTGAGATCCATGCTCGCAAGTGGAAATCGCAGGCAATTTTGCTATTCAATTGGCGTCTTCTGCGAGCTCGGAACGGGTTACGACTTACGGCCGTGCGAAAATGGCGGCCGTACAACTCGGAGCCTGCATCACTTTGAATCCTTTGATCTGTCACTTTTGCAGAGCTAAAATCGCAAAACGCTATTCAATCGCCCGATTACACCCACTTCGCAAACATCCCAGCTGGCTCCTCATTTTATGGACAATTCTGCATTTATCAATACACATAATCCATCCCATGGCTCCTAAGAAAAGTTTGACACTTCTAATCTGCCTGGCTCGTTAGTTTGGTATATAATTATCAACCCCTGATTTAAAGTCTAAAATTATATTGTTCTCTGTGCAAATGCAGTTTTTCAAAATGTTGACATAACATTAAATATCTCAAATGGATGGAACCAGTCTCTGTTATAAAATGGCAAACTGACAGTTTTTTTTTAATCTGTAACTTGTAAATACTTTATTTCAAATAATATGTATTTTTATACTCTAAGCTGAGGAGCAAGGTTTATAATTTTGAAAAGTAAATACTTCAAAAAGCAGGATTGGGTAAACATAGTGTTATAGAATAGATAATAGCAATACTCCCATGGGCTTGTGATCTGTTGTCCTCCCCTTTAATAACATGTTATTTTTCCATACAGCAGTATGGTCTTTGTAACATACCCAAGGTATAGCATCTTACTTTTGCATATTATGTTTGGCACACCTCTGACTAGATTAGTGGTTCCCAAACCTCTTTTTTTTTTTCTTGAACTGCAGTGGTACTTTAAGCTGTGGTGCAGGCTGCCATGTTCAAGTCAGAGGTGTGACTGCAAAGACGGTCTTGATTATTATGGATAAAGTATAAGGCTAGGGAGTCCCTGAAGCTTAAAGGACAATGGAAGTAATTAACTTTGTTGTATCTCCAAATGGATATTTCACTTTGTGTGTTTTTTGTTGTTGTTTTTTTTAAATGAAAATTTCAGAACAAAAGAAAAAAATATTTAAAAGTTTAATCTCCCTGTTGGCTTGCCTTGTTAAATGGTGAGAATTAATATAACTATGTGAGTCATACTTGTCTGCTACAAACAATGATATGCACAGAGCAATACTTCTTGTTGGTTTCAAGGAAACTTTAACCAATATTACTTAATGTTTTTTTATGCCCCCCCTCCAAAAAAAAAAATATATATATATATATATATATATATATATATATATATATATATATATATATATATATATATATATATATATAATTTATTTATTTAAAACATGATCTTTTTAAAAATACACAAACAATTGTTTTACGTTCATTTAATTTATTAGGTGCAAGATTTATTAGGTGCAAGTTTATATTGTTAGTGTCAGAAAAAGCAATTTGTGATAAGAAGGCAGCAGTGCTGTACAAGCTGCACACCGGAGGTGGGTTAACAATTGGTTTTGCCATGTGTATACTGTCCTATCCTATATCACAGATCATTGGAGCTCATTGAATTTGACACCAACCCCCAAATGTGCCCTCAAGCAAGCTTTTGTCAGTAGATACAAGCTCTGCTCTCCAGAAATGTAAATGTCCCTCTCTCTCACACATAAGTATAATGGATGCTTTCAGGCTTCAGAGACATCAGCATTTTCTTTGGAATAATAATAGCTTTATGAGTTTTTACTTGCCTAATTACAGTCTTAGTCAGACTCAACGTTTTTGATTTTTTCTCTCATTGTACAGTGGTGAGATTGCATCTTAATTCTTTTTTATTTCATTTTTTTTGTTGATTTCATTGAGAAAGAGAAAAAATGGAGGTCCTGTAAACTGATATTGTTGGTTCACGGTGTGGGTAAAATCTAACTGAATTGACGGATTACCAAATTTTCAGAGGAAAATGTGTTTTATTATTTGGAAAATGTATCTGTCACCGTTTCAGAACAGGAGTAATAATAGCTTATGTCATTAATGCGCTAAGTATTGTGAGTTTGGTGCATGTATGCCCACTGTAAAAAATAGTTGTATTCAAAACCTGTTTGAATATTCTTTATAAAACTTCTTAAAGCTTAGGCAAATCAAGACAAGCCTACATGAACAGACTTATGCACAAAGAGGTCACAACACTCTTGAAGTCTCAATAGCACCCAGGCAAATCATTTCCTCTTTAGACTATACCATTGCTTGGATTTTCTACAGCTCATTGGCATTAAATAAGGTTTCTGCTTAAACCATGTTTATATAGCGGCTTAAGTGGATTTATACCTTTGTCAATAAGAGCTGTGCCAGGCAGAACCAGCACTAGTGCACGTAGGACCATTTGCTATAATAACACACTGTTGGAGCAGATTGAATGTGGCACCCAAGTGGCAAGATCCATTGTTTGCAAGATTATTCGAGACTCCTGCGAGGAGGAGTGGCAAAAGGTTATATAGGCCATGGAAAATGTGTGTGGCTGGCATTATATTAAAAGGTCATAAATATTGCTCCATTTTAATACATTTTATAAGTTATTATATTATTATACTACGTTGTCTAGATGGTGACAATACAATACCACCATATACCTAGTGCATGGATGGTCAGTGTCTGTTTATACAATTGTCTTCTTGTTGTTATAGTGCTCTGAGTGGCACCAGGAGTCTTGGTACCAAGGCTCTAAAATACAAATATAATGTTGTTTGGTGATATTAGAAGCAGAAAGTCCCATGATATTGAAATCCTGTATGATGAACATTCTAGTTTATTCTCTAAATTATATCTCCCTGCATCATTTTTTTTTTCAGGACCAGTTGGACAATGTTTATGTCAATACTACTTTACCTGTATTCTTAGCATACTCTATTTATTATTATTTTGTATTCCTAGTTTGTGTATAATCCCATCTACACTTTGCATAAAAGCTGTGGGAATGCAGCGGGCATAAGCTTAAAGGAAACCATGTTTAAAATGGTTATGGATAGAAGAACAAAGCATTTGTGGACACATTTGCATGTCCCTGCTCAGCTGTATGTCTCGGAATTCTGAGCAAGAATGTTCTATTTTATATATATATATATATATATATATATATATATATATATATATATATATATATATATATATATATATATAAATAGCGTTTGAATGTCTAAAACAAGTTAAAAAAAAAATTCTTGCTCAGAATTCCGAGACATACAGTTATTTCACTGCACTCTGGGAACCTTGGAAGGGTCCGGATCCTTAGGTTGTGTATTGTATATTTTGAATAGATAGTTCACCACAACAATCATTTAATATATGGTGGGCAAAAAAGTGATAGAAGCCCTCCACTGTATGTAAATGTGAGTATATATACACACCATACACACAGGTTCCAAAACTATTTCTGAAGGTATATGAGGCACTTGGAGAACTATTTGAACATCTCTGATTGTCCTGTGGACAAGTTAATGTTTCTTTCCACTGTTCATTAACAATTAGTTATATGCAATTTGTATGCACATTCTATATTACTATAAAACGCATGTTATTGGAAATAATATGACTTTCAAGCACTTTTGTACCACATTTAATACATTTGTATTACTTTTATTCATGTTTATTTTTTTTCTATCATAAGTCTGCCACTTGTTGCATGGACTTTCTGATTGAAGCTCACAGATCACTTGTCCACAGATCGCATTTATTGTACAGCTATGGAAATAGAAAAAATACAGAGGGGGAAAAAAAGATCAAAAGTTCACTTTATTAGTGTTTTGAAAGCAAAATACATGTTTTCTCAAAGTGTAATTTATAAGTGCTCTAACACTCCAGGGTGTTGAATAATCCTTTAATGTATACCCTATTGCATGTTAACTCCTGTTGAGCATCAAAAGGAGGGAACTAAGCAGGACTTTGATCAGCTCATGATAAAATGTACATTTTGCAGGAAGATATGGAAGCAATTGTTGACCCTGCATTCCTTTACACTAAATATGCTTATTTTCATCAATTAATGTTGCAAAAAATATGTTGAGCGAAATGAAAATTGCAATATGTTATATTATAATCCCTTTCGGTTCTCTTCCAAGTAGTACAGAATATTCATATACATTATTATTAATATTCTTTCTCTAGAACGCATTCACATTTCTTAAGCACTAGATTTAAATAATCCTAGCAACTTGCTCATCAAAAATGCAATAAAAAAGCCTGGCAATGCTGTTTGCCACACAATGCGAGTCTTTTGGCCCTCTGAGCACCTTCGGTGCTCATCGTGAGCCCCGCACTGAGCGCCTTTGGCTCATTGCGAACCTCTCCCCTCGTGTAGTTCAACTTTCCTGCTTTGCAATGATCACCTTCGGCGCTCGTGCAACCCTTTCCTCCCGCCTACTGTACGGGCCGCTCATTGCAGAGTTTGTTAACCTGCAAGTTTTGTGCTTGGGAATGCCATGTGTCTCTTTCCATCATCTCCCCCTGTGCCTTTCCTGTGTGTTTCTCCTCTGTGTGTCTGCTGAATCTTTCCGTTCCTTTTATTTTTAAAGTCCTGCGTGCCTGGCGTTGTTCGTGCAAGTGTTAGTGTCCTTGCCGTTGTGTATTTTCTTAGTCTCGTATATTTTTCTGAGTTTTTGGAATTTTTCCGAGGTTGGAATGTGCCCAGCCTCGTTTTCATTCTGTTTTTAAGATTTTTTTTTACATCCGCCATTTTTATTCTCGCTTAGCCGATTTTTGAGTGACAAAACCCAGCAAACTGGGCTTAAATTTGCTTGCAACCTTACTCCCAGGCGTCCTGGCTCTCCCTTTGTGCTGTGTGTGAGTGTGTTTTAGTTCAGTTTTTATTTTTTTTGTTGCTTTTCGTGTTTTTCTATTCCTGCGGTTCAGCAGTTACATTCGTATTTTTGGAAGTTTTTTTTTTTTTTTTTTTTTTTGCCCTCAAGACTCCAAGGTTGGATTTTTTTTTCCTCTAAGTCCCGAGTTCCTCAACTGCTTGCAGCCCAAGTCCTGCATGTTTCCATTCCTCAACAGCTCATCTCGCTTTTCTCAGCAGGCTTCTATGCCTCAACGGCTCACTTCGCGAGGCTTGCAAGTGGTGACGACAAATCAGTTTGACAATCATAATATGTGATACATGTACAAATGTATGCACTTTTATATTGTATAAATGTAAACCTAATAAGTGTAAGCCATATCTTAATATACAAGTCATGAAGGAAAAATGTTTAAATTTGCATGCATACATTTTATAAAGTGAATTCTGTAGTCGGAATTTTTTTCTCTTGACCCAATACCAAGAAGTCTTCTGAGGTTGTATGTTTTGTAGCTTCCCAGTTTGGAGGAATGCCTTATCTAGTTTGCCTGGGAAGTGGGAGCTGCAATGCCAAGACATTTTGCAATCTGAAAGCCATTACTCTTATCTTTCTTTTGAAATATACTGCTATAACTGGGGATTTGATTGATATTGTGATAGAGATCTCTATCATTATTACCTTTTTAAGAAGTGGAAGCCAAAGATTGAACGTGTTGATGGAATAATTAGGGCCAAAGCAATAGAGGATGTGGAAAGCAGCTTGTTAGAACAGAACCCAAATATAGGAGCAAAAGTACATAATGCAATACTGCCAACGGCAAACTGCAGACAGATAATGGAAATAATCATTGGCCTTAATAACTAGTGTAATTTCCTGCTAGAAAATGCCGGGATAAATGGTCTCAAAACAAACCTTCTTTTTTTTTTTTTTTAAAGGTAACTCTACCTTTTGAATTATTCAGTAATATTCATCCTCTCATGTACAATTTTATTGTTGCATTATCCAAAGCCAATGTGTGCTTAATTTCTGGAAGATATATATCGTGTTTAACACTGGGATGGTACATTATTTGTGGGAAAGTTCTCTGCACCGAGAGGAGCCTAGCTGCCAGGTTATTGGGGTTATGAAGAACAGTTCTGCACTTTGTGAAATATTCCTTTTTTTGCTTCTTCTCACACGTATAACTTACATTTTTGCTGTAACCAACATTTGTAACTGGTCAGATTGTTTTTTTTTTTCCATCTTTTCACAATTGTGATCCACACATACAATATGTTGAACCTAAAGTTTGGCATGATGGATAGTCTGCACATGCATGTATGAAGCGCTCTTGGAGTTCAGTGGCATGGATGCAGGATTATCGCAGATACTTCTTCACGTTTATCCATTTTAAGATTAAAACAGTATTGTCTGTGGTTAGGACTCCTGTCTTGTGCATAATCGATCACATGCCTTGCTTAAAGCTGTGTAATACAGTGAGCCTTTGCCTAAAAGGAGCCATGTATGAAATAGTTTTGGGATTTTAGTGTGAAAATGCATTGTTGGCTCATTTGCATGCCCACTCCCAGTTTCCCAGAGTGCAGTCTAATTACTGTATTTCTGTGCAACTTGAGCATCAACTTTGTCCTATTTATTTTCTGTTGTACTGTACTCCGTATGGTAGAGGGCTTGTATGTATGTGTATACAGCTATACCTCGTTTAATGCGTTAGGTTCCAAGCAATAGGCGTGATAAGCGAAACATGGGTTAGGGGAACTCATGAAAAAAATACACAATTGCAATTGAAATTTTAACTGTTTTATATGAACTTCAAACAAACAGCAAACATAACACTAACACAAACTGGTCATTAGCAGAAATATAAACTTTAAATTTGTGAGGTTCAAGCTTCTGGCTCCTCCTGGTTTCAGTTTTTCTGAGAATCGGAGCATTAAAAGGGGTTTGGCAGCAAAAATAGTGTTATACAGACAATTACGGGTCAAAAGAGCGTTATAGCGAAACACAGATAAAAGGGGTAATGTTAAGCAGGGTATACATGTATATAAATATCGGTGTTAAACGGGGTCTACCTGTATGCATGTATGTATATCTCTATAATAGTTGTGGATCTGCAGGGCTGTTAGAACGCTTACGATGTTGGTAACACTTTGTGAGGCGAGCCGAGTCGTCGACCGTGTGGGACTTGAGCTGCAATGAGCGCCAAGGCACAAAATTATGGCCCGTAGGTCTTAGGAACCGAAGGACGTAGATGGACTGTGGGCCTCGGAAAATTACGACTTTAACGGCCGAACCAAGGAACTCGAAGGACCTGCTAAAAACAACAAATATGCCTCAAATTAACTTAAACACTCACACATAGCCCAGGGGGAGAGACACAGAGTCTGTGAGTAAGGTTGCAAGTTAATGTGAGGCATATTATTATTATTATTATTATTATTATTATTATTATTATTATCATTATATCGCGCCAGCATATTTGGTAGCGCTGTACAGGGGTTGAGTAAAGCGTTTTTTCAACATGAAAAATCGGCTAAGCGAGGGGCAAAAAAATGACGGTCGAAAAATCGTAAACACGACAAAAACGAGGCCAAAGGACGTAAAAATAAGCTCAAACAAGTAACCCCACTTAACGCAAGACAGTAATACTTAAACCAAGGCACTAACACTCAACCCGAGGTAACAGTCATCGCAAGGCCCCTAAAATACACAGGGGGGGGGGGGGGGGGGAAGGCTCACAATGAGTGCCGAAGGGGAACAGAGGGACCATATCCTCGCATTGTGTGGCAAACCGCATTGCTAGCCTTAAAATTTTACTCTACATTTTTCACAGGCAATTTTCAACATCGCAAACGTTACGTACACTGACAACTATATAGGGGATATGTGATACACATATAAATAAGTAAAAACACTGCATTCTGGGAAGCTGAGCTGGGACATGCAGATATGTGTGTGTGTGTATGTATATACAATTGCCCGTCAAAAAATGACGGCAATAGAATTGTAAGTTAAGGAATGGTGTTTGGTACAGACATTATTTTTTGTGGTGGTCTGAGATCTTAGCGCTGATTGCAAGTTTATTTTTTATTTTTTTTATCAGTGGCGCTTTTGCTGTCATTGTAAGGTCTGCACTGATCTGCTTTTTGTGCTCATTGCAAGGCTGTCCCCTGGTGTAGTTTGTGTGCTATGAGCAGCGTTGGTGCTCGTTGTGTGGCGCGCAGTGAAGGTCTTTTGCGTTTATTGCGATAGTGCTTTTTTTCTGTTTTTTTTTGTGTATATGTATTTTGTGATGGTAATTAAATAAGTAATAAATTACTAAATAAATATACTTTACCTATTTGTAAGTAATACATGCAGGAAGCATTGTGCTGAAGAGCTGACAATCTGTTTTGAAGTTCCTGCAGCATACAATATTGGTTTGCACGGTTGTGGAGCTGAGGTGTAAGTGTCAGCATTGTGTGTAGTGTAAATAGGCTGCGTGCACTAGGGGAAGCCGTTGGTGTAGCTGGGTACTTTTGCATTCTGTAAGGTAGTGTTGTAAAATGGCGGCGAATGTGTATGTGGCAGGCGGGTTTGTATGATGAAGCGTCCTTTCTAATGGTGTATGTTGTAGGTCGTACAGGTTTTTGTAAAAGCCGTATTTGCTTTGTGGAATTTAGGGGTCGTGTAGCCTCATTTTTGTTTTGGCGGCCATTATTTCTCTCGCTTAGGGGATTTTCGAGTGTGTAAACTTTGTAAATTTGCCAGAATTCAAGGTTTAAGCAGTGTAGCAGAGGTCCTGGGTGTCCCCCCTTGGTGTGGGTAAGGTTTTTATTTTATGTGTGTGTGTATTTTTGTGTTTTTTTAATGTTTGCCGCAGTGCGCGGGTTGTCCGTTAAGGTCGTATCTTTGCAAGTCCGTAATGTACATTGCGAGCCTCTCCTGTCGTGTAATTTTGGTCCTCGGAGAGAGATATATATTTCTATGTATATATAGTTAAGTAATAATGAATGATTTATTCAATAAATTAATTAATGATTTATTAAATATATACTTTAATTATTTATAATTGATATATGCAGCGAGCAATAGGCTGAAGAGCTAACAATCTGTTTGTATTTTGCGTCTGCATAGAATATACATTGTGAGTGTTAGTGCCCTGCTTATAAAGTGTAATGAATGTTCCAAGTGTGCATTCTAAATAGGCTGCGTGCGCGATGTAAAGCGTAATGTTAATATGGTATGCGTCTCGTGAGCATTTTCCAGCTTTTGTAATCGCGTAGTACTTTACACATCACACTACGACCTACAAGATACACTGTTTGCCGTGTTTTGCGCGGTCCGGGGTCGTGTAGCCTCGTTTTAATTTTTTTTTTCGGCTGACATTTTTTTTCCTCGCTTAGTTTATTTTCGTGTGGCGAAAATCGTCTAAATCGAGTTAAATTTGCTTTCCACCTCACTCCCAGACATTTTGGCTGTTGCCCCATTCTGTCGGTGATGTTTTTGTATTTTTTTTGGTGTATTTAGTGTGTGTTTCGGGTTTTTTGTTCGGCCGCTAATCTCGTAAATGTTTGCGTCTCGTATCATTTTTTTTTTCGAAGTCCTTGGTTTACCGGCTCACCTCGCTTTGCACCTCGCAAAGTGTGACGACGTCTCGCAGTTTGACAACTATTATATGTGATAAATAATATACATACATACATACTCCATCAACATCTTTTATAGTAAGAGAAACTATAGTGTGAATCACATACAAAGTTAGGAAATAATTACTTGCACTATTATAATGAATGGTCTAAACAATGGTATAAGTGAGGCTGCCTACGCATTGCTTAGCTCATTGTGAGAATTCATAGTTAATACAGTAAAGCTTATTGCACCAAGATTTCACTTTTTAGGGAACCTGGACCACACATACAATGAGGTGTCTACTCCCTGAGAGCTTACAGTCTAGACAGGGAAGTATTTAAGAAAAAGTGATCTATGCCCCCAGAGCGCATGGGTTAATGATATGCAAAAACCTACAATGTAATGATTGAGTACATGCCTTATGTGTAGGGTATTAAGGGTCTCTGATATATGCGGATATACAAATAAATATGCTATGTGTATCTCTCTATGCCATTACTATGACATCCCTTACACCTAAAAACACTTGTAACCTCCCAAAATTCAGTTGTATGTAGCATCCATGGTTTATACTACGTTCCTGGGTGAAAGTGGTACGCGCTTGGTGGTGTGTTGCGGAGTTCATGGTCGTGTAGCCTCGTTCTCATTTTTTCCGCCACCATTTTTTTTTCTTGCTTAGCCGATTTTTCAGGTGCCGAAACTCTTTAAAATCATTTTAAAATCGCGTTCCACCTCACTTCCAGACGTCCTGGCTGTTCCCCCGTGCTGTGTGTGATGTTTTTGTGATTTTCGGGGTTCAGACTTCGTATTTTTCCTACCTCGTAAATTTTATTTTCTAAGTCTCGCGTCTCGTAATGGTTTTTTTTCTAAGTCGCGTGTTCGTCAAATGCTTTCAGCCTAACAGCCTTATTGAATTGCGTATGGGGCAATTGATTATGGCTCTATATAAGCACATAGGATTTTTTTTTTTGCCTGAAGTATCTAGTTAATGAAGAGATTGCTTTTGCATGCAAGTTCACTTAGTACAAACTATTTTTTTTTAAAGATGCTATATGCTTATATAGAGCCCTATTCAATTTGGCAAATTAATAAGTCAGGCAATGAGCGCCTTCTGCGCTCATCGGCCAAAGCGTGACGACGTCTCGTAGTTCGACAATTTAATATGTGATATATATATATATTGTGTGTAAATATGGTTGACTTTGTTTCCAACCTTTTATACATTTCCCCCAGTGTTTAATTTTTTTAATTTTTGTTTTTTTTACCTTTTGAATATATGTATATTTTTTATCACTGGGTTGGTAGCGCTATTGCCATATAGGGAATAATTAAATCACTGTAAATTGTTATTATAGTTATTCTGTATGTATAATATTGTAAAAGTAGGTCATTAATTAATTAATATTGTTATTATAGTTATCCTGTATGTATAATATTGTAAAAGTAGGTCATTAATTACATTTCCATTGGTAAAAGATTTTAGCACACAGTGGGATAGATTCACTAAAGCGAGCTAATGGAAAGTGGTGCTTGGCTTTTTTGTTTGTTTGTTTGTTTTCTGGGATTTCTAAGAATACGTAGCGAAAAGCTTGACGCTGCAGCCAAGGGCAGCGAGTGTCAAACTCCTCAGACATCACTTCTTAGTGAACCTGGGCCACTCAAATTAGGTGTCTGCTCCTCGGAGCTTACAGTCTAGACAAGGAAACGTTTAACAAAATGTGATCTATGCCCTAGAGTATATAGGATAATATTATGCAAAAACGTGCAATTTAATGATTGATCTTAAGTGCGTGACTGATGTATAGGATATGAAGTGTCTGTTGAAACAAATGAATGTTACGCACGTATCTCAATCCCCCTATTTATGTTATTCACAGCAACCTTCAAATAGAGAATCTTGCAAAATGTTTCCTTATTTAGCACTTATTTTTCTACAATGAGAAATAAAATATCTAATGTGATAATGTAAGAAAATTCAATATTCTATGAGTGGAATCCAGTGGTGCATCTTGAGTTGTATAATCTGAGTTTCTCATGTATTGAGTAAAGACAACAGGAATTGCAATGTTTTAAAGTATTATCCCTATTGTTGTTATTATCGTTTATTATAAACATGCCAACATATTCCGTAGCGATGTACATAAGATAGGTTCCAGGCAAAGGTAAATACAAATAAAAACATAACAAAGCAAGGAGGTCCCTGTATTTGAGCTTCAAATCCAGTGTCAATGGTGCTTTCTTTTCCGATACAGAATTTAAAGAAGTTTTTGCCTCAAACACCAGTATAACTTATCGTAGGAATAGGAATTGTAAAGATATACTAATTCAAAGTCATCTTGAAGAAAAATAAATTAAGAAGACATGGTTACAACCACTAAATGGCTGCTATAGGTGTGGAAAATTTAAATTCTGCAAATTTTTGAGACCTTCAAAATCGTTCATACATCCAAGCACAGGAGAGGAGTTTGCAATCAAAGGATTATTTAATTGCCATACTATGGGTGTCATTTATGTAGCCCAATGTGCTTGTGATCGTACCTATGTAGGCAAAACTAGTCGCCAAATCAGACACGGCATAGGAGAACACATATATTCCATTGAAAAAGATCTCGATACACCTTTATCAAGATACATGAAATATTACCATAACAAAGATGTAAATTTGGTCCAATTTTATGCTTTTGATGGGGCCAAATTAGGCCCTGAAGGGGTGATATTGACAAAATATTACTAAGGAAAGAATGTAAATAGATGCACAAAAACCAGAAGGGTTAAATGAGGGCTTCAGCGCCTACTTATGAGTGGTAGTCATGAAGGTTATCCTGGCCCCATCTCTCTGATTTTATATTGAATGAAGTACAGCACAATGAGTTTAAAGAAAATTTGGTCCAAAGGTATACCGAAAAAGAGGTGATATTGAGAGAAAAAACATCACTGAGGAAAGAATGCAAATGGATATACAAACCTCATGCACAACAACCAGAAGGGTTAAATGAGGTATTGAATTTCAGTACATACTCATTAGTGATAGGCCTGGAAGTTATCCTGGCCTGGTCTGTGATGAACTCTGTATAATACAATGAGAATACAAGAGAACATCTGTATAAAGTTTTAATACACATGCCTATATAGTATATGGTTTATCATCAATTCTCATCATATCTTATAGCCTGGTTTGGCTTTATGTTTATTGTGCTGCATCAGTGTAATGAGTTTTAAGAGAACATCTGTATAAAATTGGAATCTATATACCCATATAATAAATGGCAATAATAAAATGGCGAACATAAATAACTATGAATTAAGGTCATTTTATGGATATAAAAAAATATTGAAAGAAATCTGAATTATTTTGATATCTAGCCTAATTTTAAGATGATTAATACACTAGAGAAAGTATGTCTATGTAGAGAGGTAAAAAAATATATCTCCTCTCTAGTCATAAAAATAAATTCTATTGTTAATAAACCAAATATTCATAGGGTCCTTTATATAAATGCATAATAATCCAAATTATTAAGATTAATTTGCATATTTATATGTACTTACATCATTATTGCTATTTTTATCATTGCCATCTTATTTTATTCGTTTTATTTTTTCTCCATTCCAAGTATATTCTTTCCATCTCAGTCATCTAATTAATTATTTAATTTAAAACCAATTTAAAAACTCGTCGCACGCCGGCGTCTTTTGGAGACGAAGCCAGCTAGGCAGAGCCCGATAGACTAAACGAGGGAACTTTGAATAGTGGGGGCCCGCAATTATAGCTCCGGAACCTCAAAAGCCTTCCTAAAAATACAATATAGGCTACATATAAGAGACTAAGCCCATATTAATATTGCTAAAGGATTAGGGTATAAGCCATCATACCTTGTGAGGCTTTAGGCCTCTACCCCTAATTCCTAAATCTATCAAATGAAGAAAATAAGGAGAGCATTATATCCACTAATCTATTAACCCTCTAAAATAGCGTGGGCTACCATAGCTGACTCCGAATTAAGTCTCAATCATTTACTTGAGAATACATTTTAGAATAAGACATAACAATTGCAAATGTGAATGACCAAACTCTTTGTGTCAAGTGCAATTTTTTGGATGAAAAGTCTGATTTCTAAATAATATCTAAAAGGAAAAAAGGGTGTGTTTTATCCCATTTTTTTAATTGTTTTTTAAAAGGTTAAAGTGTGCGTCGTTGTTTTTGTAAATAAAGATGATCATTTTCCCACTATAAAAAATTCCTCTCTCAACTTTACATGAATTTAGTGTTAAGCACATTTAGTGGGAGCCTAAAAAACTCCTATTGGTCATTGAGTTCCCCAAAGCACCCTGCAAGATTGAAACTTGCAGACTTACAACCTAAAGGTATTGTGTGTGTGTGTGTGTGGTAAAGGAGGGAGAGAGAGGTGATGAGCGTGTTAGGGTGGAAGGTGATACGCTTCTTGAAAGAGATGCGTTTTTAGTGAGGTTTTGATGGGGATAGTCGAGTGGTTGGTAGGCCACCAAGAAGCAAGTTACAGTAGTCAAGCCGAGTGATAATGAGCAAGTGTATTAGGATTTTAGTTGTCTTGTGTAAGATATTGAGAATTCTGGAGATGTTTTTTAGAAAGAGACGGCAAGATTTTGTTAATGACTGTATGTGAGGGATGAAAGACAGGGCGTAATCCAGTAGAACCCCAGGGCAACGGGGTTGGGAGGTGGGAGTGATGATGTCGTTGTTGACAATGAGAGAGATGTGAGGAATTGATGCTGTGGTAGAGGGAGGGAAGATTAGGAGTTCAGTCTTAGACATGTTGAGTTTGAGATGGTGGGTGGACATCCAAGAGGATATACTAGAGAGGCAGTTGGAGACATGTGTTAGAGGAGAGGGGGATAGATCTGGTGATTAGAGGTAGATTTGAGTGTCATCTGCATAGAAATGATACTGAAGCCCAAAAGTCTATTAAGTGTACCCAGTGAGGATGTGTAGCTGGAGAGGACTGAACCTTGGGGTACGCCAACAGAAAGGGGGTAGGTAGAAGAAAAGGAAGAAGAAAAGGAGTCAGAGAAGGAGCCACTGAATGATTGATTTTGTAGGTATGATGAGAACCACGAGAGAGCAGTATCTTGAATACCAAGGGAGGAGAGGATATGGAGTAGAAGTGGATGGTCGACTTTGTCAAAGGCAGCAGAGAGATCTAGAAGAAGTAGAATGGAAAAGTCAAAGTCACCTTTTGACTTGGTGGAGAGCAAGTCATTAGTGACTTTACGGAGAGCTGTCTCAGTGGATTGTTTGGGCCGGAAGGCGGATTGGAAGGTGTCAAGAAGGGAGTTAGAGGAAATAAAGTTGGTGGGGAGGTTATAGACGAGACACTCCAGCAGTTAGGAAGCCAGGGGAAGTAGAGGGATAGGGCAGCAGTTAGATGGAAAGGTTGAAGAGGTGTGTGAGAGGTGATATATGCTGATATACAATTTAAAATTAATTTGCTTGCTGATGTTCCTTGTGGTTCATGTCTCTTTAAGAACAAGATGAAACACAATTTGTTAATTTAATTATACATAAAACATAGAAACATAGATTTGATGGCAGATGAGAGCCAAAACCCCTTCTCTATTGCTACCTTGTGGTGGTGAAGGGGCTTGTGAACCTCAATGAAGTTGTGAACTATGCCATGTAGGGTCACCCAACATAGGCAGGTCATACCGTAGAGGTCAGGCAAATCGCGGTCCACTGGAGTATCTTTGCCATGAAAACCTTATGGATGAGCACAACCAGACACAAGATGTGCCTGGTGTTCTGCGGTCTGTAGATTTATAGAGTCAGTCATGACTGAACAACTAAACAACAAAAGAACCAAATGGTCCATTTAGTCTGCTTAATTAGACACCTAAAAATATATGGTGTTTTGAAGCTATAGAAAATCGGAGTTCAAACTATCGTATCTACTAGTCTGGGGTGCTCCTGTTTAGGGAGACAAGGCATAAAGTAAACATGGAACTTTTCAAATGTTCAAAAGATGAGGTGTTGGATACTCTTGGTAAATATATGGAGCGTATAATAATATCAGGATAAAGAGGTTCTCTAAGAATACTCTAAAACTTCACATTTGTTACATCTGTCCAGGTGTTGGTAAAATTACCACTCCTGGAAGGGAGGAGACGTACGTTCAAGTGCAAAGACATGTTGTAGTAGCTTTGAGGAGTGAATCCCTTGAATTTCTTCAGTGTTATTTGAGAATATCATTGAATCTTTGTGTGAAGCCTTATCCGCATCTGTGTATTGATACTTTATTGTACATATTTATTGTATTTTCCAGGAAATACCAGAAGGGGACGAGAGTACGCCTGAGACTGGTTGATTTGGAGCTTACATCGCGGTTTCTAGGAGGCATCACAGATACCACCTTGCTGGAGGCCGATGCCGTTTTGTTGGGGCTGCTAGAACTTAAACCAAAGGAATAGAGGATAGTCTCTGCTATCCTCTATTTAATAAACCTTCTTTTGACAATGGTTGTCTTGATAACAATGGTATAAAACATGCTGGGAGAAAAACTAGAGTCTTCCATGTTTTCAAGTTATTCATTTTTACTATAACATTTTTCTTTGTGGTTTATCCTAAATGCAGATTTGGTAAATTAAAACCTATATTTCTTCATTACTATTAGACTTTTTTTTTTTGCCATTAAATTGTTTTAAATTCACTGCAGTGAAAAAAAAGTGATGTTTTTCTGTATGGTAGAAATTAACTTGATTATGGGGAAAATGTTTTAGAAAGTAAAAAAAAATCACAATCTTTAAATTCTTTTTTTTTCTTTCATTTCTTTACACAAAAAAGTTAATAATTAAACATGCTGCATCTTGCTGTTTCTGTTCCATTTGAGTGTGTCCATATAAACTAATACATCTAATGAAAGCACTGGCAGTTTTAGCTGCCACATAAACATTATAAGGAATGACTTCATGAACTATGTATAGTTTAGAGGACAGAAGGCAGAGAGCTGATAGAAACATTCAAATATATCAAAGGATGTGGGAAGTGAATTAAAAATAACAAGGAATGCAAGAGTAAGAGGTCATGATTTGAAGATGTAAGGTGGAAGATTTAGGACTAATGTAATAAAGTATTAATTTACAGAGTAGTAGATAAGTTGGAATAGCCTACCAGTGGAAGTGGCAAAGTCAATCACAGTGAAGGGCTTTAAGCAAGTCTGGATTAAGCATAATGCTACTCTGAGGCTTAATTAAACCAAACTTAGGTAGACATAATGGGCAGCCAGATGCAAAAAGGTTCATGTAAACTGCCTTCCAATCTATGTTTCTATAGTCCAGATGGAAGCTACCTCTGCATTCAGAGCATCCTCACACTTCAGGAAGTAGAAGAATAGAAACTAAAGCGGCTGATTCTATGGTAGTGTAAATGCGTATAAAAAGTGATACAATGAAGCTGCTGCTATTTTATTTTTAAATTCTAAACACATTTTGCTTGTTTACACCTGTTGTTCTTGAAAAGTATATATGTTCAGTTGCATTGCATCTTTAAGTAGGCCTTTTTTTGGATAAGATGTCTGGACTTCCTGGCCCCAGGTCCTTTTTTAAAATACCAATAATGTAGTTAATTTTCATGGATACTAGTTGCAGGAAAACAGACAAAACACAAATTCCAGGTTTGTAACATCTGGTTCTTCAGTTTGAGAGTCTGTTTACAGGTATTCATAGGGAAGTAATAGAATTAATAAATATTATCCACCTGGAAGTTTGCAAGTGGTGCTAACCTTTTATAGTACCTATTAGTGCCTGAGGGTTTTTGGAGTGGCAGCTAAACTTCCAGGATTTCCGAGTCTCTCTGTTTGTTAATGTTCTCACTGGCCCTTGTAGAAACAAGATGCTAAATGCTTGTTTATTACTTTCGGGAGTTCACTGGATACAAGTTAGTCTTTTGTTGTCACTTTACCTCTATACCAAGCTCTTGTAGTGTACATTTTTTAAACGGACCCATGTTTCAGGAAGGTAGAGCCTATAAGGTGATCGATTTTGTACCCTTTATAGGGCAGGAAAGTATGATTCATGAAAATTCTATATAGAACTCCACGTACACACAATAGTTAAAAAAAAAAAAAAAGACAAATGGATCAATGTGTTGATATTGGCTCGGATACACATCTGAAGGAGGTCTGGAATCTTGACCATCCAGTATTTTTTTCAGCATCATACTAAAGTTATAGTAAACATGACTTTCAGTCTAGACCATCAGGCCCAGGCCTAGGGCAGCACATTTTTAGGGGTAGCAGGCTGCCTGAAGTTGCTGGTGCAATGACATGGAATTTGCACATAAATGTCTAAAGGCAGAGAATATTCTGTAAGTATACCTAGCAATTTCTGACTTACTACAATGGTACCTTGGAACTCAACCATAGTCCATTCCGGACGGCAGTTTGAGTTCCCAAAAATTTGAGTTCCAAGGTAGCATTTCATAGGAATCAATGTAAATTGAAATAATCAGTTCCAAGCCCCAGAAATTATTCATTTTACTTTGAACTGATGCTCTTGTGTATTGATACAAAACCTAAAAACTTAACAGACATAAAATAATTAAATAGAGAATTTAACTTCGCTTTAACTGTACTCAGTTGACTTGAGAGCCCAATGGGATGGAGGCAATATCGAGATGGAGGAGAGAGGTTATTTCTTGGAAGGGGAGTCAGCTTCTATTAGAACATTGGGCACTCGCCCAGGGGATGTTCCTCTTTTCTGTCTTTTTAACACCACTGAACCCTGCTGGAGACTCTGATGTAGGGAGTCCCACTAGTAACTTATCAAGAGAAACTTGCTTCTCCCTTCATTTCAAAATGTTTCTGAAGTGAGACATTGTTTGTTCATTAAACAAGTCTACATTTCGGCTCGCCAGAACTTTGTCAGTGTGATAGTTTTCAACACAATTTTGTAATCAAGCCCATTTAGCACACATTTCTCTGATCAGTGCAGTGGGTGCTTCCTCCCTTCCCTTCTCTTCACCTGAAGAAATTTTCTCAGCCACTGTCTGTTGCTGCTCCTTTTTGATGTTCCTGTAGTTCCTCAGTGCTGAGCTCCTGTCTGTGCTCCTCCACTCTTACTCTTCAGTGTCTTCATTACTGACCTCCAGGCCCATGGACTTGCCCAGAGACACAATGTCCTCCAAGTTCCTCAGAGCTACAGTTTCTGATAAGGTTCCTCCAGCCACAGTTCATGGTTTGTGAGAGACTGCACGACAGGCATTATCTATTAGAGTGACACAGTGGAGGATGTTGAAATGGTCCTAGCAGGAATTCTCTATGTCAACGGAGTATCCAAGGTCACCTCAAAGCACCTCTGGAATATGACCTTGGTATACAGCACTTCACAGTTATAACATTAAATTCCTCAAGCAAGTTGCCTTCCATGCCTCAGAGGCAGTTCTTTCTCTTCTAATATTTTTGACAGTGGGGCCAAACACTCCTTTCATCCATTCAATGAAGAACATTATGGTAACCCAGTCTTTGGGCCTCCACGTTACATTTAACTTGTCACGGTGACAGACTAGTATAGGCATAATGTTTAGATCCCCCACTAGCATTCCCACAAACAAAGTTAGCCTGTCCTTCATCTGCTTGTGCTCTGGCAATGTCTTCTCTTCTTGAGTGATGTAGGTTCTTCCAAAATAAACCCAGTCTTGTAACAGTTGAAGACTTGTTGGGAAACAAAAGCCTCAGTCTCTTCATAGTCTCTAAACTCCCTGACAAAGGTTTCAGTGGCTTCTTTGTCGACACTGGCTGCTTCTCAATGCCTCACCAAGCTGTGAATGCCATTTCTTTCTTTCTTTTTTATTTTTATTTTAAAACCAACTATGACTGGCTTTAAATTCTTCACTGCTCTTATCACTTCTTGTAGCCCTGTCTTTTACCAGATCGGCATGCAATTATTTTACTTTCTCGCATATTCGTGCCTGGTAAATACTATTGTCCAAATCCAAACGTACAATTTCTGCACTTCCTCCAATATCTGTGACCTTTACATACTCACAACCTTCACACCTCTCGCCACATCAGCTCTTTTAATCGTTTCCTTATTTTTCAGTATCGTAGAGATCGTTGATCTAGGCATTTGTACTCCGCATCGAGATCACACAGCGGCTACCATGCTCATACTTGGCTATTACTTTTTTTTTTTTTTTTGTGGTTCCCGCAATTTCCCTTTTCTGCTTATTTGGTATCATTAGCCTTTTTCAAACTCATGATGTAAGTACAAGCTACACTTTGGTCCTTGTAAGCATAGGGTGCACTTTGTTTCTTGCAGGCACAGACTGCTCTTCTAGGCACTAACTACACTACATCACAGTATTTCACTTCCTGAACAACAGGATGTGGGGTGGTGCGAGCGCGCCGAATTACGGGGGTCATTTTTTGCAGTGAGACGCATCAAGTTCCGAGGGTCCACTGCATATACTTGAATAGACACACATACACTTAAGTTGACCACACGCCTATAGAGAATATCATAAATCTGGGATATTCTGCACCTGAGAATTTACAATCTAGAGATTGATTTGTGTTTATCTATTTCAGATACATTTCTAAACATTGATTTGTTGCCTAAAAATGTGCATTGGTGAAACAGTTTTTCTGTCGCATTAAAACAATTTGCTAATGTAGTATACATATAATCTTTAATAGTTACACTGCAATTTTGATATTTAACTGAAGCTATTCTACTACAGTTAGGAACACAAACATTGAATCTGGTTATAATGATTTTCACTACTGCCAAAAAGCCTGTTCTTGCATGTGCAATATACCCCTTCTACAATTTTAGAAATAAATTGAAATCTTACATTCATTCCAGACGGATGAAATAAGTGATTTTAATATTGTATGTAATAAACTTTATACTATCTTTTGTACATTTTTGACAACCCACAACCTTCTTTACTAATATAGCATGTCCACAATAAGAGACACAGAGGTAGATGCACTAAAGATTGAAATGGTGTTGAGCGGTTTGGAGATGCGATCCTCACTGTGTATACTAAGATTCCCTCCTCCTAAGGAGATTTGCGAGGGGCAACAAATCCCATGAGCACTATAGAATACCTCCTCACCATTCAGTACAGGTTCAATTACAGTAAAAATCAAAAGATCTACTTTCAGGAGCCACTGAAGCTAGATTATTATAATATAAAAAAAAAAAATTAAGGCAGCTGTTATTATAATCTTGTGGTGAATTGAGTATAAGAATAGATCAATGGAGTGACAGATGTAACCAGTTCACCCTCACACGATTTTTACTATAATTTATTTTAATGGATGACATAATGCATGGTTGTGTTGGTTATCATTGTTGGTATATCACCAGTGCCATGATTGAGAGAAGCTAGTAGGCTATGCCGCCATCACTTCATGGTTTAATCCATACAGCAAAAGGGTTAGCTGCATAGTAGCAGCTATTAATTACACCTCCGACATAGCTTCGAACAGAAGAAGTCAATAACTGAACTCAAGGCCTCAAGCCTCATTCTCTTTCACCTTGACTAGCGCATTACCATTTATACCTTGAAAAAAGCCTCTAAATACTTAAAAAATAGATTTATAGTGTCCGTTCACGGAGTCTCCTTCACTATTCAAAACTTCTTTTTAATTAGAATATTTTTTCATCCTTATAAAATATTTGGATTTTGGACCTTGACATAATCTTTAGACATGCATTTGAACCTTGGGCGAATTTGTTAAAATTATAGTTGACTAATCCTTTCTTAGATCAACACATGAAAGTGAAAACGGCTCACATCACATCTTTTTTTATTTTTTTATTTTTATTACTATTGTCTGTAGTTAGTACAATTATAAAATCTGGAAGTGCCATGTAAAGTGGTCTCCTGTTGACAATCTTCAGATCAAACAAAAAATTGCTAAACCCTAAATCGGACTATGTTTATCAAGTGTGCAATTACACACGTAATGTTCTAGATTGGGTGAATTACATTGTGACTGGCGCCCAGCGGCTGTGTTTTGGGTGCATAACGAATTAATAGATGCTTCACTTTGGCCCCTGCAGCACTATTGGGGTTAGAGAGCAGCTTGTATTTGGGATATCTCTCCCGTGCCCTTCAGCCCCTGGGCCACAGTTTTCCTGAACACTCTAACACAGACGAGCTGAAGTTTCATTTACCGATTCAGTGGCTTTAGAAAATAAAGGAGGGAAAAATGTCCCCATCCCCAATTAGTGTTGCAACTTGTACAGATCAATGTCGGGTTAAACTGAGCTGCCTACTCAAGTGGTGGGTGTTGCATTTATTAAAGAGGTGGTGGGAGCAGAGAGAGGGGGGCTCCTCTTTCAACAAGCTGGATTCTTTCAGCTGAGCTGCAGTGTGCAGGAATCTTGTGTGAAAAACAACTGGCACAATACTTAAGTCCTAACCTCCTCACCCCTGACGGCATGGGAAAGTGCACTGCTCAGCTGTTAGTTATAGAAAGGCCGCTCTAGTCATGAGAAATACTGATAAAATGCGCAGGAAAGATTTCCCTCCTAGACACATGTCATATAGCCTGTCAACCAGCTTAATTGGGGAAATTGGAACTGCCTTTAACTATGAAAGTCTGTGTGCTACTTTATCTGGATCAAACAGTAGTTCAGTGTCCTCCATATATATAACTCTCTCCCTTTCATATATAGATAAACAGTTCTATCTCTCTCTCTCCCTCTATATATATATATATATATATATATATATATATATATATATATATATATATATATATATATATATATATATATATATATATATATATATATATATGTTAGAAGGTATTGATGGGTGAACATGAGGCTGCCTTGCACACATCTTCTTGGGATACTTCTGCTGATCATGCCCATGAAGTAGAGACTGCTCTTGTTGAGTATGTCTTCAAGTTTTTAGATCCTTTGCTGCTGCTGTTGTTTAGTCTTTCAGTCGTGTTGGACTCTCCGTGACCCTATGAACCGCAGCATGCCAGGCACATTTGTCAGCCACTGCCACTCTGCTCCCCATCATGTTAATTGCTTCAATGACCATCCATCTCCGCCTCTGCCGTTCCTTTCTCTGGATGCCTTTAATCTTTCCCAGCATCAGTCTTCTCTAGGAAATTCTGTCTTCTCAGGATATGGCTAAAATATTTGAGCATTAGCCTCCTGATCATATCTTCCAGTGAACAGGTTGTCTAAATTTCCTGAAGTATTGATTTATTGGATCATCTTGCAGTCAAAGGGACTCTAAGCATTTTCTCCAACACCACAATTCAAAGGCATCAATTCTACGGCGCTCAGACTTCTTTATGGTCCAGCTCTCACATCCGTATGTTACTACTGGGAATGCCATAGTTCTAACTATGTGGACCTTTGTTGATAGTGTAATATCTTTAAATTTACTAGCTTGACCAAGCTTACTATAGCTTTCAAACCCAGGAAATTTAATAGGCCCTCCTCACTCGGCTATCAGAGTAGTATCATCCCCGTATCTGAGGTTGTTTATATTTCCTCCAGCTCCAAGAATACCCCATTAGTGCTCTGCATGCATTTCTGCATGCAGGAGTGCTATGTGAAACAGTGCTAAACGGGGGAATTTAAGTCAGAGAGAGCTAAGTGGGGTATTTAATTGAGATTTGCCACACTAACCTGCGTTATCGCAAAGGAATTAGTGGGGGGGGGAGCGCTATAGCAAATCAGCGCTATGGGGGTAGCGTTAAGTGGTGTTTCCCTGTATTTTTTTCAGATACTTGCTCATCCATAATTTGGAATTCTTTGGAAATGCATCTTCTTAAAGATGATGTTCTTGCTAGGTAGATTTTTAGGTATCACATATATAGTTGTGGATCTTGTGATGTTGGTGAGGTTTGCGATGCTGGTAACGCTGTTGCGTCCCTCACAAAGCAAGTGCACAACCGCAAGCCTTGCAAAGCAAGGCAAGCCAGCGGCGCCGTCTCACATGCAAGCCTCTCGAAGCAGCCGCGTCGCACATAGGCTGCAATGAGCACTGCGAGCATCGCAAAGCATGTATTGCGTAACTCAAAAAACAACCAAAATAATAAAAAAGATAAATAAAACCACACTCGCACACAGCACAGGGAGAGAGCCAGGAAGCCTGGGAGTGAGGTTGCAAGCGATTTTGAGCCATATTTGCCGTTTTCTGCGTAAGCGAGGAAAAAAAATGGTGGACGAAAAACGTAAAAGTTCTGAAACAGGCTGAAAACGAGGCTCTGCAACGCCAGGCACGCAGAACATAGAAAATACACAACAGTGCAAACAGTAACACAGTAATCACGCCAGGCACGTAGGACTTTCAAAATACAACCAATGAGGACCAAAAGCCTCACATTGTATGCCAACCAGCATTGCCAGCCTTAGAATTTTATTCCTGTCATTTTTGACGGGCAATTTCCTAGTTTGCATATATTTAGTGAAACAAGCTATTGATTTATATCTTTTGAATCTCCAGGTAGAGCTGGAAGATCACTTTCTTAATATGAAACTCTGATATTTGGTTACGAATTCTGGTATAGGCATCAGAATTATCTTTGCTTTGCAAAAAAGTAGCTCTGAAACTCTCTTGGCTGAAGTAATCACAATAAGAACAAATGTTTTTAAGGTTTAAAAGCCAATCTGAATTTTCTATGAGTTCATATAATGATTAATGCTTTACGAAACACTGAAAGGTTCGAGAGAAGAGTCCAGGATTACACAATTGTTAAAATAAATAAATAAAATACACAACTGTAAGAGCTGATGGGGCTGAAATATGTACTTTAGGTATTGTAACTTAATCCCAAATTGAAGTTGTTTTTTTAAGGAAATTCAGAATATATGATATATTTGGAGATAAGATATCAACATTCCTGTCCTGAGCTGGACACTTCCTGTATTTGAGAAGCATGTACACGCTTGTCTTACCACTCTTAAAGAAACACTGTCACCCCATCAGGAAGTTTGTGTCATCCTAGAGAGCATGAGAAATTGGCTATATATTGCACTAGCATTTTTTACTCTACAGTAAATCATTTTTTAAAAATACAGCATTGGTTCTTTAGGCTAGTTGCAGCTAAATATCTTAATTTGACATTTAGAATACTTGATAAGGATGGGAGGGTGTTCTAACTAACCGTGTGGCAATATTGGGTCATTTGTCTGGCCATCACCACCAGTTATTTAGTATTTGAGAGCCACGGATTGGCATAAAATGCAGCACAAATAGTGAATTTCCAAGGAATGACCCATTTTAGTTTTTCATGATCTATAAGAATAATAAACTAAGAACAACATGCTTTTCGGGTGACAGGGTCATTTTACTTCTCAGAGTAAAGAGAACTTGTTAACCCATTCAGGTTCCTTGTGCATATTTGCCTTTCAAGTGAGCACCCGATCCCAATTTGTTTGCATCTGTGGTTACCTATACCCACTGATTAGGACCTAGGGGAAACCCATTCTTAGGTTTTCTTTTTGTAGCCACCATTTTATGGTATATTCTACCGCTGAATACAGAAGAGTTGTTTGCTTTCAAGTGTTTTTTTTCTTTTTGTTAGATTATTGTACTGGCCTGAAGTTCCATTGAGTCCTTTTCACCATCAAAAATGTTGATGGGAGAAGACATAGATTGCTCGTAACATTTCCTGCTTAAAGATGGCTTTGTTTTCTTCAATCTAAGACAGTCTAAATGATAAAATCTCTTTTTCTGAAAAGACAAACTGCAATTTTTGTATAGTGCCATTAAAGACAACTGTTGGTAACAGAATACTCTAGGACATATGTATTATTCATCCCTAATCTGTTAGGGTTTTGATAACCAGTTGCTTCTGATGAGTCAGAAGATCTCTGTTCTGATGAAATCCTATTATTTCATCCAGTTAATGGAAAATTCTACAACTGTCAACTTTACCAGAATCTTTGAGAAAGTTCTGAAGGCAGTGGCTAGTCTGATTGGCAGATGAACTTCCAATGTTGGCCACATAATAATCCTGGCAAAGGACACATGGTGATAAGCACCTTCTAGATCTATTGTGCCAACCCAGTATATGAGATGATTGATTTGAGAGTTCAAGAATCTTGAACCTACTGACCAATTATGCTTTGGTGATGTACTTGAGGTCATTTATAGGCCTCCATTTTTTTTTTATTTTTTTTTTTGAGGACAACAAGACATTTGAATACTACTCTATGGGTAAATCTTGAATGATTTTTGCTGAATAAAATGTAATGAAGCCACCATTTCTTTCCTTTCTCTGTGAATCTTAAGGCCATACATTTTTAATTTTTGTAAGATTTTTTTTTGTTTAAGATTTGAAATCTACAGTGTACCAATATTTAATTATATTAGGGACCCCTATATTGAAAATAGAATTAGTCCAGGGCTACCAAAACAGAAACAGATGGCCCCCACATCTCGGAGAGCCAGATTATCACAACAGCTCTTTAGACATTATAGCAAGCTTGGGTTAACCCCCTTTATATTGAGAAGAATTATGACATCTACATTGAATACGATTTATATCCTTATAAGATTACCTATTGTATTATAGCTATTTTTTAAGAACCTTATAGGACCTTGGCATTGGCTCATGTGTATGCATGTATGTTGATGTGCCAGTGGTTTAGGATATGTAAAAGTTGTTAACATTTTCTTTAGACTTCAAATAATAATACATTGTTGTCATTTTTATATTACAAATAAAGAGAGTGAAGTTAGTTAATTAAAATATTTTCATTTTAATGAAATTGAGAAAATCACTGGAAATGTATTGGCAAAAACATGTATTAAAGTATAGTTAAGGTTGCAGCCCCATTCTGGATCGCTACCTTGTAGTGGTGTGTACTTTAATGAAGTTGTGAGCTATACTGTATAGGGTCACCCAAGATGGGAAGGTCATAGCGCAGAGGTCAGACAAACTTTGCTCCACTGGAGAAGGAAATGACAACCCACTCCGGTATTTTTGCCAATAAAACCATATGTGCACAGTATATGGGCACAGAAAGCCATCATGACTGAACAACATAAGGCTGCAGCACAGGATGGGGTGATATAAGCCTGAAAAAATTCATGAAATTGGGGAGTTAAGAGTTTTTTTTTAATTGTTGCACACTTCTTAGCTTTTACAGTTAATATCCTTTCATCTGACTCTCTGTGACCTCATGGACGCAACACACCATGCTTGTCCAATTGGTATTCATGGCAGAGTTACTGGAGTAGGTTGCCAGTTCCTTCTCCAGTGGCCCACAACATACAGTTACTGGTATTCCAAGGTGGTCACCCATGCAAGTACTGACCAGGCCCAACCCTGCTTGGCTTCAGGGTGGTGGGACTTCCGAATCATAACCACTGGACCACCAGGGAACCCATCCAAGATGTTTAGCATTTATTCAATATTAATGTAAACTGGTAGGTACTTAGGTATTAGAGAGTACTTTTTCGGTCTGTTTTTTTGCCTAGAAGTTGATTACAGTCCTGGATTGCTACTCTTAAAGGATCAGTGTAGTTTGTCAAATCTTCACAGGTTTGTGAAGCATTTAACAAAATAACAGAAATAGCAGTTATGCAAGACAAAAAAAGAGGAAAAAAAGGAGATTTTATATTTAGCTGACTGATTTTGTCAAGGAAGATTCCATCTTGGACTGCTAGCTCGCCTGTAGATTGAGTAGGAGGGTTATCCTATCCTATATACTTACTCTACAATTGAGTCAAGGGGCTATTTGAAGAAGTTGTTTCTCCCACTCCTCACTGGTTTATAATGCTTTTACAGTAAAAATGTCCAATGTCATTAAATCAAAACTGAATAATAACTTATAAATGAAAGGCTGTAATTATTTATTTTAAGCTGTGTAAAACACTTTGCATATTATCGAGTGAGTTTATTCAAAATCTCATACTAGAAATACAACCATTCATTTTTTAAAAGGTTACTTTTCAGTCTTCAGTCGTGGTAAGGGTGTTTATTTTAAATTGTAAATGTGAGATGGTTTAGCATGGACTGTCTAGCAATGTAGATGCTGATTGCTTCAATCTTTCTCAGCACAGAGGCCTCTCTAGGGATCCCTATCTTATCATGACCAAAATATTTGAGTTTTTGCCTCGTGATCAAACCATCCAGTGTGCTTGATTTCCTGCAGTATTGATGGTTTGTATTGTGGTGCTAGAGAAAACTGCAAGAAGATCCATCCACAGTGCTCAGCCTTCTTCATGTTCCAGCTCCCTTTGTTGATATTGTAATAGTTTAACTTTTTAATAGCTTATCCAGACTTGCCATAGCTTTCCTCCCCAGAAGCAAACATCTTTCAATTGCATGGCTACAGTCACCATTTTTAGAAATCTTGGAGCCCAGGAAAATAAAATCTGTCACTGCCTCAACTTCTTCCCCATCTATTTGCCAGGAACTGAGATTGCCATTTGCACGCTTTGGCACTATTATTTTGCCCTCATCAATAGGTAATTTATTTCCTTCTCACTTTCAGTCATCAGAGTAGTATTGATCTTATATCTGGTAATGTTGATATATCTTATACATTGTGTTAGCCTATTGATTTTAAAGTGAGTCATTCCTGAGTTAAGCAGTTTTTTTTTATTATTTTGCAGATGAGTGGATCATGAATACTATATAGCCATTTTCATGTGCTAAGAATTACAGTCATCTTGTTTATGGCTGTGGTAGCCAAAAAAATGTCCACATAAGGTTATCATGCTGTTAGATCCCTTCCCCTGCCCTTCTCAAGCAGTCCGAGCCACAAATAAACATATGGAGTCGTACATTGTTATTCTGGAGCTGAACTTTCAATGCGGAGTATGACAAGATTCATTTACTGTGAAGAAAGATTAAGAATGTGATGTATAGACCATTTGTAGTGCCCTTTTAGATGAAACCGACTTCCTTTAGGGGTGTCCATGTCTACTGACATTTATTTAAAGGTGTAAGACACGTTCTCTGCAACATTTTGTTCAGTTGGACATCTTTGGTTTAAAATAATGTCTACTGTACTAGAATGAAAGGTTCCCAAAAAGCCCTAAACACTCTGCAGGGTCTTTGTGTTGACTGATAGAAGCAAACCTCCTCACCACAGGTAGTAGCGCTCACACTTCTGTCTGCGCCTCCGTAACAAACAAGCCTGGACAGAAGTGAGAGATGATAGCTGGGGCCTGTGGGTGATTGACAGCCGTGTTACCATGTCAGCAGCAATGCATTGTGTGTACTGACCAAGGCTTGTTTATGTCACTGGGCAGATAAGATGTCACCACTCACGTGCTATTGGTGATATTATAATACACATTTATCTCCAAAATGTTCTGGAGGTGAGGGAAACATTGATACCATCAAAGGAACAAACAGAGCTCAACTTACTACATTCACAGGCAATATATCTTATCAATGGAGCAATAGAAAGAAAGTGTTAGTGGCCTTGTCACATACAACGGATAAAGTGAGTGTGTGCACATTACAGATAAATGTGACACTGCGGCACTTTCAACATGGAGGACTTGCTAAGGGAGAAGTGTGTTAATAACAAAAAGGCTGCATCATAGTGGGAAATAGTCATGCATAATTAGTGGTACTCCTACTAATGTGTTAATACAAGAAAATATATGTAAAAGTGGGATATTGAAAATCTCAAAACTGCTACTGCCGCCATAACTGCTGGGAAATGCTGCAATAGAGAGAGAGACACGACAGACAGACAGAGACAGGACAGAGATGGCGAAGGACATAGAGATACAGGACAGTCAGAGAGAGGGAGAGAGACAGAACATAGGGAAAGACTGGACAGATAGAGAGAGAAATACAGGACAGAGAGAAACAGAAAGACAGGACACCGAGAGGGAGAAAGAACAGAGAGACAGACAGCATAGTGAGATAAATATGGCAAAGGACAGAGAGAGACACACAGCAGAGAGAGAGACAGGACAGAGAGCATATAGAGATGGAGAAGAACAGAAAGAGAGACAGGACATAGAGAGACAGGACAGTGAGAGCGATCAGAGAGACAGGACAGAGAGGAAGACAGGATAGAGAGATAGAGCATATAGAGATGGAGAAGGAGAGAGAGAGAGACAGGACAGAGAGCATATAGAGATGGAGAAGGAGAGAGAGACAGGACATAGAGAGACAGGACAGTGAGAGCGATCAGAGAGACAGGACAGAGAGGAAGACAGGATAGAGAGATAGAGCATATAGAGATGGAGAAGGAGAGAGAGAGAGACAGGACAGAGAAGAAGACAGGACAGAGAGAGAGCATATAGAGATGGAGAAGGAGAGAGAGATACGCAGGAGAGAGAGACAGGACAGAGAGCATATAGAGATGGAGAAGAACAGAAAGAGAGACAGGACAGTGAGAGCGATCAGAGAGAGGGAGAGACAGGACAGAGAGGAAGACAGGATAGAGAGATAGAGCATATAGAGATGGAGGAGAGAGAGAGAGACAGGACAGAGAAGAAGACAGGACAGAGAGAGAGAGAGCATATAGAGATGGAGAAGGAGAGAGAGAGAGAGAGAGAGAGAGACAGGACAGAGAAGAAGACAGGACAGAGAGAGAGCATATAGAGATGGAGAAGGAGAGAGAGAGAGAGAGAGACAGGACAGAGAAGAAGACAGGACAGAGAGAGAGCATATAGAGATGGAGGAGAGAGAGAGAGAGAGACAAGACAGAGAAGAAGACAGGACAGAGAGAGAGCATATAGAGATGGAGAAGGAGAGAGAGACACGCAGGAGAGAGAGACAGGACAGATAGAGAGCATATTGAGATGGTGAAGGACAGAGAGAGACACGCAGGAGAAAGACAGGACAGAGAGCATATAGAGATGGAGAAGAACAGAAAGAGAGACAGAACAGAGAGAGACAGGACAGTGAGAGAGATCAGAGAGAGGGAGCATATAGAGATGGAGAAGGAGAGAGAGAGAGACAAGACATTTTAAGATACCCTAATTTATGACGGGCAAGTTACTAGTTGGTTCATAATGTTTGATACTAAAAAGATATATAAACATAAAACATAACTAAGTAAACAAATAGTATGTAAGATACATATCTAGCTGTAAGTTAATAGTGCTGAGCAGATAATCTATACATATACTCCTGATTGTTCTCTTTGTGAGGTAATTAGACACATTCAGTTGGCTCAGGTTTCCTTCATCTTGATCAGGCACCTTTCAATCCTTGGATATCGTTGTAATCAATTAGCAGGACAAGTAACTGGACAGGGTTCATGGGGCTTCAGGGCATGTGGCCACAATGAGTTAAAGTTTAATGTGAAACATTTTCACTTGATGTACATATACAGCATTTTTTATTTTTTATTAATATCAAAATGCTGGTGTTTGACAAAAGAAAGAAAAAAAAAAACCATAACACCCATGAGTACTGCTGCCTTCCTAAGAAGAGTTCCTACACATTATTTACCTAAATTAATTGTAACATGTTAAGGGAGTGAATATTGAATTCAATTATTGCAAGGTTGGGGGCCAAGAGGAATTTAATGAAAGGTCAGCCAACAGGACGTTGCCATTTTACACTTGAAGACCTATGCTCCAGGGGGAGTGACACTTGTCAGCCATGTTGTATTCCCTAAAGGGGCCAAAATGTTGGCATAAAAAAAGTTGAAAAACAAACAAAACACACATTATCTAAAGAATTATTTCCATAAATGTATGTTCTGTATATAATAACATCCTGATAGTTGCCTAATATTGTTCAGAATATGGTAACACTTAAATATGCCAGCATAAATAAAGTGTGTAGTCTATAAAAATGTATTTTATTGTCACAGTAGATTTGTTTATATGTAAAATATATGTAATAATGTTTATATGTAAAATACAACAAGATAGATAAAACAAAACAATGTGTGCATTATAAGTGCGGTACATCAGGAAATATGAACTGTGAATATTATTCAGAATGAAAACACAAGGTACAAACCTGAAATAAGATCTATTTGTAAATCACCTTTTAAGCTAAATTAGAACTGATTGTAGATAAAGGATTGCATGAGAAAGGGCCAGAGAGGACGCCAACAACTCAATATTTCCCTTAAACCCTTTCAACAGACATCGCAGTCTCAATTACAGTGCTTGTGCATTTAATTCATTTAATAGGAATTTTATCATATGATTTTCACAACATACTTAACAGATTTTTAATGAAACAGATTTTTAATGAAACAAAGAACAGACATTTGTTGGTTGCAGATATATTCACCAACAGGGGTAGAGCTACCAGTAGTGCAGTGCACCAGGGCCCTCATCTGGGAGGGGGCCCAGTGCTCTGTAATTTTTTTTCTTCTGTAGAGTAGGGATGGATGCTAAGAGGGGTGGGTTCTGCGTGGGGTTAGATTTTGAGAGGGACTAGGTGCTATGTAGAGATAGTACATCTATTTCTGTAGTGTAGGGGTCCCGTCACCCTGGCCCTACGATATTCCTGGAGCTGTGCTGTTGGTAGTGGAACTTTACACAGGCAGCAAATAAGGGAAGGGGTGCTATTTTGGGGAGGGGTCTTGCGGAGGGGCACTGAGTAAATTGGTATTGGGGGGCCCAGAGAAAAGTAATTTTTACAACCCCCCCCTTGGGGAGGGTATTTTTTGCACCAGGGCCTTCCATTCTCTAGCTCCGACACTGTTCACCACCCTGAGCCAATACTTGACGGAGCCACATTTGAATGCCATTACTGTTGTGAATCTTTGAGGTAAGTCTCTTTAATGTTTACAATCTGGATCCTGCAGTTTTCGCCAATTTGTAATCAATAATGATAAATCTCAGTCAGATCGGTGGGGTACCAATGGTGAACAGCAATCTTCTATCTATTAAAAATCTAAATGAGTTTTGTGCTTTGGTCATTCAAAGGCATTCAGGTTGTTGGTGTTAAACTTCTCCTGTGTTTAGGGATCATTGTCCTACCGGAAGGCGAAGCTCTGCCCCAGTCTCAGGTCTCTGATTCAGATTTTCCTCTAGGACTGCCCTGTATTTGGTTCCATTCATCTTGCCAGTCTTGATTATCCCCAGACAGTTTCCCAGTAACCTGCTAATCAAAAGCTACCACCAGCCTGCTTCACTCATGAGCCCAATAAACCTGTGTCTCTCGCATGTTGTTTGGCAAACTCCAAATAGAATTTCCTAGGATTTTTTTAGCACTGGCATTTTCTCGCCACTTTCATAAAGCATAACTTTTTGGTGTGTCAAGTTCTCTTTATTAGAGATGAGTTAACCTCTACTGAAAGTGCTATGTCCTCTCTATCCTCCCTTGTGATCACCATTCCAATTCCAACAGGGAATTTGAACAGTGGACTGTACATCTTGATAACATTCTTCCTGATGGGATTCTGTAGCTGGACAGGAAATTCAAATAGTATAAGTGGAACTTTGCATGTGTTTACATTTTGTTATGTAATTACCAGCTCACCCTCTGATGGGATTAACTCCCAGAAACCCAGACTAGCCAATGGGGTACTAAAGAGGGGTGATTGAGATAACTGGTTAAGGGCATGTAATTTAATTATGTTTGTGGGTTAAACCAAAATTGTATTGTTCTGTTTGAATAATGAATGTTCCAATTTTCCCAATAAAGACACACTCTTCTAGGGAACACACTCTTATTTAGAGGTAACAACCTATATTTGCTATTTTTAATCCCTTTATCCCTATTCTGCATCCTGATGGTCCTGATGGCCGGTTATCGAGAAGCCTATCCACTCCAGGGTCCAAGGGAGGATTTCTGTAGCCAAGGCAGGGGGATTCTGGAGCTGAGGTACACCCCTTCCCTTGTGTTGTGACAAACTAATGACAGTGATGGGATCTTGCAGGACCCAGCAGTAACAGGATGGACTACAGTGAATTATCCCCAGTGGAGATCACACTCTCCTGAGTTTTGGAGGCATGGCGGCAATGTACCCAGCGTCTGGCCGGACAAGCATTGCCACAGGCTGATTAAAAGGAGCCTGACCACCCGAATGCTGGTTGTTAGATAATGTAGGTATTTAAGCATAAATGATCTATCCATCCTCTCTGCTAGTAGGGATGATAAGCAGGAAGAGCATGCCCGATTGGTTAAATCAGCAAAATTAAGTGGCATTTAAATGTTACAACTCATGTCATTATTCTTATATATACCAACTGGGCATGCTCTTCCTGTCTGCTTATTACCCTACAGTGATAGTAGCATCTTTTTAGATAAATTATGCTTTAATTGTCAATTATTTCACACATTATCTCAATCTGGCAATTCTATTTATTTACATATGTTCTTCTCATTTTCGCAGTAACTTGGATCTGCTGTGTGCTTTTAAATGTATGATCTCCGATATAAGGGTTTGCATCATGCAAATCTGTATCCTGGTTCCACTGAACCAGGCGGCTTTAAAAAGTAAATGCATGTAAGCGAGGCGGATGTTGGCAAGCAGTGGCATTAAGAAATTATTCAACATTGTTTTTTCTGAAATATCAATAAAGATTCCAGTTTTATTGTTCTGTAGGAAGTGCCAAGAACAATAAACAAGTATCTTGCGCCATTGTCATTTATTCCCGGCGGAAGTGGCAGATGGGTTCTCAGTCATCTGAAAATGTGCATTTCCTCTAAAACTGGAATCAAATACAAATGGTAATTTCTCACCAAATACTCTGAATCCTTACTATGCAGCATTTTGTGCAATGATTGAATTAAACTCCTAGTGCGACAGCCATTATAATAAAAAGCAATCTCTCTTAAAAAAACACTGTAGATTAAGAAAAAAATTCATTTATTTATGAAGGTTTTTTTTTTTTTTTTTTTCCTATTAGGTGCTTAACAACAGCATAGATAAACTATATAAGCAAATATATACATAGCCTCTGAGGAAACCACCACAGTAGTGAAATTGCCATAAGGCTTTTTGTTAGTGAGCCTTCCAGGCAGGAGGATTCACAGAGATCTATGCTAGCCCTTGCTATAGGCACCCTCTTTTTCCCCATTTTTTCTTTTGAGTTTGGATGTCTGTTTTGTGTTTAAAGTCCAATATTTCATTGTGTGTGTAAGGAATATATTTTTATAACCGCCATGGTTCAAATTTAAATGAAATGAAATAAAGTTACTTTTTAGGTTTCATTTTTGTATTCAAGGAGGTTATAACAGATGAACAACATTAGCAGCTGTGTAAATGGTGGGCATAAAAGCACATTTAGGTAAAATCTTTATTTTAATAGTCTTCAACACTACCTGTTTGCTTGGAAAAATTAAGTGGGAGTGTTCTCTTAATTGTTTTATTATCTAATTAAGTATTCAAAGAGTGGGAGGGAACATATTTGATTCATTGGTTGATTTAGATAAGGTTTCAGAACAGGACATCTTACCCCTCCCATGTTTCAGCCTTGCTTGCCCTGCTTTGTAACGTCCTCTTGTGTCTTTATAAGCAAGTAGGACTATCATCAGCTACATGCACTAGCATAGCTTGCTAAATGAACATTTTCTCTGAGGATACTTTTATGTCCATGACATATAGCGGCTAAGGTCATTAGTTTTATTTAGTATACTTCACAATGCGCCGTTTATGCTAATATACAGTGGTCCTTTAATCTTGTAAAGCTATGTAAGCCATGAGTATCAAAGCATTTTTATAGAAAACCGTTACTTTAGCAGACTCTGCTTGTGTTTGAGGGAGTCCACAGTTTTGTTTTGCCCATTTCCTGCTTGCTTGGAACCCGAGGGGATGTGAGTTGTTGACTTATTGGTTGATTAGGATAAACTTTTAGTATTTGCCATCTTCCCCATAAACCACACTTGCTCAATAGCAGGCAGTTGCAAGTAAATGTGTAAGGCCTGCTTACTATGAATGGGTTTAGGTCACAGATGTGAAACACAGCACAGAACAAGAAACAGAGATGTTCCAGAAGGTTAGACTCTGTTGCTCTGGATGCTTCTTATAAGTAAGTGAAGTGTAATTTTTTAAATGACAATTACATTTTCGGGGGGTAAAATTAATTAAGTCACCTAGATAAAATAAAAAAAAATCAAACAATTACATTTTGCCTAAAGAGACCCTTTAATAGAATATATTTGTTCATTGTTATTGACCATATTAAATTTACTTCTTGCCTTGTGATGTTTATTTTGACAAATTATTAAAAAAGAAATCAACCGGCAAACAGTGAATATAATACATTGTTTTGTGATATTTTTGTTAGAAATCATAGTAAATGTACACTTATTAGTTCTACCTATAGTAGTAGGCACTTAGCACAGTTTCAGATATATCTATTTTGCTACAGGTTTTAGGGAAAAATAATATTAATGGATAACATTGATGGTTATTATGTCTTGTACGTTACTTATAACACAACTCTAACATGCCCCTAGGAATCATAAATTAGTAAATATATTGGCCACACATGGGAACTAATGCTTGGTCTTGCAGGAACATAAGAAGAGATTAACGGGTCAAGACCATGGAGGGATCACATGATCATAATAGTTGTCAAACTACGAAACGTTGTCACGCTTTGCGAGCTCGCAAAACAAGGGACGCAGTTCGGGCCACTTTGCAAGGGTCGGCATTTGCGGAAGGTGGAGGCTCCAACGTCGAGTGCAATGAGCCAAAGGCTCATTGCAGGCCGCAAATGCAGACCCTCGCAAAGCGAAGTGCCGCATTTGCGGAGGCTCTATGTCACCTCACAAGCGGTTACAAACAGCCACAGAAGTGGGACTTTGAAAAAAAAAACTATAACACGCAATTACTAAATACGGATTTACACCAAAAAATAAGAGCCGCGGGACTTAGAAAAAAAATTCCAGACTTGCAAAAATATGACCTTAACGGATGACTTGCGCACACCGAAAAACAAGCACATCCGACTTTTACACAAACCCGTACGAGGTACAATATACACTATTAGCAAGGACGCTAAATCATCCACACCTGCCTACCACATACATAATCGCCGCCATTTTACAACACTAACTTACAGAATGCGGAAGTACACAGCTACACTAACGGTTTCCCTCGTGCACGCAGCCTATTTACACTACACACTGCACACATTGCTGACACTTACACCTCAGCTCAACAACAGTGCAAATCTACATTGTATGCTGCAGGAACATCAAAACAGATTGTTAGCTATTTAGCCCATTGCTTGCTGCATTTATTAATTACAAATAGGTAAAGTATATTAATTTATTATTTCATTAATTAATTATCATGAAAAACTACATATACAGAAAAAAAAAAAGAAACACCACAGTATCGCAATAAACGACAAAGCCCTTCACCGCGCGCCCATCGGTTCTCATAGGACACAAACTACACCAGGGGAGAGGCTTGCAATAAGCGTAAAAAGGAGATCTGATAACAAAAAATACACCAAAGGCGCTCAACGCGAGGCTCCCAATGAGTGCCGAAGGATCTCAGACCACCAAAACACTTAGGCCCTCATTCAATTGCAATTTGGCCAATTGAATAGGGGTCTAAATTAGCACATAACATATATTTTTTAAATAAGTTTTTAGTTAGTAAACATCTATCCAAAAGCAAGGTTTTCACTAACTAAAAACTTCTTTAAAAAAATATGCTATGTGCTTATTTAGAGCCCTTTTCAATTGGCCAAATCGCAATTGAATGAGGCCCTTACTGTCTGTGGCAAACAGCATTACCTGCCTTACAATTTTATTGCCCGTTATTTTTGACGGGTTTGAAGTCGCTAGTTCATACATAAGGGTTAAGAATTTCATATTACATTTTGCATTAAGGGCAGCCGGCATTTGATGATGTGTCTAACAGTATTAAACACCTGGGCCCTCATTCAATTGCAATAAGTTTTTGGTTAGTAAGCATCTATCCAAAAGCAAGGTTTTCACTAACTAAAAACTTGTTTAAAAAATATATGCTGTGTGCTTATTTAGAGCCCTATTCAATTGGCCAAATTGCAATTGAATGAGGGCCCTGGAAAGTATATAAGAAACCTGGGATTCCGATAACTTCTTTAGTCAGATCTGTTGAAAGACTACCACTGGGAATGGCCACTTGGCAATAGAAATTAACAGAGGAGCAAATCCTAGTAGGATAACCCTGCCCCACAGCTTGCAAGCTACCAGTTCAATCATCCATAACACAATCAAAGTCTTATAAGTTTATTTAAAATTTATTTGCAGCCTTATTAAATTGCGATGCGGCCAATTGAATAGGGCTCTATATAAGCACAGAGCATTTTTTTTTACAGAGGTTTTTAGTTAGTGAAGACCTTGCTTTTAGATAGAAGTTCACTAACTAAAAACTTCTGTAAAAAAATATGCTCTGTGCTTATATAGAGCCCTATTCAAGTGGCCAAATCACAATTTAATAAGGCTTCTGATGTCCATGACTTACATAATGTTGCTACTTTGTTACATACTTCAAAATTGAGTAAAGTTTAACAAAACTAAAGGGCTCATTTAAGCCAGTGGGGAGACTTCTGCGCTCCTACCCTTAGTCTTAGCATTTACAATACATTATCTAGAAAATGTTGCATGGCTGAGTGCTTTTATTTTATAATGTTTGGAATATAAGATCTCGGCTACATCCTTAAAGGGATTGCGAGTACTTACTTAAGTGACCCCCAGTACTTTATTCCTTGTGTAGTTATATTGTTTTAGCACACATATGGATCTACTCAAGAGATGGGTTATTTTAAGAGGTGCTGAGGCTTAGAAGTAAAAATCTGGATATTTGCCTTACATCACAACCAGTAAAATGCTTAATGGAAAACCAAGTCATTTCAATGAGGGTTAGAATGGGGATGGGAAACACAAGTACACGGATTTGACGTTTTTTCTGGATATGTAGACATGTATGTGCATAGGAAACCTGCTGCCTCCACAAAGGACATGGAAGGGATTTGTATTGTCCTAGAAACAATATGCCTATGTATTTATTTACTTAAATGTACTTTGTTTTATTAAGAAGCAATTAAAAGTTTTGTTTTACTGCCTAAAATAAAACTTACAGTCCCTGTATGGATCTCCCCTCGACAGCATATGCAGACACAGACTCTGTAGGGATGGATGTGCAGTGTAGTGTCCTAGCCTATCAGAAACCACGTCTCAGAAAACATGCTGCTGAGACGTGGTCCCTGACGGGCACTACACTGCATTTGCATTGTACAGAGACTGTGTGTGCATATGCTGCAGTGGGCAGACCCATACAGGAGCTTTAACGTGCTTCTTAATAAAGCAAAGTACATAAAAGTAAATACATACACAGGAAAATGACATACTTAGTAAATCCAGAAATCCTCCATGTCCCTTTAAATTTCACATTTTATCCTTTTTGATTCTTTCCTAGCTTTAAATGCACTATTTATTATACTGAACACTTTTGTGGGGTGTTCCATTCTTTCGGTGTCCATTTGAATATAACTACCGTATATAAAAATATTGGAAAATACATGTGAATTGAAAATAGTGACTTGATTGTCCCTATTGGGTATCGTATGCTTTTCATCAAATCCATTTGATGCATCCGATCCATCTCCCTAATGGACTACATCAAGAAAAAAGGCACTAGTTTATTATGTAAAACATTAACAATATTAGCACTTGTATAAGCCATAGACATGTTCCCTGGTGGCCCAGTGGTTGGGATTCGGAGCTTTCAATGCTGCAACCTAGGTTTGATCCCAGTCAGGGACCAAGAGGTCCCATCATCCTGAAGCCAAGCAGGGTTGGGCCTGGTCAGTACTTGTATGGGAAACCACCTAGGAATACCAGGAGCTGTATGCTGTTGCCCACTGGAGAAGGATCTGGCAACCCAATCCAGTATTTCTGCTGTGAAAATCAAGTGGTCCAGCATGGTGTGTTGCGGTCCATGAGGTCACATCTGAGCGACGCAAACACTCACAAGCCATAGACATAAAAAACACTTTTTAGGAAAATCTTAATATTTGAAGACTCTGCTTCTGAGGAGTGTACTTTGTGTCTGTTAAATCACTTCCCGAGAGCTTGATTATAAGGGCGTGTTTATTTATCAATCTGTGGAGGGGAACAGGGACAGACCAGAATACTTTGTTAGATAACTGTAAATGACTGGTTAATAGCATCTGAGAGGCATTGTGCTCCAGAAGTATAAACATCCCTTTCACACACACATCTTCCACCAGGATATCATGGACATCTCCAGGCTTTTTTTTTTTTAAATAATGGCTTATGTTCTCAGACTCAAAGTTTTTAAATATATCATATATATAGTTGTCGTAGTGCGAGCTTGTGTGAAACGCTCGCAAAGTGGCGGATTTGCGCATGCGAAGGCGCTTATTGCAAGGCTCGCAATAAGCCCACAAGGTAGAGGGGGGAGAGGCCCACAATGAGCGGCGAAGGCACTCTTCGCACGGCCGTAATGGCCGCAGAAGGGAGAGGGGGGAGAGGCTCGCAATGAGAACCAAAGACGCTCATTGCGAGGCCTGCAATAAGCGCAAAAGGAAGGAGAGGCCTGCAAAGTTGCAGGTTTGCGCATAGTGAATGCCGAGGCCTGCAATGAGTATCAAAGCCGCTCATTGCAAGGCCTGCAATGGGTAAAAAAGGAGGGAGGGGGGGGGGGGGGGGGGGGGGCTGAGAGACACAGGAGATATACAGTTGTGCTCAAAAGTTTGCATACCCATGGCAATTTGGTAATATATGTACCATTTTTAAAGAAAACATGAATGAGCAGACAAAACACATTTCTTTGATTTCTTATGGGATTCATATTCAACTGTAGGTTATAACAGAATGGCGCAATCATAAAACAAAACATGTAAACAAAGGAAAAAATGAAATGATCCGTCTGAAGTCTGCCAATGAACATCTGAATGATTCAGATAAGAACTGGGTGAAATTGTAGTGGTCAGATGAGACCAAAATCGAGCTCTTCGGCATCAACTCAGCTCGCCGTTGGTTGGAGGAGGAGGAATGCTGCCTATCACCCCAAGAACACCATCCCCACCATCAAACATGGAGGTGGAAACATTATGCTTTAGGGGTGTTTTTCTGCTAAGGGAACAGGACAACTGCACCGCATCAAAGGGACGATGGACGGGGCCATGTATCTTGGGTGAGAACCTCCTTCCCTCAGCCAGGGCATTGAAAATGAGTCGTGGATGGGTATTCCAGCATAAAAATTCCCCAACACACACAGCCAAGACAACAAAGGAGTGGCTCAAGAAGAAGCACATTAAGGTCTTGGAGTGGCCTACCCAGTCTCCAGACCATAATCCCATAGAAAATCTGTGGAGGGAGCTGAAGGTTCGAGTTGCCAAACATCAGCCTCAAAACCTTAATGACTTAGGGAGGATCTACAAAGAGGAGTGGGACAAAATCCCTCCTGAGATGTGTGCGACTACAAGAAACGTCTGGTTTTTGCTACCAAGTACGAAGTCAAAGGGGTCAAATACGTATTTCCCTCATTGACCTGCAAATCAATTTATAACTTTTTTGACATGCGTTTTTCTTGTTTATTTTTGTTGTTATTCTGTGTTACCATTAAAATCCTAGACTGATCATTTCTTTGACAGTGGACAAACGTTCAAAATCACCAGGGGATCAAATACTTTTTTCCCTCACTGTATGTATACTTTTCATTTCTTGGATGTGGTATTATAATGAATGATTTATTTCAGAGAGAATTTTTTTATAGATTTTTTCCGCACATTATCAAGTCTAACACTTATTTTTGCTGTCTTGCTACTTTTCCTGTAATTAGCGCCTATGTTGGAGCTTTATAAATAAAAGATAATAATAATAATTATGTGGTCAGCTCCTGAAGACACAAGGAGAGTTTGGATGGGTCGGGGGCTTGATATGAGCATATTAAGGGAGCACTGAAGTGTGTTCTAGACTGCAATCCTGCGGCGATGGCATTTACCTAACCAATGTATAGCAGCCTTTACTTTTATTTAGTACAATTAATACAATAACCTATGATTACGTGTCAGCAAAAACATGATGTTGCTTTGTTCCTTTGTGTTTTTGCCTGTGGTTTAATAATCACCTTGCAGTGGCCTTTAATCCAGCTAATGTATTCCTCATTGTGAAGCCATTAGCTAGTAGACCGGCAGTGTTACTGCACAGATGTGATTAGGCCGGCCTTGGTGAGCACACATCAAATTAGACATGTGGTGAGCGTTTAACCACATTATTACCAGAGCTCATCTGAACATCTGACAAGCTTTAATAATTTATTCAATACAAATGGGGCAAACTCCTTAGGAACCAGGATCCAGTTGCCACAGTGCACTAATTGTAATTGCTGGTTTGTGTTGACTGTGCTGGTGCAGACACTCAGACTAGGACCAATTATTCGGATATATACGGAGGCTGGTGTGTGTTTTTTTTTCTCTCCCCAGACCTCCTTCTCCCCTTATGAATTCTGAGATGAATAGAAAACTGGTCAAGTGGGCAGCCACCATATGCTACAATGTGCAGGGGGTATTCCAAATGGCACCAAAACACACCATTCAAATGCTAACAGCTGCAGAGTGACCAGTGTATTGTCCTGCATTGTTTTGTACTCTTCCTACTCTAATTATTAATTATATTGTTTTTTGTATTACTATATTATATTGTATGTTATTATTTTATTGCCAGGTTTTCTTTTTTTAATCCAAACAATTGAATATTGGACATGATAGGATAAAAAAACACTTTTCTTTTTTGAAGAGATGTTTTTCTAAAAAAATGATATCTGAATCTAATACTGAATTGTGTATTTTATAATACTGGTAGTTTTTTATCACTATTTAAATAGTTTTTTTTTTATTTATTTTTTGTATTAAAAAGCAAAATAAAATACAGAGATTAGGAAATATATGCTAGATTAGCAAACATAATGTATCCATCATTACCATCTCTTAATACAGGTGGTCCCAGGGTTTCAGAAGACCTGACTTACAGACGATCCGCACTTAAGAACGCTCCCAAGGCTTGTGTCTGGTTGTGCTTATCTATATGGTTTGTATGGTAAAGATACTGGAATGGGTTGCCAGTTGCTTCTCCAGTGGGCTGGGATTTGTCTGACCTCTCGCAATGACCTGCCCATCTTGGGTGACCCTATATTGTATAGCTCAAAGCTTTATTGAGGTACACAAACCCCTTCACCCTGACAAGGTAGCAAATTTTACAGTACAGGGGTATAATTATTAAAATTATTACAGTATTACACTGTATTATAATTATTGCCACAAAAGAGCCATTATAGTATTGTCACTATAATTCATCAGGGTCCGAGTTACATACAAATCCGGTTTAAAGACGTTCCCAGGAACATATCTCATTCTTATCCCGGGGGCCGCCTGTATATACATATTTTTTATTTTTAATGTTTTAACATTTCTCTTAATGTTTTAACATTTCTCCGATTGAGTCTTTTATTCCCTGCTAATATCTGTTGTCCCCAAAAATGTTTATTGCTCACAGTATAGAAACATTTTTTAGTCATTCAGTCATGTCTGGCTCTCTGTGACCCTATGGACCACATCACACCAGGCACATCTTGTGTCTGGTTGTGCTCATCCATAAGGTTTTCATGGCAAAGATACTGGAGTGGGTTACCAGTTTCTTTTCCAGTGGAAATGTATCAATTTATCTGACCACTCGGCTATGAGCTGCCCATCTTGGGTATAGCTCACAGCTTCATTGATGTACACAAGCTTCTTCATCACGACAAGGTAGCGATCTAGACAGGGATAGAAGCGTACAGTAATGTTATTAGATATTAAATGATGAGAATTTAGTTGTTAGTCTTAGGGGTGAACTGTTGTTCTTCATTCTGGTAGAAGAAGATCTGCGCAGGCCACTTTGTGTATGTCCGTAAATGTGTTCAGACCAGTCCACTTTGTGCTTAGTTCAGTTCATTGTTTTATCCTGGGTTTAGGAAACCTAAATTATATATTATATCTCTATAACCCTTGCTGTCGGAACCCCCGTAGCATTTAAAATTTCCGCTGAGGGTCCTTTCCGCACGCACATAGTTAACCCCTGTCACGGGGGTACTGTAAGTACCCCCGCGGCACCTAACATTAACACCCCCCATGCAGCGAGGTACGCATTGTCCCTACATTAACCCTTGCTGCGGGGGTCCCAATTGAGACCCCCACAGAATTAAAAATTTAAATCCCCCACGCTGATCCTTAAAGGGCCTGCGGATTACAAATAGTTAACCCCGGCCACTGGGATACTGTAAGTACCCCCGCGGCCCGTAACATTAACCCCCTATGCTGCGGGTTCCACATCGGGACCCTCGCAGGGTCCCTACATTAACCCCATGATGCAGCGATCCCCATCAACACCCTCGCAGGGTCCCTACATTAACCCTAAAAATTAAAATATCCCGCCTTGCGGGTCCTTGAAGGACCTTAAAATTCCTTAAAGGACCCTTGCTACAATTGTTATTAACCCCTACCTAAAATTAACTCCATTAACCCCATCATGCATGGGGCTCAATACAGACCGCCATGACCCTCTAATTAACCCCATAAGTCCCATAAGGGTCTATATAGACCTTTATGAGACAATAATTAACCCTGACATTAACACTATAAGTGCCATGAGGGTCCTCCAGGACCCTCATGACACTAAGTCTAAGGACTACCATACACTACACTATTAGTCACCCCAATAAACTAAGGGCCTGGTGTGGGTTAAATAGGGTTAATTACTTAGAGGGGGGTTTAATTACTTAGAGGGGGTTAATTACTTAGTGGGGGGTTCATTTCGATGTATTGAGGCCTCATTCAATTGCAATTTTGCCAATTGAATAGGGCTCTATATAAGCACATAGCATATTTTTGTACAGAAGTTTTTAGTTAGTGAAGACCTTGCTTTTGGATAGAAGTTCGCCAACTAAAAACTTCTGTAAAAACAATATGCTATGTGCCTATATAGAGCCCTATTAAATTGGCCATATCGCAATAAAATGAGGCCTCAATAAATCTAAATTAAATCCCCACTAAGTAATTAACCCTATTTAACCCTCACCATACATAATTAACCCTACCTGTACCTAATTACCCCTAACTGTATAGACTTTTTGGGAATAATGGAGTTAGTTAGAGGCTCATGTGGGTCTGTAAAGAGCCCCATGAGTAATAGGGTTAATTTTAGGCAGTAGTTAATTACAATTGTAGTGCAGATCATTTAAGGACCTTTAAGGTCCTTTAAGGACCTGAAAGGTGGGTAATTAGAATTTTAAATGCTGCAGGGGTCCGATCGGGAACCCTGCAGCAAGGGTTAATGTAGGGACTCTGCAAGGGTCCCGATGGGGACCCTGCAGCAGGGGGGGGGGGGTTAATGTTAGGTGCTGTGAAGGTACTTTCAGTACCCTTCGGCCGGGGTTAACTATTTGTGGACGCTTTAAGTACACGCGGAGGTAGATTTACATTTTCAAATGCTGCAGGGTCCTGATTGGGACCCCTGCAGCAAGGGGTTAATATGAGGACCCTGCAGTGGTCCTGATGGGGACCCCTGCATCATGGGGTTCATGTGAGGACCCTGCAGGGGTTCAGATTGGGACCCCTGCACCATGGGTGTTTACTTTAGGAGTGGGGGAGTTTGGAGCAGAGGGGACGTTTAGGGGGAGCATATGTAAGGGCTTTTAAAGCCCCTGCGAGTCCTCTCTAGTACCATCGGATTTTGGGCTATATTTCCCATTTACGGGTTGGAACGCAAGTGCAGCCTTGGGGAATTGGAGCAACTGAATAACGTTTTGCGATTTTAGCCATCGTAACTCTTGCAAAAGTGAAAGATCAAAGGCTTCTGGAGGCTATAAGTTACGGGTATAACCATCGCCATTTTTTCAAGGCTGTAACTCGTAACCTGTTTGGAGCCCGCAAAAAGACGCCAATTGAATGGCAAATTAACTTGCGACCTCACTTACGAGCTACTGGATCGCCCGAAAGCTCCATTGAATGTGGCCCTAAGTATGTTATGGTGTTTAGAAAAGTGATTTTAATATCCCCAGTGTATAAACAGTAAGGAAAGAAAAGATCATCCTGAGTATACAAGTCTTACGCCAGCCAGAGAACCTGGTATTCCCGCAGCAATTCTCAGTGAACAGTGATTTCATTGCCATTAAAGATTATGGATATATAAATGAGGCTCAAAATGTACCAACTTACTGTATGTTTCTCATTTGTATGTGTCTATGAGTTTGAGGTAGACATGAGGTATGTGTGATCGTATAGTATTAGAAGGGAAAAGCATTGTGGGTTATAAACATCTGTGATATGCTCCTGGAGACCTTAGCTATGATAGTACTGACATCATCAGCAGACTCAGGAACGCTAAGAGCCAGGGAAAAGCTAAACGTAAGCTACAAAAAGTTCTAAAAAGTTTTTAAACTAACTCTTTAGGCAAAATTGTTTTTATAAATGTTTAGCTGGGTGACTTAATTATTTTTATCCTCCTCAATGTAACTGTCATGTAAAATGTACACTTTACTGACTTTTAAGAAGACTTCCGAGGAGCAGATTCTCACCTTCTGGAAACTACACCTTCTTTCTGTTCTCTCTCATGTAGGTTACTTTGTTTCAAAACTGTAACCTTAAGCTATGCCCATAAGGACGGGCTTCACAATATCAGTGCCCCAAACATGCAGCATGTCATTGTTTGCTTACAGCATAGTATGAAACTCTGATAGTGTGAAGCCCCTCCCTGTGGGTGTAGCTTTAGGTCACAGCTGTGAATTATGGGTAGATGCCAGAAGGTGAAAAATTATTGCTTCATAGATGTAAGTGAAGTATAAATGTTATAGGACAATTAGACTGAGAAGGACACAATTAATATGTTGGCCTAGCTTAAACATTTATATAAAACAAAAAATAAAAATGCCTTTCTACACATCATACTGAGATTTGTGAGTATTTTGTCCAAGTAAAAGAGCGTGGAGCTCCTAAATCTTCTCTAAGTAATTTAAAAGGACATTTTACAATGTTATAATCGACCAATTTTATCTGCCAAAACACCTTTAGCTATAATAATCCCCAGAACCGCATTATATTGGCATTCTTGAATCTCGTTATTGTATTTGTCCTTAATAGATCCACCCGATCGCTCTTCCATATATCTACTAAACTTTCTAAAAAGTAGCACATTACTACTAAATATTATGCCTCATCAATCACATCTTTACTTTAAAACGCTGTCAAACTACTATGTCGAACCTGTGAAACCACTGTCCTTATTTACTCTTGTCTTGGGAGTGTTTATCCCTTTGTTGAACCATTACATTTTCTTAAAAATGTAATCCTCTGTGAGAAGAGACACTCCTGGGTGTTATTGTACTTTAAGTGAGGTGACAGCATTGAGAAGTCATGTATAAAACAAATATATCATGCTCGGCATAACTGTATAGGAATTTCAGTGTTGTTAAGAAGTTTTATTTTGTCCACACAAGACAGGTGCACGGAGACAACTGGTTTCATCACTCTCTTTGCCATGTTTGCTTTCACAGAAGAGGTGCTCCTGTAAACAGAAGATCTACTTTCTCAGCTGATCATGTTTACAAGGAGCTTGGACATGTCGTCAGCTTGTGGAAACATGAGCTTATCCGAGCTGAGGAGGTGCATATCCTTATCTGAAACTTGGACAGGCTTTTCATGCTTGGTGTCATATGAAAGCTTAGCCTCTGGGGAAGCACCTACATAGCAACAAGCAGGCAGGTAAAACAAAGCATTCTCTAGGCCTCATATGCAGCCTCTAGGGCAGTGACGGGCATCCCATTGCACTTGAATGGCCTCGTATGCAGCCTGAGTTCATAAAAGCACAATGGTAAAATAAACTGGACATTGTTTATTAATTTTACAGAGATATAATGGACTATGTAATGTTGAAGTGGACCATGCTTTCTCACTCTAGAGAACCGGCAAGGGGCCACATTGGCTTTATGTGGCACTGGGCCACTTGCTGCCCATCAAGGCTTTAGCATGTGACCATTGCCATGTAGAATTAAATGAAGAAGACAATCATATTGTCCAACAAAAAATACATTGGATTTCTAAAGTTCACAATGAAATAAAGGACCACAAGACACTTGTTTGTCAAGTATGTACCAAACTAACAATATTAGCATCTGGGTTCCCTGGTGGTCCAGAGGTTAGGATTCGGTGCTTTCATCTCCGTGACCTGGGTTTTATTCCAGTCAGGTCACACCAACCTGAAGCCATGCAGAGTTGGGCCTGGTCAGTTCTTGGATGGGAGACCACCTAGGAATACCAAGAGCTGTGGGCTGTGGCCTATTGGAGAGGGAACTGGCCACCCACGGAGAGTCGGACATGATCGAATGAAGCAACCAAAAACAAATGAGCATTTTAGGGAAAATATGCATTTTTTATGTCTCTGTTTATGAGTGCAAGTTGTATTTGGATTGACACCACATGCCTTCCCCTTCCCTGGCCCAGGCGCAGATTCCTCCATGGATCCTTGGCTGTTTTACTTATCTACTACCTTCTCCAGTGGGCCACAACATACAGCTCCTGGTATTCCTAGGTGGCATACTCATCCAAGTACTGACCAGGCCCAACATGGCTTCAGTGTGGTGTGACCTCTTAGTTTCCTGACTGGAATTGAACCCAGGTCACAGCAGTGAGAGCATTGAACCATAACCATTGGACCACCAGGGAACCCCGCTTTTTTCTTAAAGGGTCCTTAATATGTAATAGAGGACAATTTAGGATACATGAAAACAAATAGAACAGAATGTGTCATGTACAGGCATTCAGACATAAAGTGACTCAAAAATGTCCCATTTATTGAGGAAATGAAAGTGAATATAAAATAAACATAATTCCAATTGTTATTAATTAAAAATTCTAAGTAAAAGTATGCAAGAATTTATATAGACACTAGCGAATTGCCAGTCAAAAAATGACGGCAATCAAATTGTAAGTGAGCCAATGCTGTTTGGTGTATATAATGTGGCTGATTTAGCGTCCTTCGTTTTCTATGTCGTGCAACTTTGTCGGAATATCCGTAGCTGTTTGGTGGTGTTTTGCGTGTTTATGGTGGTGTTTTGCGTGTTTATGGTAGTGTTTTGCATGTTTAGGGACCTTTAGCCTCGTTTTCGTTTTTGTTTAGTCGGCGGCCATTTTTTCTCTCGCTTAGGTGATTTTCGGGTCTCTAAACATTAAAATTTGTGCTTAAATGGAGGTGTAAGTTCACTTACAGAGGTCCTCGGTGCCCCCCCTTGCTGTTATTTTTATGTGTTTGTTGATTGTATTTATTGTGTTTGTAATGTTTTTGGGGTTGCGCTGGTTGCGTCCTTGTTTTTTAATCTCGTAGATGTTTTTCGGCAAATACGTAGGTGTTTGGTGGTGTTTTGCGTCTTTAGAGTGCTGTAGCCTTGTTTTCGTTTTTTCCGGCGGCCATTTTTTCTCTCGTTTAGAGAATTTTTTATTGTGTATACTCTTTTAATTTGAGTTAAATTGTGGTGTAACTTTAGTTTTCGAGGTCCTGGATGCTCCCTCTTCCTGTAAGTAAGCTTTTTATGTATTTGTTATGTGTATTTGTTGTATTTTTCATGTTTTCATGTGCACGTGTTGTGGCCGATTTTTGCGAGGTCGTAATGGGTAGTAACGTGTCTCGTATTTTCCTTGCGTAACGACGTTAATTTTGCTAGAGTTGCAGTCGAAATGTAAAAAATGGTAACAGTGACAGGTATTTAACAATTACATTTAATTGTTATGTTGTCTATGTCAGCACTATGTTACCCCCACCTCATGTCTCTACCACCCCTATTACCTCCTAGATTGTAATATCTCCCGTGAGCAGGACCATCATTCCTACCAATGAATATGTACAAACATGCCATCTTATCTTATTTATACTGTCTTCAGATGTATGTTTAATACTACCTATTTGTCTATTGGAAAAGGACCTGGCAACCCACTCCAGTACCTTTGCCAAGATAACCTTATGGTTAAGCACAACCAGAGACATAATGATATATGTGCCTGGTTTGTTGCAGTCCACAGAGATTCGGACACATCTGAACGACTTACCAATAACAAATAGTGATTGTAGGCCCAGGTTTCCCCCCGTGATAGGTTTCACGGTGTAAATACACAAACACTGTGGTTTTACTCTGAAGCCACAGTATAAAAGTATTGCAATATTGCTTTCCTTTAAGTTCAAATGAAGCCAACATTGATTATCAAGTCTGATGCTTTTACCAGTTTGCCTTTTGTGTTGGCTAATAACACTGTTATTCATACAATTTTCATTCCTCTCACATTACAACCAAAAATAGTCACTATTTCTGTCATAATATATGAGCAATATCACCAACATATTTACAAGGCATGAGACAGTATAAAAACGCAGTAAATATATTTGTAAAACCCATAGCATATCCAATAAAAGCAATTTTTAAAATTAGTTTTCAGGAACATGATTTAGTTATTTGTCACAAATGTTATGTTTTGACGTTTTCTAAACGCTGCCCACTTGTAATATATGTAAAAGAGTAAATATCATAAGTAACCTTTCTATATTAATCTGACACAAACAATTAGCTGTCAGGTGCATGGGCCTGAAAGCACAGGGCAATTTTCAGATTAGTGCTAATTGCAGGGTGGGCTGACACATCAGCCAGGGGACCCTGTATTCCTGGCCTGCCAGTAGCTGTGCCCTGTTATCGTGTTTAGCGAGGGAGGGCCAAGGCTGGCTGTCTCCAGACTGCTGGCAGTTTGACTGTGGCCTAAAGTAATGGAGCTGGCAGGGTGGAATCAATTACTGGCCAATGAAGATTTTCCCACAGGTTGAAGCTTGGGAAAAAAGGACGTTCCTGCTGCCTAGACAGCTGGCATGGACTGTCCACTGGGAAAAGCGCCTGTAAAAAGAGAAAACAAGGGGACAGCTCACAGTGATAAAGTGGTGGCAGACTATAAATTTTGAAGAAGGAATTGGCAGCAAGTTCCAAGTTTTGTACCTCTGTTTTTGTCTTTTGCTGCTTCCTGTGCTACACCAGCTTTGTGAGGAAGAAAGGAAGCAAGTGACATATTCAATAGAGGGCCCGAGACTGGGTCAGCTCGTATAGTGTTACATTTCTATAGTGCTGGAAGGATCCAGTTGAACAGTCAGTTGGATTTGCTAAGAGCATTTGTGTGCAAACTGGAGCAGTTAGAGCCTCCTGTATGTGATTGTAGAGGTCAAGAGATATTTGGCCACTGTGGTCATTTTTCTTCTATATGGTGTTTCAATAACTAAACCCAAAAAATGTAAAATATATATATATATATATATATATATATATATATATATATATATATATATATATATATATATATATATACAGTAAAACCCCCGTTATCCGGCACCCACAGGTGCTCCCTATTGTCGGATAAGTATAGTTTCCGGTTAATCGGGGTCCCGGAATTTAAGTGTCTAAACGACCCAAAAAACCCTCAAATTGCCTTTAAAAAGGCATAAGAACCTAAACTGGGCCAATTAAGTTAGCATTTTTTTTGCAGTCTCGAACTCTGGATAGTGCCGGATAGTGCCGGTTTAGCAGTAGTTTTTTTGAAAATGGGGAATTGATGCCGGTGCCGGTTACTTGAGAGTCCCAGTTAGTTGGGTGATGGATAACCGGGATTCTACTGTGGGTATAAATATATATATATATATATATATATATATATATATATATATATATATAATCATTGCATTTCTCACTTTTATACACATTTTTTTATATTACTACAGTTTTCCATTTTCTATCTATTTTCTACCATCTACATTCTCAGATGGGTTTGTTCTTGTAAATGAATAAGCTGTCCATCAGTGATGCTGAAAGTGTTGGCAATTGTAGATGCCACACTGATACAATTTTGGATGCAAAATTTCTTCCCACCACAGGAAGTTGGCCGCATGATTGTATGGCGGTCATGTGGCCTTGTAGTCTAATTAGCCAGATCTTCCCATCATTACCTCTGAAAACTTGGTGCAAGCATTTTGGACATGAATAAATGTTTCTTAATAAATACTGTAAATTGAGTTGTTGCAATCTGTCTTTACAATCATTGTTAGCCAATCTAGCTCATGGACTGCACTCACCACACTAATAAGAAAGCTCTCACCTTAGTGCATGAGCTGTTTGCATATTGTCATAAAGTCATTAAGCAAGACAATAAGTCAACACCTTGATAACTATGAAAGGATCCGAGGGTCTTTCACCTCCCTGAACTTCAAAGGAAGATAAGAGTGATGTGTCTGACATATAAACATGCCTCAATGTGGGAGCTGTCACTCCTCAAGCAGAGATAAGACATTACACTTCTCAGTTGGATGATCAAATAAGCAGTTAGGCCCTTGCACTTGGCAACAACATCTTACAAATATTTTGCACTAGAGCTGGCATCTGCAGACCTTTAAATTAGTGAACAAACCTAAAACATTACCATAGAGTTAGTAAATTCAATTCAGCATCGGATCAATTAGGCCTCATAAAGGGGACACTGTTCTACCTAGAGCTGAAACATGCTAATCACTGAGGCATTGCATTATTGATTAATGAAGGCAACTAACGTTCATTTGAATTGACAGCTGACCACTTTGTGTTTGACAGAAGAGCCACATGTTGCTTAGCTCTAGAGCCATTGGTTATTTAGCTCCACACTAGAGCATCTAATGATCCTTTAAACTAAATCCACCACAAGATGTCGATGAGATTGAATGTAGTAACAGATCACTCATAATGAAGTTTTTCATTTATATACAGTATATAATAACTGGTAAGCAAAACAAAATCAGTATTTGAAGGGAAAAAAATCAATGTAGCTTTAAGACAACTTTTGAGATGTAGTGATTTAGACGTATTCAGATATACTTCCCTTTACTCCCTATCAGCTGCCTTGAGCAGAGGGGTTTAGAATAACATACCTACTGGAAGCTACAGTGCTATGTTCAAATGTAATACTCATTTAGATACTGAATGCATTGCTAATCTGCTAATCAGTTACTAATAAACCAAATTGTTTGACCACTATAGTAGCCCATGAAGGTACTAACAATACAATAAGCAGCTGTAGCGTAGAGGTCACTGGTTTATATCTTAATCGCTTTATACATCACATTCAGCAATTATGTATTATGTTATGGCAGTCCAGAGTTACCGAAATTTCATTTATTTTTTAATTAGTGTTACTGCAGGCTTCAGTAACCAGAAAAGCATTATCTGATGTGCAATCTATAGTCCGGTGCTATGGAGGGAAGATCCCCATATTAAGCCTAGAAAGAGAAAATGCACAAGATGCTGGAAACATTCCTTTGAGATTTCGGCCCATGTTGACATGATAACATCACACATTTTCTGCACATTTATCCTGCAAATCTCCCGTTCTACTACATCCCAAATGTGCTGTATTGGATTGAGATTTGGTAAACATTGGATTGAATTAATTGTCATGTACATGGAACCAGTTTGAGATAACATGTGCTTTGTGACATGACTCGTTATCCTCCTGGAAGTAGCTATTAAGAGATGGGGGAGACGTTTAACATAAAGGGATGCACATGGTGTGCGACAATACTCAGGTTGATTGAGTCATTTAAATAATGTTTATTTGGCATTAAAGGCCTATTGCATGCAAGAAAAACATCCCCCACCCCATTATACCAGCACCAACAGCCTGAACTGTTGACACAAGGCAGGATGGCTCCATGGATTCATGTTGTTCACTGATCCTACCATCTTTATGTTGCAGCAGAAAATCAAGATTTGTCAAGTTTTTGTTTTGTTTGCACCATTCTCTGAAAACTCTAGAGACGATGATCCCCAGGAGATTCACAGCCTCTAAGATACTCAACCCCCCCCCCCATCTGGAACCAACAATCATTCCATGGTCAAAGCCATTTAAATCACAATTCTTCCCATTCTAATATTTGGTATGATGTTTAACCCTCTTGGCATTTGCAATGAGTTGAGCTCTCTTTAATTTGACTTTATGGTACAAATGTTAAAATATGGTTATCAATTAACTTATTTATGGGATATTTACTGTTTTTATTGTCATTCAGCCAATTAAAAAATATTGAAATTAAAATTCCTCCCTGATTTGTCACTTAAAGGGTTAAGAATCACGTATATTACAAAAGCTTATACACATTCCTGGATTTGAAGATATCCTTTCTGTGCACAGGTGAGTCAATCAGCAGGGATATTATCAAATCCAAGCATGTGTGTGACCCTCCGGGACAGAACTTGAGTACCCCTGGTCTAGAGGAAAAGAAAAGAAAGGTAGATAGAATTGGCAAAATGGCAGTTGTAGAGTGAGCTTCTGTACGGAGGATGGGATGAGGCCCAATGGTATTAGCAGAAGTGACTGCTTCAGCCCTGATGGTAGATAGTTCTGGTACTTGATAATAAAGTGATGTTTAGGTATGCAAATAAACACTTAGGTAGTTTATTTTAATATTAAAAACAGGGAAACTTCCATATACCTTTAATGGCATTATAAGACAATAAAAACTTGACTGAAGTGGCAAGACTCACATACCAATACCAATATATAGATTGTAAATGTCTACCTAAAGGCTAGGCTTCAATAAGACCTATGTTTATCCCAGGCATGCTAGAATTCCTTCACACAGAACACTTCATTCTCTTTATGACTTATCTACCCATAACTGATGGAGACACAGGTAGAAGGATCTCCAGGACAGGATTGATCTGTTACTTGCTGGTAAATACAGTAAAGGTGGAAACTGTAGATTGAAGAAGAAGGAATGAGTCTAATGGATGGAAGTGGAGCAGCAGAGCGCCCGGGGGATGCTGCAGTCACACACTCACCCTGTAACATTGCTCCTGTGCATATGTTATCACACAAGGCCCCGTGTCTGCTAAAAATGTCCTTGTCCTATTGTCGCCTAGGGGAGGCAGGACAATTATAGACTGCCACCAGCAGGATTTACATAGCGCCTCTTGATTAACCCTTCCACAGCTGAATTGCTACCAATTTCTTAGCAATGATTTGCTTTTTTTATTAGTAGTAAGGAGTTTAATATCTACATTTCAGCAGTTTGCAGATTACTTCAGACAATTTGTGTTGGTGAAAATTGATCTATGTGTGTCTAGAGGAAATCCAGCAACATTCATCGTTATTGAAAATCCTAAGTACCATGTAAAGCAATAGAAGTGGTATATATTTATATTTTAATATATTCCAACGTATATCACAATATTTGGCTAAAACAATGAAGAAAATACACAAACTCTGATTCATTTTATTGCATCAGGTCACTTTATCCATTACTTGATTTCTCAAGTAATACACTAAGGAAATATTTTATATATATATATATATATATATATATATATATATATATATATATATATATATATATATATATATATATATATACATATATATATATATATATATATATATATATATATTGTGTGGCTGGTGGTCCAATTTCTAAACCAATCTGAATTATTTGCCTAAGAAACTATATGCAAGATATATTTTCAAAACTAACAAATTGTATAGGGTCAAGTCACATTATTTTGACCACTTATGACGTTAGCAGCGCATAGCCAATGAAATACGGCACAGGTCGTGAGCTGGTTTGGTGGGTATAGAAGGTGACATGTAGGCATTCTGCAAACATGTCAACCATCGCTGTTGTATAAGACATGTGATTTATCCGACTTTGAAAAGGTGATGATCGATGGCTTTTGTGCCAAGGATGGAAGTATTTCTGAAATAGCGCAGTTTGTGAACTGTTTGCATGCTGCTGTGGTTAAAGTGTACTGTGACTGGACAAATGGCGAATATACAGCATCAAAACTGCATTGATGGCATTGATGTCAGAGGTGAATGTCCTTTGCCAAGGTGTCTGAGGGACAACCGACACACTACAGTTGAGCAACTCACCATCCAAAAGAACCAGGGGGCTACCAGACTAAAATGCCAGTACAGCAAACCCTGTTGAGTATGGGACTCCAAAGCTGGTCACTGCACCCATGCTGATGAGGTTTCATTGTCAGAAATGGCTTCAATTTGCATGGCAATACCAAAATTGGACCTCTTCTGATTGCCAAAGGGTTGCCTTCTCTGATGATTCACATTTTTTGCTCCATCGACTGGACAGAAGTTGGAGTGTCAGGAGCAAAACCTCAGAGAACAAACACTTTGCAGCCATTGTTGGTGGTGGCAGCGTTATGGTCTGGGGAATGGTTTCTTGGCATTGTCTGTGTCCACTCATACCTCTGGAAGGCACTCTAATCTGATTGGGTTATCTATCCATCCTTGCAGATCAAGTACACCCATGCATGTTGACTGTCTTCCCTGAGCGGATGTCATCTTCCAGCAGGACAATGCAACATGTCATACAGCCAGAACTGTCCTGGGGTGGTTGGAGGAGCACAATGAAAACCCATTAAGCACCTGTGGGACCACCTCGATCACCATGTTCGCCTTATGGATCCTCCACCACTCACTCTTCAGCAGCTGTTGGATGCACTGAAGTCTGCATGGCTCCAGATACCCTTGCCAACCTTCCAGCACCTCATTAACTCACTACCATGCTGTCTAGCTGCTGTCCGTGCTGCACACAGCGGTTATTCGGGATAGTAGCATTATAATGTGACTTGCCTGTATAATATAAAGCAGCCTACAAAGTAGAAACAAATGTGTAGCAGCTTGAGTGGGTGACAAATAAAAATTCAATGCAAGTTTATTATAAGAAAATGCATTTTTAAACATTTCATTCAAAAGGGGTGTGTTTCTGCCTAGGCCCATGAGGACCCGGCCCAGGACATCTCATTTTCCGGGGCAGCAGGCTGCCTGAACATGCAGTCAATTAACATATGTTTGTATATGGACAGACATGACTGAAGAAGTTATAGTCTTGACTGTACGCAGCAGGGATATCCTCAAATCCAGGCCTCCAGGACCAAACTTGTCCACCCTTGATCTAAAGGGATATTGTCATCCTAGATATGGAAAGTGTGCCATGTCCCTTTAGGACCAGAGATTTCCTAAATATTTAGATCCCAGCCTGAAACATAAAAGTGACTCACTTTCTCTGCTTCGTAATAATTGTGCATTGAGCTGAACAAAATATGCTGGGGGCGACGTGTTACGATCTACCTACTCCTGGCGTGTCTCCTGTCTCTATGGTAGCGCCTAACCACAAATTATCTTTCGCTGACCTTTTTAGATTTCCTCATAAAATGAAAAGATTTTTAGTTTTTGCTATAAGAATAATTGCCTTGGTATATCTAACGAGATGGGACTGTCTATTGAACACAAGCCATCTTAGTACATGGGGGATTTACTAAGAAATCTGAACAAACAAAAATTAAACCTAAAAAGTCACTTTATTTTCTTTGATTTAATTTAAACTACGGCACTTGTAAAAATATATGCCTTAAAACGCAATGAAATCTTGGACTTAAACGCAAAACAGACATCCAGCCTCAAAAGAATCTCAAGTGGCTGAGATAAGATGTGAAGCTTTCCCCTATGATGAAATGGTTACTTGTAAATACATGGATGCACATCTCAGCAATCAGAGGGGATTAGTAAATCCCCATCACAAAAGTCTTAATAAATGAGATGTCTGACATACGAAGGGAGATTTTTTAAGCATCTCAATTACCTCACACTATTTCCTACAGTCACCCCAAGTATTAATATTATAATTATTGTTTATTTATAACGCGCCAACATATTCTGTAGCGCTATACATAGGTTGTGATAAAGGTAAAACAGTATTAACACATTACAAAGATGGAGGGCCCTGTGTTTGAGCTTAGAATCTGAAAACTCGCAGACTTACAATCTAGGCTTCATGAGAACTCAGGATTATAATCAAACCAAAAAATGCATGTTATACATTAAAACTCCAAATATACAATATCATTAATTAATTATAAGTTTAATATTTAAAATAGCTTGAATTATCAAAAACATCTTCTATGTTTAAAGCATCACAGTAGTCCTATATTGAATATATGTTCTTTTTTAAGAAATACACTTGAAAATAAGCGAATACACTTGAAAATAAGCTGCAGTGACTGAGCGAGCAGTTGAGTGCAGCATTGTACAGGCGCTGCGCTGGTGTTGGTGCGCGCGCTTGTCGGCACGCACATGACGTCGCGCACGTCGCCTGAGCTCTAATGTCGGCGTGCCGCTAAAATTTGATTGGGGAAATAGGAAATAGCATTTGTTTTTAAGGACACACCTTCATAAGAAGCAGAAAGGAGAAGTTAGCTAAATAATATGAACTGGGTAGGTCCATGTAAACTAATGAGCTATAATGAAAGCATTCGAAATTGTTAATGCCACATTCACATGATGCAGATAAAACTTCCCCTTTGCAAAGTCTTCTCCTCCCACCTCATGACCCATGCATGATCCATTCAGGCTAGTTGATGGAATAAATGACACGACAACTTGAGTTGGGAGAAACAACGGGCCACAGCTTTATTTAGACACAATGTAAACCAACAACCGTAACTTGTTTACTTCCTTCCGGGGGAGGAGCCCGGCCACGAACAGTGACCTCACGCTTTGAGCCCTGCCCAAAGCCCCAATGCTTATCTTTAAGCACGCCCTGTGAGGTGGGGCCATCGCCCCCTTAGGCCAGTGGGCCGGGCAACTCACCTCCCGCCGCACAGACATAAATTAACAAACACAACATACAATAGCCACTTCTCCGAATTCTTTAACCAAAAATATATATATTAATTTCAATATTTCTTATTTATATTATATATACTTATTTTTTTTTTTTTTTTTTTTTTTTTTTTAAAAGAATAAACCATAACATCTGTTAACAACAAAATACAGGGTGGGTGGGTGGGATTCCAGTCGGGAGACCGCGCTGCTCTGCTCAATGGCGCGAAACGGGCTTCCGACACGCCCCCCGACGCTCCTGATTGGCTGATAGCCTCACAGGCTCCGCTGGGTCACGTGACGCTACAGGCTGACCCAGGGAGCCTGTGCAGCCTCCGCGTCGTTCATGACCCATGCATGATCCATTCAGGCTAGTTGATGGAATAAATGACACGACAACTTGAGTTGGGAGAAACAACGGGCCACAGCTTTATTTAGACACAATGTAAACCAACAACCGTAACTTGTTTACTTCCTTCCGGGGGAGGAGCCCGGCCACGAACAGTGACCTCACGCTTTGAGCCCTGCCCAAAGCCCCAATGCTTATCTTTAAGCACGCCCTGTGAGGTGGGGCCATCGCCCCCTTAGGCCAGTGGGCCGGGCAACTCACCTCCCGCCACGGAGCATGCGAGGGACGCCTCCCGAGGCTGCGATCCCCCCCTGCTAGACATTAAAGCCAAGGCCCGCAAAACACTCTCCCGAAACTCGAACATCATCAACTCATATCCTATTTCCGTAAGATGAACCTTATCCTTTGCGAAAAAATCATCTGCGCCGACCGGTTCGAAATCTTTATACCGGATGGCAGAGAAACCTTGTTTTCTCACAAAGCTCGCAATCTGCTGGTTTATCTTCTGTCTAGCCTTATCTAAGCATACTGGGTCGCGCGCGTTACGCCATGATCTTCTCTTGATCATCTCAGACCAGATAAGGAACGTGCCAGGGAACTTCTTTACCCATTTCTCGATGTCTCTTCTCATCACCTTTAACATTCGTCTCATGGGAACTGTCCCCAAATCGTTCCCGCCGGCATGAAGAATTATAACACTGGGCTGACCGTAACGCTGCGCGTACGTTTCCAAGAGACCGTCGAGCTGCGCCCATCGCAGACCCCGAATGCCACACCACCTTACGCGTAAGTCCGTAATAGGAAAGCCCAGTTGTGCCTTTTCTTCGGTAACTGCGGCTAACCTATGGGCCCAGTACACGTAGGAATGGCCCACAATCCATAGTTGCTTCTGTTCCCCTGAAAGTAGAAAGCAACACCATTAAACCACTGCATTTGGCCGTACATAGGAACGAAAACGGTCCGAGTCCCACCTACCGATGCGCTTTACTGCCGCGTCGGGCAACCCCAACCTAGCCGCTTCAGTGGCAGCTCCAATCCGAAAGGAGTGCGTCCCAAAGTCGGACTGCTTAAAACCGAGCCGATGCAGTGCGCTTTTTAAAACTCTTTTAAACTGATACACAGACAGTGCCGTTCCATCGGCGTGGACCAGCAGCGAACACCGTCCCACCGGTCGCTGCTTAAGGTACTCCACTACACATGCATATGGGCAACACTCTGTGCCAACCTGATGCAGAACCACTTCTCTTCCTTTACCCACCTGGTCAGTCTTTGACCTCCGCAACCACAATACCACCGTACCTTCCCTGAGACAGGTATCCACCAATTGCAGACCCCCCGAACCGTGTCTACTGTTCGCGACTAACTCCCCTATCCTAAACGCTCCGAAGAACGCCAGGGAAAAAGCCGTTCGGAAAAGTAGAGATTCAAAGGGATCCCTGCAAACCACCACCAATTCCTGAGCCAATCTCAGCAATAGCGCAAATGTTATTGGCCGCCTACTATCTGGCCTTTGCGCACCGCTGAACATTCCGCGCACCACTTTGCGCACTAGAAACTCCTTAGTAAGGTCCCTCTGCCCAGCAAGCTTAAACATAAAAGCAAGCGCCGTGACCTGTCTCCCTACTACGGGTTTTGATTCGCCTTGCTCGGCGCACCGCAGCAGGTACCAAAGCAAGATCCCTACGCTCTTGTCCTCCGTCGTGGCACCACCTGCCAGCGCCACTAGGCTATCCCATTTAGCCCACACGCGTCTATAAGCGTTCCACGTCGCTGGGGCAACAGACTGTCTCACGAGTCTCGTTACCTGACAGCTCCAATCTCCCAGAGCTCCTCGGGGATGAGCTCCCCCAGAGCGTTCGCACGAGGAGCCAGCGCCCTGAAACGATCCTCCTGAAACCGAGAGAGGGTGTAAGCAATTCCGTTATTCACCTTTGTCACGTGTCTTGCTTGAAACCATATGTTCAAGCGAAGGCAACATAGCACAAGATGCCTAAGCAATCTAATCACTGGTACGGATGCCGCCGTGATGTTGTTCACGGCTTCAACCAACCCCTTATTACCCGAATGGAAAATGACTCGCCTGTCCCTGAAACCAGGACCCCATAAGTGCACTGCTACCACCATAGGAAACAGCTCCAGGAATGTAGGGTTCAGCAGTAAACCCGCCTCTTCCCATTCCTCCGGCCATGCCGCAGCGAACCATCTCCCTTGGAGATACGCCCCACAACCGATCGGTCCAGAACCATCGGTGTGCAGGTCTAGCTCTGCGCTGGTGGTGCCCTCCTTTTGAAGGACCACCCGCCCGTTAAAGTCTGCAAGGAACATTGCCCATACCTCTGCATCGTCGCGCATGGCCTTAGAGACTGTTAGGAAATGATGCGGCTTCGCAATCCCTACCGTAGCCAGAGACATCCGTCTACAGAATATCCGCCCCATGGGGATAATTCTGCACGCGAAATTCAACTTCCCCAATATTGATTGCAGCCGCCGCAGGGTCACCCTCCGTGCGCCCCGCAGCGCCGTAATCTCGGCTTGCATGTCCTCCACCTTCTCTAAGGGAAGACTGCACTCCATTTTGCAGGAGTCAATCCGAATCCCCAGAAAAGTCAATTGTTCCGTAGGGCCCTCCGTCTTGTCATGGGCCAATGGTACCCCGAATTCTGTACAGATTTCGGTGAACACCTCCAGCATAAAACGGCAAGCGTCGTTTCTCGCTGGGCCAACAAAAAGGAAGTCATCCAAGTAATGGGTAACACTCTTGTACCCAGCCTCGATGCTCACAACCCACTGTAAAAATTTGCTGAAGGCCTCGAAGTAAGCACAGGATATCGAGCATCCCATGGGTAAACATAAGTCAATGAAGTAACTTCCGTCTACGAAGCACCCCAGCAACCGATGGCTTGTCGGGTGCACGGGGAGCAATCTGAATGCTGCCTCGATGTCCACTTTTGCCATAAGGGCCCCCTGGCCCTTCCTCCTCACCAAATCGACCGCCCGGTCAAATGACTCGTAAGACACAGTAGCCTGGTCTCTTGATATGCCATCGTTTACCGAACGGCCTCTGGGGTATGAGAGATGCTGGATCAGTCTAAATTTACCCTTCTCCTTCTTGGGGACCACCCCAAGAGGAGACACAACTAAACCCTGGATGGGCGGGGCCGCAAATGGCCCGGCCATCCTACCCAATTTTACTTCATTAAGCACCTTAGCTTTGGCTACCCCTGGGAAATCCCTAGCCGACTTCAGGTTTGGGACAAGAAAACCTTGAATGTCGACCCCACATGGAATCCGGAATCCTTCTCGGAACCCGTCCTCCAAAAGGCGCGCCGCTTCGGCGGTGCCTGCCAATTTACCGTAGCGCTTTAGCCACGGCAGCATGGCGGGGAGGCGTATGGGCGTCTTGCCCCTTTGCAGGAGGCTCGCCCCTGCCTCCCTCTTTGGGTCTACTGCATCTAGACAGGGGGTGTTCACCTCCGCAGTTTGAGCATGCATGCTTAAATCTGCAGTTAGGCGCCCATCTGCAGACCCCCTCGTTGTACGAAAAACAGGTCTTAAGACCTGCTCCTGAGGCGTGGGTGGGGCCCTTACCTCCACCGGCCCCGCTCGGAAAGGGCGTCGTGACTCTCATGGGTGTCATGATATTTAGCCAATACGCCACCGCTTTGTCGCTCCACGCCATACTTGGCCTTGAGGCCAAGTATTGCCTGAATTCCTCATCGTACCGCCACCAGGCTGTACCCCCATAAACCTTGTGAGCATTCCGAATTTCGTCTATGTAGACGAACAATCCCGAACTCTGTTCAGGGTGCCGCTCACACAGTACGCAAGCCCAAATAGAAAATGCTTGCAGCCAGGTATCAAACGTCCTGGGTAGCCTAGCAAAGGATTTCCCCTCCCTGGGGCCCCTCTCGGCCAGGTCTGTTTGCCTAGACATAGGAAGAAGGGAAAACAACTCTATAAACTCCCTCCTCCAGATCTTTTCCTTTACTTCCTGTGGAAGGTGTGCACCCAAATTATCCAACGAGCAGAGGACTATGGGCCTCATGGCTGCGTCGGTAACCCCCACAGTGTTATTCCCAACTGCTGCTATTGCGCTGCCTACCGGCTCGGGCGCGCGCAAGCTAGCTAGCGCCTCGCTCGCGCTCGCTGGCGCCACTACCGCTGCTGGCTGGGACCATGCACCCTTTGCTAGCCCCCCTATCCACGCTCCCATGTCGCGCTCGCTAACTGCAATGTTATGCGCAGCTAATAGAGTCCTTAATGACCCAATAAAACCACCCTTGTCTGCTGCGCAGCTCAATTCTGAGCGCTCACCTGCTTCTGGAAGCTTAGGAGTAGATACGGCCAACGGAGTATCCCCGCGTCTCTCCTGACGCTCCGGGGACTCTGACCGTCTGGCCCTCCGCGGGCTTCTCCTCTCAGATCCAGTGCAAGCACAGCTGCACCGACAAGATCTTCTGCTTCTAGACCGGGATCTCCTTCTAGATCTGTGGGTACAAGAAGAACAGTCACTAGCTCTCCGCGACCTGCATGCCCGCGCCCATACCGCCCTTTCCTCGTCTGAGGAAGGGTCCTGGTCAGCTAAGCTTGCGCGGCTGGAGTAGGCTAGCACTGCCTCCGCCGCCCCCTGTAGGGGGCCCCCTGAGACTTCCTCGGGCGTTGGAATATCCAGCTGTTGGTCAGTCTTAGACCCTTTGCGCTGTGGCCTAACCGTATCGCCCTCAGTCTCTACTCTGCTACGCCTTAGCGGTGTGTGCGTAAATAGCAGCGGAATGTACCTGCTCGTAGCCTTCTTAGCTCGAGTGGGGCGTCCTAGCCTCGCCACTGCCGCTGTCACAGGCATGTCATCAATCATGACCATGCTGTCTTGGCTGTTCATCTCTCTGATGACCCCATCTCTTCTCTCTCTCGTCGTCGCCATGCTCCTCTCGCTGCCAGTTGGGCGTCCCTGTAAAGTACCAGAAGCACTGTTAATTAGGGAAACCCCAGGGACCGTCTGCTTGGCACCGTGAGGGCCTGTAGGAGCCTTTTTAGGACTCCCGGCTTTTCTCTTACCCCCTGCACCCCCCTTGCGGGGTGTTAGAGGGGTGTTTCGCGACCTTTGTCGCGGCCTAGGACCTTTAGGCAAGTTGGCAGGTGGTGGCCGGATTGCTAGGCCCTCACCCCCATCGCCCGTGGTCCTGGCGCTCGCTTGCCTGGGGGGTATGGGGTCCCGGCCGCCCTGACCTGTAACCCCCCCATCTCTGGTGTCTCTGCTACCTGATGGACGTGGGTCTGGCAGCCCTACAGTGGTGGGATGGGAAAAAATTTCCCTGGAGGCATCAGGATTGGCTAGGACACCAGCCACCGCAGGCTGTTCCTGTACAATGTGCTGAGCTCCAAGCGCAGAAGGCATGGGAGGTCCCAGCCTGTCCTGCACCCACCTGACCCCTTGGCTTAAGGCACGGGTCCTAACCTCAGCCAGTAAGGCCTCTAAGCCTTCTGGATCCATAGAAATAGCTAACAGGGGAACAAACAGGGGGCACAACAAGCAGCAAGACAGGCACACACAGACACAGGGACACACACAGGCACAGCACACCACAGGGAGACAGTGACACACACAGACACAAAAAACGGAGGAGGAAAAGAACACAAAAACAGACAGGGATAGCCTCAACAGTGATATCCCCTTATATGCTGGTAAGCTGGGGTGAAATCTCAGTAATTAAACCTTCCTACTGTATTTTTAATGCTGCAGGACCTCAGACCTCCGTCCATCCAGTCGGGAGACCGCGCTGCTCTGCTCAATGGCGCGAAACGGGCTTCCGACACGCCCCCCGACGCTCCTGATTGGCTGATAGCCTCACAGGCTCCGCTGGGTCACGTGACGCTACAGGCTGACCCAGGGAGCCTGTGCAGCCTCCGCGTCGTTCAGGAAACTAAAATGTCAGAGATCACAGCAGCATATATGCATATAAAAGTAAAAATGTATAGACTGTTACTTTTTCTTATACATTCTAATAATGTCGCCTTTTTTTCAGTTGTTGTTAATAATAAGTCATTTTTCTTGTTCTTTCTAAAAACACTTTTCGTATTATCAAGTTTAGTTGTTCGAAATACCATACAGAAAATATATAACCACAGGAGCAGTTTTATTTCAGTTTTATTATTTTATTTTGAAGCCATATATTAAATTAAAGAGAAACCGAGATTTTGCGTGCAAACCCCTTTCATAAGGTAACTGTCTGGATTTAAAGGCGATGAACACTTGAAAGACCTGATATTAGGTTATGATCCCTCTGAACTGTGTTTCCTGCCCCTCAGGCTAACAAACAATTGTCAGCTTTGTAAACATGTTCAGGCTCCCACAAGCTGCTGTGTGGAAATGTATGTGTTCAGTGGTGTGATTCCTTCATGGGATTTAAGATGCAGAGGTGGGTGACAGGCATTCAGATGTACTGTGGCCGAGCAATAAGGGCAAGAACGTAAGATCAAACAGCATGGCGGGAAGAAGAGAAAAGGGAGGCACTGTGATTCATGCAATGGCCAGCCAGTATAGATAGTAGATAAACATATATATTTACATTTATTACTAATCATAATTTATGCTTGGCCTTCCAATGCCAGTTTATTTGGAGAAACATGACTTCATGTTATACCCGAGGTCTATCCATATGTGTGCATAGCCATAGTTAATAACGATAATACAGTTATATATAAACTAGTAAATTGCCTATAAAAAATGACAATATAATTGTAAAAGTTTCTCTCCTCCCCTTCCCTGTATCTCTCCCCCCTTCCCTCCCCTGTGTCTCTCCCCCTTCCCTCCCCTGTGTCTCTTCTCCCTCTCCCCTGTGTCTTTCTCCCTCTCCTCTCCTGTTTCTCTCCACCTTCCTTCCCCTGTGTCTCTTCCCCACCCTCCCCTGTGTCTCTTCTCCTCAGTGTCTCTTCCCCCCTCCCCTGTATCTCTACCCCCTCCCCTGTGTCTCTCCTACCCTCTCCCTTGTGTCTCTTCCCCCTCTCCTCTCCCCTGTGTCTCTTCCCCCCGCTCCCCGTGTCTCTTTCCCCTCCCCTCCCCTGTGTCTCTTCCCCCCTCTCCCCTGTGTCTCTTCCCCCCACCTCTTTCTTCTTGTGTCTCTTTCCCCTCCCCTGTCTCTTCCCCTTACCTCTTCTGAGTCTCTTCTCCCCTCTCCCCTCCCCTGTGTCTCTTCCCCCCTCCCTGTGTCTTCCCCCCCTCTCCCCTCCCCTGTGTCTTTTAAACTCCTCTCCTGTGTCTTCCTCTCCCTCCCCTGTGTCTTCCTTCCCCTTCCCCCACTCCCCAGTGTCTTCCTCCCCCTTCCCCCACTCCCCTGTGTCTTCCTCCCCCTTCCCCTCTCCCCTATGTCTGTCTCTCACTCTCCTCTGTCTCTTCCCCCCTCCCATGTGTCTCTTTCCCCCACCTCTCCCCTCCCCTGTGTCTCTTCCCCCCTCTCCCCTGTGTCTTCCTCCCCCTTCCCCTCTCCCCTATGTCTGCCTCTCACTCTCCTCTGTCTCTTCCCCCCTCCCATGTGTCTCTTTCCCCCACCTCTCCCCTCTCCTGTGTCTCTTCCCCCCTCTCCCCTGTGTCTTCCTCCCCCTCCTCCTCCTCCTCTGCAGCATGTGGCTTTGCCATGACCTGAGCATGCGCGCAGCTCTGTACGGACTTAGGAAACTCCACAATTATTATAGTTGATGATTAATGATATTGAAATGTATATACTTACATACTTCCAATCACTTATAATCACTACTTATGATTTACTGGACACTATATGACACTTCCTCACAATTTTATTTTAGTTTACTAGTCAGGCTAATTTTCATGAAATACATTGTTTTTTATTTTTTTGTTGAATTAGAGTTAATTTGCAATATAAAAGATTTAATAGACAAGCATATTTATGGACTTCACTTGTTCTTTAATCTTAATGACATTTTTTAAAAACCTATCAGAGAAGCAGTGGCAGATCTAGTGAATGGAGGGCCCCGGTGCAAAAATATAAAATAAGAAAATAAACAAAAACACCAGAAAGAAAAAAGGTTAAATGTAAAATGTATATGTATATATACAGTGGATATAAAAAGTCTACACACCCCTGTTAAAATGTCAGGTTTCTGTGCTGTAAAAAAATGAGACAAAGATAAATCTTTTCAGAACTTTTTTCCACCTTTAATGTGACGTATTAAATGTGCAACTCAATTGAAAAACTAACTGAAATCGAAGAGGGAAGAAAAAAATAAAAATAAAATAATATGGTTGCATAAGTATGCACACCCTTAAACTAATACTTTGTTGAAGCACCTTTTGATTTTATTACAGCACTCAGTCTTTTTGGGTATGAGTCTATCAGCATGGCACATTTTGACTTGGCAAGATTTGCCCACTCTTCTTTGCAAAAACACTGCAAATCTGTCAGATTGCGAGGGCATCTCCTGTGCACAGCCCTCACGGCCCTCTTCAGATCACCCCACAGATTTTCAATCGGATTCAGGTCTGGGCTCTAGCTGGGCCATTCCATAACTTGAATCTTCTTCGGTGAAGCCATTCCTTTGTTGATTTGAATGTATGCTTTGGGTCGTTGTCATGCTGAAAGATGAAGTCCCTCTTCATGTTCAGCTTTCTAGCAGAAGCCTGAAGGTTTTGTGCCAATATTGACTGGTATTTGGAACTGTTCATAATTCCCTCTATCTTAACTAAGGCCCCAGTTCCAGCTGAAGAAAAACAGCCCCAAAGCGTGATGCTGCCACCACCATGCTTCACTATGGGTATGATGTTCTTTTGGTGATGTGCAGTGTTGTTTTTGCGCCAAACATATCTTTTGGAATTATGGCCAAAAAGTTCAACCTTGGTTTCATCAGACCATAACACCTTTTGCCACATGCTTTTGGGAGACTTCAAATGTGTTTTTGCAAAATGTAGCCTGGCTTGGATGTTTTTCTTTGTAAGAAAAGGCTTTCATCTTGCCACTCTACCCCATAGCCCAGACATATGAATACGGGAGATTGTTGTCACATGTACCACACAGCCAGTACTTGCCAGATATTCCTGCAGCTCCTTTAATGTTGCTGTAGGCCTCTTGGTAGACTTTCAGACCAGTTTTCTATTCATCTTTTCATCAATTTTGGAGGGAGCACCAGTTCTTGGTAATGTCACTGTTGTGCCACATTTTCTTCACTGTGCCTTGGAAATACTTTTGTACTCTTCTCCTGACTGATACCTTTTAACAATGAGATCCCTCTGATGCTTTGGAAGCTCTCTGTGGACCATGGCTTTTGCTGTGGGATGCGACTAAGAAAATTTCAGGAAAGACCAACTAGAGCAGCTGAACTGTATTTGGGGTTGACCAGAGGCACTTTAAATGATGGCAGGTGTATGCTGACTCCTATTTAACATGATTTGGAATGTGATTGCTTAATTCTAAACACAGCTACATCTCCAGTTATAAGAGGGTGTGCAGACTTATGCAACCACGTTATTTTTTTTATTTTTTACTTCCCTCCACCTAAAAGATTTCAGTTTGTTTTTCAATTGAGTTGCACAGTTAATACGTCACATTAAAGCTGGAAAAAAGTTCTGAAAAGATTTATCTTTGTCTCATTTTTTTACAGCACAGAAACCTGACATTTTAACAGGGGTGTGTAGACTTTTTATATCCATTGTATATATATATATATATATATATATATATATATATATATATATATATATGTACAGTGCCTTGCAAACATATCCCCCCCCTTGACTTTTTCCCTATTTTGTTACATTACAGCCTTAAGTTCAATGTTTTGTTAATCTGAATTTTATGTGATGGATCAGAACACAATAGTCTAAGTTACTGAAGTGAAATGAGAAAAATATATACATAAAACTATTTTTTAGAAATAGAAAACAGAAAATTGGCATGTGCGTATGTATTCACCCCCTTTGTTATAAAGCCCATAAAACGCTCTGGTGCAACCAATTACCTTCAGAAGTCACATAATTAGTAAAATGATGTCCATCTGTATGCAATCTAAGTGTCACATGATCTGGCATTACATATACACACCTTTTTTGAAAGGCTCCAGAGGCTGCAACACCTAAGCAAGAGGCACCACTAACCAAACACTGCCATGAAGACCAAGGAACTCTCCAAACAAGTAAGGGACAATGTTGTTGAGAAGTACAGGGTTAGGTTATAAAAAAATATCCAAATCTTTGATGATCCCCAGGAGCACCATCAAATCTATCATAACCAAATGGAAAGAACATGGCACAACAGCAAACCTGCCAAGAGACGGCCGCCCACCAAAACTCACGGGAGGACGTTAATCAGAGAAGCAGCACAGAGACCTAAGGTAACCCTGGAGGAGCTGCAGAGTTCCACAGCAGAGACTGGAGTATCTGTATAATACTGACGACAATAGGCTGTACGCTCCATAGAGTTTGGCTTTATGGCAGAGTGGCCAGCAAAAAACAAAATGGCACGTTTTGAGTTTGCGAAAAGGCATGTGGGAGACTCCCAAAATGTATGGGGGAAGGTGCTCTGGTCTGATGAGATGAAAATGTAACTTTTCGGCCATCAAAGAAAACGTTATGTCTGGCGCAAACCCAACACATCACCCAAAGAACACCATCCCCACAGTGAAACATGGTGGTGGCAGCATCATGCTGTGGGGATGTTTTTCAACAGCAGGGACTGGGAAACTGGTCAGAGTTGAGGGAAAAATGGATGGTGCTAAATACAGGGATATTCTTGAGCAAAACATTTACCACTCTGTGCGTGATTTGAGGCTAGGATGGAGGTTCATCTTTGAGCAGGACAATGACCCCAAACACACTGCTAAAGCAACACTTGCTAAAGCAACGCTTTGCGTGGTGCATATGACTTATCGCTTGCAAGCCTTGCGAAGTGAGGCAAGCCGTTAACTTGGATCACTTAGGAGATGAGCGCCAAAGGCGCTCATCGCCTGAAAGCCTTGCGTAGCGAGGTAAGCCGTTAAGGCACTACAACTCGCAGCACTTGGGCGCTGAGCGCCAAAGTTGCTCATCACCTGTGAGCCTCGCATAGCGAGGCAAACCATTAATGCACTACAACTGCCAGCACTTGGCTGATGAGCGCCGAAGGCGTTCATTGCCTGTGAGCCTCGTAAAGCGAGGCGAGCACTGGAGGCAATGAAACACGCGGGACTTAGCCTACAAACACTTAGGAAACACAGGATCAACTTACAGCCTTATTAAATTGCCATTCGGCCAATTGAATAGGGCTTTATATAAGCACATAGCATATTTTTTTTAAATACGTTTTTAGTTACTGAAGACCTTGCTTTTGCATATAAGTTCACTTACTAAATACTTCTATAAAAAAAATATGCTCTGTGCTTATATAGAGCCCTCTCCAATTGGCCGATTCGCAATTTAATAAGGCTGGTCTGCTGCAAGTAGTTGACAAACACGCAACTTAGAAAAAAAAAGCATTACGAGACGCGGGACTTAGAAAAAAATAAAATACGAGATGCAGGATTTAGAAAAAAAAATAAGAGGTCGGAAAAATATGAAGTTAACAGCCGATCCGCCAAAAACAAAAAACACGAAAAACACTAAAAGTATACAAAAGAAAACAACAAAAACATCACACACAGCACGGGGGAACAGCCAGGACGTCTGGGAGTGAGGTGGAACGTGAATTTAAGTCGATTTTCGTTTTGGCACTCGAATATCGGCTAAGTGAGAACAAAAATGGTGGCCAAAAAAAATGAATGGTGGACCGCGCAACACACCACCAACAGCGTACCACTTTCACATAGGAACGTACGAGGTACAAAATACACTACTACAAAAGACGCCAAATACTCGCGAACCACGTAGCACATAGACAAACAACGCTACTTTACACTCCTAACTTGCAAATCACAACATTACGTATCTACAGTAGCGCTTTACACAAATAAACCAACGGTTTGCCCTCGCGCACGCAGCCTACTTCTAATGCACAGTTGGGACATTCACAAAAATATCTCCACAGGCCAGCAACAGTCCAACTGGACATTATATGCTGCGGGGAAATGAAAAGAGATTGTTAGCTCTTGAGGCTATTGATTAATGGATGTATTAATTACAAATAGGTAAAGTCTATTAATTCATTAAGTAACTAATACATTGATTATTATTTAAAAAAAAATATAGACTTATGTGTCTGTCTTTGTGATGAGCGCAGAGGCTGCTCAGAGGAGCAAAAGTACATTAGAGGAGAGGCTCGCAATGAGTACCAAAGGCGCTCATTGCAAGCAACGCGATGAGCGCCAAAGGTGCTCAGCACAAGGCTCGCAATGAGGGCCGAAGGTCCTCACACTACAAAAACCTTCACATTGTGTGGCAAACAGCATTGACATGGCTTAAAATTGTATTGCTCCGTAATTTTTGACAGGCAAGTCGCTAGTATACTGTATTTATAATATATATAATACTAGTGACTTGCCCATTAAAAATGACAGCATGATCTAGTTTTATACATTGTGTCTCTCTCCGCCCTCTCCCTTCCATGTGTCTCCCCCCTCTCCCCTGTGTTTCTTCCCCCCTCCCCTGTGTCTCTTCTCCCTTCTCCCTCGCAATTACCACAACTATTGTATGTGAGATATATATACTGTATATATATAGATATTATGGTTATATATATAGTGTAGAGTACATTAAAGAGCAAAGTCTTTGTGGACACATTTGCATGTCTCTGCCCAGGTTCTAAAATAAGTCTTTTAACTTATTTTAGATATTCAAATGTGAGCAGAAATGTACTATATATATATATATATATATATATATATTTAGATTAGTAAGTTTACAAGTTTTCAATCTTGTTGGGTACTTTAGGGAAAGCACTATGTACATTCGTCTGCAATGTATTAAATTGTTTTTGACTTGTACTTAACCCCTATTCTACAGAATATATTGGTGGATTACATAGAAATAATAATAATAATAATAATAATAATAATAATAATAATAATAATAATAATATGTGTGCGAGTAAGCATGTAATCATGGTCAGGGCCTCTGCAAGATGATATGGCTCTTACTCCAAGTTTCCCAATTTGAGTCCATGCGACTAAGTGATTCATTAGCAGTGTCCACATGTGGCTGGCCTTGTTTAAGCTGTTTATGGAACAGCTAATAGGGATAATAAATCTTTAGAAAGGCTTGAAATCAACAGAAAACTGGGTCTGATCTCTTTTACATCTGTTCCAGGTTCTCAGCTTTATCTGGCTCAGCTGCCATCGCTCTTTGTGGCCTCACAAAAATGCCATGAAACAAAGGGCCCTTTGCAGTAACTGAGTGGCAGGTATAGGGTATCTACTCTATACTTTCTGCAGAGAGCACACAGGAGGCCAGTGAAGACATAGAGGAGCTGGGGGAGAGGGGGGTGGGATAGGTCACTGGAGTGTTATTGCCGCAGACAGCCCCCAACGACTGGGCGATTGACATTGTAAGTCTATACACAGAGGTTGTTTGAGGGGAGCCTGTCAGATTGACAGTGTAAATGTGTATCACACACAGCCTGGGACAGAGGAGACTGTCGGCGGGTGGGAGAGCGCTGGCTGTGTGTTGGTCACACGGAGATTGAATTACAGCTGAATTAGATCAGAGCTGTGGGAAACAGCACCTCCTAAACACACACACACACACAGTCACAGAGGGATCCAGGGGAGGAAGGGCAGCAGCAGTGCAGTACATAGGCCAACTCATAGGAGCAAACAGCTAACTTAATTACTGTATGTCCCTGCGCACCATGCACGCCCCAGTGTACAGCCTGCACCCTTTCTGGCTCAGAGGATTCATAAAAGCTAGATTAGCAATATGCCTTCCTGACGTTGTTATTTGTGCACAATAATGGCATTGTTGAGGTTGAATAACATACACTTCACCTATACAATATGCACATGAGACTAGCTGTCCGTAGGATGCTCTAAAATGTATTATTATACATGTAAAAGTACATTTTGGAAATATGCAAAATATGTTAAATATTGGAGCAGTCGGGTGTAACAGTTAAAACAGCTCAGGAATTCAGACATGTTTTTTTTATAGGACTGCTCTAAATATAAATACAATCCATGGGTCAGTTATGTCTTGAGTTAAGGGTGGATTACACGTGTTGAGTTGTCCTTATAAAGCAGCAACTTCTGTATCTACACTGGAAAAAACAAACTTTGGGGTGAATAAATTTTACGGACAGTCGTAAGCAGATTTAATTAATTCCTTTATGGCCATCATATTTCAACTGGATCTATCTCAAGTTATGTAAATAAATATTTTGGTCTTCAAAAAAGCATAAATTGTTATAACTAAAAAGTAGGGACGCCAGTTAAAAGTGTAATTCAAAGCTTCTTTATGTAGACAGTACCATGGTGTGTAGGAGCGTTGTATCGTTTGAGCATTACATATATAGTTGTGAGCATGCGAGTGGTTGCTAACGCTTGCGGGGTCGCATAGCGAGCCCATGGCCCTCGCAAAGCTCCTTGCCAGCAACTACGACCCTCGCAAAATTTACGTCGTAACGCAAATAAAATACGAGACACTTTACGACCCATTACGACCTCGGAAAAGTCGGCCGCAACACGCGCACATGAAAACATCAAAAATACCACAAATACACACAACAAATACATAAAAAGTTATAGGAAGAGGGAGCATCCAGGACCTCCAAAACTAAAGTTACAACTCAATTTAACTCAAATTAACAGAGTTTAAACACTAAAAAAACTCTCTAAGCGAGAGAAAAAATGGCCGCCGAAAAAACCCGAAAACGAGGCTACAGCAGTCTAAAGACGCAAAACACCACCAAACACCTAAGTATTCGCCGAAAAACACCTACGAGATTAGAAAACAAGGACGCAACCCGCGCAACCCCCAAAAACATTACAAACACAACAAACACAAACAACAAACACATGAAAAGGAGCACCGAGGACCTCTGCAAGTGAAGTTACACCTCTTTTTAACCACACATTTCGGAGTTTAGAGACCCGAAAATCACCTAAGCGAGAGAGAAAAATGGCCGCCGAACAAAACGAAAACGAGGCTAAAGGTCCCTAAACACGCAAAACACCACCATAAACTCGCAAAACACCACCAAACACCTACGGATATTCCGAAAAAGCCCACCAAACAGCTACGGATATTCTGAAAAACTCGCACGACATAGAAAACGAATATTTTGAAAAACTCGCACGACATAGAAAACGAACGACGCTACATCAGCCACATTATATACACCAAACACCCTTAGCTCACTTACAATTTCATTGCCGTCATTTTTTGACGGGCAATTCGCTAGTTTAATATAAAAGTTATGTCTGCAGTTTTAGAAGCTGAACACTACCAGACTTATTAAAATGCAATTTGGCCAATTGAATAGGGCTCTATATAAGCACAGAGCATATTTATTTTACAGAAGTTTTTAGTTAGTGAAGACCTTGCTTTTGGATAGATGTTCACTAACTAAAAAGTTCTGTAAAATAAATATGCTGTGTGACTTTATAAAGCCCTATTCAATTGGCAGATTCACAATTTAATAAGGCTGTATATGTCTCAAAGCAGGTTAGAAGTAACATACAGTCTTCAAAGAAGTTATCAGGATGTTATGTTTCAGTGCAGATAAAATTCCTAGGAAGTGGTAGGTTTTCAGATATAACCTATAGAATCTGGGTAGTGAGTTCTCAAATAAAGCCTAGTTTGGAAAGCAATTATTTGTTTTTTGTGGATATTATGAAAGGTATACAAGGTTGTCATTACTATTCTAGCTGTACTAAACATATGAAAGGCAGTAAGGGCTAGCTACTCAAAAAGCCACAAAGAATTAAATAATTATTAGGCTTTATTATACTACTAGCGACTTGCCCGTCAAAAATTACGGGGCAATACAATTGTAAGGCAGGTAATGCTGTTTGGGCCAGACATTAATCTTATTGGTGGTCCGAGATCCTTCAGCGCTCATTGTGAGCCTCGCGCTGAGCGTCTTTGGCGCTCATTGCGAGGCTGTTGGATTTTTTTTTCTGATAGGTGCTTTTGCTGTTATTGTTTGGTCGGCAGTGATCTGCTTTTTGCTCTTTTTGCAAAGCTTTGTGTGCTATGAGCAGTGTTGGCGCTCGTTGTGAGTCGCGCAGTGAATGGCTTTTGTGTTTATTGTGAGTGTTTTTTTTGTGTATATGTTTTTTTGTATGCTAATTAAATAATTAATAAATTAATATACTTTACCTATTTGGAATGTAGGAAGCATTGTGCTGAAGAGCTGACAATCTGTTTCGATGTTCCTGCAGCATACAATGTAGGTTTTCAGTGCTGAGGTGTAAGTGTCAGCAATGGGTCCAATGTGTAGTGTAAATAGGCTGCGTGCAGAAGAGAAAGCCGTTAGGGTAGCTGTGTACTTCCGCATTTTGTAAGAGTGTTGTAAAATGGTGGCGAATGTTCATTTGCGGACCAAACTGCGTCTCTCGCGAAGCGAGGAACGCAGTTCTTGCACGTTCACTTTGCGAGCTTGCAAAGCGTGACAATGATTCGTAGTTTGACAACTATTATATGTGATTTTGCAGATAACTACACACTTTTTTGTAAAGCGATGTAGTAACAATCACTATGTATGTTTGATTTTAAGCTCAAAAACAGGGCCCTCCATTCTTTTGCAATGGGTTCATTTTGTTTTTGCCATGTACTTAACCCCTGAATAGAGCTACAGAATATGTTGGTGCATTACAAATGAAGGATAATAATACTATACAAGTCAGAGCCATCAAGCACGTCTGCCTGACAGTATATCCAGTATGCAGAGGCTTTTATCTGATCACATGGCTTCCTCAGGGACCCTGACCTACCTCCTGCCTATACATGTGACTCTAGTGAAGACAACTTTCACTTTATTGTCAGAAGGGATCAAGTATTCTTTAGCTCAATAAAAACAACCTTATGCATAAGACAAAAAAGCAAAGGAAGTTGCTTGGCCTGTGTGCGAATTCCCACCACAGGAGGTATAAGCCGGTTCCAGGAGACAGACGGGTTAGTATTTGTTTGCTTGCTTGGCACTGAGTTCTGCAGCAGCGACAAAGCACAGCACACTACATATAGTATTCTGTGGTGCAATAACACCCTGGCGCCTCAGAAAGCTTTCTTTTCCTCAGCCGGGGAGGGCGTGAGGAGGAAAATTGCCGCTGTGGCTTTCTGTGGGCTCAGTATCACCATCTCCTGGGTCACAGCTTCTCCGCCCCAGATATTTTGCCTGGGATGTGAAAGTGACCTCTGAACTATTGTTTGCTAACAACCTCCCTTTCATCACATATAAGTTCAGATCAACAGGTTACCATGGTTAGGCCAGGCCCCCGTTATCAGACCCCAGACTCTTGTGTATTCCAATTCTAGCCTTGCCCTGTTCCCTATAAAACAAAAAAGAAATAAAAGTCTCCATTCATATACTGTGAAAAGGTTTCCCCCATGCAGGGAAAGAGATCTGCCCTGTTGACAAGAACAGAGCTGATCTCTTGTCCATCAACTATAAGACCTCTTCACAACATGTTGAGAAGGGGCCAACGTGTTTAAAGATAGAAGCATAGAATAAAGAAAGTACAAGGAGCAGTCACTTCAGCAGAGAGAGAGCAATGACAGCTGTCAGTGCAGTGTATGAATATAGACATGAGGGCAGCTTGGACAGGGCACTATTAATATTATTATTTATTTATAAGGCCATGCCCATTAAAGTTCCACATAATACAAGTTGCTCTTATAGTATATCTTAATGCTCTAACAGCAGGAGACGTTTCAATTAGGCATTGATCATTATTAAAATTCATATTCAATGGTTTGTAAAATCTATGAAACTTAATATTAACTTTACGTTCAAACATCAACTTGTAAACCTCCCGTTGAGCTGCTTGACGCCGCCCTTTATTAGGTCACCAAGGGGTGAGAGCACCTCTGACTGGAAAGCAGTCCTAAATGGTTAGATACTTTTCATTGGATGTAGGCGTGTTAAATTAATAAATCTTGGCAAGGACACAAGCTTGTATCTGACCATTTAGGACTGCCTCCCAGCCAGAGCTTCTCCAAACCATTGATGACCTCATAAGGGCGTCAGTGTTTACAAGCTGATATTTGAAGGTCAGCAAAATAATGAATATTTATTTTCTAAATAACTGATTATTAATTTTTTAAAAGATTAATGCATAATAAAAACACTTTCATTTTACATTATTTGAAGCAATTCTACCAAATGGCATTGTAAGACCAAGCATAAATTATGATTAGCAAATAATATAATTTACAGATAGGATAGTGGATATTTGGGACTGCTCAGGGAAAGTGCTGGACACAAACACAAAACAGGAATTCAGTCATGCAAGATATATATATATATATATATATATATATATATATATATATATATATATATATATATATATATATATATATATATATATAGGATTGTCTTCATTTTTTACATTCACTTAATTTATTTTTTTAAATGACTAATAAAGTGTAAAACTGTAAAACATAAATAAAATAAAATAAATATCTGAAACAGGACAATATATCTGCAATGTTTGAAAATGAATGTGACAAAATCATATTTTTGGTATGCACATTAAAATCTAGAGTACTAACAACACACACTGTTGTCAGTAAGTATATAGTACTGGTGCAGATATTATCGCAAGGAGAAGGGAAGAAGTGTTTGAGGCAATGTTGAGCTACGTATCATATGGCCACCTAAGCTTTAGTAACATATGAGTTAGTAATGTATTACTAGCTACACAACCAATGCACTGTATTTTTAAATCACATATGTTCTTGCAAATCACATAGAAAATGGACATAATGAGTGTTTGTGAAGTGAAGATTGCTACATATAACCAAAGATGGGTTAAACATTACTTGTCACCATTCTGCTTGATATACTGGCATTTACAGATCTAGCGAATGGAGGGCCCACATAAAAAAAAAATGTTTAGGGGCTCGCATGACAACTTCTGTATAGATGGTAGAGGCTGTAGCATACCCAAACATATGTGTAGGTGGTCAGATCTCCTCTACAATAACTTTGTATGAAATAATTATCTGCCCCTCTTCATTAATAGGTTAAAAGTCCCTGTTAACTCTAGGCTGCAGATGGTAACAGAGGGCTGTTATTGTCTTGATGGCCCTGGTGCTTCGCACCAGCTGCACCAGAAGTGGATTATGAATGCATCTGAGGATAATTAGTAGTGTATAAAAACATTTTTTTGCATGAAAACATTGCCCCTCAAAAAAACATTAATTAGCTTACCTTGAAGTTAGCAACATTTCCTATGTTTTTTTTAGTATTTGCATTTTATCATGTACACTCCTAGAAAACTCCACCACAATTAGCCTAACATTCAAATTCAGAATCAGGATAATACATTGTATCATTCTTCACCCCAGTGGCTTCTGGCATGTGCTCAGTGCAATAACTGCAACAGTTACTTCCTATGCTCTGTACCAGAAAGGTCAACATTTGTATCTTGCTGTATTTCCTGTGGGTACACTGCTATATTTTCTGTGTGTACCCGGCTTATGCAAGCGTCCTGTGGGTGTGAACCACTGTATTTGACATTTGTGCAAATAACTTTGTGAGTAAACTGAACTTTTCTATATAACACATGTTTTTATACACTACTAATTCTCCTCTATCAGATGCATTCATAATCCAGCTCACTTACATATACCTTTAAGTCAAGGGAGTCTCTTTTTCAAGTGGGAGACATCACTTCATAATGTAATGACCATAGTATAACAGTATTCAAGATGTCTTGTTCTTTCCAAGATCTGGCTTCCACTTGTCTGTATTGTATTAGGCTTTATTTATTATTTATTCAGCTTGTATGACGTTTCACGGCACATCTCTACATGTGCAAACTTGCCTCCAGGTATCATGCCCCAAGCGTTCCTCCTGCTTCTGGCATCATGCCCTTATCATGCTGCTCAAGTAGAAGGAGAAGTAAGCTTGTATGCAGATTAGCATCTATCTATCTATCTATCTATCTATCTATCTATCTATCTATCTATCTATCTTTCTGGCACATTATCAAAACTTCATATAACTTCATGTTCCAACCCCTATGCATTTTCATATATTATGTAGTTACTCTGCTTTTTGAATTTAAAGGACCAAGAGCCCGATTCAATTGAGCAATTGTAAGTTACTGGAGACCTTAAGTGAGGCCGTAGGTTAATTTGCTATTCAATTGGTGTATTTTTGCAGGCTCCAAACAGTTTACAGGTTACGCCCTTGAAATCTGTGCGATAGTTAAACCTGGAACTTATAGCCTCCCAAAACCTTTGATCTTTCACTTCCGCAAGAGTTATGATCGCTAAAACCACAAATCGCTATTCAATTGCTCCAATTCTCCAAGCCCACAAATGATTTCACACCTGAAAACGGCAAATGTAGGAGAAAATCTTACGACTACTAGAAAGGACCCGCAAGGGGGTTAAACGCCTATCAATAGCACTGTATATGCAAATAAAATATCAATACTGCACTGTAAGTAAGGGGGAAAACGATGAAAGACATTGGAATAAATTGTACAACAATCTCAAGCTCACAAATCGGCAATAAAAATAAATAAATGTATGTGTCATTTTGAGGGTTATATCAATCTCGGGAATCAATGAGTTAATATATATAAGGCCACCCACATGGACTAGAACAGTATTGGCAATTAATTTTATTATTTTGTATTTTGTGGTTTGCAAGTCAGGTGGCAAATCGGACCTCCGAATGCTAATTGATTGACATGTAACCTCCATGTTTTACTGCTGTAATGATGGTGGTCTCATTTACTATTGGCTGTTTCAAAATGGGTGGTTACGGCCATGCTTAATTGATCATGTTCCCGCCCTGAACTGCTACATACGAGTGCATGGTTTACGGTTTCGGCATCCGGCCCATAACTTGCAGGCATGTTCAATTGAATAGCTCCGTAATTGTAGCAGAGTTCAAGCCCGCAGCAAGCCGGCAGACATACGGCCTGTATACCGTGAGTTGCGGGCTTCTAATTGAATCAGGCTCTTAGGATTTAATTTAGCTGTCAATTTTGCTTAGGACTCAATAAAGAGGGGAACATACTGTTAGTCCAAAGAAAAAAACAAGCCATTCTACACTTCAGTACTTAAATAATATGCATATACCGGTACACATATATTTTAGTATGTAATAAAATTATTTATTATTTGGTTCCATCTGCCATCTTAAGCTGTCATATTTCTTGTTTGCCATATTTTTACAGCTCAGACATCAGGCTATTCCCTGGTGATTGCTGTGCATTGGTCCAGCTTCAGGGGAGCCTCTGGTTCGGGGACTGAAATATTTCTATTCTGAATTTTGATATAACTATCTCTTATAGAATTAAGTACTCTTATGCCCATGTTATATGCCTTCTTACTGGCCCTATCAAGCAATATCCAGCTTGTCTGCCAGACCTCTATGCCCTCTCCTCTATTTCCTGAGGCTGTGTCTACGCAGAGATCTCTCTTTTTATAAAATATGCTCTTTCAGCAGAGCCATGTTTACTATCTACATGGGACATGGAACACCATTTTAATGTATATAAAATAGCATGCTTATAACTTTACCAAAATGCATGAAAAATATTAAGTAAAACCCATTTAAACGTAATTGAAACAAACAGAATATGCACAGAGCATATGCACATCTGCAGATTTCATTGGCAGACAATTGTCTCATTCATTACTGCTCATTGGCTGACAGGGGCAAGCCTCCAGATTAGATAATTATTTGATTTTTTTTTTCTGCTTTGAGTTCATTTGAAAATGAAAACACACAGTGATGCATTACCAAATACCCTCTTTCAGATGGAACAAAGAAAATAAATGATTTAAATGTCCCTATAATATAATGCATAAAGCATCTTTAGACCTACTTGTAATATCATTTTAAGGTCATATACTAGTTTTTCAATTTGTTTATTTAATAACTGTTTAGCAATAAATGTAGCTTTTAAAACATGTGAAAGCTTCACAGATAAGCAGGTAGTGGGAGAGGATATCCTAAATTCGATTCGTAATTTCCCCATTGCAGGATCCTAAAAAATCCCGACCATCTGGGTCGAGCCAAGCAGCCCTGCTAGTCCCTGAAATAATAAAGTTCATTTGTAAGTTTTAAAAACGACAGTGGATTTTTAAAACTGTAAATATTGATTGTATTGGTATTAAGTTACTACATAGATAAATGGAACCCTACTATATGAACACTTTGGTGACCCTTTAATTATTTTTGTAATAAATGCTTGTGTACAGTCCTATGCTTTTTAGTAAAGTTATACCTGGATTTCCCTGCTAGCCTCACACTGTCTGAATGTTTAGACCTTGTAATGTTATAACTCTAAATAGGGCAACTTCCTAGACCCTTAGCAAGCAGAAAAGGATCTGTATGAAATGGAGATGTGTTGCGGTTTTTGTTTGGTCAATACAGCGTGCATGAGCTTGTGCAGTCTGTCTATCAATTCTGACAAGCTGATGACACCCAAGAGCTATGAGTGTCCCACAGCTGCTCTGTCTGCAGATCACATATCCCCGTGTCTCCTTGAGGAAATGTGGGGTTAAAAAAAAAGACACAGCTTATCAAACCTTACATCTTCTGCAAATATTGACCGAGTCTACTGCTTGTGTGGCAAGAGGCTTTTAAACCTCTTTGCTTAAAGAATGTGTGGAAAGGCTGAAGTGTGCGGTGCAGAAGAAATATATTCGCTGGGTGTGTGTGCATCCTGCAATACCAGACACCTGTTTGCTGCTGCTGAATGCCAACCAGTTCCCACCAGTTGGAAAAAAAGATTGCCAGAAACGTGTGTGATATCTCTTTTCCCATGGAAAGTGACAACAGGCCTTGTGTGTGAGATAAGAACAAGGGATTCACAGCATATCACTCGGCTATTTATATCTACTCCTTAGGGTATGCTGAGAACATTTTATTTAGAATGTATTAAATAGTATGGAATGCCGTTTCGACCCAAGCTTAGCATCCTTTTCCACAGCTATGGGTTGTGAATGGTGGAGGTCATGCAAGTGCTTTTTTTGGAAATGCATACATAAATGTTTATATCACTAGTGTTTAATATTTTCTAAAGCAATGATTCTCAAGCTTATATAAAGAGGGAACCATTTTGGACTACAGGATCGCTGACATAACCCTATGACTCCAAAATAGTTGTCAAGAAACCCCCAGCCCCATGCTAGCAAATCCTTTTCTAGGAGGCTAAAAAAAGGTCCCTAAGGCCCTAATATTCTGAAACGCCTTCCAATGAAACTATTCCCTGAGGTGCCCGTGTACTGCCATAGAAACAAGGTGAAAGTGTTTGGAGTAAATTGCTTGTGATATAAAATTGAACCCTTTATTAATATTATTATTATAAGAAGAAGGAAGAATACAATATAAAAAATGCAGAAAATGGAGGTCCCTGTTTTGAGCGTAAAATCTTATGTAGAGAGTGCTTTTTTTTTCAAAAATACTGTACAAGATTGGAAACTCGCTACTTACAATTTAATGGTAGTGATAGAACCCTGGGAAGGAAAAGATAAGGAATATCTAGGGTCAGGAAGAAAGTGGAAGTATGTTTAGGTAGGAAGGTGTGCAAAGTTAGAAACGTTTTTCGTTTAGTGGGAGAGGGAAGGGGACTGATTATTATTATCCTTTATTTGTAACACACAAACCTATTCTGTACCTCAATATAGGGATTAAGAACATAACAAAATACAATATTAAACACATGGCAAAATAGTGGAGGACCCTGCCTTTGAGCTTAAATCTTATTTAGAAAACACCTCACAAGGCTGAAAATGTGCAAACTAAACACTTATTACCTCAGACTATAAGCTCTCACAAAAGCAGGGCCTCTTCTTCGTATGTGCCAATGTATATGTACAGATGTGATGTCTTGTCTTACTACTGTCTTCAAGTATATTTGTCACATCTTATCCAGTTGTTTATTCTACCTCTAGAGCTACAGAATTTGTTAATGCTCTACAAACATAATATAATATTGCACTTAAGAAAACATACAAAAATAAATATGGAGAGATTAACTGAGTCAATATGATTGGCTATAATGTGATGTTTATGGGTGTGTTAAAGGTGTGTAAAACAATGTTTATAACTCTATGACTTTCATTAAAATAGGAAAACACAAGTATAATTCAATAATAATGTTCATAATCTTTGGTGTATATCTTATGGAGAATGAGTAAAATTAAATTTCCATTAAATCGCTCATGTTCATTATTACAGAGGCAATGTGGTAATATTTCTAAAATATACTATTTTGAACAACTACACTTGTATAAAAAATGTTTTAGAAAAGAAAAATAAAATAATTTAGTCGTTAATGTGTTGCCTTTTATATGCAATTATGCTGCTGTGGGGTCTACCATTTTGGTTTCTGGTAATCAACTTCCTGAAGCTTGAGGAGATTTGAATTACCAAGAAAGTTGCTATTTACACAATGGCAATGTGACATCTATAACATAAGAAGCTGACAGAAGGAATTGAGTGCTATAGAATAAATTGATATAAAAAAAGTGTTAAAGCTGTGTTTATCTGTTTTTATTTTCTAAAAACATTAGTTATTATTAATTAATTATTCAAAAGATCAATCACAGCTCATCTTATCCGTTAGTGAATTTACTGCAAGATATCTGAGAAAAAAAGTGGCTAAAATATATTTTTCAATGTCTCTGAACCTGATGAACCATTTTTGATTTCCTAGCATCTTTTAAAGGCACTGTATATTATTCTCTAGGGTCTGCCCTCTGCTTCATTTATAAAACTAAGGAAAGTTGTTTAATATGTAATGCAAATATAAAAATATATAGTTATGTGCAGTGATGCGAGGACCCTGCTTGGTGACAGAAGAAGGGTTGGATAAGAATTGAGGAGATAACTTGGGTCATATGATTGTATCCAGGTGCAAAAACGGGTTTACACGGGTGAAGTAGGAGTCAGACAGCCTAAGAACTCTTGCAGCACCTTTAAATTGCTACGATTTTATAAATTGTAGCTTGCAGTACTTAAGGCTATTAAATTAGCCTCTTAAAACAACCCGCAGACGACTTGCGGGCTAAGACGCAGCAAGGCCGAAAAAAGCCTAAGGGATGAGCGAAGTTGAACTTTGCTGCCGTAAATCCTTTGATTTGTTAAGCCCGTAACCACTACAATTCCAATCATGCTATTAAATTGCAACAAAGTCACTTGCGAGCAAGCCCATAACACACAAATGGAGCCCAAAGCCCAACGAGTGCTGGAGAGGACCCGCAAGGGGGGTAAATTCCAATTCATATTACTTTAACTGTAAATAAAAACACACTACTGTACTAATATTAAAAGTTAAAGTGATGTTAGGTCTTAGAATGAATAACACAACATTCTCAAGCTCACAAATTGGCCCCAAAAAATACTTTATTTAATGTAAAATTTTTGTGTTATATCGATCCCGGCAATGAATGTGTTAATATATATACTATAACTCGCATGCAATAGAATATCAAATTTACGGCTTTATTACTATTGCATTATTCTGGAATGTGGGTCCGATCGTAAATCATAATTGTAGCGGGTAGGACTTTGAAATCTAACCTCCCCTTTTTCAGTAACGTAATGATGATGATCTCTTTTTCCATTGGCTCCATCTAAACCCGTAACTACGGGTTTGACTAATTGCTCCTGCGTAAGTCACAGCCCCTTCTAATTTAATAGCACCGTAAATCAGCAACTCGTCAATCTTGCAGTTGTTGCAGGTCTCACATTGCACTTACGGGGCTGGAATTTAATGTGGCTGATTGTATAGGGAATGGGTTGTAAATAGTAGCAGTGGCATGTGCTAGGCATCTTTAAAGGGACACAGCTGCCATTCCAAATATTGTATAATTTAGAGATAATGACAAGTATATCATCAGTTGAAAATAATTAAAAGTATAATCTTACATTAATGTTTGCCATTTTTATCTATCAGTCAAGCTTTCTTATCCACCCTCCAAGTAAAGACTTGTATCCTTTCAATTGGGAGATTAATCAATAATGACTAATTATCCTCCAAGACTCTAAATTTATTGTTTAAAGCCGGGTGAGGAACCATTTTTCTGCCAGGGCCATTTGAATATTTATAAAATCATTCGAGGGCCGTACAAAATTATCAACTTAGAAATTTGCCTGGCATATTTGGTCAAACATTGAATTAACTCACCTCTAGAACTGCTATCATCTGTGTCTTTCTCCTCAGCTCTTCCTATATCATTATCTGTGTCATTAGCACTTTCTCATTATCTTTCTCATTAGCTATGAAATAAGGAGAAGGGCCACATCAAACGACTCCGGGGCCCTCATGCTTGACGTTCCCTACCGCTGGTTTAAAGCAATAAGTAAATGAAAAGAATGAGCATGTTAGAGTAGATAGATCTAATTACTCCCTGTGGTCTGAACATGCTCAGTGTTTTCATTGGATGTAGGAAGATTGGCCCACTTTAAAATAAAGCCTTGTTTTCAAATTCAGTGTGCAAAAAAAAAAAAAAAAAGTTTGTGTAATACCTGCTACAGAAATTTGAGTTGGAAAATAACAATTTTTCTGCCTATATTATAGCTATTCACAATTCAAACAAGAATCACAGAACAAGGTTTAACCTGATGGAATAACTAAGTATTGCTTCATAAAATATGCTCATATGTTGCATTGTATTTTTCATTGTTATGAATGAAGATTAAGTCTAAGTCGATCTGAAACTTAGTGCTTGTTGGTTTGTTGGAAAAGCTGCTGGTGACTGACATGTTCAAATATAATTATCACTGCGACTGAGAGTTACAAAGCCTTTTATGATCATTCTTTTCAGACAATACACCACAGATCTGAGATGGATCCTTGGCGCCATATTGCTTCTAAAGGCAAGAAAGGCTTAAAGAGTATCATAATTCCTCTGTTATAGGTGGGTATTATGAAGCTGGGGCATGAAGAAGACTTCATAAAGAGCTCCTTACCAGTAAGTAATGATATCCATACACAATCCAGTGTCACAATGTAACCTTTATTAAAACAACATAGATCCTCAAATGGTGAAATAAAGTCTACAAAAAGGCAACTACAAATCTAATGTGAATAATTCAGGAAAAGTAAATGAGCTTTTTTGAAAAAATCTTAAGTAAAAGAGTAAAATTGTAAGGCTGGCAATGCTGTTTGCCACACAATGCGAGGCTATGGGCCCTCTGAGCACCTTTGACACTCATTGAGAGCCCTGCACTGAGCGCCTTCATTGTGAGCCACAACTTTCCTTTCCAACTTTTCAATGATGACCTTCGACGCCTTTTTGGGAGCCCTACGATGAGCGCCTTTGGCACTCATTGCGTGACATGCAATGAGCACCTTTGGTGCTCATTGCAAGCCTCTCACCCTTTGTACTTTATAGGCGTTGCACTTGAGTGTTACTGTCTTGGGTTGTGTTACTGCCTTGTATGAAGTGTTACTGCTTAGGGCTCGTTTTTACATCCTACGGGCTAGTTTTACATCCTACGGGCTAGTTTTACATCCTTCGGGCTAGTTTTCGTGGTGTTGCGTTCTTCGCCAGCCATCTTTTTTCTTTCTTAGGCAATTTAAAAAAAAAAAGGCAAATATGGCCTAAATTAACTTGCAACCTCACTCACAGGCTCCCTGCCTCTCCCACTGTGCTTTGTGTGAGTGTGTAATTTAATTTGAGGCATATTTGTTGCTATTTTCAGGTGTTTTGAGTTCCAAAGGGCCGTAAGTGCCGCGTGCGCTCATTGCGATGAGCGCCTGTGGTGCTCATCGCAAGCCCTGCAACGATCGCCTTCAGCGCTCATGGCATCCTAAGTCCTGCTGTGACCAACACCGCAAACATTCCCAACATTTGTAGATCCACATCTATTATAGTGATTAAAACTTATTGAGTCACTGCAGAGGTTTCAAATATGATATAATTTAAAGCCATAACAATGACAAGTACTTTTATTATTTAATGTTATTTTAAAAACATATAGGGTTACATTCAACTGAAGTTATTTTTCCTGTTAATCAGCTTTTCTTATCTAAGCATGGCCTGTTATCCCATTCTTCAGGGTTATGATTACCAGTGATTGTGGTTTATACACTGAACGGTCTGTTTGCATTTCTTTTTGTCTACAGCCATTTGAAATTGAGATGAATGAGTCTAATCAGACTTTCAAACTGTGAGATAAGAGCGCTTCTGGGAAGTAACCTTGTACTAATCTCACTTTGCATATGCTAGTTAGTTACCATCCATGTGTTGGTGAGACCAAAAAGGATGAAACACCTGTGTGTGGGTAAATGTACTGGCTATGCATAGAATAATATGCTCCACATATTATGCTATAAGAAGTAATCATAAGAATAAAGAGACCAGTATATATGGGGAGCCTCTAAAAGTGACGATATGTGCAAGGCATAATTAAACATTTGACTGTAAGTACTATATTATTATGTGTTATTTCACAAAAGGTACAGAGCAGAGTTTACCATAAGCTGGTAATATCCTAAATAAATGATCTGGGCCTGACCCTTGAAGACTGGAGTTGAACATCCTTGGCATAAAAGTTCCAATTATGTTGTTAATGGTGTAAAATGGAAATCATTCATTCTGCATATAAGTTATGAAGAAAGACTAACCAAATTAAACTTATTTTCTCAAAGGTGTCTAAGAGGGGATATATTACCTTATATAAATACATCCAGGGTCAGTATATGGCTTTGTCAAGAGAACTTTTTGTGCCAAGCTGACAAGAGATCATCCTTTGGGGTTAAAAGAGATCCACCTTAAAGAAAGAAAGGGGTTCTTCACAGTAAGGGTGGTTAAAATGTGGAATTCTCTATCAAAGAAAGTGGTGACAATGTACTCGATAGATAGCTCCAAAAAGGGGTTGGATATATTTTTGAATAAAAAGGGCATTCAAGGTTACCATGGATAATTAACGTAGTATTGATCCAGGGAGGAGTTCAATCGCGAGTATTTGGGGTCAGGAAGGAATTTATTTCCCCTTTTGTGACAATTGGCAAGGTTTCAGTGTTTTTTTTTCTGTTTGCCTTCCTCTGGATCAATTAACAACTAATTTGCATATTTCAGATCAGATGAGATCTTAAAAGGTTGAACTTGATGGGCTAAAAGTCTTTTTTCAACCTTAATTACTGTGTAACTATGTAACTATTTTTAAACTCCACTTTATACTCTTAATAAACAACCTATTGTGTTTTCGTTGACCTGTCTGACTAGAGAAGAACAATGTTATGATGGAAATAGGGTTGGAATTGTAAGGACATGTGAACTTGCACAAAGTTAATATATTGTTGATGCATTTGAATATACAGTGCATAATATCCCACTGAAATAGCATGTGTAGCTATATTTTCCATTAATTAGGAAACTGTATCTCTAGTGGAGGTTGCTGTATATTCTTACCTTCTAGAATGCTGACGATGGATTAAGAGAATATTGAGTACAGACCAAGGTGTCTGAGGGTGCAAGAACACAGTCTATAATTTGTATGTACCACACACGGGCCTTTGCAAAGGAACACTATGATAAAGATAAATGCCATGACAAGTCTGGTCTCCTTGTGGAAGCAATTTTCACAGAATTCACTAGTTTACCACTGTGAGTGTTTTCAAATGAGCATATAGCAAGATAACTGAAGTTATGGTGTATTACTATAATAGTTATCCGTGTTGGGGACATTTGCGATGTTGGTAACGCATTTGCGTCCCTCGCAAAGCAAGGCGAGCCATCGACGCACGCATGACTTAGGCTGCAATGAGCGCCAGTGGTGCTCATTGCAGCCAACGGCGCTTTACTTAGGCTACAATGTGTGCCAAAGGTGCTCATTGCAGACAGCGGCGCACTACTTAGGTGAGCATCACAAAGCGAGGCTCGCCAGCGGCGCAGCACTTAGTTCAAGCATGTAACTATAAAACCCCTAAAAAATAAGGAAATCATGTACAAAACATTATACCACACACAGCACAGGGGGAGAGACAGGAAGCCTGGGAGTGAGGTTGCAAACAAATTAGACCCATATTTGGCTTTTTTCGAGGAGAAAAATGGCGTCCAAAACACGTAACATTTCTAAAACAGCATGAAAACGAGAGACAGTAGCACTTACACCAACAACGTCAGGCACGCGGGAGATGGTGGAAAGAGACACATGGCACTCCCAAGCACAAAACGTGGAGGTTAACGAACCCTGCAATGAGCGGACCGTACAGTAGGTGAGAGGAAAGGCTCGCAATGAGCGCCAAAGGCGCTCATTGAGAGCCACACAATGAGCAGGAGAGCCTTTCAATGAGCGCCAAAGGTGCTCAGAGGATCAAAACCATTGCCAGCCTTACAATTTTAATCTCGGGCAAGTTGCTAGTACCTTTATATTCACCATGTATTATAAATCAAGTCAGGTGCAAATATATATTACATTATACCATTTGTCCCAAGCCACAGAATTTGTATATAATAGAAGCTGTATACTAGAAATATGTTAACTCTTCTAATATAATACACCTTTGTATTTATAACTATGTAATATGCATTTGCAGGTTATCACTCATATTTAATTACATTTTTTGAAATGGGGGTCATAGTTGAAGTTCACCTAGAGTGCAAAGATGCTTTGGGCCAGCCCTTGTTAAACCACACTTATGGCTGGGAAAAATGTACAAGATCAGTATTTCTCAAAATGGCAACAGTTTGTCACAAAAAAATATCCCAAAATGCTCCTTTCTGTAAGTTTTTTAGTTTCCTTGAATTGGTCCTGAGTAGAGCTGACAAAGTCTTGGGAACTGACCTTTATGTGCTGTGGTCATGCAGAGTGATTTTGGACCCTGGCATGCATTTTGTGGTATTGGAAAAGCATTGCGGAGATCCACAGGAATTATTTTGGCATCCTGATTTTCCATTTTTTGGAAGCAAAAAAGCACTCTGTGTCTGAATTTGTTTTAGAAACAACTTTATAGGGAGAATATATAATTTTATTATATGCATCAGAAAATCAATTGTAGACACTGCTGTTATTGTGAAATCAACCTTGTTCAATTATTTTGGGATTTTCTTAAGTTGATGCATTATTTGAACATATAATGTTACGAGAAGTCACTTTAAAGGGTCACTGAAGTCGTTAAAACTGTTCTGCATCATCAAGTAGAGCAGTTAAAAACAAACAAAATGTGTAAAAATGTTTAATTTGTAGCCATGATAGCTTTTGAATTGCTAATTTAGCCTGACGGTAAACAGGATTCCCTGCATCCCAAGATACATTAAGCTTATAGGTATATGTCTTCAGTTTGACCAAAAGGTACTTCATCTAAATCCTCCATATTTGACTTTATACAAAAATAAATTCCACATTTTGCCCTTTGAAATTAAAATATTTCATGAGATTATATAAAAGTTCTTAGAAAAGAGTGAAACATACATCGATTTTAAAAATGTAAAAAAATTTTTTACTTGATTTTCAGTGCTCCATTTGATGATGCCGAGCAAAATTGATGTCCCTTTAATTCTTGGTTGCACTTTCTGCCCTATGACACCAGCAGCCCTATTAAATTCCCTCAAAGTGTAAAAGCATAGCCCGTAACTTAGCCCACAAGACTTGCGGCTTTTAAATGGGCCCTGTAAAGCAACCCGCCAACGACTTGCGGGGTAAGAACAAAAAAAAACCTACGGGATGTCGAAAATGGTTCTGTCAAGCCCGTAACTGTTTCGTTCCAATCACCCAATAAATTGCAACAAATTTACTGGCGTTCAAGCGCGTAACCCGCAAATGAAGCCAAAAAGCCAATGGGTACTAGAGGGGAGGGTAAAAGTCCAATCCGTAGCACTGTAAATGCAAATATACACAAACTACTGTACTTATAATGACAGTTAAAGTGATGTTAGGTATTAGAATTAATATGACAACATTCTCAAGCTCGCAAATCTGTAATATAAAATAAAAAAATTCTGTTTAATTTCCTTGTTATATCAATGTGTTAATACATATAATGGAACTCGCATGGACTAGAATATCATATTTACTGATTTATTAATATTGCATTATTTCTGAAATGCGGGCCCGATCGAAACTCGTAATTGAAGCTTGTAAAGCTTTGAAATCTAACCTCCATTTTTCAGTGATGTAATGATGACAATCTCATTTGCCATTGGCTCTGTCTAAACCTGTAACTACGGGTTTAACTAATTGATCATGTTCATGGCTGCACATACAAATGGTTTACAGGCTTGCGTCTCTGGCCTGTAACTTGCGACATGGTGGAATGCAATAGCTCTGTAATGCAGCGAATTTCAAGCCCGCAGGCTTTGCGGGCTTGCCGATGCTGCTACTGGCTACCGGCAAATTTAATGGAGCTGCAGGACAACTAACCAGATTTTTTTGCATATGTGTGCGCTAAATCTCGCTGTGTTTAAGTTACTTTCATTCAAAACTTCCTTGCTACAACATTGGGGAATAACCGATGCATATGTACCGAGGTCACACCAAGTCCCCCTTTGCTAATGGGCCTTTTCCTTTGATAAGTCTGATGTAAAGCTGTTGCATATTTTTGCCCCAATTTCTCTGACTGACTTTGATAAATAGACCCTAAAATGTCTAGACAAAACATCAAATAAATTGTTTAGATCATCAATCAACTGACTTTCAGCCCTTTCAAAGCTGTTAAATATGAACAACTAGTATATACACAGCCGTATATCATCATTACATTTGTCAGTTACAAATATGCCCTCAAATTACTTTCTTCATTTCATGTAAATGGCCCCAGTGCACCTAACCCAAAAGGTTACACAGATCCCCTCCTACTCATACTCTGTGCACCCCCTCATATCTGGTTTTGCACTTGGCTGACATACCTATGGACCTTAGAAAAGACCTTGTGACACATAATTAGTTTGTGGCCCCAGGTGATGGGGGAGCTCAAGTGTAAGCCACACTAATGTGAAAGGGAAAGGAAAGAGAGTTTTATTATGTTGGACAAATCTGGCACTGTTTTGCTACTCATGCATAGTAACTCCCAAGGGTCATAGTAATTGGACCACAAATACTAAGCTGTGCTTTTCCAAAATATAAGGAAACAGTAACAGAGAATAGTTAGTATGGTTATGTTTAGTTGAAATGACATCATTTTGAAACATATCATTCGAGTCTGATGAAGATCCAAATGGTTATTAATGTTATCCCAGTCCTGGTCTAAAATAAAGTGCCATAATAAGTATTCTAGTGGTTCCAAAATGTTTTGTTTTGGTAAACTGGAGAGGATCTTGGTAGAAGCCTTAAATATGGCTGCAAGTCTCCATGGGTTATTTAAAAATATTGCTGCCTTGTTTCCACAAGTAAATTGTCATATTATATTTGAGAAATGTGTTATATTGTGTATATCTCAGCAGTAATATCTAGTATCAAGACCCTTCAATTCTACTTGTTTATGCAATTGTACTCATTGTATTCAATTTGTTTCACATATAATCTCAAACAATTATGAATAATCAAACATCATTCAAAAAGCGATCTTTTAAATATATTCGTGTTTTTAATAGTTTAATAGAAATCACCTTCTAGTAAACATTGGTGAAAAAAGTATCTATAACAACCATGTAATATTATTCTGATTGGATTTCTGATTGGATTTAGTGTTAGACTTCCTATATTTGCATACATTCTCAGTTATGATTGAAATCCAGGCTAATATTTTACAAGATCATGAGTAATTGTCTAGAACTGTATAATAACATATGAAATTGTATATTTGTGTCAGAAAACACATAAATTATTACAAAGTAACATTTTTATGCCCATATTATATTATACTGTATGAAGTGCATTTTTTATTAGGTATGAATAATAATTGAACTTATACAATACATAATAAACAATGAATAAATGAATGTAGGAATAATTAAATAAATAAATAAATAAATAAATATACAAATGTTTATCTGTCCCATTGTAATTAAAATGTATTAAATTAATGATGTCATTTACAGTCAAAATAATATACATTCATATGAAGGAACTGCACATAATTTTATGTTTTATGTTTTATTTTTGTTAAATAAAAAAAAATAAAAAAAAGGGGGCAATGGTAGAAAGCTTTCCGGAGAAGGAACTGATAACTCCTGGAAAAGAATGGGATACAAGGCTTAGACAACAGATATTAAATACATCAGGAAACTGTATTTATGTACTTTGTATCTACTGGATATAAATGTTTAATATTCATAATGTGATGTACCATTGCCTAATAAAAACTGATGGTTAAAAAAAATAATAATAATATGCATTCATAGTGAAATAAAAAACAGGACAAAACATTCAATACTCACGAAAATATAATTTGACTGCATCTTTCTACAATGTTATGCAAAGCTGAAAATTGTAAAAAAAAAAAAAAATTATAGGAATGTAAATAGTGAATTTAATTAAGAATCAAACATTCGGATGAACTAAAATGTAAGATTTTTTTTCAAATTCTAAGCTATATATTTTACAACTGTATATAAATGAGGATTGATTTAGTTACCTGGATATCTAACCTTCTTAGGGGCTGCAATGGCTCATTGTTATGCCACTTCACCCTCCATGAACCGTTAAGCAGTCTATGAGAGTTTTAGAGAATCTGGGGGAATGTGTTCAGATAACTCAAAGCTAACAATGTCTACATCATTATTCAAGTGGCTCAAAGCCAATACACACTGTCTACAGTATATTGAGTGGGGAAGATGTGCAGAGACATAGAAAATCACAATAATGTCTAAGAATGTCCTAAAAAGACTCATTCTTCAAGGATCTTTCTGGTAGGCTCACAGTAGCTGTGTATCTGTCTAACAACAATGCCCGCTGACCTTCCACACTTTCCAACCACATTAACCTCTGTAAGACAACACAAGATTCACTGATGCGTGCAAGTAATGCTTATTACCATGGATCAGAGGGCACAGGGATCAAGCTTTGCACAATGTGGGACATCAGGGAGGGTTTCACATGCATGCATATTATAACAGGATGTAGATTTGTTATTTCTAAATGTCTTATATATATATATATATATATATATATATATATATTATATATCATAGAGATATGGGGATTGGATTTTTTATTAATGTCCTGTAATAGAGATGAAAAATAAGCATGCGTGGATATAGTTAGTAGATATTGAAGACTGATCTAGTATAGTTACAGAGCCAATTGATGTGACTTTGTGAGTTATTTTGTAATTTGTTGCTGATTATGCAAAAGAAAACAAATTACGCGATTCAAGTTTGCATCTTTGTTTTAACTTAATAATCAACCTTGTCTTACATATGAACAGGGCATTACCAATAATATGTATCCCCCACTTTTTCATCATTAACTTATTATAACCTGTTCCACATATGAGTTATGTAGATATGTTGTTGCAGAAATATTCCAATGATACTGTACATACATTTTGATGATAGATACCTTACACAAGACACTACTAAGATTCTAATACACTGTTTCATCATTTCTCGTCTTGACTACTGCAACTCACTCCTTGTTGGCCTGCCCATCACTCGCCTCTCCCCACTTCAATCCATAATAAATGCCTCTGCCAGACTCATCTTCAGTAGACATTGTTCAGTGTCTGCAGCTCCTCTTTGTCAATCACTTCACTGGCTTCCCTTAGCCTCCAGAATAAAGTTTAAAATCTTGACCCTAACTTATAAAGCCCTCAACAACAGCGCACCCCCATACATCTCTGCTCTCATCTCCAAATACTCCCCCACACTGCCTCTACGTTCTGCTAACGACCTTCTTCTTTCTACCACTCTTGTCACCTCCTCTCACTCCCGCCTCCAGGACTTTTCTCGCGCTGCCCCTATTCTCTGGAACTCCTTGCCTCGCTTCACCAGACTATCCTCCTGCCTTAAATCCTTCCAAACATCAATAAAAACGCACCTCTTTAAAGAAGCCTATAACCTTCCTACCTAACATGCTCAGCACTACTCTCTCCCTACTGTACCACATACAAACTTTAACCTTTAGATTGTAAGTCTGCAAGTTTCAATCCTGCGCAGTGCTTTAGGGAAAGCGCTATGGACACCGGATTCCAAGCTCAAAGACAGGGCCATCCATTCTTTGCAATGTGTGAATCTTGAACTTGTCATTGCCTGTAACTTAACTTATGTATAGCGCTACGGAATATGTTGGCTTGTTACAAATAAACGATAATAATAATAATAATAATAATAATAATAGATAAGAACTAAGAGCCCCCAGGTTTGTCTTTTCTATACACCAGAAACACTAGATTATTTATTCTTGAGGAGACTTGCAGAGAGACTTTCATAAAAAAACATATGGTCAATGCGCCAAGCTATATGTTTAAAATAGATGCTCACATGAAAACTTGTAAACTAAAAATCATCACCCATGATAGCTAATCATATATATATATATATATATATATATATATATATATCATCCTGTGGCAGGGGGTTGCGATGTTGGTCTATATAGATTATATGTAGATGTGTATATACATCAATCCATATATACAAAATAGTATCTAATGTTTAAGGGGACATGGATAACCCAGTCATTACTCTAGCTGTTCCCTTCACCGGCTGCCTGAAGTTTGACTCTAGGTTTCAAAATGACCAAAATTAATCTCCCATAATTTCTAAATGTTGCACCAAAAATGGCAGCTTTTACATATGTTTTCTGTAGAAAAACAAAACTCAAAGTAAAAAAACTAACATTTATTATTATGCTGAAGACAGTATATACGCATTTAGAGGAAGCTTGTAATTTATTGTCCCTCCAAGACTGCTAAATTGCCATCTTTTTCTTCCCATAAACTCAAAATATCATCTAGATTAAGTACCAAGGTAATTTATTAGTCATTCATTAAAAGCTAATAAGGCACAATTTAAAAACTGTTAAAAATAGGGAAACTATCAAATTAAAACATTTTACATCTTCTCCACTTGATTTTGATTGATTTATATAATGGTGTAGAGCGGTATCCATGAGATCATAGTTCCTTTAAGGAAAATACTACACTTTCTGGTTCAAGCATCTGTATATTATGGCGTAGAATTAAATGATTACATTGAATGCAGCAGTATATAAAGTTGTAGCTGTGTATTTGGTTCATATTTCCATCAGGGGAGCTTTCCTATAATAATATAAACATTACAATGAAGAATTCACAGCATTAGACCTTCTGAATACTGAATCGGAAGCTTGCTGATGGGGCCAGCAAATTAACCCTGGGAGGCCACAGATTGCCCACCATTGATGTGTAGAGGCTTTGATGGCTGTATGTAATCTGACCTGTGTAAATGGGCTATTACCATCCTTTATTCAACAGGGTCCCTAAGGAATAATAAGCCTATCTAGTGTGAAAATAAGTAAGTAAAGGTTAAGGGCAGTCAGGTTTGAGACAAGGACATCTCCTCGTCATGGATCTGTCAGAGCTGTCTTGACATTCTCAGGGGAATATGTTTCAGCCCTCACTCTGTCAATGTGTGTTTTTTTTTTATCCCAGAGGAACATGCACAGTAACAATTACCTCCCCTCACCACAGAAGGGTACGTCAAAGAGGATTCTTTTTTTTCATGTCTGTGCTTCAACATGTCATAAAATATTCAACTTTTTAGACTGGCGGCTTTTGGACTGTGTTTGTGTAATAGGCTCATGATTAATCCCCTCACAGCTGGAGGCTCTGGTATGTAGTTCTTCAAACCGAACTGTTCTGCCCAAAAGAAGAAAAGGAGGTGCAGTTAACCATTTGGTTTTGTAAGAGGAGCCTTTTAATTGCAATTTTAGAATACATAATACGATCAGTCTTATTCCAAACAAGAAGCCAGAGATGACCCGAGATTGATTATGCTGCCCAGTGTCCACCCAGATATGTCGCACCACCTTATACTCCATTTCCTTTTGCTTTGTTACTTCCTAATCCCAAACCATATATACATGTTAGAAGCCTGCACACAAAAATGTGTGTAAACCTGTGTCACTGGCAAAATTAGACACTGATCACTTGGAAATGTGTGGCCCTAGGCACTGGCCACATTGACCTAGTCAGAATGACATGATTGCATTCACTTCTGGAAACATACAATATAGTAACCAATAGTGCCTCTTTTTGCATACAACTGCGACCCTCACACCCATTACAACTTCGCAAAAAACGGCTGCAACACGCACACATCAAAACATCAAAAATACAACAAATACACACAACAAATACATAAAAAGCTTACTTACAGGAAGAGGGAGCATCCAGGACCTCGAAAACTAAAGTTACACTTCAATTTAAGTCAAATTAAAGCAGTTTAGACGCTAAAAAATTCTCTAAGCAAGAGAAAAAATGGGCGCCGAAAAAAACGAAAACAAGGCTACAGCAGTCTACAGACGCAAAACACCACCAAACACCTACGTATTTGCCAAAAAACACCTACGAGATTACAAAACAAGGACGCAACGGGCGCAACCCCAAAAACATCACAAACACAGTAAATACAAACAACAAACACAAAAAAAGATTACTAACAGCAAGGGGGGGCACAGAGGACCTCTACAAGTGAAGTTACACCTCCATTTAAGCACAAATTTCGAAGTTAAGAGACCCGAAAATCACCTAAGCAAGAGAAAAAATGGCCGCCGAACAAAACGAAAACGAGGCTAAAGGTCCCTAAACACGTAAAACACCACCATAAACACGCAAAACACCACCAAACAACTACGGATATTCCGACAAACTCGCACGACATAGAAAACTAATATTACGAAAAACTTGCACGACATAGAAAACGAAGGACGCTACATCAGCCACATTATATACACCAAACACCCTTAGCTCACTTACAATTTCATTGCCGTCATTTTTTGACGGGCAATATTCTAGTATATTAATAACTCTCTGTGTACATTAATTAGCCTTTTGTACAGAATATCAGTGGCAAGTAGTTAACTATCTATCAATCTATCTATCCTCTATCTATCTATCTATCTATCTATCTATCTATCTATCTATTTATCCTCTATCTATTTATCTATCCATTTTCTATATTAGGTTCTCTGTACCTATAAAGACCAGGGATTGTAATGTCTGTCTGAAAGGCAAGCAAAATGAAGCTCTTTTACCAAATGTGGAGAGTCATTATGTGATATTTTAGAGTATAAATAGGCAGGGAGTGGGTATGAAGGTGCATCAATGCTATCATAGGATATAGGGTGGAGGTGAATGGCTGCCACCCTACACAGGTATGTATAGCAGGCATGCTCTGCCACCAATCCCCATGACCGTCTGCTGCCCCCACTCCGGGACCCATCCAACCTAGCACTGTACCACACCATATTTATATCTAACAATAAATCTACACCCTGAACCCTCCACTACCCACAGTCTACAGCCCACTTTCTCCAGCTGCACTGGACTCCTGTACGTTCCACTAACTTCATTTATATTGAGCTATTTTTTAAAATATTTTTGTAACTCACCTTTTCCCTCCACATCTCTTTCTACTTTCTCTCACCTCGCCATTTATAATATGTTTCTGAGGTCCTCTATCACATTTTGTATGAGGCTTCTATTATTGTGTGAGGGATTATGCTTTCCTAAGGCCTTCCATTCATTAGACCCACTACTGCCTGCAATGTAACTCTCCTATAGGCAGTATCACTTTAAAAGTGCTATTCCATCTTGTATTTTCAATGCTTTATTATACATAAATCTCACATTTCTACAACATGAGTCACATTAATTCCTAGTAGCAGATCGCTAATCCATGTTGCTGAGTGTAATGAGAGCCACTTCACTAAAACAATACAGTCCCACAGTGAACATAATGGTAATGCAAATCATTGCAGTTAGCAACTTTCTGATTAGCACCTTTCCATGGAAATATGTGAAACTGAAATGTCACTTGTCTATTATCCACTGAGAAAACAAGGCTAGAGCAAGCACACTGGGAATTATTGTGTGATTAGCATGAATTATTTAATTAATTACATTAATAATATAATTATTTCATTCATTCTTCCTCTTTTGCAAGTTGCAGTGTACCAGGTTTTTCCCCAGTAGACATTTTATCCCTAATTGTAATACAACAGGCTAGAAATATGTTTCAGTGCCTGTGTGATCTATGAAACTAGCAAAATTACAATTTATAAAAAAAGTGATTATTGATATATCTTTTGGTCAGTCAAGCAATGCATTAGTGATCTACATGTTTAAATTATTCCAAGATTAAACGAACACTCAAAACCCACATTTTTAACATCATGCCTTAAACATTCTATGGCAACTACAACAAATCTCAAAATTATATGCATTTTTTTGGGCCAAAAACTGGACAAAAAAACAAACATGTTTTTATTGCTTCCCTGGTAGCATCTTTTATCTTTCTTATGGTTATATTTTTTTCCGACAATCAAATCTACACAAGAATATAACAGTGATGTAATTTGTACAACTCGGTGAGTGCCATGTTACTGCCACGATAAACTAACCGCCATATATCTCTGATTCTGTTCCAAACTTAGTGTGTGGTCTGAGTACTTTCTCCCACTTCATTTACAGTTGTCAGAACCAACCTAACACTGGTGAGTCCCATATAAGGCAAAACACCTGTCCATGATTGGGTTTCTGGCACTGCACCCTAATCCAAGGCTATGTTCTGTCCAAGAGCAGAGCACATAGTCCTAAATGGATCCCATGTTAAGTGTGGACCCTGACATTAGTACTACAACAGCAAGTGCTGCTTAAAATACATCAGAGAATAGCTGATTGTAGCCAAAGCTAGAGATGAAAAGGTAATACATACTGACGGTGGGGGTCTCTGCCTCACATTTCTGATAAAATGTGTTAGAAAAGTTTGCCCATATTAACCCACAGAAATTTCAGTGTAGCTGACCTTTTCTGATACATAAGCATGCATAGGCTTGCATTTTTTTATATATGTTTGTGGTAATCGTACGATAGGGGTATAACAAGGCCAAAGGAGGAGTAATGAAGAGGGTATGGGGGGCACATAAACCTTAATGGGCCTAGGGCAGCATACAAACTAACAGCCTTATTAAAGGCCAATTGAAATTAAATTGCTCTATATAATTACATAGCATATTTTTTACAGAAGTTTTTAGTTAGTGAAGACCTTTCTTTTGCATAAAAGTTCACTAACTAAAAACTTCTGTAAAAAATATGCTATGTGCTTATATAGAGCCCTATTCAATTGGCCAAATCACAATTTAATAAGGCTGTAAATTTGTCATTAACCAGAAACCTTAGCAACAGTGGAAACAATATTTATTGGGTAATTCTATCGGAAAACAGGTCTTCTGGAGGGTATTTCAATCAGCTTTCCATCCACTGTAACACTTCACCACTGTTGCAGGATATGACAGTATTCAGACTATATACAAATATAACTCTTGGATACCTTTGAAAATTCACAGTTATAAATGACAGTATAATGTTCTTTATTTATTCTTGCAACACATTAATCATCAAAATCACACTGTCTGGTATTTTCCCCCTCCTCGGAGTTGCATTTGTATTTAACCCCTGCACTTGTGTACAGGGGGGTTCCAGGTGGCAGATCAGATGTCCCAGTTGAGTGGCCACCAAACAGGCTGTTTGCAGGAAACAGTGGACAATTACGAGCTTGAGAAGAATTAATACACCAATGTTTCAAGACTGGCCAGCCTCAAGTTTATGCTGTCTTATCAAAGTGTTTTCACTTCCAGTCCATATTGAGTTGTGTTTGAAGGTCCAGCTCAGATTTCATCTTTGACTCAATTTGCAACCTGAAGCAATTAAAGGACTCACTTGTGGCCGTTCAAAGAGCTCCTTTCAACAGCCCCTGCAGCATTAAAGCACCAGCCCACAATAGGAGCTTTTTAGGATCATGTCTAAGTGATCTCACATCCATACAGCAATCTATAAAGAAAAAAGCAAAAAATGGTATGTTATTTCAGTCTATGTCTTTGTATCTCAGACATCCAACAGGGCCGTACACCACATTTACAATGAGTGTCCACTGGTCACTTGGAGTGTTTGAGTGGGATTAAAGCCTTACACAATGATATCCTTTCTTTATTTCAGAGGCATAGTTCAAAATAAGGAAATAAAGGGCATTAAGGAGTTCCTTGGAATGAGCACAAGAAGAGGTATTGGTTTTAGTTTCTTTGACATTACATTTTGCAATGCTGCTCTACATCGTCAAACATAGAAAAAAAAATCTTCAGTTTTAAAGCAGTTCCATTAAAAAATATATATTTCTTTCTGTTCCCTAAATGTGCGGAGCAGTGTTCTTGTAAAAGATTACAATCTCTCTGCGAATGACAAAACACAACAACTCCAAAATGTATAGTCCTTGGTTTTCTTTTGGCAGTCTATCCACTTAATTGGAGTGAAGAGTGTATATAAGCAAATAGAGGAAGCTTGTAATTTATGGCCACTTCAGGATATGAGAGTCTGTTCCCATAATGGTGCAGAGCAGTATCCATACGTTCAGAATCACTTTAATACAAATCACTGCTGTATTGTGTTACATTAACACATCCAACTTATTACAGGGCTAGGGTAATAATGAGGCTAATTGCATACTGATGATTTATGACCTCTCTTCTCACCAAACACTCTGGAAATACCTTACATCAAGATCTAAGAAGCAGACATTTTTTTATTGTATTAAATCTAATGTCTGCCATCTATCTATATGTCTGTTCTGTCTGTAACATGAGCCTATGAATAACATTGCTAGGAGTAACTCCATGTGAGAGTGTGTCCTTGACAGGGCGAGTGTGCCTGACCAACTTTACCTGCAACAGAGTGCTCTACTGTGCTTGAATGAAAGTGTGTCTCTGAGGAAGGGTATAGGTGTTGCACAGAACTGCCTGACATAGACTATTAGACTGATATAATGGGGGAAATTTTGTTACGGGAAGCCTAATGGTTTCGCCAGTCAGCTCTGTTCATGTGATTTACTAAATCTCTGGTAATATATTAAGGTCAGTGATGAACCACGGCAATGCCCTGTGTATCATTATGTATACAACCCCTATCCACCCCATTATGCATCGAGATTGGAGTAGGTCATGCTTGTTGCAGAGGTGAAGTATGCACAGCACTTCCATCAATGCAGGCGCCATGTTACTCATGCCATGTACTCGGCAGAAAGTCAACCTGCCATAAATTCAATTAGCTTATGGTGGGCAAAAGAGTTATAGAAACCATCCATTGCCCGCCATAGAAACTGCACAATTTCTGATTGTATTAATGTTATAGAGCCTGTGATAATAATACAACTTAATAATATATACTAAATTGTTCTTAGAATTAGGTCTCAGTGTAACTGTAATGATACAGGAAATATCTAAGGTGATCATGGTTCAAATTATTTATAACATGGAGTGAAAACATCTATTCATTACATTTTGGATCTTACAAAAACATAATATTTTTATATAGAGCCTTATTCACTGTGAATTGTATCAATTCTCAATAAGAAGACATCTTGTTCACATTAAGTATATACGGAGCAGTAGTGTACGTCAAAACATGGAAGCAATTAGACATGTTGCTTCTGGTCTATGCCCTGGGGTGCTGCTTGCTTTGTTCCTCAGACACCAGCAGAGATGCACCGGTTTCCACAGTTTATTTCCTGTAAACTCTGGTCCTTCATGTGTAACCCAATGGGACCTCTTATTAGACCACACAAATTGTACCAAGTTCTCAGGCAGGAATGGGATCACACATTAAGAAAGGGACTTGAAAGACGAGAACAACTTCACTGTAGGAGTGGGGGTGAAGAAACAAAATCAGGAGGATTCAATTGAAATCAGTAAAGGAGAACTGTGCCTTATAGATAAGCTAATGTCTGTAGTCTGAAAATAACTCAATCCTTGTAAATGTACAATGGTTTCATTTGTATGGATACAGGAGCACATCCATGAGATTTCATCTGCTGACATCCTATATGTAACCAAATCTACTCTATCAAGTAAAAGTCAGTAGATTTTTTTTACTTTTGTTGCATTGGAGGTCAAAGGCTTTTTGGGCCAGTGGGCAAAATTATATTTATAAAAAACATAACATTTGTAATTGAGATGGTGGAGGATAGATCAATAAAGCTTTATACTTTTATAAATATATATATTAATTTAATAAAGCAAATATTCCAGTTGGTATCCTTTTCTTCCTGATAGATAAAACTATATTTTTGCTAACCAGTAAAAGTATAATTAAATTTTTTGTACAAAGTTATTCAAATGTTCAAAGGATAATAGCCACACTCCAGATCATAGCTAAATTTGAGTCCATTATACTTGAATATATTTCTTACTGTAGACTTTATAATACAGTAAAGTGCTACAGCATTACATTGGTCCTCCAAAGGCTGGTCTGTGTGCTCTTAAGGAGTGAAATGAAGAACTGGTAAGAAACATAATAAGTTACATTCACTAAAGTGAGGGTTCCTATGAAACTATGTTTCCTCTTTCTGAAAAATATGTTTCACAATTTGACTTAGTGATAGGGGCGTATTTAGGTTTTATGCTGCCCTACGCCCCCTCCAACGACCTAGTTACTCCTTTGCCTTTTCTGTTGCTATTTCCATGCAGCTGTATAGAAAATTATAAGTGTATATGGGCCATATTTAATTAAGGTTTTGGGCGAACCGGTAGCCCGTAAGTGAGGTCGCAAATTAATTTGCTATTCAATTGGGGTCTTTTTGCGGGCTCCAAACAGGTTACGAGTTACGGCCTTAAAAATATTGCGATGGTTAAACCGGTTACTTACAGCCTCCAGAAGCCTATGATCTTTAACTTTCGCAAGGCTAAAATCGCAAATCGCTATTCAATTGCTATATTTCCCCAAGCCCACAAATGTTGTCACATCCGTAAATGGCAAATGAAAGAGAAAATCCTAGTGCTAGAGAGGACCCGCAAGGGGGTTAAACTCCTATTTGTAGCACTGTAAATGCAAATAAAAAATGAATACTGCACTGTAAATAACGGGGAAAGAGATGACAGACATTAGAATTAATTGCACAACAGTCTAAAGCTCGCAAATCAATCTCGAGTATCAATAAGTTTATACATATCAGGCCACCCATATGGACTAGAACAGTATTGGCATTTATTTTCATAATTCTTTTTTTTTGCGGGGTTGCGAGTCTCATCACATATCGGACCCCTGTACCTAATTGATTGACATGTAACCTCCATGTTTTACTGCTGTAATAATTAAAGTCTCATTTTCTATTGGCTGATTCGAAATGGGAGGTTACAGGCTTATTAATTGGTCATGTTCCCGCCCTGAACTGCTACAAGCCAGTGCATGGTTTATGGTTTCGGCTTTGGGACAGTAACTTGCGGGCTTGAGCAATTGAATAGCATCGCAATCAGAGACAAATGGGAGCCCACAACACACCCGCAGACATTCGGCTGTCTGCGATCGAGTTGCGGGCTTGGAATTGAATATGGCCCCATGTATCCATGTTAGTATACAGTAAGTCAGAAAGGGCCAGGTACACTTACAGAAGGAATATTCTCTGCATATAGACATTTTTGTGCATATTTCATACCATTGCATCGGCAACTTTAGACAGCCTGCTGTCCCATGAAAATGTGCTGCCCTAGGCTGAAATACTGAAATGCTTGGTGGTGGAATTAAAGGACCACTGAGATCAAATGTATTTCTTTAAGGTATTAAAAAAAAACTATTGAGTTACTTTTATTTGCAATTATTCTTTACCGCAGGCTTCTTCTTTTTTTTTTCTACTTATCCTGCTTCTGAGAAGTTCTGTCTCAACAGGGTTTGTCTTGTAAACTAATGAGCATTGCATTAGTACTAATGAAAGCACTAACAGCAGTTATTGACTAATTTATGTTGTGCATATATAGCTTCCTTTCTGCATTCAAAGTATCATCCCAGGAAGTAGGGGACTGGAAACTAAAATGGTAGATTCCTTAGCAAAATAATTGCATAAAACATAATATTTTTTAAGCTGTATTATTATTATTATTATTATTTATTTACATTCTAAAACAAAAAAATATTGCTTATTTTCCTTAAAAGAGGATATTTTGAATTTGACCACAGTGATCCTTTAACCCAATGTCTTCTGCCTAAATATGTTTGCAAGGGGTGCTTTAACAGCCCAGATGTACTTGGAGAGCACTACTCATAATAGGCAAAATGTTTTGGGACTTCCTTAGCACAGTGGTACAAAATAAATATTAAAAGTTTTGGAATACATCGAACCTTTAAGCACAATGAAAATCCTAAAGCATATAATGAATATTATGTCCCGTAAATCATAAGCTGTGGGAAGACTACATTAAATGTGTCAGGAAACATATTTAATATTTGTCCGAAATAAACTGCGTGATCTGCTTACCACCCTGTCTGTGGTGGGTGGGTTCTGGCATCCACAGGCTGTCCTAAGGTCACAAGAAAATGTCATAAGAGTGTTAATCTGCATGATATCCCCCAAATGTCACAGGGTCATTCTAAAGGTTATAGGTATAATAAAATAATATTACTATATATATCTTCAAAGAAGACTATAGGGCGCCACCGATTAAGAGTGAAAAATATTTTAAGTATAATATAATTTATTTGTAGTATTAAAACAATGTGCACTTACGTAAACTAATCTTAACGATGAACTCCTGGCACAACAGAGCACATCCGCACCAGTCCACCCAAATAACGGAGGAGGCTTATGGTGGTCTGGATGACTACAAATGATTACTTAATACAAGCTAATGCACTTAATTCCCCTATTGGGGACTTCACAAGAGCTTAAAGGTATAGTACTAGTTACACCATATAAATACATAATTTTGCCGGGTATAACTGTGCTTCATTTGCATATGGTAGGCAAATAAAATAATAATTATATGAATACATGTATACAAGTATACAAATAAATTACATATTTTAAGAATATACATATTAATATAGTCCTACTCAAATAAACACAGCTTAGCATACATTAAAAAATATGCGATCATCATGGAAACCAGATCAGGAGTTCTTTTGAAACCAGTACAATCACATAATTAATATTTACATTTGAAAAACAATTATATAAAATCTAGATCAATATGACATTCTACATTTATATCACCAAGATTTTTAGATATATATATGGAAACATTAGAAATATACCTTGATGCTTAATAAAAAAAAAATTAGTATAGCCAATCCTTGTTTACAGATAGTAGTAGTATAAGAAGCACTTTAAATGTAATTTTATCACCTCGCTACCAATGTTTTATATGCAACCAAATAATGGCTTCCAACTAGCAGTGTTCATTATATCAATGAGACAATTATACACATAATGCAAATAACGACAAACATCTTTATGTAATGCTCAAACAATTTCGATACTGAAACAATATAATTTGATATATGTTCAAGTTTATGTATCCATATCATATCTGATCCAATATGCGAAATGACAAATAACAAAACCAAATACTACATATATACCTCTTGCTCATAAATGCATTTTGTGAATTAAAACTATTAACTCTGTTCCAACTTGAAGAAAAACACTGGAATTAATAATGTAAATTAATTGTTTTTTTAGTCGTTCAGTCGTATCCGACTTTTCATGACCTTATAGACTGCGGCACGCCAGGCACATCTATTAGCCACTTCCCCTCTGAACCCCATCAAGCTGATTTTTATTTCTTTAATTACTTCATCTATCCATCTCCCCCTCTGCGTCCCCTTCTTCGTGTGCCTTCAATCTTTCCCATCATCAGAGTCTTTTCTAGGGAATCCTGTCTTCTCATGATATGGCCAATATATTTGAGCTTCAACTTTATCTATGCCTTGTATAATAACCTTCTCATGATTTTTCTACTCTATAAACCTGGAGCTCACTAATGCTGCTTCTTTTTCAATATCTGATTGTTTCATACAATTCCTTTTTATTCTATGGGAAAAAAAGTAGTTTTTCTATCATATATATAGTTGTTGTAATTGCGAGTTTGTGTGTAACGCTAGCAAAATTATGGGCTTGAGCATGGCCGAAGGCGCTCATCGTGAGGCCCGTAAAGTAGAGGGGGGAGACGCTTGCGATGAGCGCCAAAGGCGCTCATCTCGAGGGACGCAAGTTAGAGGGGGAGAGTTTCGCAATGAGTGCCGAAGGCGCTCATCGCAAGGCCCATAAAGTAGAGGGGGGAGATGCTCGCAGGGCGCACATAAGTGAGGTTGGTAGCTAATTTGCTATTCAATTGGCGTCTATTAGAGGCCTTTCAACGGTTTAAACACGTAGCTTTTTTTTTCAAGCCTGCAAGGGTCGAAACGCCCCCAACTGCGCAAAGGACAGAGGGCTAAAGAATGACGGGGAGCGAGGGGAGACACAGGGGAGGGAGGGGGAAGAGACAAAGGGGAGGGAAAGGGGGGAAGAGACACAGGGGAGGGAGATAAGAGGAAAAAACACAGGGCAGGGAGAGGGGGCAAAGAAACACGTGAGGAGAGGGGGGAAAGGGACACTGGGGAGAGCACCTTATGTAGAAGATAGATAGATAGTAAATACTTATACACAGCAGTTTAGAATTTTTTTGAAGTAGTGTAAACCGTTATTTTGATTCTTTCATTTCCATCCCAGCCCAATAGTCAATAGGAGTTGGAGTGGGGGCTATTAATTATTAATTTGGTGATTCTTGTCACTGCACTGTATGGGGCCCTATGGGTTTATGTAAGAAAGCCCTATGGACCCCATTATTTGTTTTTTTAATTCACCCACAGTGTCCAGATAATGGGGTAAGCAGATGAATATAAGACTCCTCCCTTTCATGGTGTTTTTTTTTTTTATTCAATCTTTTTAATAAAGACAAAGTTGAAACAATACATTAAGGGAGAACAGGTCAACAAATACATAAAACAATGTGTAGTAGTGTGATCCTGCCCTTATAGATGGTAGCATATTGTTGAAACATACTAATAAACAGTAAGATATTAAGCTACCCACATATAAACCTGAAAAGCTTTTCTTGTCTATTCCTATTTTTTTTTTTTTTTTTTTTTTAAAGTGATCTATCTTAAAAAGTTGATTTAGACAAAACAGATAAAGAAACTAAAGGAGTAAAGAAAACAGAAAATAAAATTAACTGGGAAAGGGAGGGGAAGGGGAAATCCTCTGACATACTTACCCTTTAAGGTGTCTTGAGCATTGCAGACATTTGCGGCGTTCCGGGTCCTCCCGGCCTCCACACCCAGAAGTGACAGCCTAAATTACCCTTATAAGTGGTTAGCTATAGAGGAATGCTATGAGCGGACGTAAGTCATGGGCTCCAAATTTTTAGGAACAGGGGATACGCGCTTTGTAAAATGTGGGTCAATTTTTCATTAACCAATATATGGTTAATTTTGTTGATAACCTCATTGAAAGTTAATAAGGAAGTTTTCCAGTGTCTTGCTATAATTAGTTTCACTGCTAGGGCAAAGTATTGCCAAAGTTTGTTTTGATATGCAGATATATTTTTTACATGCAAGCCCAGAAGGCAGAATTCCATTGTGGCTTGTAGTGGAGTGCTAATTATTTGTGAGAACAGACTAACTGATTTCCCCCATAAGCCTTGTGCTAGAGGACATGTCCGCCAGATATGATGGAAATCCCCCCGTGAGTGGCACCCTCTAAAGCAATTCTCACTTAAATGTGGGTTTATTTTATTCATTAAAGATGGTGTATAATAGATTCTGTGTAAAACCCTGATTGAAATCTCCAATAAGCTGTATGTAAAGGAGTCTCTTAGGTTAGAGCACACCTCCTTCCACGTGTTTAAATCTAGCTCTCTACATGTCCCGTGACCATTTTAGCATAAACTTAGATTTCTGGCTGTTTTGCGAATCATTAAGTAGAGAGTATAGGGAGACCAAAAATCCCTTTATAGAAGATAAATTCTTACATACGGTCATTATCAGGTATGCTTTGGCAGCCATATGCTTTGGGTCATGATGAGGAGCCAATGTTTGAATTTCCTTTAATTCCATATTTTATTATCTGGTATCTGATATTGATTTATAAGTTGTGCATGGGGAATCAATTTGTTGTTGGAAAACCATTTGTAGGCCGACAGGAGCCCAAAGTCAGTTAGAGAAGATAGTAAAGCAGGTATGGAGGTTATGGGATCAGTAAATGTACAGAGAAGGTCATCTGCAAATAATGAGCATTTAAAATGATGCAGACCCACCTTGAGACCTGAAATTCTAGTATTGAATCTAATAGTTAGAGCTAAGGGTTCAATGGCCAAAGCAAACAGCAGAGGTGATAAGGGACATCCCTGTCGGGTTCCTCATTGGATATTAATATTGATATTGTGTGTCCCGGGTAGTTTAAGGTTGGCCTGCGGAAGATGATAGTAAGATCTAATTAAATTAATAAACCGTCCCCCAAACTTATCCAGCGTTGCATATAGATAAGGCCACTCAAGAGTGTGGAAAGACTTCTCCATATCCAACGCTGGGAAACATAGCGGGATTTTACCATCATGCTCCAAATGAATGACATTTAAAGTCCTTCTAATGTTATCCCTCGTTTGCCTTTGAAGGACAAAACCTGTCTGGTCTTTGTGTATTAGATCCGGTAAAAAAACAGAGATTCTGTCCGCCATGATCTTGGCCAATAATATGATATCTCCATTCATAAGGGTTATCGGGTGATAATTTTTGGCCTCCAGGGGGTCTCTCCCTTCTTTAGGAAGGACCACTAAATCTGCCTTATTAAATGCTGGGGCAATTTTATCTCCATTTAAATTAGAATTGAAAAGGTTACATAAATGAGGCACTAGAAAGTTAGCAAAAGTATTATAATAGGAGTTGGTGCAACCATCCGGACCTGGGGCCTTACCAGACTTTAGGCTCTTAATCGCTTTATGAATCTCCTGAATTGTCACGTTTGAATTCAACATTGTCATATTTTGGTCTGTAGCTTTAGGAAGATCGCAAGCATCCACATAGGACTGAATAAGCCCTGTACCAGGATGAGTTTTGGCTGAATATATTGTCTGGTAAAAGTCTGCAAAGGTCGGTTTGATCTTACTCTGGCTCACTGTAACCACTCCTTTTTTGTCTTTATTCTTAAAATTCTAGACTGAGAAATTCTAGAACTAAGCCTCTTAGCCAGAAAGGAATACGGCTTATTAGCCTTTGTATAAAACTGGTGGTTTGTGCGTTTAAGGGCCCTTTCAGTTTTGTTAGATAAAATGTTGTCTAGTTCAAGTCTACATTTGTCAATCAATTGGCGCATGAGGGGAGTAGGGTTAAGCTGATTCTGGCGTTCTAGTCCCTAAAGTCTGGTCGTGAGGTCAGTTTCTTTCAGTTTACATTGTCTTTTATAAGCTGCGGCCAGTTTTATACATGTGCCCCTGATGAACTTTCATGGTGTTTCATGGTCACTGTGTGTGAGGGAATATGTGCCCAGGAAGGCGGACTATCTTGAGATCATGTCTCCCTCTTATAGTTTCTCCTACATATATTGTTATTTCTATAGATAGTAACTGAATTTCTACTAGGCTAGATAGCATCAGGGAGTTTCTATAGCCAGATCCTTTAACTACTAAACTTTAGTTATTCCCTAAGGAAATCCTTATATTGTCATAAGCAGAATATTATAGCATGGTTCTTAGATTAAAATGGACAAACTTATACAAATATTGCAACAGAAAGAGTACTCTCTGGGCTGACACTCCAAGAATAACTGTTGAGTTCCGAGGCAAAGAAGAAGATGTATCTCTTAGTGACTTATGACTGTTCCTGTCCTCTTGTGTATTGTGTTTTTTTATAATGACTTGTGTGATCACTGGTCTACTCTAACACTACTTTAGTACTGCTCTACTACACACACATTACATTTTTATGTTTTCAAGCTGTAGAAATTGTTTCATTCTATCTCTCTACTTATAGGGTTGTTATTATTATTATGAACTTTATTTGTAAAGCAACAACATTGTATGCATCACTAGATGCAAGGAGAAAAAACATTGAATATATTAAATGCTTGAGACATAACAGTACAGTTAAAGAAGTATATATCCCTGCTCCTGAGAGCTTACATTTAAAAGATGTTTGGGCAAGTAATACAAAAGGAGCGATGCATAACTGATAGAAGGTTTGATGAGGTGTGTTATGGTAAAAGTTGAGCAGGCAGTATATATGATATTTGCTGTGTAGGTTGTAGATATCAGGGCTATAGTTAATAGGGTAGAGATCATACCTGCAAATCTTTCCTTAAAGAAGTGAGAAACTTTTTTATCCTACTGTCAAGATGGAAATACTCATAAGGAAGTCCAGTGATTATAAATATTCTAGTGAATTGCCCGTCAAAAAATTACAGCAATGAAATTGTAAGTGAGCTAATGCTGTTTGGTGTATAATAATAAAATAACTAATAGATTAATAAAGTAATATACTTTACCTATTGTGAAGTAATATATGCAGGAAGCATTGTGTTGAAGAGCTGGCAATCTGTTTTCATGTTGCTGCAGCATCAGCGCTGTGGAGCTGCTGTGTAAGCGTGATGAATGTGTGCAGTGTAATAGTGAGCGTGCGCGAGACCAAACTGTTAGCGTAGTCGTGTACTTCCGCATTGTATAAGTTATTGTTCTAAAATGGCGGCTAATGTGTGGTATGCGTCAGTAGCGGAATATCCGTAGCTGTTTTGTGGTGTTTTGCGTGTTTAGAGTTCTGTAGCCTCGTTTTCGTTTTGTTCGGCGGCCATTTTTTCTCTCGCTTAGAGAATTTTTTAGTGTCTAAACTCTTTTCTTTTGAGTTAAATTAAGGGCGAACTTCATTTTTTGAGGTCCTGGATGCCCCCTCTTGCTGTAGGTAAGCTTTTTATGTATGTGTTGTGTGTATTTATTGTGTTTTTGATTTTTTGATGTCCGCGGGTTGCGTCCGATTTCTGCGAGGTCGTAATTGCTAGTAAAGTGTCTCGTTATGACGTGGTTTGCGTTATGACGTAAAGTTTGCGAGGGTCGGCGCTCCTTGCCAGCAACTGAGGCCCTCGCTTCACGAGGGCCGCGGCTCGCGCGAGCCCACAAGCGTTAGCAACAACTTGTATGCTCACAACTATATATGTGAGATATATATTTGAGATATATATATATATAATTACAGGGAGTCCCTTTAAACTGCATTTGTATGTAATACTATAATGGTTCATATATGGTAATAATAAGACAGTGGAATTCTGTAATAATAATAATAATACCCCTGTACTGTTATATTAAGTTAGAGAAACGTTTGCATTCTGTCTTTTAATTTAAACAAACAACAAACTCATATCTCAATAATCTAAAATAATTTCCCCCGAACTTAGACAAAGATACCTTTTCCAAAAAGCTGGGTGATATGAGTTTTACATGCATTATATGCAATTGACTGTACACAATATAGTTAAGGGGATTTTATATTAACACACTATTGGCTTCCTCATGCTCCAACTGTTGTGGTGCTGTGGACAGCACCTTTAACAAAACAGTGCACCCTGCATTATAGGGGGCTTTTAAAGTGATTGACTTTGTGACAAAACTAATCTCTGCTAGGCCTAGTTGTTGTAATGAAGCAAGTATACAATATATTAACACATAAAATGTTTTTGTATTGAAAAAAAAGTGCAAGTATATAGATTTGAACGGAGAAGGATGTCTGCAACAGGTATTTGTGTGGTGTATATACAGTTAGGTCCATAAATATTGGGACATCGACACAATTCTAAACTTTTTGGCTCTATACACCACCACAATGGATTTGAAATGAAACTAGCAAGATGTGCTTTAACTGCAGACTTTCAGCTTTAATTTGAGGGTATTTACATCCAAATCAAGTGAACGGTGTAGGAATTACAACAGTTTGTATATGTGCCTCCCACTTTTTAAGGGACCAAAAGTAATGGGACAATTGGCTGCTCAGCTGTTCCATGGCCAGGTGTGTGTTATTCCCTCATTATCACATTTACAAAGAGCAGATACAAGCTCCAGTGTTCATTTCAAGTGTGCTATTTGCATTTGTTGCTGTTAACTCTCAATATGAGATCCAAAGAGCTGTCACTATCAGTGAAGCAAGCCATCATTAGGCTGACAAAACAATACAAACCCATCAGAGAGATAGCAAAAACATTAGGTGTGGCCAAATCAACTGTTTGGAACATACTTAAAAAGAAAGAATGCACCGGTGAGCTCAGCAACACCAAAAGACCCGGAAGACCACGGAAAACAACTGTGGTGGATGACCGAATAATTATTTCCCTGGTGAAGAAAACACCCTTCACAACAGTTGGCCAGATCAAGAACACTCTCCAGGAGGTAGGTGTATGTGTGTCAAAGTCAACAATCAAGAGAAGACTTCACCAGAGTAAATACAGAGGGTTCACCACAAGATGTAAACCATTGGTGAGCCTCCAAAACAGGAGGGTCAGATTAGAGTTTTCCAAACAACACCTAAAAAAGCCTTCACAGTTCTGGAATAACATCCTATGGACAGATGAGACTAAGATCAACTTGTACCAGAGTGATGGGAAGAGAAGAGCATGGAGACGGAAAGGAACTGCTCATGATCCAAAGCATATCACCTCATCAGTGAAGCATGGTGGTGGTAGTGTCATGGCGTGGGCATGTATGGCTGCCAATGGAACTGGTTCTCTTGTATTTATTGATGATGTGACAGCTGACAAAAGCAGCAGGATAAATTCTGAAGTGTTTCGGGCAATATTATCTGCTCATATTCAGCCAAATGCTTCAGAACTCATTGGACGGCGCTTCATAGTGCAGATGGACAATGACCCGAAGGTTACTGCAAAAGCAACCAAAGAGTTTTTTAAGGGAAAGAAGTGGCATGTTATGCAATGGCCAAGTCAATCACCTGATCTGAATCCGATTGAGCATGCATTTCACTTGCTGAAGACAAAACTGAAGGGAAAATGCCCCAAGAACAAGCAGGAACTGAAGACAGTTGCAATAGAGGTCTGTCAGAGCATCACCAGGGATGAAACGAAGCGTCTGGTGATGTCTATGCATTCCAGACTTCAGGCTGTAATTGACTGCAAAGGATTTGCAACCAAGTATTAAAAAGTGAAAGTTTGTTTTATGACTGTTAATCTGTCCCATTACTTTTGGTCCCTTAAAAAGTGGGAGGCACATATACAAACTGTTGTAATTCCTACACCGTTCACCTGATTTGGATGTAAATACCCTCAAATTAAAGCTGAAAGTCTGAAGTTAAAGCACATCTTGTTAGTTTCATTTCAAATCCATTGTGGTGGTGTATAGAGCCAAAAAGTTTAGAACTGTGTCGATGTCCCAATATTTATGGACCTGACTGTATCTTCTACTACCAAGTAAGGATGACAACTATATTCCTCACTGAATCAGTGCATCTAATATATATATTATATATAGACATATACACACATCTATATACTGTAGTCGCCTTGCTGTTCCGCAGGAAGCAATGTCACTGCTTTCAATGGAGACACACGCCTCCCAGCCAGCCAGCAGCTCTAACTAATTAGTACACGTGATGGGAATATGAAACAAAGTAGCAAACAATGGTAGCGTGGGAACCCAGTGTATACTGCAATTACAGAAACCCCCATCTAGAAAATAAATAAATAAACAAATAAATAAGAAAAAAACATCATCAGGCAGACTGGCAGCATGAGAAAGTTCAGAAACCAGTTGGTGGTGGAGCGCAGGCCCCTCTTCTCAGCCAAGCACAAGCAGTTCCTTTTATCCTCACATTGAAGTATCTCTGAAGCCCCCTTCTTTCCATTTGAGACGGGTAAAAACGTGTTATGGGAATCTCAGCACTTGCCAGGTCATGGGGGAGGTCAGGAAACTTTTGTTGGGAAGACAGGGGAGAAAGAAAGCGAATGGCAGTGAAATATCCTGCTTGAGACAGCTTACAAGCACATGTCTCATGCTGTCAGGATGATGGCTCAGAGGTAACGTTCGCAGCTAGTTGTCTGGTTGCCAAGCTGAACGGTTGGTGGCATTACGTATGTGAAAAGGTTTCAGCCTCTTCCCTTCCAAGTCAGTGTTTTTGACTATGCATAAAAGGCCTATTGTGAGATGGAATAAGACGTATTTCCTTCCAGTGCTTTTAGTAACCAAGAAGAATAAATACAGAGCAGGTAACGTGCTTTGGGGAAAGTTTTCCTTCAAATCTTGGAAGACAATCATAAAAAAATAAACCAATGTTACAATATAATAATCCCTAGTACATCAAAAATGTTATTTGTTTGCGATTAATAATTTGATTGAGTGTAATAGCAGATACAGTAGTAGTATATATAGAGGAATACTCAACCAATATTACCAACTGATATTTACAGGTGTCACAGAAATTTGTCAGCCAGTGTTGGAAAATTAAGTCAATTTTTTACAGATTATTACCAGTAAATATTGAATATTTTTACATAAACAACATTACACTATATTTACCGACTTTAAATTACCAATGTAGGCATAGATTTTCTCTCATACACTTAAAAGAGCATGTTTTGTCGTTTTTAGAAATGTATATTAAAAGTGTACAGAAGTTTCAAATGTTTTCTAAAAAACAGCCACTGATTAGTAAAAAAATATGTATTATATTGAAAAGTTGAAAGTACTTACATATTTATATGCTGGGTACTGCTATCTGGAACTGCACACCCCAAGGACGCTTACATAACAGTGTACCCAGCTACACAGCATCTGGGTACAGTTTGTGACCTCCAGAGGAAGTTCTGTCAGTCCCATAGTTGGTAGAGTCACAGCTGAAATTTTTCACAAGTAGACAGGGACAGAGAGAAAAAAAACACCAGCAGCAGTGATGCAGGGCACAGACAACCTGCAGGTGTAATCTAGTGTGAATGTGATGCACAGATTGTCACGTTAGAAAGTACTATGTATTTTCATATAGGAGTCTGACTACATATCCTAGGCTGCTTTGCAGCACAGACACTACTATGTGTGGTTTGACAATATATTGCAAGGATTTAATATGAGTTTCCAGAATTCACTGGTACTGCTGGATATCTTAAAAGTCTAAAGAACAGGCAAAACTTTTGGACTTTATAGCAAAACCCCTAGTTAATGTTATAACTACCCTTTTGCTAGGAGATATGCATAAAATGTTATGATACAATTCCAACTGTATATATTATATTCTCCATTCACCCGTTATTCCTATCTTAATGGAAACCGTGAAGTTGCCATACTCTATCAAAACAGGAATCACACAGTGAATGTTAAATATAATGTTTTATTTGGATTTTGCAGCCACTTTAAGTGCACCTGATTACTACTAAAATGTTCTTCACAGCAACTGCAAGCATTGAAAAAGTGTGTGGTACTCATTATATGTCCTATTTTATTATATTTTTCTTAATGAATACTTTTGAAGGGAGATGTTGTGATAGTTTGCTCTTTATAGCCATTCTTTGTGTATTTCCCTCACTGGTTCCCCCATAGCTTTTTCCAGAATGCTACTTGCAGGGAACTAAGGAATTAAAACCATTTTTGTCATAAAACACCTGTCATACTGTCTCTACACTGGCTCCATGTAAAATGCAGAATATTTGAAAACTAGATTAGAGACATACAGGGCTCTGTGTTATCTGAAAATGTCATGGTTCCCTATATTCCAGCTTTCATACTGAGATCAACAGGCACAGATTTGCTGAAAGTCCCCTTAATTACCTGGTCTACCAGCCTCTAAATCTAAGCATCTCGCAGCACTGTCAGGAATAAAAAGGGAAAGTAATTAATGCAAACATAACTATGAAGATGCTATAAATTACGTCTTGCATAATTTACATGTTGTTCTCTTTGCCATTGTCCAAAATTTCTGCTATATTGGCTAACATTTGCCACCTTGGTCATTCAACATATAAAACAATATCCAAACAAATCACAGTTGTATAAATGTTATAACTAAATGATAATGGATACATACTCCTACCTGTCTGCTCTTATGTTGGTTCCATTTTTAATAAAAATATCATTCCTGTCAACATATATCAACATATATTACATGTCACTTAAAACAATGTCCCCTTGAACCAGCACATACTTCAAATAAAACATGTAGGTAGAAAACAAGACAGTTCTCTCCAGGTGGAAAATAACAGCATTAAAAATGCAACAACATAAAATTTAAGTCTATCATTTTATGTGCATTGGTCCAAAACACAAAAATAACCTTGCACAAAACAAACTGACGTAAAAAATATAATAGTTCAATAAAAAAATAATCAAGAAGGCATACAACAACCATAATAAACCTTACTGACGTTATAAAATGTCATGCCATATGTGCTTTTAAGAATATTTTATATTTTAGTGTTCTCCAATCATACTCTATATAGAAAAAAAACCTGAAAATGGAATCGATAGACAAAGAAATACCAAAGAATGTATAAAATAAAACAAAAACCCATTCCAAAGTATCTATGATTGCTACAGGACAGTGTGGTCATTCTTGACTTCAACAGCAACTGATGGTACCCTTGTGAGGTTGAATGCTGGGTTGCCTCTCACTTCTACCATAAGGTACAGCCAGTCCTGCTTGTGCACTATTGACCCAAAATGGGAACTAGAGAGCAGGCCAATCTAGGAGCCCTATTAAATTCACCAAATCGCAGTTCCAGAAGCCCGTAAAGCTGCCCGCAAAAGTTACGGCTATTAAATTGGCCTCTTTTAGCAGACGTTCTGCGGGTTACAGGCGGAAAAACCCTGCGGGCTGTCAAAATCGGAACTCTGTCCCAGCTAAGCCTTTGATCTTTCAATCCCATAAATGTTTCAATCGCAAATCGCTATTACATTTCTACAAGGCCTCAAGCCCGCAACTGTTTTCACACCCACAAATGGCAACTGTAGCCAAAAAGCCTACGGGTACTAGAGAGGACCAGCAAGGGGGTTAAACTCCTGTCCATAGTACTGTAAAAGCAAGTATAAACACACTACTGTATTTTAAATTACAGGGAAAGCGATAAAAGATATTAAAATTAATTGCACAACATACTCAAGTTGGCAATCAATGTGTTAATACATATAATAGAAATTGCATGGACTAGAGTATTATATTTATTGATTTTTTTCATATTGCATTATTCCTGGAATGCGGGTCCGATACGGATTTGGATTCCAGCCATGTCCTTGCAGGCTTTTCTAATGTAACTAGCGAATTGCCCGTCAAAAAATGACGGCAATGGAATTGTAAGGTAGCTAATGTTGTTTTGTGTGTACTACTGAAATATATAATACAAATGAATAAATGAATATACTTTACCTATTTTGAAGCATTGTGTTGAAGAGCTGGCAATCTGTTTTGATGTTGCTGCAGCATTAGTGGTGTGGAGCTGCTGTGTAAGCGTGGTGAATTTGTGTAGTGTAATAGTGTGCGTGCGCGAGACCAAACAGTTAGCGTAGTTGTGTAGTTCCGCATTGTTCTAAAATGCCGGCTAATGTGTGGTATGCGTCTGTAGTGGAATATCCGTAGGTGTTTTGTGGTGTTTTGCGTGTTTAGAGTGCTGTAGCCTCGTTTTCGTTTTGTTCGTCTGCCATTTTTTCTGTCGCTTAGAGAATTTTTTAGTGTCTAAACTCTTTTATTATGAGTTAAATGAAAGTGTAACTTTATTTTTTGAGGTCCTGGATGCTCCCTCTTGCTGTAGGTAAGCTTTTTATGTATGTGTTGTGTGTATTTATTGTGGTTTTCATTTTTTCATGTCCGCGGGTTGCGGACGATTTTTGCGAGTCCGTAATGTGTGTTAACGTGTCTCGTATGTTGTTTGCGTTGCGATGTAAAGTTTGCGAGGGTTGCAGTTGCTTCGCGAGGGCCGCAGTTGATACACACACAATATACACACATATTATATATACACACACATTATATATGCACAAACAATACACACACACACAATATAAACAGACATTATATATATATATATATATATATATATATATATATATATATATATATACACAGGGAGTGCAGAATTATTAGGCAAGTTGTATTTTTGAGGATTAATTTTATTATTGAACAACAACCATGTTCTCAATGAACCCAAAAAACTCATTAATATCAAAGCTGAATATTTTTGGAAGTAGTTTTTAGTTTGTTTTTACTTTTAGCTATTTTAGGGGGATATCTGTGTGTGCAGGTGACTATTACTGTGCATAATTATTAGGCAACTTAACAAAAAACAAATATATACCCATTTCAATTATTTATTTTTACCAGTGAAACCAATATAACATCTCAACATTCACAAATATACATTTCTGACATTCAAAAACAAAACAAAAACAAATCAGTGACCAATATAGCCACCTTTCTTTGCAAGGACACTCAAAAGCCTTCCATCCATGGATTCTGTCAGTGTTTTGATCTGTTCACCATCAACATTGCGTGCAGCAGCAACCACAGCCTCCCACTGTTCAGAGAGGTGTACTGTTTTCCCTCCTTGTAAATCTCACATTTGATGATGGACCACAGGTTCTCAATGGGGTTCAGATCAGGTGAACAAGGAGGCCATGTCATTAGATTTTCTTCTTTTATACCCTTTCTTGCCAGCCACGCTGTGGAGTACTTGGACGCGTGTGATGGAGCATTGTCCTGCATGAAAATCATGTTTTTCTTGAAGGATGCAGACTTCTTCCTGTACCACTGCTTGAAGAAGGTGTCTTCCAGGAACTGGCAGTAGGACTGGGAGTTGATCTTGACTCCATCCTCAACCCGAAAAGGCCCCACAAGCTCATCTTTGATGATACCAGCCCAAACCAGTACTCCACCTCCACCTTGCTGGCGTCTGAGTCGGACTGGAGCTCTCTGCCCTTTACCAATCCAGCCACGGGCCCATCCATCTGGCCCATCAAGGCTCACTCTCATTTCATCAGTCCATAAAACCTTAGAAAAATCAGTCTTGAGATATTTCTTGGCCCAGTCTTGACGTTTCAGCTTGTGTGTCTTGTTCAGTGGTGGTCGTCTTTCAGCCTTTCTTACCTTGGCCATGTCTCTGAGTATTGCACACCTTGTGCTTTTGGGCACTCCAGTGATGTTGCAGCTCTGAAATATGGCCAAACTGGTGGCAAGTGGCATCGTGGCAGCTGCACGCTTGACTTTTCTCAGTTCATGGGCAGTTATTTTGCGCCTTGGTTTTTCCACACGCTTCTTGCGACCCTGTTGACTATTTTGAATGAATGGCAGTGGCGGCGTCTGGCTCCCCCTCCGGAACCCGAACCGGGGCATTGTGGGGAGGAGGTGGCTGCTTTATCCCAACAACTGAGGCCCTTGCACGCAGCCCTCGCTACGCGAGGGCTGCGGGCTGCAGGCAAGGGCCTCAGTTACTGGGATGGAGCGCCTTCGAGCCCACAAGCGTGAGCAACGGCCCGTACGCTCACAACTATATATGTGATCGCTCTGTAACTCCAGCAAATTTCAATTTCAATACAGGCTTTCCATCGGCCACTGCGGGCCTTATGTATAAATAACTGCACCTCATGTTTTCATGTCATAAGGACTTTTTTCAAGAAGTGGAAAAATACAAATGACAAAGACATGAGACTAATATTCAGTTTATAAATAAATAATCATCACATCTAATACTGGGTGCTTTTCATAGTTTAGTAGCGTAATGGGAATACGACCACATGTCGACTAAAGCAATTAAAACGCCTTAAATTTACCTGATCATTTATATATTTTAAAATATTTTTTTTTACCAAAACAGTACAACAGCGTTTAAACATAAATTGCAGCGAATGAAAAAAGGCCAAAACAACGGATTAATCTCTGGCCGGTAATTGTGTGGTAAAGAATGGAATCTTATACATCCAAATTGGGGCAACCGTGAATAAAATCTGAAATTCTAAGGTCACAGACAGATTATAAATAGCATCCGTACACAAAGGTTTTCTTTGCTTATACTATTACAGCAGAGGAAGAGCATGAAGCCACCTACACACCACAAGCCTGGGTGGCATCGAGGGAGCACCTGTTTTTGCATCATCTGCTGAAAGGAATGTTCTATATTCATACTAAGAATTCTTAGAAAGTTCACCTTGTACAATGCACCAATTCTACTGGATTTCCCTGGGTTTACTGCAACCTATAACCCTGAAAACTTAGCTAAAGGACCACTGTACAATGAAAAACATGTTTTTGAAACATAATTAGGCAGGGGGAAACTCTTAAATGACCACTGAGTAAATGAAACATTTTGAGTATAACATAGTATGATCAGAGCAGAAAAAGCGTCTTACATCTAGTTTTTAATACAATATAAATTGTTATGCCTCTACTGGGCCCTGGTAGAATCCATGATATATAGGTGGAAGTTATATGTGTGAGAGGGCGTTTACATTTTTTGATATAGTTGCATTTCCTGAAGCAAGGAGTCTGCTTTCCTGCCCAGTGCTGAGGATGTGTGGTGTTTCAATCTTATCCAATTATCTTAACAAAGGCTTTTTATTACTTAATTCTCCACCCCTCCCTCCACTGAAAAAAAAAAAAAACACAGAAAAAACACCCACCCTCATGATTCAGCTCTTAGTAGGTGATGTAACAAACACAAAATGGATTCCTATTTAAAAAAGCAGTTACATTTAGATTTTTCCAAATATGTTTTATGCTCATGGCTTACACGCCTGCTGATATTGTTAATTTGGTATATACTTGACAAACAAGTGTCATTTAAAGCTAACTTTTAATAAAAAAAATAATTTCTGATGCATCTGTCGGTCTGTATTTGCATCCATGAAACTTTGGGTTGTGTGCTTGATTTTGGAGTTTGCAAGAATAAGCTTGCATCTATTGATGGAAGCTACTGCCTTTGCCATGCACAGGGGAAGCGGAAAGGTGTCAAATTCTCATTGTTCCTGACCCCATCCCTCTCTCCCCTGATGGATAAAGATAAGTTTTAAACTGTCAGAAAATTTAGAAACAAGTCAAGATAGATTGAACATTTTTTTTTAAAATCCATTAACTTCAGATGCATCTCAGAAATAAAACCAATGTGCCTTAAGAAGTTATGTATCTGAACTTGGTACATATATCCCATTACACCAGCGATCTACTTTGACTAGCACTAGTGGTTTGATCCTCTTTTTCAAGAGCAGAGAAGATAACCTTATAACACTAGGGAAGTCCAAAAGCAGAGGTTTTGTTTTAGATAAACCTAGATAATCAGATTGCAGGTTCAGAATTCCCATTCACCAAAAACACATAAAAAATGTTAAATGGCAGCTCCCTGTCACCTCAGAGTACAAAAATGCATAGTAGACTTTTACACACATATATAAACTTTACACATCCACATACAAAAACATTCCTTTTAATAGTTTACAGAATGCAATGCGGACATTGTCTTGCCTATTTTAGAGCTATGCAGTGTAATAACTGTTTTTCTCGGAATTCTGAGCTGGAAGCAGGTATTTTAACTTGCTTTAGACATTCAGATGTGAACACAGATGTACTTTTTATTTACTGTACGGTGGAGGGCTTCTATCGCTCTTTTGCCCACCATATTATAAATGATTGTTGTGGTGAACTACCTACTCATAATTTCCACAACCCAGGCTGAGATCCCGCTCCATGCTGATGATAGCCAGTAAGCTTGAAACATGTACATGGATTGGATACTCAGCCTGTGTTTAATCCAACCTTGGCTTTGCATTAAAGCTGTGTTATACAGCAGGCATAAGGTTAAAGGAAGCCATGCTTGAAAATGGCTATGGATTGAAGAGCGTGGCATTTGTGGGCACATTTGCATGTCCCAGCTCAGCTTCCCAGAATGCAGTGTAATAACTGTTTTTCTCGGAATTCTGAGCTGGAAGCAGGTTTTTTAACTTGCTTTAGACATTCAAATGTGAACACAGTTATAGTTATATAAAGTACATTTGTAAGGATATGCTGTAATATTACAGATGCATTCCATATCCATATTCCATATCTCCAGTTAAGGTGCAGTAACGTACTTTACCCTTGTATAGAGCGCTGCATAAAATGTTGGAGCTTTATACATAAAGGTTAATAATATTAATAATAATAAATAAATAATCTGGGGTCTAAAACATAATATCCACTAGGCATTTCTTAACTGTACCTCCTTGGCTATGATGCAGATATAAATAAGCCTACATCAAGGAATGCATGAACAGATATGCAAAACTGTTAGTGGAAAAAGTGCAGAAAAAAATAGCAAATGGTGCAACTTTTAGCCTCAGTTTTCTATATTTGACGAAACAGGAAAACCAAAATTATAGGTTAGCAAATGATTATGCCGAAAGAGAAGCCGCAGCATCACTGGAGAGCATTCTCAAAACAGCAGTCATGTAAATCTCTGTAACCATTATAATTTTTATGTATATACTAGAAAGTTAAATGGTTTATAACTATAAATTATATCAGGGTTCTCCATCCATATCTGGAACTGTTTGGATAAATGGAGAGTATTGTGCAAGTTTTCACCGGATTTTCAAAAGAAAAAGAAAAGAAGAGCAACTAAAATGGTGCATGGTGTAAAATACAAAACTTATAAGGAGACTTAAGGATCTTAATATGTATAGCTTAGAGGACAGAATGGAGAGGGTGGTATGACAGAAACCTTCATGTGTAACAAAGCCTATCTTGATGGTTAATTAAGTAAAACTATTTGGTTAGATAGAACGGGCAGACAAATTTATGAGTCTCGAATAACCTTAGCTACGAAATACAAATTACCAGCTATTTTACCAAATCGCAAGAAGTTAAACAAATCTAAAAGGCTGCCTTCGATAAATAAAATCTGGTTGCAATACCTTTTTTTAGGGTAGCAAGGCTGCCTTGAGAAGTAACCTTCTTAATGAGATCTGGAGAACTTCTGAAATATTATGAGTGTATTATATAAATATTTCATGCAGCAAGTACAGTAAGTCCCTGACATGCATGGTTTCAACTAATATGGTGTCATACTTACCACACTGATTCATAATGCAGAATACTATAAAAGTGCTTTTATAAAACATACCATTGCCTTAATATATACAAACTCTAACTGAATGGTACTGGAGGACACGGAGGGGGGCCCAGGCTCCTTGGGTAGCCGGGAGTGTCCTATAACCTGGTGGAACCTGTGTGCACTTCCTCCAACGCTAGGGCCACCGTAGTGACGCAGGAGGAGGGTGCAGGCACGTTTCGCGCCATTTTGCCTTACTTGCCGGCGTCCAGTGTGGGGTTCCCCACCCTCCCTGCCAGGATGTTTAGGGGTTGGGTAAGTTCTATAGTGTTGTTGTTATTTTTGTTTCTGTATAAAAAAAAAACCCAAAAAACAAAAACAAGGATGTATAGAGAAGGTTAATTTTAATGTACTTGGTCCATTATGGGTATTGTATGTTATTGTTGGATAAACTCTCTGTGGTTTGTAATCTTATTTATGGTTTGTAGTAAAGTTTTATTGATAATGTGTTTGTTGTTGGTCACAGCGGCGGATGGGGGAGTTGCCCGGCTCAGTAGGTAAGAAACGGGATCGTGCCCCTACCTCAGGGGCATGGTACAGTGGCAAGTAGGTGGGCCCCATGGACTCGGGTCCAGGGGCAGGAGGTTACTTCCGATGGCCGGGCTCCTCCCTCTAGATTGCATAATATGTAAATTTGTTAGTCAATAAAGCCGCGGACCGTTGTTTTCCCCATACCATTGTCTGTCTTGTTATTTGAGTGGGTTATTCTGTTTTAAGTGCCAATGGATCCTGTAGGAGTCATGTAAATACAACACATGTCCATATATAATTCCTGTGCATTCAAATGGAAACAAATACTTTTTATTTAAGCATTAATCAACTTACACTGGTGCCTTCAGAACCAATTTACAGTGTAAGTACGGGACTTACTGTATAGTTTTTAGTCCAACCAAAACCAATTTCCCTAAGTGCCGGTGTTGTTTTATAACCATGTCTTAGCAATACATCCATTCTTCCCACTGTTCCTGCCATAAATGTGCCTCAAATGTTTTTAACCTTTGTAATATCTATAAAGAGGTAAAATCTGTCTCTGTTTATATATTAAACCAAACTTTGAGTTATCACTAGTGTAACATCCCACAAAATGACATTGTACGTGAAGCATCCATTCGTGAGTACTACCACAAATTGCTCCTTCACTAATTGCTTTAGCTATTCTAAAAAATCCTAGATAATTGAGCGACTGGGATTCTCTAGACCACATCTGGCAGATTAAAGTCACCAATTACAATGTCACCTCTCTAGTCCTTTTAGTAATTTCCTCAAACATTTTTTCTAACTCCTTTCTTGTAGATCACACAATCATATCTCCAATTTCTTGAATTACTTGTCTCCCTCCTCCCTTTCTTCCTCTCCTGAGCAGCGGCTATCTGCGTAAAGTCACTTTCAGTTACAACTCTAATTATACAATGTGTGATTACTTTAAAAACTAAGGCCCCTATTTAATTGCCAGCCCATAATTACCTTTAAACTGAACTTTGGGCTGCGGGTTCCGAATTTTTTACATAGAAGGATTTAATTGCCTCAAGCCCGCAATTACAGGCTCACAGCTCCAACACGCAAACCATGAACCCGTATGTAGCATTACAGAGAATAATCATGATCAATTAAGCTAGCCCGTAAGTTACAATTTAGACAGAGCCAGTAGTAAATGAGACCATCATCATGACGACAGTAAAACATGGGAGATTAAACTACATTCAATTAGGGCCTCATTCTATTATCGGCTGTAAAACGGCCGCAAGGCTGCGATTCCTTGCGGGGGTTCCGTTATCTTGCAATTCAATTATACGGCCCCGCAAGGATCTCCCCTTACGTCCGGCCGTATATCTTGCAACTGGCCGTAAGCTCAGAAATCTTTAAACGCAAAAATAAATTCAAGACGGCACTGTAAAGCTCTGTAAATGCTAGGGATCATAATGGGGGACATGAGGATTAACTGTTTATTTTCCCGCCGCAGCGTGGGCGGGTCTGAGGTGCTCCAAGCCCTCAGGACTTTTTACATGGATATGTGACATAAATTAAAAAATAATTTATTTACGGATTTGAGTATAGGGGAATGTTGTGCTATTAATGCTAACACCTACAATCACTTTATAGTCTCCTCAGAGTGCAGGATGGCTTTATTTGGGCTATATTATGTGCTTAATTGGTGCTAGCGGGACCTTTTTGCTGCAAGTAAGCTGCGGCTCGCTTTTAGCCTTGCAGAGAGGGTTCTCGGAGCAATTGAATAGCAACCGGGATTTTCTTGCGGCCGAAACTCTTGCGGCCGTTTTAGATCAAAGGCTTTCCTCCGGCGCGAGCGGCCGCAAGGGATAGCAAGGCGCCGGCCGCAAGCCTGCCGGAATCCCCGGCCTGAGGGGAATAGAATAGCCGAATAGCTTGCGGCCGGTCCTTGCGGCACTGCATCTCCTACGGCCGATAATAGAATAAGGCCCTTAGTGTTTAGAATTTGAATTTGTGATTGGACTCTCCAGAAATGTAGAAATCAATAAAAATCTATAAATCAACTGTTCTGGTCCATGCGGGTTCCATGATATGTATTAACTCCTTGATTCCTGGGATCTATATAACACAGAAATAAAATTTGCAAACTTGAGACTTGTTAAATTAATTCTAATTCCTTTCATTGCTTTTCCAGTATTTTTAAGTACAGTAGTGTGTGTTTATGTGCTGCTGCAGTTATACAAACAGATGTTTAACCCACTTTATCGAGTACTAGTAGAATTTTTTTATACATTTGCCATTTACGGGTTTGAAGGAAATTGCGGGCTTGTTGAATTGTTGTAATTAAATATGTTTTTTGTGTTTTTAGCACTGGTAACATTTACGTGCTTGAAACATCAAAGGAGGAGATAGGACGGAGTTACATTTTTGACAACTTTTGAGCCTGTAACTCGCAATTGGAATACGAGTAGCTAAAAGTAGCCAATTAAACATCAGTAACATTTATGGGCTCAAGTAATTGCGATTTGGACAATTAAATAGGTTCCTACGTGATGGCTTTTCATTTTGCAGTACACTCTTCCTTATATTTCTTATAATATTATCTGTCAACTCCATTTCTGTGCAACTCTCCGTAACAGCTTGAGAGTCCCTATCAATGGAAACTGCATCTATTGCATGTTTGTTTATGGTTTTTGGCAGTGGGTGTAGACCTAGGATATAGATAAGGTTTCAATTGTTGCTCATGAAATCTCGCATTCCAGGGTGGAAACACTTTCAATGGAACTGATTGAGAACCGTATTTATATCCAATGTCTACTCTCAACGTTCAAGGTAACAAAAAAAAGAACATCAAACAAACAAACAAAAACAATGTGTATTCTCAGTAAAGACAACAGGCTGAGTAAGTGCTATGGAAGGAATTTACTACTTTTGATTTACTATGCACTACTTCTTATGGGGAACTCAGCCATTCTCACCTCATCTTAGACATAAATTAAAGTTTTTGGAGCAAAGAGTCTAGGCAGTAAAGTAATGATATAGGGAGGAGTTTACTAAGCATCACAATGGTTTAAAGTAGTAAAAAAAGGATAATTTAAAATGTGCAGTTTTGAATAAAGATAATATTTCAACACAGTGTAATATATACAAAGGGAGCAATTAGTATTTATTGCCATTAGATAGCAAACTATCCTAAATAGGTGAATCAGAAAAGATAATTGATAAGTAAAAATTTCAAATTTCGAAGTAGGTATATTGTATGAAAATGCATTTTAAATATCATTCAATTGTTACCTATAGTTCTAAATAATACATATGTTGTGTCACTTTAAGGATCATTTTGTAGATTGCTTTTAGGTAGAGTCAGTTTCAGATATTTGTATAAACATATCTATCTAAATAAACTCCCCAAAAAATGATCGCCCAATATAAAAGGTATCGCTATATACTGTGGTACTCTTTATTAATTTAGTGGTGACATTTGTGTCCCAAATCTGTGATGTGGAAAATGTCATAATTAGCCTTAATTGTGCAGTATGGAGGAGCCACATATTGTATAATAACTGTTTGGCAGGATTTTATGTTAACCCCTGCATTTTATTCATGTCTACGCATTCCAAATAGCCATTTCTATGTGGGGAGTCTCCCATATACCTCATATCATGTATGTATACATGACTGGGAGTATATTTATGCAGATTGATGGATATCACAGGCTGGTGCCAGGCTCTAGACAGTGTGTGTATCCCGCACAACTCAGTCCCACTGTCTCCCTCTGAGCTCTCATGGGACTCCCCCCCCCCCATTAGTTGAGAACACTGATTTCCAGCCCCCCCCACCCGCAGACACAAGCTCAGGCTCCTTCCTCCTCCTCACTGGGATTACATTACAGGCTCCTTCCACCCCACCAAGTGCTGCATTGAGTGCTGTATCACAGTGCAGCAGCACTAGTGTAGTGTCAGGGTCTGTATCCCTGACAGATCCTGTATCCCTCTATAACTATAACCAGTCCTCACTCTGCCTCCACTTAAGGTGGATTAGCATAATTACCATTTATTTCAAGTACATTGCAGTACTGTGTTAGCCATATAAAGACAAACAAATAAATACAATCTTAGGGCCCGATTCAACTGCCCAATTCGTAAATTTAGACACACTTAAAACCACTCTTAATATTGCTACATATTCTGCAAATATTACTTATTGGCACTAATGAATTCTTAAGTCAATAGAATGCATATAAACATTTATTAAAAAAAACACCCAAAGCCAAATTTATGAGTTCAAGACATTTGCAAGTAGCTAATAGAATATGGCCCTTAGTGGAGATCTCACCTGTTAATGGTTTACAGCATTGTTGGAGCTACTGCTGGTGCAGCAGGTGCAAAGCACCAGGCCCATCTAAGGTTGGGGGCCCTCTACTAATGGCAGCAGCATGAAGTAACAAGAATCTATTAATTTATTATTGGAGATGGCACGTAATCATCCCCCTAGGGGTCAGCTAATCATCAACATATATGTTACTGAACTCGATAGGGTATATAGAGATATTTCAAGGAGGACAGCAAATAATTTTGCACTCAGGCCCTCTATTCACTAGGGCCCTCATTCAATTGCAATTTGGCCAATTGAATAGGGCTCTATATAAGCACATAACATATTTTTTAGACAGAACTTTTTAGTTAATGAACTTCTATCCAAAATCAAGGTCTTCACTAACTAAAAACTTCGGTCAAAAAATATGTTATGTGCTTATATAGAGCCCTCTTCAATTGGCAAAATTGCAATTGAATGAGGACCTAGCTGTTTAAAGGGATGGTGACACCTTGGAACAAGGTGGCTAGTTTTCAGGCAAAATTCACCCGGATTTCATTAAACCTCCAGAAAATAAACATGGGTATGCTTCATAGGATGGATTCACTAAACTGTTGATATCACAGACTTTAGCGATGTGCGCCACAGCCCCTGCAACGCTTAGTGATTCAGGGCGTATAAACTGAACGAGAAAGCTTAAAGTCACATAGCAATGTTCCCACATATTGAAGAAGTGAAACATACATAAAAAAATAAATAATTGCAATTGGATGTATTTAAATGCAATTGGTTGCAATTAAAAATTCCAAGTGGAATTAAGATTAGCACTGATAAAGCGTATGCCCAGATGAAAACTGAGTGACAGACCTATAAACAAAAAAGCTATTTTTACCACGATAACCATTTCTTCAACCAGACATGCTTCAACCAGACAGCTGCAGTTACAGGTGCCATCCAGTGAGTTTTCAGGCACCATCAAGTTCCAGGGAAGGCAAATAACTATTCTCCCCTTTGACGTGGCGCAACTCGACGGCGCTGAATTGACAGCGAGGCCATCGCTATGTTTGGCACGGGCACTCGACCACCCAGGGCCTCTGGCGCGCCTCTCATAGCTCAAGGCCTCTTCTGTCGGCGCACCTTATATGATAAAATCGGCAGCGCCATCTGTCGGCTGGAGGCAGAACTGCAGCTGTCAGATTTTGCGATGGTGAAGAGGGAAAGGACCCTTATCTGTTGTACAATTATATATATATTTATTTATTTATGTTTATTTACTTCTTTGATTAAATAATAATCTATATATATATATATATATATATATATGTATATGTATATGTATATATGTATCTATCTATATTAAAAAATAATCTATCTATGTATCGATCTATCTATCTCTATATAATACAAATGTTAATAAAGAAGGGAGTGAGAGAAATGGATGAAAGGATAAAATAAAGAAAAATAAGTGGGTATAACAATTATGTGCAAAATAAAAAAGTAATCATGGAAGAGAGAATAAATAAAACTCTATGTAATTATTACAGGAAATTAATGGAGAGAATTAGTGAAACCGGACATAACATAAAGTAGTGGAGCTAGTGAATGGAGGACCCTGGTGCAAAATAATGTGCCCCCCTCCCCCCTTTTGCAACTTTTTTATCCACCCCTAGGGGTCAAATACAAGGCCAACAGTATAAGTATATGGTCACCTCACCCCTATGGTGATCAGATCACCTCTCTATGATGTAAGTATCTTCCATCTTCATATAATAAATTAAGATTACTCATTCTCTGCCAGTAGCAGGGGGCCCTGGTGCTTTGCACCCACTGCACCAGCATTAGCTCTGCCACTGATCACTTATGTCAGAACAGGTTTCTGTGTTGCTTTGAAGTAAGGCTCTTTTCCCATGGATCCATGGAAGTTTATACAGGGGGAGATATTTGTAAGTCATTGCATAATATTGTATTTGCATATAATAAAATACCACCTTACTGGGGTATCAGTAACACTCATGGCACAGATTTAGCCTTTGACTGCTGCATTTTCTCAGCAATAAACCCACTCTACTCTTATCTTTTCCTGTCTATCCTATTGTACCCTGTAATGGATGATTATACTGTAACTTTTGTAAATTCTTATTTAGCCAGCTGTACCATGAGTCCTTTGTCTCAAGCATCTCCTTGGTTTCCTTAAGTATGTAAGCTGGTGAGCAGCAGTCCTAGGATATTCAGTGCTGTAGCAAAATGCACTGTAAACATAGACTGCAGCTTTGTTGTTGTTGTTTAGTCCTTCAGTCATGTCGACCCTTGGTGACCACATGGTCCCCAGGTACATCTATCTGTGTTTCTGGTTGTGCTAATCCATATGGTTTTCTTGGCAAAATACTGGAGTGTATTGTCAGTTCCTTCTCCAGTGAACCATGATTTATCTGATTTCTCTGCTCATTTTGGGTGACCCTACATGGTATAGCTCACAGCTTCATTGAGTTACACAAGCCCCTTCACCATGACAAGGTAGTGATCCAGAAGGGGGCTCCTCTATATGTTTGTTTAAGTCTGTATTGTAATTAAACTAAAGCAGTCATAAACATTTTTAAACTTTATTGCCATTAAAAGTTGAAATAATTTTGGATAAAAATGCTATACAAATGTGAAATAAATGAATAAAGTACTGTAATCAACACTGGTATGTAGATTGTTACCCCATAGGTACTTTGGAAGATTTTTCCAGGTCTACATTTAAAAACATCTCCAGTCGCACACAGGGTCTGCTGATACAGAAATCACTAAGGGCCTCATTCAATTGTCATTTTGTCAATTGAATAGGGCTCTAAATAAGCACATATTTTTAAATAAGTTTTTAGTTAGTGAAAACCTTGCTTTTGGATAGATGTTTACTAACTAAAAACTTCTTTAAAAAAATGTGTTATGTGCTTATTTAGAGCCCTATTAAATTGGCCAAATTGCAATTGAATGAGGGCCTAAGTATGCCCTATTTTGTTTCTATTTCAAGTTTTATGAGAAAATAATAAATATTAAAATTTACAAAAAAATTACATTAATTAAATATGACAGAAAAAAAAGTATTTAAAAAAAAAAAAAAAGGATTTTTGATAGGAGATTACTCAGTTTAAGGCATTGCTGCCTTTATAGTGATATATAAATATCTCTTCTACTTGTTTTTCTTCTTTTTTTCATATTACATTATTTCAAGTAATAGTTTACAAATTCACCAATGTAAATATAAAAGAAGTATAAAATATAAAAAAATAAGGATAAGAACAAAATAATAGAAAAGAGTAACAAACTTATTAATAATAAAAGAAAATACATGATCTTCTTCTTCATTATAAATTATTTTCTTACAGCCTTATTAAATTGTGATTCTGCCAATTGAATAGGGCTCTACTTAAGCACAAAGCATATATTTTTTTACAGAAGTTTTGTTAGTGAACTTCTATCCAAAAGCAAGGTCTTCACTAACTAAAAACTTCTGTAAAAAAAATATGCTATGTGCCTATATAGAGCCCTTTTAAATTTACTGAATCACAATTTAATAAGGCTGATAGTTTTTAAACTTTATCTGAGATAGAAATGACGTATTTATAGTTTGCTTCTCCTTATATCTCAGGGTTTTTACCAAGGGCAGGACCACAGGCTTCCTTCTCCATCCAGGATTCAGTCCTCTAAGGATTTCCATCTAGTCTCTTGTCTAATTAGGTTTTTTCTATACGTATACCCTTTTTTATGTTTTTGTACATAGAATAACATAGGAATTGTAGAGGTCTCATCTCACTAATGTTGAGCTGCGTTGTCCTAATCCACCTTAAGTAAATGGGAGGGGGGGGAGGATACAAGATCTGCTGGTGTTACAGTTTCCGATACTACATCAGTAACAGCAGCTACTGCTCCTCCCGGCCACAGGCTGTCACCGCCCGACCCAGGAACTTTCCCACGGCCTGCGCGTGCTAACAGGCGGCCCTGCAGACTCTGACCTGGCACAGAGCCCAGCCTATCAGCAGACAGCTACAGACTAGGAGGGCGGAGACACCAAACACTCCTGCCTGTCAATCACCATCAAAACCTCTAAGCTCCAGCCAAGACTTTAGAATGGAGGAGGAAGGACAGGTTCCAAGACGCCTTTGTCCCTTGTGATGTCACAGAGGGGAGGAGGCGGCGGGGACAAGTAAGAAGTATTATTGGCTACAAGAAGATAATTGTGTTCCAAGAGCAGGCGCCAGTGCTCCCGGCATCCCCTCCCTCTCACAGATCATGTAAGAGGCGAACCGTGGGAAAGGGATGGCAAGGCTTTAACCACAGGGACAGCCAGAGGAGGGAACACTGTGTCAGAAGCAACTCAGGAATACAGAACAGCTCCTCACTAGGAAGCACCGGGAGCCAACCCTTAACCCCACTACTGTACAGCCATGAAGCGGACTCACGACTACAGCTCCTCGGACAGCGAGCTGGACGAAAACATTGAGGTGGAAAAAGAGAGCGCCGACGAGAATGGGTAAATAGTCTCATATTGACCATTAAAAGTTTTGGAGTATTTTTCATCCGTATTACTGGACAATACTCAGACTTACATGATACGACCTTACTGTACGAACATGGAAAGAGTCTTTAAGACATAACTTATGTCTAAGTTATACGACTCCTTAAAGACAATTTTTCTTTATTATTATTATTATTTATTTATAAAACACCAATAATTTTTCAAAAACTATACAAACTGTACCGCAAATATCCCGAATTTCTGATACTTTAACCAAATCAAAAATTAACAATTAATCTGCATATTACAACAATCAGAGGAGATCTAAAAATGTTGAACTTGATGGACTAAAAATATTTTTTTCAACCTCAATTCCTATGTAACTATGCTAGTCACAATATCTGAATATCCCCAAATTCTGATTTATAAAATGAAATTACCTATTACTAATATGTGACATTTTTTGGATACTGCTATTTCCCCATAGCTAATTATGATGTATTTTAGAGGTTTTCACAAAATTATTTGCTAATATGATTTCCAATGTTTTATTCATTTTAGAAATTTGAGTTCGGCTCCAGGGTCAATGTCTCCTTCTACATCTTCCCAGATCTTGGCTAGGAAGAGGCGCAGAGGGGTGAGTATCTTACATACCTGCCAGAAATGATTAAATCCTATTCACTTTCTTGTCACTAAACCTTGGATGTGTCACTCCTCTACAGATCATTGAGAAAAGACGTCGGGACCGAATTAATAACAGTTTGTCTGAACTGAGGAGACTGGTGCCCAGTGCATTTGAAAAACAGGTAATTTAATCGTAAATAAACAATTTAGCAATTACTACATTGTAATATTTTTGGTTCTCTCATATGTTTCAGTGCTGCATTATAATGCTGGTTATTTTTAACCAAGAAATATACTATGCTCGTGTTTCAAAAGCAGCATTTATTGTATTAGTATTTTATTTATTTTGTTTGATATTTTTGATAATTTATTTCATTTTATTTTGTTTCTTCAGGGATCTGCAAAATTAGAAAAAGCTGAGATTTTACAGATGACAGTCGATCATCTTAAGATGCTTCACACTGCTGGGGGCAAAGGTAAGGAATGCTCTGTATATTCTGCATTCTTCGTTATAGTGAAGCATTTTATGTAGGAAACCATGACAAATATCTGAAGTGCCAATTTTATGAATGCTCCTTCTCATTATAATTCATTGTTAGTTTGCTTTGTTTGTGGCATACATATATGTACCAAATGGAAAAAGAGAGGTATATATGATGTTTAGTGTCTCACACAGATATTAAGATTCACAAAGACCCCTCATGTTCCTTCTTAAGACCTTTGGTGTACCTTGAAAATATGACACCATTCACTCTAATGTTGTTTCACATTTTTGGGGCTTACCACCACAGTTGTAGTGCAATTCTATGTATCTACCACTCTTGTAGAATTTGGCCTCTGGATCTTTCTTACGAATGTAAATATTTATATTTAATAAGAGCTATAAGTCCCTTATAGGTTAATTCACAGTTTATTTAAAAAAAAAAAACTATGGTCCTTAAAATAGTTCCTGATTTATTAGTAAAGACAGATGCACATTAATAATGGTCACACACTGATACTGTTAACCCGTTGCAAGCCGGACAGTTCTATTTAGTAGAATACTAGCTTCTTGATTTAATATATTGTAGTTGCTTAGGCTTCAAATTACAAAGTAAGCAGCCTTGATAGTCTCTTAGGAAAAAAAAACGCGTGGTGCTCAGAACAGAATATAAATAAAACAAAATCTTGTGTTATATCTCCAGTTTTACAAAGCTCTAAAATAATTTCTAGGCTGAAAACAATAACTAAAAGTAAACATTGTTTCTTATTATTTAAAAAAACACTTTTTTGTCCAGATTAAGTTCTTTATATGTTCTATTCTACGTGTGGTACTAGGGAATATGTGGTTTGGCTGATGGTTTTGTTACAAACTCACAGCTGTTATCTCCTTGTTATAGGTTATTTTGATGCCCACGCTCTTGCCATGGACTATCGCAGCCTGGGATTCAGAGAATGCCTGGCTGAAGTGGCTCGGTATCTCAGTATCATTGAAGGTCTGGACACTTCTGACCCACTCCGTGTGCGACTAGTCTCTCATCTTAACAACTATGCCTCCCAGCGAGAAGCAGCCAACAGTGCTCACAGCAGCATCGGACACATTCCTTGGGGCGGCGCCTTTGGACACCATCCTCACCTTTCTCACCCTCTACTTCTGGCACAGACTCCTCATACCAGTGCTAGCAGCACACCCTCCTCTACAGAAGCTCATCACCAGAGTAGACTTCCTGGCTCTCCACATGCAGAGTCCTCCTCACTGCGAGTTCCCCCTAATGGCAACTTACCGTCAGTGCTTCCAGTGGTTGCCTCTTCAAAACTCTCTCCTCCACTGCTTTCATCAATGGCATCTCTATCTGCATTTCCATTTTCCTTTGGATCCTTCCATTTATTATCTCCCAACGCACTCAGCCCCACAGCACCCGCACCATCAGGCAAGCCATACAGACCTTGGGGCACAGAAATTGGAGCCTTTTAGGAAACCAACAAGAACTAATGGACTTAGAAACCCAGCTGTGCTGGGCTCCTATTACTGACTTTTTTGCCAACTTGTGTGATATTATGGTACCATTACACATAAGTTTTTTTTTTAATAGACTTTTTTTAATTAGCATCATGATTTTGCTAAAATAAAACCTAGTACACCTAGGTGTAAAAAATTAAATAGATACGTGCTTACTATTTAACTTGCTTTTAATAATTTCAGTTTATCTCAACCAATAGTTTAGGGTTTTCAGTGGTCTTGTTTAAAGCCACCAAGTTTCTTAGTCTTAATTTACATCATACTAATTTCAGCAATAACACAGTATTTTCTGTTTATTTGCTAATATTTTAAAAGTTGAGATGTTCTATAAGAAAGACCATTCTTATATAAAGTATATTTTATATTTCCAAGCGTTGACAAATCAGATTTGAGAGCTTTATCCAAGAAAGGATAGAATGTTAGAATGATGCTGAGTGCTGATCAAGTGCTGGTACAGTAGATGCCTATAATATACTTATTTTGCACACGAGCCTGGGATATACAACATTTCAACAGAATTACTATTGTCTAATGTATTTTATTATCAGGTGCACTAGGATTTTATTTAACAAGTAGATTAATTTAAAACTGAACCCACTACATGTTTGTATATAATTCACATTGTGCATGGATGCATCATTATCTACAGAGGTGGGCTCTACTGTGCTGAGTTTAATCACTGTACTGGTCTATTGTGACTAAATAAAAGAGTAAGAGTGTGTTATTTGGACTTGCTTGACTGTTTTTGTCTTAGGATACACAAGGTAATTTTGGACGATTGTATTTGCCATGTACCTTTAATCTATTCTATATATTATTATTATGGTTAATTAATTCTCAGGGCCAGTCCTAGATCAAATGACAGACCAGAAGAGATTTGGGGTGCCCCAATCTTTTACTCCCAATTGGATTTGACCAAGTAAAGAGCAACCTCTGCAGTGCCCCATACTGGCAAAACACTGTAAATCAGGCAGTTTAGTGATTGACTAACTTGGAAAAATTTACTTTACTTGGCTGATGGTTTTGTAACAAAACCATCAGCCAAACCACATATTCTCTAGTAGCACACTTAATATGGAACAGATAAAGAACTGTAGATTGGGAAATGCTTCAAGTATTGGTGATGTTACAAACTAACCACAATAGCAGAATTGCGCCTGGAGAATAAAAAAAACATATTAGAGAAAATGTTTAATTTTTTAAACTCTGCCTAGATCATTGGCGCTTCCATTTTGGATTGTTTGTTGGCCTGCAGCCTAATAGGGAGGGTTATGCTACTGGGACTTTATTTTTATAGTCAAATGGCTATTTACAGTTGCATATCGCCACCAACTACACCAACTATTTATAGATGTTTATCGCCACCAACTACTGTCATTCCAATACTTCCTGTTAGGAACAAAAGCAAATTTGGACTTTTTGCCCATTATCAAATTAAGGCCCTCATAAGAGTACACTCTACAGGGTCTGCCTGCATTGGCAATGCCCAAGATTGTAGTGTCAGGTGGCTATCTGAGATACCTGGCACAAAGAGAGACTGGCGGTGGACTTGGTTACATGTAGAGGGATATACTGATGGCTCCAACTTAGCTCAGATCTTTAATGGTAAGCATTTTCATTGGACCGGGTATATCATATATAGAGATAGGACGTAAGATTGAGGGAAGGTTTCTCCTGTGTTTCTGTAATACGTATTTTTTTCAGAACTAAGCCCTGACATTCTCTATAGAGATATCCTCTAGCATTATCCAATCTGTGGTGAACAAGAAGTGACTGTAGAAACACAACATTTAACTCTGCCCCTTGCGATTTTGTCTGAAAATATGAGCCATTGGTTCAAACCCTAAGAGTCTCCAGGTTTGTCTGTTATATATAAACTGCACTAAATGTTGTCTGCTCATAAAAGTACAAATCTAGGCCTGTACTCACCTTCAGAGGAGGATCCAGTGTGGATATTCTCCCCTCTAAGGGTCTATTAGTACATTTCAGGGATTTCTGACAAAAAATATTATTATACATCACTATATTTAACACTAAATTAAAAGTACCAGTACTTTTAACAGAGATTTGAGTCTGATGAAGGGAACTAAGACCCTGATTCAATTACAAGCCCGCATCTCGCGTGATCCTGGCCATATATCTGCGGGCGTGCTGCTGGCTCCTGTTCGTCTCCAATTCCGGTGCTATTCAATTAAAGGAGCCCGCAAGTTACGGGCTCAAAGCCGACTCCATAAACCATGCACTAGTTCATAGCAGTTCTGGGCGGGAACAGGATCAATTAAGTAAGACCGTAACTTCCCTTTTCAAAACAACCAATAGAAAATGAGACCGCCATCATTTTGGCAGTAAAACATGGAGGTTACATGTCAATCAATTAGGTTCGGGGGTCTGATATGCGAAGGGACCCGCAAACCCTCAAAATACAAAATAGTAAAAATGAATGCTAATACTGTTCTAGTCCATATGGGTGTCCTGACATGTATTAACTCATTCGATATAACCCCGAGTTTTTTTACTGTTACTGATGATTTGTGAGCTTGAGACTGTTGTGAAATTAATTCTAATGTCTTTCATAGCTTTCCTCTATATTTACAGTGTAGTATTGAAGTTTTATTTGCATTTGCAGTGCTGCGGACAGGGGTTAAACCCCCGTTGTGGGTCCTCTCTAGTACTCGTAGGATTTTATCCTACATTTGCAGTTTACGGGAGTGAAAACATTTGTGGGCTTGGGGAATCGGAGCAATTGAATAGCGATTTGCAATTTTAGCGATCATAACTCTTGCCGAAGTGAAAGATCAAAGGCCTCGGAAGGCTGTAAGTTTCGGGTTTAACCATCGCAAAGTTTTCAAAGCCATAACCCGTTTGAAGCCCGCAAAAAGACGCCAATTAAATTACGGCCTCACTTACGGGCTACAGTAACTTACGATTTCACAATTGAATCGGGCTCTTAGTGTTCTGAAAACTCACTTTATTTTTCTCATCAGTTAGCTAATAAATGTTTATTTACACCTTTTTTATTATTTTTATTGCAAAAGTACATGTGCTCTTATTTATTCTACTGGCTAACACGCAACTACCATCTCTTTGCACACTAATTTAGTGAGATATTTGACGCTGACTTTACCTTCATTAGTATTACAGTTATCACCTATCAATGACATACACATTGTGTGTTGATAAAAGCATTACATATCATTGTGCAATTCATTTTCATAAAGTTTGATGAGAACCAGGTGGCAGAGAGCTGTAGAGGGCATGACACGGTGAAAAGGCAAGAAAGGAGAACTTTTGGGTCGCAAAACATTGGATTCACCATTGTACAAGTGCTGATCAAATCCCTGCTAGTACATACACTAGTACATACATTACAGTGTTTTATTTCTGACAGTGAGGCCCTATAAAAATCTAGGTCTTCCAGCTATAAGATAGAAACCATATTACCATCTTTTAAGGAGGAGTATGTTTTGGAAATACCCAGTTTTGACTGCCAAGTAAGTGACAGATTCTTTCCCAGCAGCTAATCTATCGGTCAATAAAATTCACACCGAAGTTGTCAATCACTTCAGCTCATACAAACTGAAGAATAGGTGTGAATAAGGGCAGTCAGAACGCCAAGACACATTACCCATCCCACCAAGGTGTCAATGGTTGAGACTCACACAAAGAAGCTCTGTGCTTGTTTAGAAGATTGACAGAACAATGCAAACAGGTGAACACTTTGCTGTATTTCTGTTAGTCAAAGAGTTAATTTGGACAGTGAAATTAATCCATTTCAGTGTCAAATCACATAAAAAGTTTGCATTTTTAAAATCGTATTCTTGTTCACACACATAAATGACATACTCACACCTAAGACACTTTTTTTTTTTAACATAACTGGTTGGTAAAGGGTTGTATTGTGCTAGAACAACAGAACATTTTTTAATTGGGGATGATACCTTTTAATGGCTTAGTAGGATTCGTTTGCAAGCTTTCTAGGTCATAGTCCTGTAAATGCTTTGAAGAAATGGCCATGATCTTGATAGCTTGCAATCTAATCCTACCCAGTAAGCCATTAAAAGGTATCATATCCCCTGAAATTGTCTTATACTGTAGGTACAACTAAGGCCAATTCCAGCTACTAGCTATGATGCTAATCAGATTGGTGCACAGTAAAATTAAAACATAATGAATTATTGGAATGACTGACCCAGTTTATGTAGAACATTTTAACTTTTGCCATAAGGCATGCACACCAGGATCAGAATATACATATGCACAGAATTTAGTTTCATAGGTTATATAAGTTCCCTCACAAGATCACTGTCATCTCGTCCATGTCATAAATAGTGTCTTTTTATATTTGCTCCAAATTTTGGCCAGACATCTGCCCGTTGTGAGGCATGTTTGGGAAATCAGTTCTGATGCTTTTTTTCCCAATGGTATCTACCCATGGTTTTGGCAAGAGACTTAATTGCATCATTTCCTTGATGACTTGAAATGTCTTGTCCAGACGTGTTAGACTACATGGCATTCCCACAAGAAATGGCAATATCCAACCACTGCTCCACATACCTGAAGCTGAAATTATCTGGGCTATGTTTAGACTTGAAGAATTTATCTCAGTCTGTGTCCCAACTGAGGAGGAATTTATAGGTGTAATGAGATTAGGTAAAAATTTTTGTCCTTCCCTATGTCCGTTTACTATCCTACCATACATTTTTCTATTTTTTTGTTTATTGTTTACCGATGCGATATAAACCATTGAATTCCCATAGTTACAGAAATGTTCTTTCTATTAAGTAAATTATTATTATTATTATTATTATTATTATTATTATTATTATTATTATTAAGTAAATATAATATAGCCTTTGATTTATAATCAATTATATTTAATTATGCTGTAGTGGCGGCATCCATTGTATTTGTATATTTAAATATATTGCATAATATAATATAAGAATGCAATCTTACATAGGAAGCAAAATAAATATTGTTAATAACCCCAAATGAAGCTTAGTGCATTTTGTTCCTTTTCTACATCCAAAATCCCCTTTAAACAATTGTAATGCACGAGGCAGCTAGTTACTTTTGATTATGCATTAATCATTAATATAATTCCTATTTTATCATAGCAATATTTAATATCAATTTGCCTTTCAAAAATTAAAGTATTTACCTCCAGCTGGGTGTTTGTCTAGACCATGTTGTTTCATCCTGTAGGGCCAGTTCTGTTTACCAAAGTGTCCCACTAGGTGCTCGTATTCCACCCTGGCTGAGACACTAGTCTAGCAGCCCTATTCAATTTCCCCAACGTGAAAACCCGTAGCCCGTAACTGAGCCCGATAGACTTGCGGCTATTAAATTGGCCACTTGCAGCTACAGTATTTGCAAACGATCTGCGGATTACAGGCAGAAAAACCCTACGGGCTGTTGACATCTGAACTCCGTTGCCGCAAAGCCTTTGATCTGTCAAGCCCGCAAATGTTCCGTTTGCAAATCGCTATTACATTTCTACGAATCCCCAAGGACACACGGCAAATGGAGGCAAAAATATATTAATATTAAAGACACACTACCTTATTCATTTGCAACACAAAAACATGTAACTGCTTGTCACATTAACCCTTTCTCACTCACAGAGGCTCTAATGTGGACCCTGGAATATATATATAATTGCATATACATCTCTCTCATCACATCTACATTGGGAAAACAAATAGTGGCCAAATTACACCACCACATACATCAAATACCAGGGGAACATTTTATTACTTGTTGTTCAGTCCTACAGTTGTGTCTGACTCTCTGTGACCCATGGACTGCAGCACATTTAGCTAGGTCTCTGACTGTGCTGTTCTACACGGTTTGCATGCCAAAGATACTGTAGTGGGTTGCCAGTTCCTTTTCTTGTGGACTGTGATTTGTCTGACTTCTCTGCTATGACCTGCCCAGCTACAGTGGCTCTACGTGGTATAGCTCACAGCTTCATTCAGTTACACAAGCCCCTTCACCACCACCACTTAGCAATCCACAAGGGGACCAGGGGAACATACACGACACTAATGTAAATTGATGAATAGCAAAACATAACGGGAGGTCACCAAATAGGAATGGGTATACATCTTGGCTCATGGCCACCAGCAATGGTGTGGGACTTTCCAGTATGGGCGTAGCTGAGATTACCCCTGATGGAGGTAAGTTGGCTGTTGATCCACATGCCTCTGCACAGCCTCCTTGTGTTTTTGCGGTCCCTCCTGATGGGTTAGAGTAGATTAGTGTGGTGTATGTTCTCCTGGTCCCCTTCAGGATTGCTAAGTGGTGGTGGTCAAGGGGCTTGTGTACTTCAATGAAGCTGTGAGCTATACCATGTAGGGTCACTCTAGGTGGACAGGACATAGCAGAGCAGTCAAAAAAATCACAGTACACTAGAGAAGGAACTGGCAACCCACTTCAGTATCCCCTGTCATATTGTTATCAGGCCCTCAGGGGAATGTTGTTACCCCACAGTATCACAAATTGGACTTTGCAGGTGTATTAACCCTTTATTATTATTATATATGATATATTATTATATATCTAATGCTGTTATGACTATTATTATTATAATATGTATTGATCTATTGCATAGTAACTAGGGCTCATTAGTTTACATATATAGGAAGGTGACACAAATGTGATGTCTATGGATGTTGCATAACCCCAACCATTGAAAACACACTGACACATTAATAACGGGATAACAAATAATTATTTCATACACAGAGCACAATCAGAAATGGTCAAGACTGTGCATTAATATCATGGGTGTGGTGTGGGCGGATCCTGAGTGAGCAAGAGGCTTGTGGGAAAAAGGGGATACTTAAAGGGGGTAATGCAGTGGCGTAGCTAGAGCTTTTGCAGCCCGGGGCTACCCTGGAGTTTGCCTCAGGGGCAAACTCCAGGGTCAGCCTCGGGAGGCAAAAGGGCACAGACAGACGCACACATTAACAGACTTACAGGCACACACACTCACAGACTTATACACACTCACACACTGGGCCGGGCTGCGGGGGATGCCTCCGGGGTGGAGGAGGCGGGGCTGGGGACTAGAGAGGGTTGCATGGCTTCTGCTGTTACTTCCTGGTCCACCCCATTCCTAAGCAGCCTGGCCAGGTAGGATTCCGTCATCAGGTGGTGCCTCCTCTCCTCCCTATTGCAACTGGCCAGGCTGTGCATGACCTCTGCATGATTGGCAGGGATTCTGGCCTGGATCCCCCAAAGACACTCGACCTACGGTCGCCTGAGGGCCAGCAACATAAATCAATCAAAGTTTGGCTGTATATGTATGATGGAAATAAATGTGTGTATTGTGTATTTAATAACTGTTGGGGGCTGGGGTGTGGGGAATTGGATGGTGGGTTTATGGAGTGACCTAGCTCTATGTGTCTCTTTGTGTGTTCTTTAAATTATGTGTATTGCAATTATGTGTAATTGGTAAATATGTGTAATCAAGGATTTAATGTTATAACTGAAATGGAGAAGTTTGATGATAGTAGATATTTAGTTAGAAACAAAGGGGAATTTATAAATTGTTAGATGGAAAGCACAATAGTATAATTTAAATAATTAATTGTATGATAATTCCTACATAATAATGGAAGTAAATAGTAATTAAACAACTGAATAAATATAAAATTATAAATTGAATATATTCATAATATTTACACAAATGTAAAAAAAAATTGTGGTTATTACTGCTAATTTTTGGATTGCTCGGTAATGCTATTTTCAAGAGAAGACCATTGTAATTTATTCAGCTGGTTCCCTTGAAATGTTGTTAGTTAAAAAAAAAAAAAGAGATTATACCTTTTTTTCCCATTGGCATAAAATGTACTGCAGGCTGGATTATTTTTTGGTGAATAAAGATGCCTTGGATGTTACAGTTAAAGTAGATATTAATTAATTGTTGGTCAGATCATGGATTGCTATCCTTACATTGCAAATAAATAATACCTATATCCCTAGGAGAAGCTGGAGGATGGAAACTAGTACAGAAACAGAAAAATTAAACAAAGTGACACAGGAGTTTTTTTAATTAAATTTAAATTAAGTGAAGCAGGAAGCTACAGTATGGAATACTCACAAAGTTTATGTTAGAGGGATTTAAACCCACTGGGCAAATATTAGGGAAAAAAATTATTATATGGCGGTAAGATTGGCCCATTTAGCTAATTTGGGACCAACAGAGGAAATACCATGTTGGTTAGATATTGAACAATCTTTAATGGGTACAACCAAACTGACAGATATTCTGTGGAAAAATATAAATATGGAGGTGATGTCTCCAAATGTTACACGGATAGTCAAAACTAATTTAAAACATTGGAAAATATTAACAAATAAGTATGACTTGTTAAATAAACAATCTTTAGCATATACTATCCAATCTTGATTAGTGAAATATACACCTAATGAAAGTTTAATATGGGTAAAATTGAATTTGCACTAAATAGTAGATCTCTATAAGGAAAATAGAATAAGGAAATATGATATTCCACCTTCTTATTGGCTGAAATATAGATCTTTACTGCAGATTTTAATTAAGTAATTATAAAATACATAAAAATTACAACCTAACTGAATTTGAAAAAAATTGTTTGAATTTGGATAAAAGTAAATTAATAACAAAATGTTATATCATATCTATGAAAAAGGAGATATATAAAACTAAAAGAATAGCAAGGTGGGAACAAGATATTCAAGAAACATGGAGTGAAGGAATATGGTTTAACACTTTCACTTCAACAACTAAAGCAGTTAAATGTATAATGTACAGAGAGATTTACTTTAAAATAGTACAACGATGGTACTATGTACCAATAACATTAGCACAATTTAATAAAAAAAACTTTAGATAAGTGTTGGAAAGAGTGTGGTCAACTCGGGACACTATATCATCTATGGTAGGAATGCCCCAAAATTAAAAATTTTGGAAAATATGCTTGTTAAAAATCAAAGAAATTACAAATATGGATTTATTAAAAATTCCTGAAGCAGTGTTATTACACATCTTTCCTGCAGAAATTAAATATACGACTAAGAAACTGTTATTTCATATCTTAATGGTTTGTAAAACCACACTGGTTAAAAAGTGGAAGTCTGATCAAATACCTAGATGGTCAGAGATACAATATATTCTTGAGAAAAATAAAGATTTGGAAGTAAATAATTGTATGAAATTTTAACTCAGACAAAAGTAAGAAATACGACATGGGAACTATGGGATAAATACTATGAAAATAATTAATTATGTTTAAATACATTCTTGTATCCACCTAAATTTTCGCCTTTCTTATTGTATTTCTTTTGTATTAAACCTTTTTTTTTATGAAATATCAGAATGTACAGTGGATATAAAAAGTCTACACACCCCTGTTAAAATGACAAGTTTCTGTGCTGTAAAAAAATGAGACAAAGATAAATCATTTCAGAACTTTTTCCACCTTTAATGTGACCTATACACTGTACAACTCAATTGAAAAACAAACTGAAATCATTTAGGTAGAGGGAAGAAAAAATATAAAAATAAAATAATATGGTTGCATAAGTATGCACACCCTTAAACTAATACTTTGTTGAAGCACCTTTTGGGTATGAGTCTATCAGCATGGCACATTTTGACTTGGCAAGATTTGCCCACTCTTCTTTGCAAAAACACTCCAAATCTGTCAGATTGCGAGGGCATCTCCGGTGCACAGCCCTCTTCAGGTCACCCCACAGATTTTCAATCGGATTCAGGTCTGGGCTCTGGCTGGGCCATTCCAAAACTTTAATCTTCTTCTGGTGAAGCCATTCCTTTGTTGATTTGGATGTATGCTTTGGGTCGTTGTCATGCTGAAAGATGAAGTTCCTCTTCATGTTCAGCTTTCTAGCAGAAGCCTGAAGGTTTTGTGCCAATATTGACTGGTATTTGGAACTGTTCATAATTCCCTCTATCTTAACTAAGGCCCCAGTTCCAGCTGAAGAATAACAGCCCCAAAGCATGATGCTGCCACCACCATGCTTCACTGTGGGTATGGTGTTCTTTTGGTGATGTGCAGTGTTGTTTTTGCGCCAAACATATCTTTTGGAATTATGGCCAAAAAGTTCAACCTTGGTATTATCAGACCATAACACCCTTTCCCACATGCTTTTGGGAGACTTCAGATGTGTTTTTCAAAATGTAGCCTGGCTTGGATGTTTTTCTTCGTAATAAAAGGCTTTCTTCTTGCCACTCTACCCCATAGCCCAGACATATGAAGAATACGGGAGATTGTTGTCACATGTACCACACAGCCAGTACTTGCCAGATATTCCTGCAGCTCCTTTAATGTTGCTGTAGGCCTCTTGGTAGCCTCCCAGACCAGATTTCTTCTCGTCTTTTCATCAATTTTGGAGGGAGCTCCAGTTCTTGGTAATGTCACTGTTGTGCCATATTTTCTCCACTTGGTGATGACTGTCTTCACTGTGTTCCATGGTATATCTAATGCCTTGGAAATTCTTTTGTACCCTTCTCCTGACTACCTTTTAACAATGAGATCCCTCTGATGCTTTGGAAGCTCTCTGTGGACCATGGCTTTTGCTGTGGGATGCGACTAAGAATATTTCAGGAAAGACCAACTAGAGAAGTTGAACTTTATTTGGGGTTAATCAGAGGCACTTTAAATGATGGCAGGTGTATGCTGACTCCTATTTAACACAATTTGGAATGTGATTGCTTAATTCTGAACACAGCTACATCCCCAGTTATAAGAGGGTGTGCAGACTTATGCAACCACATTATTTTTCTTCTTTTTTTTCTTCCCTCTACCTAAAAGATCTCAGTTTGTTTTTCAATTGAGTTGTACAGTTTATAGGTCACATTAAAGGTGGAAAAAGTTCTGAAATGATTTACCTTTGTCTAATTTTTTTACAGCACAGAAGCCTGGCATTTTAACAGGGGTGTGTAGACTTTTTATATCCACTGTATGTTGGATGTTTTTTAAATGTTTTTATGTTTTGTAATTGTTTGGTCAAAAAAAAAAAAAAGGATTAGGTATAAAATCGTAAAAAGTATAATACAAATAAACAAGTTACTGCTCTCAAAATACTCCTACTCTCTCTCTCACTGAAAAATCTCCAACCCTGGGACCTGCGTGCTACTTCGTCAGAAAATACAACACAGTCAATGCATGGGCGGGTGGAATGCAACTTTATAATCTCCCTCTGTCAATCATCTGTGGCTAGACCGCTTTCTATTGACTGAGAGGCCTGTGTTGCACTACGTTATACCGCTATTGAATCGTAACTGCTGATCGCATCTCAGTCAGCCCCTTAACAGCGTACGCGGAAAGGGTTTACGGCCTTGCGGCCCTGGCCCGTTGGTCGTGGCATGTTTTAATGTAATAGCTCTGTAACTCCGCAGAATTTCAAGCCTGCAGGCTTTGTGGGGGTACCGGTGCTGCTACGGGCTTGAAATTTAATATGGCCCTAGGTTTCTGAGAGCAATGAGGTATGATAAGAGATTAAACAACGATTCATAGTCTGCTCCCACAGCAATGGCTCGTTGTCAAAGGAAACCACTGTAACACAGCAAGTTTCCAGCCAATGGAGATCATGGTGTTGAAAATTTAGCAACTGCCCGCTAGACAATGCTACGTTCCCACACTGATCTTATAGTGGTTGGATACCAGCAGCAGTAGGGTCTGATATTTAAAAGTGGGTTTAATGTTACATATTTACATAGTTACATAGTATTTAAGGTTGAAAAAAGTTCAACCTTTTAAGATCTCCTCTGATCTGCAATATGCGGATTAACTATTAATTCATTAGTTGTTAATTTATTATTAATCAATTATTTAATGTTTTTTTATTTTTTTATTATTATTATTAATTAGTCCAGAAGAAGGCAAATAGAGAAGAAAAAAAAACACAAAAAAAAAACAACAAGCGAAACTTAGCCAATTGTCTCAAGGGGAAATGTAAAAAATTTAGATCATTACTGTCTCTCTAATTATCCATGATAACATTGAATACCCTTTTAAAATAGAAATAAATCTAGTTTTGATTTATTTTAAATAACTGAATATGAATCAATGTCTAATTAAAACTTCTAGTGTATGTTGTTTGGGCACTATAGTGGTTCTTTAACAATGACATATCTTGCTGTTTTCAACTTCTTTTCCCTGCTGACAATTTTCAACTGGCTTCTAATTGATAAAAGCATGTTCTTCTTATAGGCTGCTCAATCTGCTTCATTATAAGTCTCAGATCTGACACTTTCTCTGCACACACTTGCTCATCATCAATGCTCAGGGAAGTCTCATCTCTGACCCATACAGTTCTAGATAACTAGTCTAGATAATCTAGTTTCTTGGCTTACACATTAGATAAAATGACACTTACAACAAGAGTTTCCTCAACACATCAAATATGTTTTCAGCAGATTAATATTCCAACACACTCTCAGACACTTAGCAGTGTCCTCCCTTCCATAAACACCGTTACCTAATCTGTCTGTATGTGTCCTTCTCCCATGAAAACTATATTAGAAACTTTTTGGTGGAGGGGTTATTTGACCCATTGAATAATTGCATCTAACAATATTGTATTTTCTACAGCAAAGAGCTGTGCAGATATATGGCACAATACAGATACAATATACAAATAAATAGCTGCATGCAACTGTTATAAAGAACAGACATGGCTTTAAAATGTTGGATAGTGTAGAGACTCTATGGTTCATTACAAAATCAAAACATTTTGATTTATTGGTTTTCTGTTGGTTTCCACTGCCATGTACCTAGGTTTAATCCAACTAGACTAGTGCATAGCACAATTGTTGTGTGATATTTCAGTTTTGATGTAAAGAAACAACATGTATGGTGGACCATCAAAAGTCAGAGAGTTGAAAATATTTCCCCTTATTGACCAATATCTTCCAATATTTCACATGATTATCTTCTGTCGCATACTGTACAGGAGAAATGCTGAGTGGGATGATGATGATGAATGGTTTCACCAGAAGTAGCTGTTTAGGTCTGAAGTGTGGTGGGCTTTTAATTTTCATGAATGATTCAGTGTAATGACCCCTCGGCAGGTGACATTCCTTCCCATCTCAGCAAGAATCCAACACCAAGAGCTCTTACTGAGTGGTGAGCAGGTGTGTAGAGTCTCTTGAAGCTGAATGAGGGCCATTGTTGGTTGCTAACTTTAGCTCATGCTCTTTATGGTATGAGTGCTCCTGTTTTGGGAAGCACATTGAAATCTTCTGCATAAGAGGATGAAAGAAGAGGGAATATAAGAAGAACACCCAAGTTAACACATTATGGGCCATTTGAGCCAATCACATCACAACCCAGCAATATTGTAAGTTTGCTTGATATTTTACCTGTGTTACCAAATAAGAGGTTAGACAAGCTCATGCAGGATAACATTCAATAGATTTTCAAATGCCGTTGAATTTAGTTATACCTGCACACCACTATACAGTTCTTCTGAGTATTGGATAATGCTACCGTGTGGTATAACTTTGCAGGATACTAAACTGACAAAATTACTACTAATCTCTTATATTTTATCACTACTGTGAGCCCTCAATTTAACCGATTAATATGGCGGAATCTGTGTTCATTTAATCAGTGTCAGGTAAATTATAAAGTTGGTATTTTTTTTAAAACACACATATTGCTATTAAAACACATATTAATTTGTATAGCCATTGAAGCATAACAATCTCTTCACAAACTATAACATATACACAGTCGAGTCCCGTTATTATGTAATATCCTGTATAACCACAGTGTGCAGCACGGACAGCAGCTAGACAGTGTGGTAGTGAGACAATAAGATGCTGGAAGGTTGGCAAGGGTATCTGGAGCCATGCAGACTGAGGTGCATCAGAAATCTTACTCATGCTCCTCCAACCACTTCCGGACAGTTCTAGCCATATGACATGTTGCATTGTCCTGCATGAAGATCCCATCCGCTCCAGGGAAGACAGTAAACATGTATGGATGTACTTGATCTGCAAGGATGGATAGATAATGCAATTGGTTGAGAGTGCCTTCCAGACAATGCCAAAAACACATTTACCACACCAACATCTGTCCAGACAATGGAGCAGAAAACATTACTCATCAAAGAGGGCAACTCTTTGCGAATCAGAAGAGGTCAAATTTTGGTACTGTCATTCAAATTGAAGCTGTTTCTGACGCTGAAAATACAGTGTGAAGTAACCAACCATTTTCTTCTGAGCCCCATGCACAACAGGGTTGGCTGTACTGTCATTTTAGACATGAGCCTGGTAGCCCCCTGGTTCGTTTGGATGGCGAGTTGCTCAACTGTACGGTGCCGTTTGGCCCTCACACATTCACAGCCGACGTTCACCTTTGACATCAATAGCACGTGGTACTCCGCAGTTTTTACGCCGTTTATTCGCAATGGTATCATTTATCCAGTCACTGTACACTAACCACAGCAGCACACGAGCAGTTCCCAAACTGCGCTGTTTCAGAAGTACTGCCTTGGCCCGAAAACCAATGACCATCACCTTTTCAAAGTCAAATAAATCACACATTTTACCCATAGCAGCAATGATTGATATGTTTGCCGAATGCCTTCATGTCACCTTATATACCCTCCAAAGCCAGCTCACAACATGTGCTGTATTTCATTGGCTACGAGCTGCTGACATCAAAAGTAGGAGGTCGTCATAATAATGTGACTCAACGCTCTATGAGACAGCAGAAACTACATGAGACTCGCCAAAACACTCACAAAGGTAAATTTACTTAAAATTAATTGAAGTTAATTAGCAACTATGTTATATTGCAGTCGCTAATGACCCTACCTCCTGAGAAATCATCTCACAACTAGAATACTCGCTAAGCTTAACCAGCTAATCAGAACACTCTAATAAAAGTGTACATGCTAAACTTACGGTAACACTCGATACTAACGTTAACACACTGAACTATTGGTAACAAGACAATGGTCCTAACGTCCTCTCACCAACCCTTCCTTGCTGTGATCACTGCAGGGAAGGAGGTTAATATGATAAAAAAAAGTATGCGGGGGAAGACGAGATATGAACTCTTCCACCTAGCCTACCTCCTTGATATTAATTAAATAAAGTGTGTTGGTCCCACAATATCTGAATGTAGCTTTTAGGTAATTGTTTTATTTTATTTAATTATGTAGTTTTTTAGTTTATTTTTTGAAATGAAGAGTTTAGCTCCAACACCTTTAAGAAGGGGATTGAAGCCTGTAAGAAAAACTGGGGGGACAATAGGACCCACTTAGGCTACTAGATCCTACTCCAAGGTTTTATTTATGATCCATGCATAAATAAAATTACTAATGGAAGAGTAGAAAGCTGTTCTTTGTTGTTCAGTCATGATATATATGTGCTATCAACGCACTTATATGTTTATCTAAACATATGGATAGCGAAACAAGGTTTGGTCTCATAGGACACCATAAGCCCTAAGTCACTAGCAAATTAAATGATATTAGATAAGGCTAAATGACCATGAAATACAAACTTAGTGCCATAGACTCACATCAGCTCTCTTGACCATTTCCATCATTATATACCACTAGGGTAAAAAAAAAAGATAAAATATTAAACACTAGACCATCTATCTCAAACTGACTTCCCTCTTCAACTAAATGAAAAACCTTTCTAACTTTGCACACCTTTTCACCTTAGCATACTTAGGTTTCCCTTTTTTCCTGGTCCTTGCTATGCCTTATCTGTTATGCTCGCCCTGGTTTCTGCCTCTTCCATTCTGAAAAAAGCACTTTGTACATAAAATTCGAAGCTCAAAACTGGGCCCTCCATTTTTAGCACTTTGTTAATAATGTACTTTCCATGTCCTTATGCCCTGTACAACACCTTGGAATATGTTGGCACTCTACAAATAAAAGTTAATAACAATAATAATATACAAAAATATTTCCTTCCACGCTGGCCAATATTTAGGCTGTTGAACATGGAAAACCCAACTCACTTTGTTTCAGGAGACCTATCACGAAAAACTGTTTATTCAACACAGTAGTTCGGGGAGACACTAGAGATGCACATGATGCACATCCCTACAAACCTTCTCAGAAGTAAGAGAGCAAAACCCTGAATCACAGATCAAATCTCAGATTCTCAAACTCTCTCTTTTGTGGCACTTGGAAACATTTTTTTCTAGAATTCCTCTATTTTGCCTTAGTCCATTCTGCCACTAAAGCAGTGAATTATTAGGCACCACTTAAAAAAAATAGGCCATTGTAGAGCTGGCAAAAGTACATAGAAGGGTGGCAAAATCAATAAGGGCACTGGAGAAACTTAGCTATGAAGAAAACTAACACTAACACTTGAGCTAGAAGGGATAATGGGCAAAATATTTTTTAAGAAGGTTAAAAAAGTAAAAGCAACTTTTAATTTTTATTCAATCATTTTTTATTGAAGACATATTTGGGAAATAACAAGATATGAAACAGGTGTGCAGATCTTTTTTCAAACACACATTACATTACATTATTAGCAATCACTTTACAGTCCTTTACAGGAAACATGAAAACTTATACAGTTATAATAGATTACGTTTTACTTTTACATTCCTTTTTTTGTGTGTGTAATTTTAACTGGTTTATGCACCTTTTTTGGGTGGATATTCCTGCTTGCTTAAGGGGAAGAGACATTAAAATGCTAGTAAAGTTTGCACTTGTCTCTAAAACCTTCATTGTATTCCAGTCTCCACCCCCTTGGCCAGGCAGGTAAATAAGAAGAAATGGTGCCCCACAAAATGGCATTTAGCTACATTAAATAGTTAGTTATTTAAGGATATATTTAAGATTTGATCCATTATAGCAGGGGTGGGGAACATCAGGCCTGAGGGCCATATAAGGCCCCTGGAGTCGTGTGATGTGGCCCTTCTCCTTATTCAAAACAACAAAGTCAGAGGTGCTCATCAGAGAACGAACCAACCTTAATAGGTTAGTTCTATGGCCATGATAAGCCACTCTGAGAGCAACCTCTTTTAGCTCACTTGTGCCCTTCACAGGGAGAAATATCCTGTAGTATATCAGTCTGGTCTCACTCAAAAGAGTGATCCAGCCCTGAAATACCAGGCAATTCTACCCTGAACAGGACAAACAGCAAACTCCAGACATGTTTCGGCCTTTATGGGCTTCGTCAGTGAGGTGCAGCTGAACTCCCTAAGGCACAGTGAGCAAGGGGTCCATGTCTGGAGTCCCCTATTACCTTCTCCTTATTCCATAACCAATGAGAAAGTGCTAATGACACAGACAATGAGATAGGAAGAGCTGATGATAGCAGTTCTAGCCATCACATTAGAGGTGAGTTAATTAAATGTTTGACCAAATATAGCAGGCAAATTTCTAAGTTGAACATTTTTGTACGGCCCTCGAATGATTTTATAAATATTCAAATGGCCCTCGGCAGAAAAAAGGTTCCTCACCCCTGCATTATAGTATGTCCCTTCACGGACAATTACAACAATAGCAGTACTGTGAACCCTATGCATAGGTCTAGACAAAATCTTTCAAGGCACTGTTTGTGGATAGAAGTTCCATTTTGTCTAGATGCAGCAGTTTCTACTAACCAGGAGTATGAGAGTGGTGTATATCTTTTTATCAGTTGAGGTAAAGCTAGGGAGAAGGGAAGATGGGGAGATTTGTTATGTCATTGGAGCATTTAATATTTGACACAACCCTAATCCCCTGCATAAGCTCAGAAGCAGATGGTTGAAAGGTTAACTACAAATCCTGCTCCTTCAAACAAGTTAATGCTTCTCTTATCTACACATCTTAACTGAAAATACAGCTTTATTATATATTCCATGCCAAATCATGGCGTTAGATTCAAATGTTTAATCATTAAGTGCTCCGCTAATAAAGCCCATCTCCTGCCAGTTACAATTTCACTGCTTTACACAAAATGTTATGCATTTGTCTCCTTAATAGTGTAAGGGCAAAAACATATTTATTACATTGGATATTATAATAATTAATAACATGTGAACGGTAGTAAAACTACCATATTGTATATAAAAACATTTATACGGTAAAAATTGTTTGACAGATGATAATTCTATGCAACTGTCCTTAATCAGCACTCAAGTCAATATTGAATTTTTTTTTTTTTTTTTTAACAACCCAGGAATTGGTAACTTTTGCTATTTTACTAGATTCTGCAAAATGCTAATCCCGGGAAAGCTTTATGTAGGTTGCAAATTGAGAATATGCAGAGGTAGTTTTGGCAACTGTTAAAAATAACTCTGCAACACTGCACAATTTTTTCGAAACATCCACACAAGCATTTAATTCTGTTCTCTGCCAGCGAAACGCGTGTGGAATAAACTGGGACAATGCTGAATAACTCCAATCAATTTGCAAACAACTAAAGTATGTTAAATTAGTACTGGTACTTTCCAAATTGGGGTTGTATAATCACTGGCAACAATGTAGGATAATAAAGAAGTGAATGGCTTTTCATTGACTTTACCTGATGTACTGATTGTTTGCTTTGTTTTATGTTTTGGCATAAAACCTTGTGATGTTATCTTATGGAAAGAGAGTCTCTGTGACTCAGTATATAGCACAGAGTGTTTCTAAACAGACCATTGCATTATTTTCATAGATATTATTATTATACTAGTGACTTGCCAGTCAAAAATGACTAAAAAACAATAAAAACACATTAAATACACCCAAAAAAAATTACAAAAACATCTCAGACAGCACGGGGCAACAGCCAGGACGTCTGGGAGTGAGGTGCAATGCAAATTTAACCCGATTTAGACGACTTTCACCACTCGAAAATCACCTAAGCAAGAAAAAAATTGGGCGCCGGAAAAAATGAAAACGAGGCTACACGACCCCGGACTGCGCAAAACACTGTCAAACCGCGTAGCACTTTACACATCAAACTACGAACTAGAAAATACACTATTACAAAAAAGCCGGAAAATGATCACAATACACATACCACATTAACAACATTACATATACAATGCCGCTTTACATAATAAACCAACGACTTTACCTCGCGCACGCAGCCTATTTATAATGCACACTTGGAACAATCATTACACTTTATCATCAGGGCACCAACACTCAAACTGTATATTCTATGCTGTCGGAAAATACAAACAGATTGTTAGCTCTTCAGCCATTTGCTGGCTGCATATATTAATTATAAATACTTAAAGTATATTCATTTATTCAATAAATAATTCATTATTACTTAACTACATATACATAAAAATATATATATGTCTTTATCATGATTGATGAAGGTGCTCAGAGGACCAAAAGTACACAAGGGGCTTGCAATGAGCACCGCGCGATGAGCGCCGAAGGCGGTCAGCACACGGCTCGCAATGAGGTGCTGATGAAGGTTCTCAGAGTACAAAATGGTTTACATTGTGTGTCAAACAGCATTCCCATGGCTTAAAATGTTATTGCCTCAACATTTTTGACGGGCAAGTCGCTAGCATATAATAGTTTTCATAGTGTGCAACGCTGCCATCGAGGGGCGTGGTCGTGATGTAATCAGGGGCAGGGCCTAAAGCAGCAATTTATATCAGCCAGCAGCCATGATGTATTCAAAGACAGCACAGAGAAAATATATCACAGATAGACACAGACCTGAGTGAGTGTGAGAGAGGGAGAGCGGTACAGAGGTACAGAGAGTGAGCCACAGCAAAGACAGACAGCCAGCAAAGTGAGTGAGAGAGGGAGGGAGAGAGGTACAGAGAGAGAGAGAGAGAGAGAGAGAGAGAGAGACAGCACAGAGAGACAGACAGCAAAGTGAATGAGAGAAAGGGAGGAGAGAGGTACAGAGAGAGAGAGACAGCACAGAGAGACAGACAGCAAAGTGAGAGAGATAGAGAGAGAGGGAAAGAGACACAGCACAGAGAGACAGACAGCAAAGTGAGTGAGAGAAAGGGAGGAGAGCGGTACAGAGAGTGAGCCACAGCAAAGACAGACAGCCAGCAAAGTGAGTGAGAGAGGGAGGAAGAGAGGTACAGAGAGAGAGAGAGAGAGAGAGAGAGAGAGCACAGAGAGACAGACAGCAAAGTGAATGAGAGAAAGGGAGGAGAGAGGTACAGAGAGAGAGAGACAGCACAGAGAGACAGACAGCAAAGTGAGAGAGATAGAGAGAGAGGGAAAGAGACACAGCACAGAGAGACAGACAGCAAAGTGAGTGAGAGAAAGGGAGGAGAGAGGTACAGAGAGAGAGAGACAGCACAGAGAGACAGACAGCAAAGTGAGAGAGATAGAGAGATAGAGATAGGGAAAGAGACACAGCACAGAGAGACAGACAGCAAAGTGAGAGTGAGAGATAGAGGGGGACAGAGACAGCACAGAGAGACAGACAGCAAAGTCAGTGAGTGAGAGGGAGGGAGGGAGAGAGAGACACACAGAGACAGAGACAGCACAGAGAGACAGGCAGCAAAGTGAGAGAGAGAGAGAGAGAGAGAGGGAAAGAGACACAGCACAGAGAGACAGACTGCAAAGTGAGAGAGAGGAATAAAGAGGGAGGAGAGAGCCACACACACACACACACACACACAGAGACAGCACAGAGGGACACACAGCAAAGTGAGTGAGAGAGAGGGGGAGAGGTACAGAGAGATAGAAATAGATAGAGAGAGGGGTACAAAGTGAGAGTGCACAAAGACAAAGAGAACACAGACAGCGCACAGAGAAAGAAAGTGCACAGACAGAGAGAGCAGAGAGAGAGAGTGCACAGACAGAGAGCACACAAAGAGAAATAATGCACAGAGAGTGCACATAGAGATAGAGAGCACACAGAGTGCACAGAGAGAGAGAGTGCACAGAGAAGAGTGCACAGACAGAGAGCACACAGAGAGAGAGAGAGAGAGAGAGAGAGAGACACACACAGAGAGAGACAGGTAGGGGTACAGAGAGAGAGGTACAGAGCCGACGACGCATACAGACAGAGGGAGCGCACACAAACAGCAAGAGAGCACAGAGAGAGCACACAGAGAGAGCAGAGACGGTGCACAGAGAGAGAGAGTGCACAGAGAGAGAGAGTGCACAGAGAGAGAGAGAGCATGCACAGAAAAAGCGTGCAAAGAGTGAGAGAGAGAGAAAGACACAGAGGGAGGCGTACAGAGCTGGCAGCGCACACAGACAATTCAAGATAACATTCTAGAATGCCGTCATTTATGATGGGCAAGTTATATATATTACCTCTCTCACATATATATATATATATATATATATATATATATATATATATATATACACACATATACACATACAACAAACCATATAATCTGATTTGTCCCGCCATCCCCCCAGTTCCTACGCCCCTGCTCTTTTGCTTACCACCACACACTGTCAGAGATTAATTAGGAAAGAGGAAGGATGTTTTCAGGAATTTTTGCTTAACTTTATCCAGCTTTCAAGTAAATTTTGTGTTACATTTATTTAGAAATGTATTTTTAAATTACATTTGTGATGTCTCTTTAATTTGTGATATATGGGGTATAGCACTAAAGAAATAGAACAGTAATTAGTACACAGCCTGCAGTTTAATGATTTCTATCTTACTCTGTAGTGCTTTGTATAAAATGTGACAACAAATATGTGAAAATGAGCCAAACATATATAATAGCTTTATACACAGCAATATATTTCTCTAATAACTTGTGGGTTCATTATAATGCATAATTATACCTTTCCAGTGTTGAACTCATTCATATAATAGGCACCTTGTTGGAATATGTTTAGCTCAGCAAATCAACTGGAAGGATTGTACAGAAATGATACAGCCATTCAGGAGAAGTGGCAACGACAAAAATAATTATATCAAAAATATAAGTCGGTCAGAGTAGTGAGGAGCATTACAAATGTTTTAGGTGCCAAGGAAGAAGAGAATACGTACATACAAATATATATTGAGTATAACCAAAATGTTAGAGAAATCTGGATTTGTATTAAATGAAATAGTCTCTGCAATGATGGATACTGCTCTGCACCATAAAATTAAAGAAGTCAAAACCAAGTGTATGTTTGCGTTGTTCAGTCATGTCCGACCATCAGTGACCTCATGGACTGCAACATACCATGCTGATCCACTTGCTATTCATGGCAGAGATACTGGATTGGGTTGCCAGTTCCTTCTCCAGTAGGACACAGCATACAGCTCCTGGTATTCCTATGTGGTCTCCCATCCAAGTACTCACCAGGCCCAACACTGCTCAGCTTCAGGGGGGTGTGACCTCTTGGTTCCCTGATTGGGATTGGACCCAGGTCATAGCAGGTGAAATCACTGAATACTAACCACTGGAAGCCTCAAAACCAAGTACAAAGGTGTAAGAAAATACTTTGATTAATTTTACCCTGTTTTCACTCTTTTATAATTGATTTTTAATGCTGATGTGTTATCTTTTAAAACACACAAAAACGATCTCTGGTCATGAAGGGATCATGTATTAGGTCCCTCTAAATGCTTATGGACTCTCTTTTAGTGCAATAATAAGCTGACATTTTTTATGTGCTTGTTATATATGGTCATTTCAGAACCTGCAGTGTCAGGAAGCTCCACTCAGCCATAGGTGGACCAGTTTGAGAATGAATCACATATATAGTTGAGGATCTTTGCGCTGTTTGTAACGTTTGCGAGGCTCGTCTGCACCACCATCACACGTGAGCCTCACAAAGTGAGGCGAAGCAGCCGCGCAGCATTTAGGCTGCAATGAGAGCCAAAGGCGCTCATTGCAGCCAGTGGCGCCCTCACACATGCAAGCCTCGCGAAGCAAGGTGAAGCAGTCGCGAAGGACTTAGGCTGCATTGTGAGGGGCGCAAACCCTAAAAACAAACAAAAACATTTAACAAATATAATAACACACTCACAGACAGCACAGGGGGAGAGCCAGGAAGCCTGGGAGTGAGGTTGCAAGCGATTTTGAGCCATATTTGGGGGTTTCCATCAATCCAAAATCGGCTTAGCAGAGAAAAAAATGGCGGATGAAAAACGTAAAAAAAATTCTGAAACGTCATGAAAAGGAGGCTGAGCAAAACCAGGCACACGGGACTTAGAAAATACATGATGGCAAAGACAATAACACTTACACCAACAACGCCAGGCACGCGGGACTTTGAAAAATTTAGCAGACACAGAGAGGAAAAACACACAGGAAAGGCACAGGGGAGAGATGGTGGAAAGAGACACATGGCATTCCCAAGCACAAAACTTGCAGGCTAACGAACACTACAATGAGCGGCCCGTACACTAGGCGGGAGGAAAGGCTTGCAATGAGCGCCGAAGGTGATCAGTGCAAAGCAGGAGAGTTGAAGTACACAGGGGAGAGGGTCGCAATGAGCGCTGAATGTGCTCAGAGGAGTAAAAGCCTCACATTGTGTGGCGAACAGCATTTGCTGCCTTACCATTTTAATCCTGTCTTTTTTGACGGGCAAGTTCCTAGTTCTTATTTAAAAAACGCTTATAAAAGTATGCATCAGTTTTAAAAATTCGATTTTTTTTTTAATGATATGTTTGATGATATAGAGCAGTCCATGTCCCTTTAAAAAGCCTAATTTGTACAGGTATTTTCTCCAGGTTGTTGGGTCCGACTCTCCGTGACCCTATGGACCTCAACACACCAGGCACATCTTGTGTCTAGTTGTGCTCATCCATAAGCTTTTCTTGGCAAATATAGTGGTATGTGTTGCCAGCTACTTCTCCAGTGGATTGTGATTTGTTGGATCTAGCTCACAGCTTCATTGAAGTACACAAGCCCTTTCACTTTCACCGCGACAAAGTTGTTGTTTTTTCAGGTACATAATACAAATCTTTCATGAAAAGGAGAAAAATAATATCATTCCATTGATTCAGATATACAAAGAAACAGTTAAAGATGTATTGCTGAGTAATGTACAGAACCTGTGCAAGGAGTGAAGGCCTTTTCATGAGTCTTGTCTCGGCTATGATTAGCCATCTGCAGGAAACTTTCTTAGAAATAATTGTGAACAAAAGTCTTGATATTGAGCTCATTACTTCCATTCACTGAAGGTAATTATAGTGTAAATAGATAAGGTGTAGTTTTCCTCCAATTTCTTCTCAATTGTATTTGAAGGTGCAGAGAAGGCTCTTATGTTCCTTGTGTTGTGCTGGATTTACTTACAGTGTTTATTCACTCCTTATATATTTGCCAAGTTCAGCTTTTATGCACACACAACTGAAGATAGCAACATGCACGCCCCCAGCCCAAATATGCAGGACCAGTGTTTGTTATGTTAGTTACAATGATTCATTTAGGTGATATGACCTCCTACACTTGAGAACATAATTAAAAGATCACTTTACTTCTATATTTTGATGAATTACATGTGAAAATAGGCAAACTTTTTCAATTAATAATACAGCTAATTGATTATTTTTATATGCTGTGCAGTTTTTCCTTTTGGTTTAACGATTTACTTCCTGAGGTGGACGGAGACTGATCCGCATAGTTGGACTGTGGCAGGTAAAAGTGGCAGTGCTTTCAGCAGGGAAACTCTTTTGTTTACAAATACACACAACTTGAGAAAGTAGCAGGTATACACAGCTCAGTAAGGAATAATTACATATAAAAATAGTTTTGGTTTCTATAAAGATTTTTCTCACCATTGGGTTCTGTTATTTAAAAGACTGTATATTTCCTTTAGCTTTTTTTCACTGCTAAGGCTGTTTTGCAATGTTTGTGCTTTCAAAGCTGAACCAATATCAGTGTTTTATTCTGGCAAACTTTGTAAATTTGTATCGTTCTGGGAGACTGAAAAAAGAACAGAGGTTGTTTTCTATTCACTTTTTTAATTTAGTTTGTTTGTGTCGTTCAGTCGTGTCCAACTCTGAGTTGCCCTAATGGACTGTAACACACCATGCTGATCCACTTGGTATTCATGGCAGAGCTACTAGAGTGGGTTGCCAGTTCCTTCTCCAGTGGGCCACAGCATACAGCTCCTGGTATTCCTAGGTGGTCTCTCATCTGACCAGGCCCAACCCTACTTGGCTTCATGGTGGTGTGACCTCTTGGTTCCCTGACTTGAATTCAACCTAGGTCGCAGCAGTGAAAGCACCGAATCCTAATCACTGGACCACCAAGGAACCCCTGAATTTTAGTATTACATTTTAATTTTAATGTTAATATATTGTGTGAGTTGTTTATAAACTTCACTATCAAAAGCTTTATGGTCCAAATCTTTAGAATAAATTCACTTCTCAAAAACATCCAAATCTCAGATAAAAATATAATAAAAATTAGCTCTTAAAAGTATGTAACAAACATACCAATGTGCCTATACTCAGTTAACTGGAAAATGTAGTAGGGAATTAATTAAAACAAATTCTAAAAAATTCCCACTATAGAGTATTCCAATAATCTTACACAAAAAGGACACACATAAAATAATATGCAGCCATTGGAACAATGATACTCTATTTTATATAATAGATTTCCCTGTGTTTATGATAGTAGATTAATTTGGGGGTCCTTTAAGTATTATTTAATAATGTTTAGAATTAATTTGCATTCATATGTTGTCTTGGTGATCACTTTATAGTTAGAAAGGTAAGACACACCAGGAAGGTCTGGCCATGAGTTATTTTGAGGGGACAGCAATTTTCACTGTTATACAGGCTGTGCACTTACTACTTTACATTGTTGCACAGTGTCATTTCTTCAGTGTTGTCACATGAAAAGATATAATAAAAGATATATACAAAAATGTTAGGGGTGTACTCACTTTTGTGAGATACTGTAGATGGTGGAGGATGAACATGAGATGGGCATACATTTCCTAGAGTTGTAGGCCCTACAGAGAAAGCTGCTCCATGAAGTCAGACAGATCAGACATGACAACTGGAGGCATCATCACCAACTAAAAATGGAACCAAAAAGACAACTCCACCAGAACCAGGGTTAGGGATTAGGATTAATGCTAGGTTTAGAGTTAGAATTACAAGTTAGGTTTTAGGTTTATTGTTAGGGTATTGGAGGGCAGAAATAGGAAAGATCCCAAAAAACTATTTTACTCAGTGCCCCTCCCCAAGACCCCTTCCTATTAACAGTTCTCCTCCACAAGAACCCTTTCCAATGCTGCTCCTCTTCCCATAGCTGCTCTCCTTCCCCTACATTCTGCCTGTGCGATGCTCCTCTGCCTGCAGCACAGCTCCATGACATACACACTCCACTTTCCAGCTCCACAGAATAACTGCAAGACTATTTCTCACTGCCTTTTCTATAATTTTGTAAATGGACTTTACCAGCTTGTACTCTCATTAATATTACTGTTTTCTATAACTTTGTAAGTCATACTTAACCCCTCTGTATAATGATTTATTGTATTGTTTTTTTGTAAACAGTTTGGATAAACACACTCCATAAATGTAATTACGGTAAATGAACCAATAATTTACAATTGACAAAAATATAAAAAATATTTCACTAACATATAGTACATTTAACAAAATAATTGGAGATGTCACTTATCAGGCTCTATAGAGCATTGAAATGACCATTGTTGGAACCCATCTGCATCTGTTACCAGTTCCCTGGAGTACTGATTTCCCTACATTCAACGGAATATCCTTTTGTTTATAGTTGTAGAGCATCATTACAAGAGCCTGTGAGTACTATACTACATATGGCCGGCACTTTTCTCTGCTTGTGTATGTAAGCCAATTGAACTTTGAATATATTGTTAAAAATAACTCAATTACAGTCATGAGGAAAACATCATGCAGAACAATGTTCCTCCCAGAGAATAGATGACTACCTGTCTCTTTGGCCTCTTTGAATAATTCTATGTTCTTCTCGTTCCTTCTGTACAGAGGAAATTATCAACAAGCAGAGGATATCCTGTACTAGTATTGAATAGCCTTTAGTTTAAAGGTACTTCCCTTCTTGTGGGAATTTTATGTAATCAGGAGCAAACTATACAACACGCAAGTTATTTCATAGACTTAGACTTGTAGACTTTATAAACATGTCTGCTCCATTGTACACAAGTGAAAGGCCATTGTTAGGCCTGAGAGCATTTCCTTAAAATGGTAGCACTTCCTAAAGAAGACTTACATTTCAATGCACAGTACCTCATATTATAAGTTGCATTCCCGTAAATATTTTTACGTTACAAATATTGTCTCACTGTTTGATATGTTCGTGATATTTAGATACACAATTACAAAATCAGAATGGTGTTGCATTATAGACACATTTATCTTTGCCAGGTTACCAATATCAGAAAATCAGCAGAAATGGCAGATGCATAAATTTGATTTCCACTATAATAATTAAACAGAACTTTGTGTTAAATGGGAAGTTATACCTAAACACATGGGGAAGTTGATATATAGAAGTTAAAATACTGTATATGTGTAAAAGAACACAACATTTAGAAATACAACTGAAGCAAACATTACATTATTGGGCCATTTGAGCCAATGAGTTCACAATTCTAATTTACAATGTTGTTGTTTTTACCCAATACCCCTATTAGGTTTCTAAGTATCACATATATAGTTGTCAGTGTTGGGAACTCTTACGATGTTGGTCACACTTTGCGAGCCTCACAAAGCGAGGCGGGCCGTCAACCACACGTGACTTAGGTTGCAATGAGCGCAAAGCGAGGCGAGCAGTTGAGGCACGCAGGACTTAGGCGCCAAGCAGTTTCATGCAATTGTGAGCCTCACGAAGCGACTGCGAGGGTCGCAACTGCGAGCCAAGTGAGTAACTCTGAAAACCCGAAAAGAATAAAAATAATAACACACTCACACACAGCACAGGGGGAGAGCCAGGAAGCCTGGGAGTCAGGTTGCAAACGATTTTGAGCCATATTTGGGGTTTTTCGTCAATCCAAAATCGGGTGAGCGAGGAAAAACGTAAACATTTTGAAACTGGATGGAAACAAGGTTGAGCAAAGCCAGGCACGTGGGACTTAGAAAATAAAACCAACGGCCTTCTGCGCCTAACACGCAAACATTCAGCAGACACACAGAGGAGAAAGACACAGGGAAGGGACAGGTGGGAGATGGTGGAAAGAGACACATGGCATTCCCAAGCACAAAACGTGCATGTTAACGATACCTGCAATGAGCAGCCCGTACAGTAGGAGGGAGGAAAGGGTTGCAATGAGCGCCAAAGGCGCTCAGCATGGGGATCGCGATGAGCGCCGAAGGAGATCAGTGCAAAGCTGGAAAATTGAAGTACACAGGGGGAGGCTTGCAATGAGCGCCAAAGGTGCTCAAAGGAGCAAAAGCCTCACATTGTGTGGCAAACAGCACTGCCAGCCTTACAATTTTAATCCCGTCATTTTTGACGGGCAATTTCCTAGTTTGATATAAACACAGGTGCTGCCATAAATGCTATGATTTTAGGATAATTCATTTTTTGTATAGAATGAAGATAAGCATGGGGAAATCCTTTTTTTGTAGCACTGTGTAGTGAATTAATTTACTACTTAACTTTTATTTGTTAATCTCTAAAAGAGGAATCATCTTATAATAGCAAATGCTGTGCCAATTGAAAATTATTTCTCTTGATAAGTATATTTATGGTCTGCTTCAGATTTATTTAATAGTATATATTATTTGTAACTTAATATATATTGTTCTTTTATATAAGTAACCTTATTAAAAGTTGCCAATTATGGAAAAAATGTGTAGGGGACTACAGCAGAATTTCATATGTTGTGTATGGTTTTCTATTGTTCCCCGGCCAAATCAGACTCCTTCATGGTTCTTATTAAAACCTCAATCTCAGGCCTTGATCACATTGCAGCCGTAAGAATTCTTATGTGTAAACTCCCCCATAAAGCCTAATGTGGATATTACATTCTGAACACAATAAAGCCTTAAGTGCAAGTCCTTATGAGTGCTCGCTACCCCATCCTTTCCTAAGCTTTCTAGCAATGTTATGTGTAAAGTGCTAATACATTGCTCCCATAGAGATATCTTGTAAATCCTATGTGTGCTCACAGATAGCTGTGGGCGCTCCTAGTGACCTAAAAAAGTTCATTTTCAACCGCCCATAATTGCATCTAAACCCCTTGCATTTACGAGACACGTATGAAGCGTTATGAGAGCACATAAGATCTAACAGCCTTATTAAATTTCGATTCGACCAATTGCATAGGGCTCTATATAAGCACAGAGCATATTTTTTTCCAAATGTTTTTAGTTAGTGAACTTCTATCCAAAAGCAAGGTCTTCACTAACTAAACACTTCTGTGAAAAAAATATGATCTGTGCCTATATAGAGCCCTATTCAATTGGTCGAATCGTAATTTAATAAGGCTGTAAACTCTTATGTACAGGATTCCCGTCTACGTGCTCGTAATAGTAACGTGTATTTTCTGACACGCCAATGCAACAGCAGGTGTTGCAGGTGTTTCTACGGGTTGCGCGTAATTGAAACCTCAATCTCTTCAAGATGCTTACCATACACACATAAGAGATGCATACAAATATGCAATAGGTTAAAACATTTTGAGGATTTTTTGAAGTTTGTCCCTGTAGGTAACAAGTTGGCGCTGCCTCCTCCGCTGGATATCCGTCCAGTATTCCACATGTAGCTCCTCAACCAGTTCTTAACCCCCATTGCTACTCCTCCTCCAGGCTGTAAGGGAGACCTAGGAAAGATAGGTCTGCTCTTGTGCGTCACTAGCAGGTGATGGGGGTAATCAAATCCATATAAAGTGATACCATACACAATACCAAGATGTGGCTGTTCTCACATTGAAGTGCTAGTTCTAAGACTATTCATCAGTCAACCGGTTTCACGTTTTAAAGTTCCAATATTTTCTTTACTAGCCTTCTTTCCATTAATAAAAAAAACTTATAAGGGTTACTCTTACTCTACTTTGCAACTAACTTTTTTTTTCTATTTTAGCCAATTGAATAGTTTTTTCTCCCAAATCTTCTTATATTCATTTTACCCATGTAAATCTGCCTGGTTTCCCTCTTTCTTGCATAATTTAAATGCCTGCTCTTTATCTTGACATTTAAACCATTGTTAAGACACATAGGATGTGATTTACTTGTTTAGATTTTATTTCCACATGGTATGTGATGATATGTATATTTAGGAAAGCTTTAAATGTTGTCCATTTATTTTCTTTATATTTATTTATCTCAGTTCTTTGTCCCGGTCTATATGCTTTATTGCTGCCCTTAGACCATTACATTTTGATAATTTAAACTATGTTTTTGAAACCTAACTTCAAATGAGACTGTTATAATCACTCTTTCCCAATTTGATATTATTTCATTATTATTTGTCATGACTAGATCCAAGATAGCCTCATTTCTAGAAGGTTCTTGTATAACCTGTACCACATAATGATCTCCAGATGCACTCAAAACCTGCTGTACTTTGATGAACTGCTGGTTTCCTTCATTCAGTTTATTTTTAGGTAATTAAAACTTCCATTATTAGAACTTGACCATGTGTAGCTGTAATTGTAATATAGCAATATTTTTTTTTTAGAGTTTGTTCCTTTCATTTCTACCACAACGCTTCAACATTATCACTAGTTCCATCATAAATATCCTATCCATCAAATTTAACATAAATACAAGCTGGGAATCCTACCCACGGACAACCGTTTCAAAGTTACTGGCTATCATCAGCGTGGATCGGGATCTCAGCTTGTGTTTTTGATCTTATGAGTAGGTAGTTCACCACAACAATCATTTAATATATGGTGGGCAAAACCACCCTCCACCATACAGTAGTACAGTATAGTACATATGTGTTCACATTGGAATGTCTAAAACAAGTTAAAAAAAACTGCTTCCAGCTCAGAAATTTGGATGCCTCTGCAGGATCACGGAGGAGTCCTGGATACTAGGTCATAGCAGAAAGATCAAATTGTGGTCCACCAGAGAAGGAACTGGCAACCCACTCCAGTATCTTTGCCAAGAAAACCATAAGGATGCACACAACCAGAAACACAGATGTGCATGGCATCATGCAGTTCATATGGTCACCTAGAGTTGGACATGACTGAAGGACTGAACAACAACAATAAGTGGTCCTTTACATGCACAGTCTGCAAAACATATTGTGCCCAACTAGCTCAAACACACAACCTATAACAGTTACCTCCAATGGCTACAGCCTGCTGACTTGATCACTGTCCATCACTCAAACTCCCAATATACCTTCTAGATAGTAAGCTCTTCATACTAGAGACCTATACTCTCTTGCATCATATTGCCTATTGCATTTCATTGTCTTTTGTACTTCTGTATTAATTAAAATGCATTTTCTCATGGACACTTTACATTTCCCTAAATAAATAGCATTAAATAGCTTTATGGAAAGTTTTGAGTAACAATACAATCTAAGTAACACTCTTTTTATAGGACGACTGTAATTGATAAAAATCTTATGTTTATGAAATAAACCACAAACTAACAAGATTAGAAGCTATTATAAGTAATGCACATTTGCACTTTTTTTTAAATAGAAAATCATACTTTTAACAGATTCTGCTTGTGCATATGGACTGGCATATGCAGTCTTCAGCAAAATATCATGGATGCTTCCAGGGTCCAGCAGAGGTATCAACATAAAAAACAAAATTAAAACCTAGCTTTGTGACATGTTCCCGCTCTTAGACACGCTCATATTTTTCAAGCAGACATTTTTTTGATTATGCATTAGGTTTTAAATGTAAAAGTTGTCAATTAATTATTATGGACAAAATCAATGTTAATATATTGAAGCATGTGAATAAGGGACATGACTCCCTAAGGAAGGTATTGGCTCAGTTACACTCTTTAATTAGCTTTGTAACGAGCTTGCAAGCAATTATTGCCTGAAGATTACATTAATAAGGAAAGCTGCATGAAAAGCCAGTTCTCTCCATTGTTTTAATTTGGGCGATTACTACGGGATTACTCATTCATCACAAACATGTATTAAAAGAAGCTTAGGAAAAGCTTCATCAGCCAAATCATTTTCCTTTAGATGAGACAAACTTGGGGCCTCATTCAATTGCGATTTGGCCATTTGAATAGGGCTCTATATAAGCATAGAGAATATTTTTTTACAGAAGTTTATAGTTAGTGAACTTCTATCCAAAAGCAAGGTCTTCACTAACTAAAAACTTCTGTAAAAAAATATGCTGTGTGTTTATATAGAGCCCTATTCAAATGGCCAAATTGCAATTGAATGAGGCCCTAAGTACATAATATATTTGGTAAAAAAAATGTATTATCCTCTCAAACATAGCAGCAAGTATACGCAATGAAAGCTGTGGGAATTCAGTAAGATGTTGATACTTTATCCAATATAAGATATAAAATTATACGTATGAAGGTGTTGACGTGATGGTTCTGCTTTGGCGAGACTACTGCCATGTCCATACACCTATTATTATTATTATTATTATTATTATTCCCTTCATTTGTAACGCGCCAACATATTCCGTAGCGCTATACAGGGGTAAGTTGAAGTCAAAACAATATTAACACAATGAAGAAAAAAAGAATGGAGGGCCCTATACACAATGGTCTCACTAAAGCACATAGGAAGATCTAGAGGGCATGGGAGAGGTATAGAAGGGTAATAGATGTGACGTGTATATTGGGGCTGGAGTTAATAAGCTTCTTTAAATAGATGTGTTTGAATGATTTGAGACAGGAGGATAGTGTAGTGGAGCGAGGCAAGGAGTTCCAGAGAATAGGGGCAGCACAAAAAAAAGTTTTGTGAAGCAAACAACAAATAGGACAAAATAACAGAAAAAGTTCATAACTATTCACCCCCTAAAGTCAATACTTTGTAGAGCCACATTTTGCGGCAATCACAGCTCCAAGTCGCTTTGGATAAGTCTCTATGAGCTTGTCACATCTTACCACTTGGATTTTTGCCCATTCCTCCTTGCACAACTGCTCCAGCTCCATCAAGTTAGTGGTGCCTCTTGGTTAGGTGTTGCAGCCTCTGGGGCCTTTCAAAAAAGGTGTGTATTTGTAATGACAGATCATGTGACACTTAGATTGCACACAGGTGGGCATCATTTCACTAATTATGTGACTTCTGAAGGTAATTGGTTGCACCAGAGCTTTTTATGGGATTCATAACAAAGGGGGTGAATACATACGCACATGCCAATTTTCTGTTTTCTATTTCTAAAAAATTGTTTTATGTATATATTTTGCTCATTAACAAAACATTGAACTTAACGCTGTAATGTAACAAAACAGGTAAAAAGCCAAGGGGGGTGAATACTTTTGCAAGGCACTATATATATATATATATATATATATATATATATATATATATATATATATATATATGTGTGTGTAAAATAATTACAATTTTAAGTAGCCATAGGATATTTATTGTAATCTTCAAGTAACTAGTGTGTCCCTAGAGCCTTATGATAACAGGATTGTTTTTCTTATTTCTGAAGAACGGTGGCATAGAATGTAGTCCTTTTGAGCATATAGACCCCCTTATGCCCCATCCTGTTCCTACAGTAACTGGATCTGGTATGCAATGGATACGGGTTCTAAGAACACAGTCTACATAGTTGGAATAAGTGCGCTACCTAAGGACATCACTGCGTCTGCATATCATTCATAAAATTAGCCATAGATATAATGCCAAAGACAGTAAATAAGGTCATGTGTATGTGTGAACACAGAATCATTTCTATATTTATACTTTGTTCAGGTACTGAATTGTGATGAGAAGAAAACAGTGGAGGGAGGAGAGGGGGCAGTGAGAATAACTTCTATGTCTTCATAAAGTCACAATGATATGGGTTACAGCCAAGGGTGTGACGGTCCAGAACAATTAGTCAGGGGGACAAAGACTTCTTCCGTTCCCATGTTGTTCATAATATTTAACCTCTTCCCTCCAAGGGGAAATGCAACATTGTGACTGTCTGTCTGCAGTATAAGATGTGGGTTCAGTGTATTTTTATAACAATTTCCCAACTTTAGGTTGCTTATTATGAAGTGGTTCAGATTAAATTATTGTAATGTTTAGAATTTGACACCTACCCCCTTTGTCTGCATATGATCATAAGCAAGCAGTCACAAAGATAACAGCAAACCCTACACCTGCAAAAAATGTAAACACCCCTCTTATTCATGCAAACTTCACCACAGTATCATGAAGGTATCAACAGATTAACAAAATTAGAAACTAGTTTCAGGTACTGAATTGTGATAAGAAGAAAAGATTGTAGGGAGAAAGGTGGTCGATGTTCCAATTTTAGGTTGTTTAATATAGTAAAAAGTGATGCAGATTAGACTATTGTACCAATGTAATCAAAACTGGTTTTACCTTGTTTGATAAGTCATCTCAGTTTGTGAAATCTGTTTACAATCTTCCTTTGGTTCCTATTATAGTAAATACAATTCCCCTGTGTGTGTTTGCGTCGTTCAGTTGTGTCTGATTTTCAGTGACCTCATGGACCGTAACACACAAGGCACAGCTTCATGTCCATGCTGAACCACTTGGTTTTCATAGCAGATATACTTGAGTGGGTTGCCAGTTCCTTCTCCAGTGTGCCACAGCATACAGCTCCTGGTATTCCCAGGTGGTCTCCCATCCAATTACTGAACAGGCCCAACACTGCATGTCTTCAGGGCGGTGTGACCTCTGGTTCCCTGACTGGAATTTAACCCAGCTCACAGCTGGAAAAGCAAGAAATCCTAAGCACTGGACCACCAGGGAACCCTACAATTCCCATGACCCCTCCTTAATAATGCAAATGTCTGAAAAATACCATCTACATCATTCAAAAGCGCAGTTAATACAATGCCTATGATCACCACATGTCATAGTCAACTCACACTTCATATTAATAAAAAATACTACATACAATCATGTCCAGGCCACATATGGTGAAAGAACACAGTGGCTGCTCTTATAGTAAAAAAACATTAAATTAAAGGTGAAACATGTTTAGTTTATTGTAAACTCAAGCTTCCCTTGCTATGCACTGTAACACGTGTGTGCTTTTTAATATTAAAACATATTATAGCGGTTATTAATGTATCTATATTATCATAACATGCTCAACAGTTTTGATTAAACAAAAGTTATCAGCAAAAGTTATCTTTTTAAATGTCCTGGCAGAATGTGGATATTTTATTGTAATTCATCCAAATAGTACGGACACCAAAAATAAGCTATACTTAACTTGTAAATTATTTCTAAATATTTCCCTGATTGAATCAGCATAACTGTCCCCTAATATTTTACAGTGACTACAAAATAGGAAATGGCACCTAATGTGAAGAAAAGAAGACAATATACAATGGGACCAGCATGTAATAAAAGGGATCATTTAAACAATGACAAACAAATAGGGGAGGGAGAGGGGGAGAGTCAAAGGGGAGGGAGAAGGGGGGGAAGAGACAAAGGGGGGGGAGAGGGGGGAGACACAGAGGGGAGGGGGGAGACAAAGGGGGGGAGAGGGGGAGACACAGGGTGGAGGGGGGAGAGATACAGGGGAGGAGACACAAGGGGGAGAGGGGGAGACACAGGGAGGAGGGGGGAGACACGGTGGGGAGAGGGGGGAGACAAAGGGGGGGAGAGGGGGAGACACAGGGGGAGGGGGAGAGATACAGGGGAGGGGAGGAGACACAGGGGGGAGGGGGGAGACACAGGGTGGAGAGGGGGCGGAGACAAAGGGGAGGGAGAGGGGGAGACACAGGGGGGAGGGGGGAGAGATACAGGGGAGGGGAGGAGACACCGGGGGGGGAGAGATACAGGGGAGGGAGAACAGGGGCAGAGACACGGGGGGAAGAGACACAGGGGGGGGGGGGGAGAGACACAATTTATCAAACTATATCATGCCGGGCAAGTCACTAGTACATAATAAATGTCTATCTACCTTTGTAAGCAAACTGTCTGATGCTCTGAACTATTCAGCAAGAAGGTAGATTAAATTGGTCAGTTAGTTATTATTTCCCTCTAATGCCAAATCATGTTATATGGAAATAATAGACTACTTTCTATGGCGAGAGCTTTAGTGGATGAGGCCTCTTTAGTTTCTATGTGATTCTGTGGAGCCGTTAAGATTGAGTTAAATACTAAATTCATGCTAATAACTAATAGCTGTGAGAACTTTTTGCCAATCTGATATTTTTGTGTAGTATACGTGGTAGTAATTAAGACGAGATGAAAGGTAATAATGGTGGTGGTCTTTGTGGGTGCACAAATAGTGTAGGCGAATGGGCCTAGGGCAACAAAAAAACTAAACACAACTCGGAATTTGTCCATATGAATTCTGGTAGAAAACAGTTACAAAATAGGAAACAAATAAGATTGCAATTTCAGTTAAAAAAGTGTGTAACTGATTCCTCTAAATCTTCCACAGAAGCAAAAATCCAGGCTAGGAAATGAGTGGGACTAGAGCTCTAAAAAGCAATGCTCCGCTCCTCACTGTAAAAACATTAGTGTAATAGCTTGTAATTTAGTAGTTTACCTTTAATAATATGAGGGTGTAATCTGTGTGATCTACCACTTGTGTGTGTGCGTGCGTCATTCATGGCAGAGATACTGGAGTGGGTTGCCAGTTCCTTCGCCAGTGGCAACAGCATACAGCTCCTGGTATTGCTAGGTGGGCTTCCATCCAAGTACTGACCAGTCCCAATCCTGCATGGCTTCAGGGTTGTGTGACCTCTTGGTCCCGTAACTGGAATCAAACCCAGCTCCCAGCGTGAAAGCACCAAATCCTAACCACTGGACCACCAGGGAACCTATCTGCCACTACCTTAAGCCTGACTCTTAACTCCTAACTCCTGAATCTAACCCTAAATCTAACCCAAAGATCAAATTTAACTAAGTCTCGGCAAGCCACCTACTGGCTGTTGCTGCCACTGCTGGTGGGGACAAAACAGGAAATGTTTTAAATATGGCTTTAATGCTTAGTTTGTATGTTTAATGTTTGGTACAAAATCTAATATTTAGCACAGTGACCAAATGACCACTATATTCCTACATTTAAAATAAACTCTTTTGAAGAATTACATCTGAAAATCTTCAAAATGTTTAAAAAAATTAATGCAGCCCCTGGTTTATTAACTTTTATATGCGCTTATACTGCTGTGGAATCTACTCTCTCTTTTTAGTTTCTGCCTATCAACTTACTGTGGTGGGAGAAGGAATGAGCTGTGGAAATGTGGCAACTAAAACTGCTAGTAATTTCAGTAAGACTAATGAAAAACATATTTGATAACAAGTACACACTCTCCAGAAAAAAATAGCAGACAGAAGCAGCTTAAAAAAAAGAAAATGGAACGCAACAGTAAAAATAAATGTATATAAAAGATGTTAATGTAAAAGCTGTTTTATTTTGCATTCTAAAGACACCATCAAGTTTAGTTATTCAAAAGATCATATAGGAAACTAGAGTTTTCCTCCAAAGAGAGAAGCTGCTCAGGTAACATATACACTACAGGGCAGAGTGATAAGGAAAGAACAGGGGCCGCTTTATCTGGCACTTACATTATAATGAGTCATAAGAAGGAGAAACTTCAGGTTAAATTGCAGCAATTACTCAAAAGAAACAAAAAGGCTAATGTTCCAGGGCTTAACGCTTAACGCTTTTTAGTAAAACAATCAGGAATATATTGGAACAAATTGTATTAATATTATTAAAAATGAAAAAGTGCAGCATAAAAACACCATATATGAGTATGCACTCAGAAAATGCCACGTAAATATAGAAGGTTACTATGTCCCTCTGGGGGAACCTCCTATCTGGAAGGCTAAGAAGCCCCAAAACTGCCTACTGGTCACTAATATAATTGGGAGTAAGGTGCCTATAGAAGATAGGAAAGAATACTATGTGCCTCGAAGGGAGCCTCCTGTCTGGAAGGCTAAGAACCCCCAAAACTGCCTAGTGGTCACTTATATAATTGGGAGTAAGGTGCCTTTAGAAAATAGGAAAGAATACTATGTGCCTCGAAGGGAACCTCCTGTCTGGAAGGCTAAGAACTCCCAAAACTGCCTAGTGGTCACTAATATAATTGGGAGTAAGGTGCCCATAGAAGATAGGAAAGAATACCATGTGCCTTGAAGGGAGCCTCCTGTCTGGAAGGCTAAGAACCCCCAAAACTGCCTAGTGGTCCCTAATATAATTGGGAGTAAGGTGCCTATAGAAGATAGGAAAGAATACTATGTGCCTCAAAGGGAACCTCCTGTCTGGAAGGCTAAGAACCCCCAAAACTGCCTAGTGGTCACTTATATAATTGGGAGTAAGGTGCCTTTAGAAAATAGGAAAGAATACTATGTGCCTTGAAGGGAACCTCCTGTCTGGAAGGCTAAGAACCCCAAAACTGCCTAGTGGTCACTTATATAATTGGGAGTAAGGTGCCTTTAGAAAATAGGAAAGAATACTATGTGCCTCGAAGGGAACCTCCTGTCTGGAAGGCTAAGAACCCCAAAACTGCCTAGTGGTCACTAATATAATTGGGAGTAAGGTGCCTATAGAAGATAGGAAAGAATACTATGTGCCTTGAAGGGAACCTCCTGTGTGGAAGGCTAAATCACCCTAGCCAACACTCTTGTCTTGTGGCTCCCAGCAGTGTTGTCACAGACAAGTGTGGTGTGACATAACCCCTGTTCTGGGGTGTGTCTGTGCCTAGGCATACAAGGCCATAGGTCTAGGGCAGCACATCTTCTAGGGCAGCAGGTTGTCTGATGATACCTGTGCAGTGTCATAATGTGTGTACATGGACAGAAATATCTCTATATATATAGTGGCAATTCTGATGTGAGCGATGGTGGAGCTAGTGGATGGAGGGCCCCGCTGTAAAATAATTTGGGGCCAACTTGCAACTTCTCAGTCCAATAAAAAAGCAAAAAATCAGATTACTTCTATAAAGTAATTATCTGCTATTCTCATCTAATAAATTAAGATTTATTATTTACTGCCAGTAGCAGAGTAGTGTGATAAAGACAAACACAGGAGTTTTTTTAAGAAGATAAAATGGGTAGAATAGATGGACCCTTTGGCCCTTATCTACTGTCAAATCTATGTTGCTAGGAATTAGGCAGTAGTACGTGTGCTGTTATTTACTTAACTGATTATATTCTTTGTCTGTTATGCCCCAAATTATTTACCCACAAAAGGAATTTATATGTTTCTAGTTTAACTTTCCATGTTGCCAAAATCAGTAAATCTTAGGCTGCTTTCTTCACACTGACCAGGAGAGGGCACACCTTGATAATGTAGGTTACATACACAGTATCTGAGCCTCAGGATTATGGTGAGGTTGGCTTTCTGACCGTAGAGTGCACCATTTTTATGTATTTACTGATCAAACAGTTATTTGGCATTGGGCTTTACTTACTGATGTCTTAGAGATACCTGGAACATTGGTCACCAATTATTATCAATAACCCTTGGCAGCGTAACTCATGAACTATTTAAACTTTGACTGTTAATAAAGGACCATTGTAATGACCCATGAACAAGCACTAGGTGGTTTAATTATGCACTGATCAATAATAACATTTATATTGAGCTATTTATAGTAGAAATATTCAGTATTAACTTCCTTCTATAAGGTCTATAGGCGGCTTTGTTTAGAAGGTACAAGATTGTATCAACATAATACTCTCCATTGACTGGAGACTTCTTGTCTTAAAGTCCATTCCCTTAGCAACAAGGATTGTTGGTGGGGACAACCTGTGAATGAATGTTTGGCCTCTTATCTAAACCTATTATTCTTAAAGAGCATTACATTGTCTTTCAATCCTCACTTCCCCCTTGATGACCTTAACAGGGTGGAGACAATCAGGTCACCTTCTAGAAAGGCTGATGTTTGAAAGTGAATTTAAAACTGAATATTGCTATTATCTTGTTCTGGATCACTACCTTGATGTGGTGAAGGAGCTTGTGTATTTCATTTAAGGTCATCCAAGATGGGCAAGTCATAGGAGAAGCGTCAGACACATCACGGGCCAGTCGAGAAGGAACTGGCAACCCACTACAGTATCTTTGTCGAGATAACCTTATGGAAAAGCACAACCAGAGACATAATTGTACCTGGCATGCTGAAGTTTATAGGGTCACGGAGAGTGGGATACTACTGTACAACTGAACAACAACATATTGCTATGATATATTAATCATTAATTAATTGCAATAATGATCAGTGCATAATAAAATCATACTAGCTTCTCTTGGGTATTACAGTGCACCTTGCAGCTTCATCTAACACAGGGGTGGAAGACAAATTCAGCCTTGAAAAGATTGCTGAACACACAAAGCTGTGTAATAATAACATGATGAGAAAGGCCATCTCTGGTGCACACATAACAGGAAAGGGAAAATATATTGTTATGCTTGTGTGTGAATATATATCTAGGACAGTGCATATATACTGTTATATCTAATTAGGATATGCTTAATAGGACAGTTAATAAGACATTAGGCCCTGATAGGCAGAAGTCATACAGCCCTATTAAATTCCAAGCCCGTAGCGGCACGTGGGACCCATGATATTTTGTTACAGAGCTATTAAATTAGACATAAATCCTGCGGGCTACGTTATGGGCTACGGTATTACATGTGGAGGGAATTTAATAGGGCTGATAGTATGGTATTTTTTATGCTACTACATGCAAATGGATGCAATTTTATTTATAATTCTCTCTCTATCTCTATATATACATTGCCCTTCTGGATCGCTACCTTGTCATGGTGAAGGGGCTTGTGTACTTCAATGAAGCTGTGAGCTATACCATATAGGGTGACCCAAGATGTGCAGGCCAAGGCAAATTGGTCAGACAAATTGCGGTCTACTGGAGAAGGAACTGGCAACCCACATAACAGAGGTGCTTTGCGTGCTGTGGTCCGTAGCGTCAAGAAGAGTTGGACACAACTGAACAACTAAACGACTACGACAGATCTAAATGTAGGGACACAGTAAGATACATACGTTCTGTCGCACCAGCTTTCCGCGGTCTTTTTGAGAGAACACCTAAATGTATTTAAGATGCCTCGTTATAACAGTTTGTATGTCCAGGAATATAAATAAGCAACGCAGGGCACGGGGCAGCAATAATGACAAATACGGGACAATACTGGATTGCCGGCTCTCCACAAGAACGCATACTGCTAATATCTGCCCCGGCCCAAATAATCTACACTGAATTATTATGCAATTCAAGACTATGCCCCAAATTAGCACATGGAGCTGCGCGAGGCCCAAACCACTGAGTCTGCGAAGTATATAACACATTGACAACTTCATAAGCCATGGATGCTTGTATTGTAGATGTTAGTTTGCATGGAGCCTAATGCCAGGTTATCCTACTGGGACTAGCTCTTCTGTTTAGTCCTGTTAGGTGTCTTTCAATAGAACCAAATATGACTCTTATCTGTACCACATATTCCTTTTAGGTATCTAATCTCGTTAGGAGAAAAAGCAAATGCCTGCTGCCATTAAATCAAAATTAAATGTGATAGTTAAGCTTAAATACTGTATTTATTTTAAATTTTGTAAAAACATTCTACATTGTATCAAGTCAAGTTCTTCCTAAGAATATTTTAAATATGACAGTTCAATCTTCCTGTTATTCTAAATCCTGTATACCTTTGTGCATTAGATGGGGTTGTTAAGCATCTTATATTCCAGCTCCAGATGAAAGCTAAAAAGATATATTTGTGATAAAAAATGACAATACCTTTACTAGTCTGTAAGAAGACCTTGCAGACATGGGGCCTCATTCAAATGTGATTTGGCCATTTCAATAGGGCTCTATATAAGCACAGAGCATATTTTTTTACAGAAGTTTTTAGTTAGTGAAGACCTTGCTTTTGTATACAAGTTCACTAACTAAAAACTTCTGTAAAAAAAGATGCTCTGTGCTCATATTGAGCCCTATTCGATTGCCCAAAATGCAATTGAATGAGGCCCATGGACTCTTGCCCACTTATGTCAGATTCCACCATACTTTCTGTTGGACTTAAACTGCAAATGTATTGTAACATATCGCCACCTAGTGGACAAGCGATCACATGACACGACACAGATGTTCTTGTTCAGATCCACACAGCAAGTCAGGACAAATGACTGAACAAATTAAAATATTTGAACTGTTCACATGAATTTCCTTTGCCATAAAATAAACAATACTGCTGTGCCAAAGACAACCTTAGTAGTTATGTAGTTTTATTATTGTATTTCTTTTACTGTAAGATGAATATATTTTGTTCTTGTCTTTCATACTTAAGCAATATGGATCTGACCTCCCTTAACCTTTCTTTCCTCATTTTTTCACATCACCTGCAAACTTATATATATATATTTACCGTATTGGTCCGAATATAAGCCGCACCTTTTTTCCGATTTTTGAGCTTGCGAGTTAAGGGTGCGGCTTATATTCGCGACCGTAAAAAAATCATTGCCGATTTGCAAACTTTACTTGTTACGGGTGCGGCTTCTATTCGCGAATGCAAAATGACTGCCGATTTGTGCGATTGATGATTTTCATGCTTTAGACTGCGGTATTGAATAGCGATTTACGGTTTTAGTGATTCTAACATCCTGTAAAGCCTGTAACCTGCAAAAAATGCCACAGTGCTAATTAGAAAGCCTGTTTCTTGCAATGGCTGATCACTTTGAGAGTCTTTTTCTCTCCAATATTATGGGTGCGGCTTATATTTGAGTACTATCTTTTTTCTATTTTTTTCTATCCACAGGTATATGTCGTTCTTCAGAGTGACTGCAGCCTATCCACAGGTATATGTGGTGCTTCAGAGTGACTGCAGCCTATTCACAGGTATATGTGGTGCTTCAGAGTGACTGCAGCCTATCCACAGGTATATGTGGTGCTTCAGAGTGACTGCAGCCTATCCACAGGTATATGTGGTGCTTCAGAGTGACTGCAGTCTATCCACAGGTATATGTGGTGCTTCAGAGTGACTGCAGCCTATTCACAGGTATATGTGGTGCTTCAGAGTGACTGCAGTCTATCCACAGGTATATGTGGTGCTTCAGAGTGACTGCAGCCTATCCACAGGTATATGTGGTGCTTCAGAGTGACTGCAGTCTATCCACAGGTATATGTGGTGCTTCAGAGTGACTGCAGTCTATCCACAGGTATATGTGGTGCTTCAGAGTGACTGCAGCCTTTCCACAGGTATATGTGGTGCTTCAGAGTGACTGCAGCCTATCCACAGGTATATGTGGTGCTTCAGAGTGACTGCAGTCTATCCACAGGTATATGTGGTGCTTCAGAGTGACTGCAGCCTATCCACAGGTATATGTGGTGCTTCAGAGTGACTGCAGTCTATCCACAGGTATATGTGGTGCTTCAGAGTGACTGCAGCCTATTCACAGGTATATGTGGTGCTTCAGAGTGACTGCAGTCTATCCACAGGTATATGTGGTGCTTCAGAGTGACTGCAGCCTTTCCACAGGTATATGTGGTGCTTCAGAGTGACTGCAGCCTATCCACAGGTATATGTGGTGCTTCAGAGTGACTGCAGTCTATCCACAGGTATATGTGGTGCTTCAGAGTGACTGCAGCCTATTCACAGGTATATGTGGTGCTTCAGAGTGACTGCAGTCTATCCACAGGTATATGTGGTGCTTCAGAGTGACTGCAGCCTATCCACAGGTATATGTGGTGCTTCAGAGTGACTGCAGCCTATCCACAGGTATATGTGGTGCTTCAGAGTGACTGCAGTCTATCCACAGGTATATGTGGTGCTTCAGAGTGACTGCAGCCTATCCACAGGTATATGTGGTGCTTCAGAGTGACTGCAGTCTATCCACAGGTATATGTGGTGCTTCAGAGTGACTGCAGCCTATTCACAGGTATATGTGGTGCTTCAGAGTGACTGCAGTCTATCCACAGGTATATGTGGTGCTTCAGAGTGACTGCAGCCTTTCCACAGGTATATGTGGTGCTTCAGAGTGACTGCAGCCTATTCACAGGTATATGTGGTGCTTCAGAGTGACTGCAGTCTATCCACAGGTATATGTGGTGCTTCTGAGTGACTGCAGTCTATCCACAGGTATATGTGGTGCTTCAGAGTGACTGCAGCCTATCCACAGGTATATGTGGTGCTTCAGAGTGACTGCAGTCTATTCACAGGTATATGTGGTGCTTCAGAGTGACTGCAGCCTATCCACAGGTATATGTGGTGCTTCAGAGTGACTGCAGCCTTTCCACAGGTATATGTGGTGCTTCAGAGTGACTGCAGCCTATCCACAGGTATATGTGGTGCTTCAGAGTGACTGCAGTCTATCCACAGGTATATGTGGTGCTTCAGAGTGACTGCAGCCTATCCACAGGTATATGTGGTGCTTCAGAGTGACTGCAGTCTATCCACAGGTATACGTGGTGCTTCAGAGTGACTGCAGCCTATTCACAGGTATATGTGGTGCTTCAGAGTGACTGCAGTCTATCCACAGGTATATGTGGTGCTTCAGAGTGACTGCAGCCTATTCACAGGTATATGTGGTGCTTCAGAGTGACTGCAGTCTATTCACAGGTATATGTGGTGCTTCAGAGTGACTGCAGTATATCCACAGGTATATGTGGTGCTTCAGAGTGACTGCAGCCTATTCACAGGTATATGTGGTGCTTCAGAGTGACTGCAGTCTATCCACAGGTATATGTGGTGCTTCAGAGTGACTGCAGCCTATCCACAGGTATATGTGGTGCTTCAGAGTGACTGCAGTCTATCCACAGGTATATGTGGTGCTTCAGAGTGACTGCAGCCTATCCACAGGTATATGTGGTGCTTCAGAGTGACTGCAGCCTTTCCACAGGTATATGTGGTGCTTCAGAGTGACTGCAGCCTATCCACAGGTATATGTGGTGCTTCAGAGTGACTGCAGTCTATCCACAGGTATATGTGGTGCTTCAGAGTGACTGCAGCCTATCCACAGGTATATGTGGTGCTTCAGAGTGACTGCAGTCTATCCACAGGTATACGTGGTGCTTCAGAGTGACTGCAGCCTATTCACAGGTATATGTGGTGCTTCAGAGTGACTGCAGTCTATCCACAGGTATATGTGGTGCTTCAGAGTGACTGCAGCCTATTCACAGGTATATGTGGTGCTTCAGAGTGACTGCAGTCTATCCACAGGTATACGTGGTGCTTCAGAGTGACTGCAGCCTATTCACAGGTATATGTGGTGCTTCAGAGTGACTGCAGTCTATCCACAGGTATATGTGGTGCTTCAGAGTGACTGCAGCCTATTCACAGGTATATGTGGTGCTTCAGAGTGACTGCAGTCTATCCACAGGTATATGTGGTGCTTCAGAGTGACTGCAGCCTATTCACAGGTATATGTGGTGCTTCAGAGTGACTGCAGTCTATCCACAGGTATATGTGGTGCTTCAGAGTGACTGCAGCCTATCCACAGGTATATGTGGTGCTTCAGAGTGACTGCAGTCTATCCACAGGTATACGTGGTGCTTCAGAGTGACTGCAGCCTATTCACAGGTATATGTGGTGCTTCAGAGTGACTGCAGTCTATCCACAGGTATATGTGGTGCTTCAGAGTGACTGCAGCCTATCCACAGGTATATGTGGGGCTTCAGAGTGACTGCAGTATATCCACAGGTATATGTGGTGCTTCAGAGTGACTGCAGCCTATTCACAGGTATATGTGGTGCTTCAGAGTGACTGCAGTCTATCCACAGGTATATGTGGTGCTTCAGAGTGACTGCAGCCTATCCACAGGTATATGTGGTGCTTCAGAGTGACTGCAGTCTATCCACAGGTATATGTGGTGCTTCAGAGTGACTGCAGCCTATCCACAGGTATATGTGGTGCTTCAGAGTGACTGCAGCCTTTCCACAGGTATATGTGGTGCTTCAGAGTGACTGCAGCCTATCCACAGGTATATGTGGTGCTTCAGAGTGACTGCAGTCTATCCACAGGTATATGTGGTGCTTCAGAGTGACTGCAGCCTATCCACAGGTATATGTGGTGCTTCAGAGTGACTGCAGTCTATCCACAGGTATACGTGGTGCTTCAGAGTGACTGCAGCCTATTCACAGGTATATGTGGTGCTTCAGAGTGACTGCAGTCTATCCACAGGTATATGTGGTGCTTCAGAGTGACTGCAGCCTATTCACAGGTATATGTGGTGCTTCAGAGTGACTGCAGTCTATCCACAGGTATATGTGGTGCTTCAGAGTGACTGCAGCCTATTCACAGGTATATGTGGTGCTTCAGAGTGACTGCAGTCTATCCACAGGTATATGTGGTGCTTCAGAGTGACTGCAGCCTATCCACAGGTATATGTGGTGCTTCAGAGTGACTGCAGTCTATCCACAGGTATACGTGGTGCTTCAGAGTGACTGCAGCCTATTCACAGGTATATGTGGTGCTTCAGAGTGACTGCAGTCTATCCACAGGTATATGTGGTGCTTCAGAGTGACTGCAGCCTATCCACAGGTATATGTGGGGCTTCAGAGTGACTGCAGTATATCCACAGGTATATGTGGTGCTTCAGAGTGACTGCAGCCTATTCACAGGTATATGTGGTGCTTCAGAGTGACTGCAGTCTATCCACAGGTATATGTGGTGCTTCAGAGTGACTGCAGCCTATCCACAGGTATATGTGGTGCTTCAGAGTGACTGCAGTCTATCCACAGGTATATGTGGTTCTTCAGAGTGACTGCAGTCTATCCACAGGTATATGTGGTGCTTTAGAGTGCCGGCAGCCTATTCACAGGTATTTGTGGTGCTTCAGAGTGACTGCAGTCTATCCACAGGTATATGTGGTGCTTCAGAGTGACTGCAGTCTATCCACAGGTATATGTGGTGCTTCAGAGTGACTGCAGTCTATCCACAGGTATATGTGGTGCTTCAGAGTGACTGCAGTCTATCCACAGGTATATGTGGTGCTTCAGAGTGACTGCAGTCTATCCACAGGTATATGTGGTGCTTCAGAGTGACTGCAGTCTATCCACAGGTATATGTGGTGCTTCAGAGTGACTGCAGTCTATCCACAGGTATATGTGGTGCTTCAGAGTGACTGCAGCCTATTCACAGGTATATGTGGTGCTTCAGAGTGACTGCAGCCTATTCACAGGTATATGTGGTGCTTCAGAGTGACTGCAGTCTATCCACAGGTATATGTGGTGCTTCAGAGTGACTGCAGTCTATCCACAGGTATATGTGATGCTTCAGAGTGACTGCAGTCTATCCACAGGTATATGTGGTGCTTCAGAGTGACTGCAGTCTATCCACAGGTATATGTGGTGCTTCAGAGTGACTGCAGCCTATTCACAGGTATATGTGGTGCTTCAGAGTGACTGGAGTCCATCCACAGGTATATGTGGTGCTTCAGAGTGACTGCAGTCTATCCACAGGTATATGTGGTGCTTCAGAGTGACTGCAGTCTATCCACAGGTATATGTGGTGCTTCAGAGTGACTGCAGTCCATCCACAGGTATATGTGGTGCTTCAGAGTGACTGCAGTCTATCCACAGGTATATGTGGTGCTTCAGAGTGACTGCAGTCTATCCACAGGTATATGTGGTGCTTCAGAGTGACTGCAGCCTATCCACAGGTATATGTGGTGCTTCAGAGTGACTGCAGTCTATCCACAGGTATATGTGGTGCTTCAGAGGGACTGCAGTCTATCCACAGGTATATGTGGTGCTTCAGAGTGACTGCAGCCTATCCACAGGTATATGTGGTGCTTCAGAGTGACTGCAGTCTATCCACAGGTATATGTGGTGCTTCAGAGTGACTGCAGTCTATCCACAGGTATATGTGGTGCTTCAGAGTGACTGCAGCCTATTCACAGGTATATGTGGTGCTTCAGAGTGACTGCAGTCTATCCACAGGTATATGTGGTGCTTCAGAGTGACTGCAGTCTATCCACAGGTATATGTGGTGCTTTAGAGTGCCGGCAGCCTATTCACAGGTATTTGTGGTGCTTCAGAGTGACTGCAGTCTATCCACAGGTATATGTGGTGCTTCAGAGTGACTGCAGTCTATCCACAGGTATATGTGGTGCTTCAGAGTGACTGCAGTCTATCCACAGGTATATGTGGTGCTTCAGAGTGACTGCAGTCTATCCACAGGTATATGTGGTGCTTCAGAGTGACTGCAGCCTATCCACAGGTATATGTGGTGCTTCAGAGTGACTGCAGCCTATCCACAGGTATATGTGGTGCTTCAGAGTGACTGCAGTCTATCCACAGGTATATGTGGTGCTTCAGAGTGACTGCAGCCTATCCACAGGTATATGTGGTGCTTCAGAGTGACTGCGGTCTATCCACAGGTATATGTGGTGCTTCAGAGTGACTGCAGTCTATCCACAGGTATATGTGGTGCTTCAGAGTGACTGCAGCCTATTCACAGGTATATGTGGTGCTTCAGAGTGACTGCAGCCTATTCACAGGTATATGTGGTGCTTCAGAGTGACTGCAGTCTATCCACAGGTATATGTGGTGCTTCAGAGTGACTGCAGTCTATCCACAGGTATATGTGATGCTTCAGAGTGACTGCAGTCTATCCACAGGTATATGTGGTGCTTCAGAGTGACTGCAGTCTATCCACAGGTATATGTGGTGCTTCAGAGTGACTGCAGCCTATTCACAGGTATATGTGGTGCTTTAGAGTGACTGGAGTCCATCCACAGGTATATGTGGTGCTTCAGAGTGACTGCAGTCTATCCACAGGTATATGTGGTGCTTCAGAGTGACTGCAGTCTATCCACAGGTATATGTGGTGCTTCAGAGTGACTGCAGTCTATTCACAGGTATATTTGGGGTTTATTCTGTCCTGTAACACACTGATCCCTGACTTCAATTGATTCAGCATTCATTTTAAAAAGGAAACCACTTTTTCCACATGCTTTTACATTCTCAATGGCGATGTCAGTGGCTCTTTAATATCATATATTTACCATACAAAAAACAACGCTTGTAATAAATATTACACTCTCTTTTAAATGTATGTTAGAAAATATGTGGCTACTTTCCGGGGCGGCTTAACCCTATTCAGAGCACAGGGTGAGGCCTTATATATATTACACCACATATAAGTTGTAAGTAAAGTGTAACACCTGCATGGGTTCCTTGGAAAAACTACATATAGTTGTTAAAGTCAAAGTGAAGTTTTATTTTTTACAAATCTAGTAGTATTATTTTACTTTTATATCATTAAGGAGAAGCAAAAGACAACAAAATACAGGTCAAATAACAAAAATGACACCAAGAATATAACAATTAAAATAAAAGCTATAAAAGATATGGAGTCGTGGGATGATACTATAATCAAAGTGGGATGATGTAGTGTTATGGACCATCAAAATGTACAAAATAGAAGTAATGAAACAACTAAATGCTTCTCATTGCTAAAGAAAACTGTAACCCTACTGAGAAATTCTTAGCGGCTTATACCAATATGACTGAAAATGCTTATTATTTGAATCTGATTACAAAGAAAGAGCTAAAATATTTATCTGTCAACCTTCCAAAACAGCAACCTTGCAAAACAGCAACTTACAAAAATATGGATAATCTCCCCGGATGACCAATAGTCGTAGGGAGAGGGTCTTTATGTGAGACGGCAAGCAGATACTTAGATATGTGACTCAGACATCTCTTGTATGATTTACCTTCTTACACAAAAAGGGGTTAGATATATTTTTGAATAAAGAGGGCATTCAAGGCTATCCTAGATAACTAGAGAAGGAATATTGATCCAGGGAGAAATTTGATCGCCAGTTTCTGGGGTCAGGAAGGATTTTTTTTTCCCCCCTTACGAGACAATTGACAAAGTGTCAATGTTTTTTTTTTTTCTGTTTGCCTTTTCTGGATCAATTAACAATTATTAACAAATAGTTCACATATTAAAAGGATCAGAGCTATCTAAAAAGGTGGAACTTGATGGACTAACACTCCTTCAACCTCAAATACTATGTAACACTGTAAGAGATACCATGCATATTCTCGATAAACTAGAAAATATTCAGATTGATAATTCCACACGATTAGTGACGTGTGCTTTTATATATATATATATACTAGCGACTTGCACGTTAAAATTGATGGGGCAATAAAATTATAAGGCAGGTAATGCTGTTTGCCACAGACATTCATTTTTTTGGTGGTCTGAGATCCTTCGACGCTCATTGCGAGCCTCTTGGTTGTTGTATTTTTTTTATCAGAGGCGCTTTTGCGATTATTGTAAGGTCTGCGCTGATCTGTTTTCTGCGCTTATTGCAATGCTGTGCACTGGTGTAGTTTGTGTGCTATGAGCAGCGTTGGCGCTCGTTGTGAGGCGTGCGGTGAATGGCTTTTGCGTTTATTGCGATAGTGTTTTGTTTTGCTTTTATGTATTTTTGTATGCTTATTAAATAAGTAATACATTAATAAATTAATATACTTTACCCATTTGTAAGTAATATATGCAGCAAGCAATGTGCTGAAGAGCTGACAATCTGTTTTGATGTTCCTGCAGCATACAGTGTATGTTTGCACTGTTGTGGGGCTGAGATGTAAGTGTCAGCAATGTGTGTAGTGTAAATAGGCTGCATGCGCGAGGGGAAGCCATTAGGGTAGCTGTGTACTTCTGCATTCTGTAAGTTAGTGTTGTAAAATGGCGGAGAATGTGTATGTGGTACGCGGCTGTGGATGATGTAGCGTCCTTGCTAAAAGTGTATCTTGTACCTCGTACGTCTTTTTTGGAAAAGCTGTATGTGCATGGTGGTGTTTTGCGCCTTTAGGGTCGTGTAGCCTCGTTTTCGTTTTTTTCAGAGCTCGTAATGTTTTTTTCCTGCGGCTCGTAATTTTTTGTGTAAGCCGTATTTAGTCATTGCGTGTTAGATGTATTTTTTGTGTTAGATGTATTTTTTCAAAGTCCAGCGAGCTTGCTAAGCGTGACAACGTTTCATACTTTGACAACTATTATATGTGACATAATAAAATTAGTAATAACAGTAATAACTGTTTTTCTCGGAACTCTGAGCTGGAAGCAGGTTTTTTAACTGCTTTAGACATTCAGATGTGAACACAGATGTACTTTTTATTTACTGTACTACTGTACAGTGGAGGGCTTCTATCGCTCTTTTGCCCACCATATTATAAATGATTGTTGTGGTGAACTACCTACTCATAATTTCCACAACACAGGCTGAGATCCCGCTCCATGCTGATGATAGCCAGTAAGCTTGAAACAGCTGTACATGGATTGGATACTCAGCCTGTGTTTATTCCAACCTTGGCTTTGCATTAAAGCTGTGTAATACAGCATGCATAAGCTTAAAGGAAGCCATGTTTGATGATGGCTACGGAATGAAGAGCGAGGCATTTGTGGGCATATTTGTGTGTCCCAGCTCAACTTCCCAGAATGCAGTGTAATAACTGTCTTTTTCGGAACTCTGAGCTGTAAGCAGGTTTTTTAACTTGCTTTAGACATTCAGATGTGAACATAGATGTACTCTTTATTTACTATATATATATATATATATATATATATATATATATATATATATATATATAAGTACAGTATCCACTATAATAGCTATGAGCTTGTGAGTAAAGCCTGTGAGGTGCATTCTGCGCAATCGTTCCTCACAAGTTACTACTGCAGACAAATTGAGCAACTGCGTATGTGTTGCAAAATCAGGTGCGTCGTCTTGCTCTGTAGAGAGGCAGAGAGAGAGGGAAAGAGAGAAAGGGATAGAGGCAGAGAGCGAAGAGGGAGAGAGGGAGGGAGGGACAGAGGAAGGGAGGGAGAGAGGGAGAGAGAGGAAGGCCAAGAGGGAGAGAGAAGGAGGGGAGGGAGAATTACAGAGAACACACACTGCGCAGAGAGAGGCCACAGACAGAGAGTGCACACATAAAGAGAGGGCGCACAGAGAGTGAGAGAGGGCGCACAGAGAGAGAGAGAGAGGGCGCACAGAAAGAGAGAGAGGGCGCATAGAGAGAGAGCAGACAATTGAATATAACATATGATACCGTCATTTATGACGGGCAAGTTACTAGTCAGTCAAATTAGATAGAATTAACTATACTTAAGGAAAAAACAAAAACAATCTGAAACTCAGATTATCACTACTTTCTCATCCCAAACATAAAAATGTAAACAGATTGTGTGGAATTTCTGGCTTATTGTATTAGCAGATGAAATATTACAATATTTTTTAACATGTCTCCCCCAATTTTACATTTAAGAGAGATTTAAAATATATAATAGTCATAAGTCACTTTGAAAAAAGAAAAAGTAAACAACTGTTACTTAAAGGTTCCATCCAATGAGGAGGTTGTAGCATGTGTTATCACATGCAAGAAGACAAATCTATGGTAGATCTTTGTGGTCAAATACAAAACATAAAAAAGTAAATTAATTGCAAAATGGATAACTTGATAAATGGTATATATTGTATGTGCAAAATTGTGTATGTAGGGATGACCACCAGGGATTTGAGAAGAAAAACACAAGAGCACAAAAGTAATATTAGGTTGGCAGAAACCAAATAACAACGGTTGCACGTCATTTTAAACAATACCACTACTGTAATCCAAAACATCAAGTATGTTGGCATCTGGAACAAGACAATCCACTGTGTTACAATGTTTCCTCTTACTTCCTTCTTCCTTATTATCTCCTGCCTGTTTCTCAGACTCTCCTCAATTTCTCCACATCATGTCTCAAACTGTATAACCATCTCATCCTCTTTGCTCTCTTCCCCTCTTCCCACAAGCCATTCTCCTCTCCTCCTTCTTCTATAGTCAATAAGCAGAAACATTTCTGTATGTCCCACTCTCATCTCCTCTCACTTTCACTCCTTATATTGCTGGCTGATGGAGATATATCTCCTAAACCAGGCTTCTCATCTATTTCCACTTTTTATCAGGCACACTTCAGCCCACAGGCCAACAAACACTCAAAATACCCATCACCTGTCACAAACGCCTCCCCTACGGCACTATCACATGTTGGCTTACACTTCAGTCACACACCTAGACCTTGGAATAAGCAAGGTGGAGGCGTGGGCACATTACTTTCTTCCCGCTGCTCATTTAATTGCATTCCCCAGGTTCCCTCCCTTCAGTTCTCTTCTTTAAAAGTTCACACTATATGCCTCTTCTTCCCACCTATCTGCGAGTTGCTTTGATCTATCTCCCGCCTGGACCACACTCTCAATTTCTGGATAATTTTGTCACCCGGCTCCCTCACTTAGTTTCCTCCTTAGACATTGACACTCCCAAAGCTGCAAAATTTCTCGCACTTATCTTTTGGCCTCTAGTCTATCAATGGATAAAATCCCCTGCTCCCGATGATGGGCACACTCTCAAACTCACATTTGCCAATCACTGCACTATCTTCAACCTTATCATCTCCCCTGTCCCTCTTTCAGACCACCATCTCCTAACCTACAGTCTCACAACTCCAATCTTTGACCTTCTTCATCCTGGCTACCAGAACCCACCGAAATCTACAGTCACTTAACTCACAACATCATTCTAATTTGCTACAACCCCTTCTCAGTCGATACAACTTGACTCTAAATTCCACCTTTGACCCTCAAGCTCCTATAACCACAGGCAGAAACCTTAGCTATCACCTACAACCATGGCACACTACACAAACATGCTACATCCAAAGGTGCTCTCTTACTGTTGAACAATTATGGAGGAATTCTCGCACTTCACCTGACTTCCTCCACTACAAGTTTATCCTATGTTTCTATCACTATGCACTCAATCTTGCCAAACAGCTCTACTTCTCCACACACCTATATCCATCATTAACTTCTTTGACCCTGTATCAGAGGATGAAGTCTCTAGTCTTCTATCAACTTCTCACCTTACAGCTTGTCCACATGATCCTATTCCATCGCAGCTGATCCCTTCCCTCTCTACCAGACTTATCCCAACTCATCTATTCAACATTTCTCTAAACACTAGCAAGTTTCCATCACCTTTAAAACATGCCATAATTACACCCATTCTTAAGAAACCCTCATCTGATCCAGCTTCTGCACCTAATGACTGCCCTATCGCTCTACTTCGCCTGGTTTCTAAAATGCTTGAGAGTGTTGTCTACAATTGCCTTACCCAATTTATTTTCCAATCTGGCTTCCAGCCCCAACACTCCACAAAGACAGCTTTCACTAAAGTCACTAATGAATCACTCACCTCTAAGTCAAAGGGTCATTTCTCTATTCTAATGCTTCTGGATCTCTCTGCTGCTTTTGACACAGTTGATCACCCTCTTCTTATCCAAACTCTCAACTTTCTTAGCATTCGTGTCACTGCTCTCTCTTGGTTCACATCTAATATAGAAAATTTAACATTTAGCGTCTCCTTCTCTGGCACCTTTTCTATGCCTCACCCTCTAACTGTTGGTGTACCCTAAGGCTCAATCCCATGACCCCTCCTTTTCTCCATCTATACATCCTCCTTTGGCACCATAATAGGATCGTTTGGATTTCAGTATTAGATGACACTCAAATCTACCTTAGCACCTGAACTATCCCCCTCTCTTCTATTTCAAGTCGCCAACTGCCTCTCTAGCATATCCTCCTGGGTGTCTGCCTGTCAACTGAAGCTCAACATTTCAAAGACTGAGCTCCTAATCCTCCCACCCTGTTCCATAGCTTCCACTCCTCACCTATCTCTCACTGTTGACAATGCCATCATCACTCCCACCTCCTAGACCCACTGTCTTGGGGTTCTACTGGATCCTGCCCTCTCTTTCATTCCTCTCATTCAATTAATCATAAAACCTTGTCATTTTCAGCTAAAAAATAGCTCCAAAATATGTCACTACCTTACACAAGATACAACTAAAATTCTAATTCACTCTCTTATCATATCTCACATTGACTACTGCAACACTCTCCAATCATTATTGAACGCTTCTGCTAGACCATACTCAATGCTCAGTGTCTGCAGCACCTCTCTGTCAGTCCACTGACTTCCCATAGCCTCCAGAATAAAATCAAAAATGATAATGTGCCTTTTATATCTCTGCTCTTGTCTCAAAATACTCTCCCACCTGCATTTTTGCTCTGCTAATGACCTTTTTCTTCACTCCTGTCGTATCACCTTCTCTCACTCCCACCTTCAGGACATTTCTTGTGCTGCTCTTATTTTTTGGAACTCCTTGCCTCGCTCTACTAGACTATTCTTCTGCCTCAAAACCTTCAAAACTTTATTAAAAAAGCATCTTTTAAAATAATTGTATCACCTTAAGCCTTAGCCTTAATATGCACAATGCATCTATCACTCTCCTGTACCTCACCCATACCCTTTAGATTGTAAGTTTGCAAGTTTTAATGCTAAGAAAAGAACTGTGTACGTTTAATTGAAAGCTCAATAACAGGGCCCTCCATTCTTTTGCATTGTGTTTTGACTTGTACTTAACCCCTGTATAGCGCTACAAAACTCTCTATGACCCCTTCAACTCTCCATGACCCCTCCATGACCCCATGGACCACTGCACACCAGGTACATCTGTCAGTCACTGCCACTCTGAGCTCCATCAAGTTCATGTTCATTTCTTCATCCAACTCTATCAGAGTCTTCTCTAGGGAATCCTGCCTTATGAGATGGCCAAAAAATTAGAGCTTTAGCCTCATGATCATACCCTCCAGTGAACATTTTGTCTTGATTTCCTGAAATACTTATTTATTGGGTCTTCTTGCAGTCCAAGGTAGTTTTCACAAACACCACAATTCAAAGTATCAATTCTACAGCGCTCAGACTTCTTTATGGTCCAACTGGCACATCTGTAGGTTACTACTGGGAATACCATAGTTCTAACTATGCTATTTGATTATATAATATCTGAACTTTTCACTAGTTTGTCCAAGCTTTTCATAGCTTTTCTTTTGCTAGGAACTGAGATTGTCATTTGCCATGATCTTCATCTTTTTAATGTTGAGCAGCAGGCCAGCTTTTGCACTCTCTTCTTTTACGCTCATCAATAGGCACTTCAGCTTATCCTCACTTCCAGCCATGGGTAGTATCATCCGTGTATCTGAGGTTGCTGATATTTCTTCCAGCAATAATTATTCAGGATTTGGATTCCCCCAGCCCGGCCTTTCACATAATGTACCCTGCGTATGAATCGAATAAATAAGGTAACATGATACAAACTTGTTGAACACCTTCTCCCATCTTAAACCATTCTGTTGTCCCAGCATCATCTTGCAGAATAGTTCTATTGGGATTCCATCAACTCCTGCATGCTTGTTAGCAGCAAGACATCCTAGGGCCCATCTCACATCGCTCTCCAGGATGCCTGGCTCCAGCTCATTGGATAAACTATTGAGGTCATCACTGCTGTTAAGATCCTTCCTGTATAGATATTCAGTGTATTCCTGCCAACTCTTTTTATTTGATCTTTTTCTGTTAAGTCCCTACCATTTTTTGTCTTTTATGATGCCCACTTTGACATACCTTTGACGTGCCTTTGAGATCACCAACTTTTTTGAAGAGATCTCCTGGCTTACCCATTCTGTTATTTTCCTAGCTCATTATAAACTGTCTCCTTGTCTCTTCTTGCAATCCTCTGGAATTATGCATTCAGTTGGACAAATATTTTCCTATCTCCACTAACGTTCACTTTCCTTCGTTCCTGTGCTACCTTCAAAGCCTCATCAGATAGCCAATTTGTCTTCTTAGTTTTCTTTCTTTTGTGGACATTTTTTGTTGTTTTTTCTTGGATAATGTTTTTCTTCAGGCATTCTGTTTTCCATGTCTAGTCCCCCAAATCTATTCTTTACTTCCACTGCATATTCACAGGAATTATTATTTATTTCATATCTGCTTGTTGGCTCGTTAAAAATAAAAAATAATAAAAATCCAACTATTAGAGGTGGTGATATTAAAGGGATGTTACTACAAAAGGAAACAAAGTAGATTTATGTAGTAGATTACCCTAGCAGAATGAATTAAAACAACAATTATACAGTTTATTTAAAGCCAACAATTTGTTTCAAAGAATGATAATGATCGGGATATTAAAGAATGTGTTCCATCAAAAAAAATTCCTGTTTATTTTTATTTATATCAAGGTATGTAAATATGGTGTAGCTCTAGGAGACAACCATTGACAGTTTCATAGTTTGTTGGATGACTTGAAATTCAGATAGTATTCCAACGGATACTTTTTACTTCTTTTGATCTAGTGATAAATAGCAGCTTGTATGCATAAAAGATTCAATGTCACTTCCTGGAAGGATCTTGTATATGTCAGGTGGATTAAGTACCTGTCCAAGAATTTAAATCAAGAATTATAATAGCATATACTGTAAATAGGTACGCTTGGATGATTAATGTATCCTCCGGTTAAAGATGCAATAAGATCTAACTTTATATTTGACAGAACAAATATACCATACAAATTATATTTTTATGACTGTTCGTCGAACTATAAATCGTATTTTGAGGATTTAGAAGATATGAAGTATAATCAATTTCTTGTGGTCTCTAAAAATTTAAAGTGTAAGGAAAATATTTATATATATATATATATATATATATATATATAATATTTATAAAATCTACTATCCTTGGTTTAGAAGATTACCTATGAAGTGATAAATAATAATAATATAGAAGAAATTACAGGCAACCAAAACTAGTAAAGGGTTACCATGAAATAAGCAAAATGTAAATACTCAACTAACTATTCAATTTATAATGATAAATTCATTAAGTGCAAAATCAAAATAATAATCATTAATGGGGTGTTATATATGTTTATAATCAATGGGGAACAGTGATGTCATCATGGAGGTTGGTCTTTAGATCTTAAATAGGTCAACATTTTTGCGCTGTTTCTCCTTGATAAAGCCGATAGGGTGAAATGTGCAAGAAAGAGCAGGGCCCATTAATGCGTTAACTTGGATATCCCCTTATTATAGTCTCAACTATTTTTCTATCATTATGGGTTTACAATAGAGACATTTTAAAGCCTTACCAATGCCAAGGTATTCTATTATTGACCAGTAAAGGAGTACAGATAAATACCCATTGAGCCCCATACTGTGTATGTTTAATAATACTAGGGTACACCAGTGAACAAAGACTTTTTCCAATATTGGTGATGTAAATATTTGATAAATCAAGTATTTTAATTGCAACATTTACTATGATTTTTTAATAAGCAACAAAATCATTTTGTGCAATTACATTTTAGCACCTCTTTACTAACTACTGTTTTGCCAGTGACTTGTTTGAAATATTTTTTTAATATAAGAATTTGGTTTATATAGTTTTAACATTTATTAATAAAAGTTAAATTTAAGTAACCAACAATGTGTAACCACAGAATGCACCAATTAAAACCTTTTTTTCTCTTTCTTGTAAACTAATAAATGAGAATGAATCTACTCAGCTTCTCAACTCATCTTCCATTGCTATAAATTCATCACAGGCATCTAAGCAGTCAGGCTATAATTAATCCCACTGACATGCAATAAAAATGTATTTTCTGTGAAATGCATATAAGGCATTATTATTGAAAATGATTATGCAAATGTAGCCTTTAGGCTGTAATGTGTGTGTGAAAGCAATAGTACATGAACAGGCTTTGTAAATGTAACCATGGACACTGCAATCTATTAGTATGGCCTAAAACTAAGATTGTCAGTATCACCCAATACTAATATTGACACCCCTTCCTGTCCTCTAACAGGTTGGGCACAGGAGTTGGTATGCTTCTCTCTATCATGCTACAGTCTACACTTCCTATTTTTATCTGTACTAAACTGCACTCATACACCAAGAGACTTTGGATCTGCTTATTATTAGGGGGCTTGATAAGACTTGTTACAGTCAAAACTATCCCAGCAGGATCCTACAGAGTCTCTCAGTACCTCTCTGCAGCCATCCAGGAGAACAGGAGCAAAATAAGAGACACACGATTTCTATATGTCTCCAGAAGTTAACTGTTTTATTCGCTTCCCAAACACCAACTAACTACAGACAAAACACGAAACAAAACCACAAACCAACATTCCTTCCTCCCCCCCACTGACCTCATTGATCTGGTATAAATCGGTTGTCATTAGAGGGGGAGTTAGTTTTTTTCCCTTGCTCTATCTACAGCCCCAAAGGACAATAAAACTAAATTAAACGTTATGACTGTTTCTTTGATCATGTCTGAGGGGCTAGGATGAGGGTAGGGAGTTATATCTGGGAATAGCATCAGACTATCACATGAACCATTTCTGCCATATCAATAACAGCATATACATTGTAACCAAGAAACCATGGCAGTAACTACATACACACATTACATACATGACAGTAACTATACTTACACATTATTTTAAACATGACACAGAATACAGTAATATTGCATGGAGAATTGCATACAGTATACAGGATGAGGCAGGGGTCTATGCTATAAGAAACATGAAGCATGGTGGCAATATAATTCCCCTACCCATTTTCCAATGGAGTAGTCTGTTTTTTATAGGTAGCTCACTGGGCCAAATTCCAGGCCCTGGAAAGGGGACTGTGACATAAGTTTTGTAATTGTACTGTTTTGTAGGCATTTTCTCTTAAATTTATATTAAGTGAAGAATAATTTTATTCCATTGTTTTACGTTAATAGATATATTATGTTCTTTTTCCCAAGATAATTTTATATTTTGGTTGATCAAATAATTATAGATAATAGAAATGTTTGTTTACCATTAGAGTGATGTATTCAACAGTTTTCAAATCGTGTTTTCATGACTAAATTATTGTTTTTCATAATGGAATCCATAGTTTCATGTATTATATCTAAATTAAACCATTCTTTTTGTGGAGATTTAAACTGTTCTTTGAATACATCTGGGATTACAATTATTATTATGGTTTATTTCAGTGGCGGCCCGTCCATAGGGGCGTCGGGGCAAGCGCCCCCCCAAATATTTTCATGACCCTGCAATAAAAAAACACAATAATTTATTAGTAATAAAAAACAATTAAATATAATGTGTACATCAGCATTCAAGTGTTATTACAGTAATAAATGAAGCAAACTATTCCCTGGGACACTGTCACTTTAAGATAACCCCTTGCCCTTGTGTGTATATACATTAACTGCTGTGTATCCATTGTAGCTTTATCTGCATCACTGTGTGATCATATTACACTACACTAGTAACCTTTAGACTCTATGAATGAGCCCTGACCGTTAATGCATTCCGCCCACCAAGCACAATGACGCTATGCATGGGCAGTGATAATGGATCCATTTCAATGACTGACAGTCTTCCATCATTGACCAATCAATGATGGAAGGCTGTACAGTTGTCAGGAGAACCACCTAAACCCACCCAGACCGTTATCTCAGAGCGCCCGCCAGCTAATAGAGCCTCGAGTTTACTTTTTGATTGACAGCCCCTGTTAATAAAACCACCATAAGCCAGGTCCCATCCCTCTTTTCGTTTCCTGCTCCCGCTGAGACTGACTGAGACCTCCCTGGCTGAAACTACTCACTCAGACTGACCCAACCTAACAGTAAGTCCTAACTGCCCTGGCCAAACCCCTAGTCCCCCTAATAAAAGGATCACACACCATGGGGCCTGTGCCACCCCCATGGGGCCTATGCCAACCACCGATCACCCCCCCCTGTAGGCACATCGGGGCCTGGCCAACCCCCACCCCAACCTACCTAACTACCAACCCACCTACCTACCCCCTGACCCAGTGACCACACCTGACCCCACTCTGACCCAACTATCAACCCACCTACCCCCCTGACCCAGTGACCATACCTGACCCCACCCTGACCCAACTACCAACCCACCTACCTACCCCCCTGACCCAGTGACCACACCTGACCCCACCCTGACCCAACTACCAACCCACCTACCCCCCTGACCCAGTGACCACACCTGACCCCACCCTGACCCATCTACCAACCCACCTACCTACCTACCCCCCTGACCCAGTGACCACACCTGACCCCACCCTGACCTAACTACCAACCTACCTGCCTATGCTAACACTATAGTTAAACACAACCCCCCCCCCATATTTTTATTCCATTTTTAGAAGTAACAGGCAATGTATCTTTAACATTGCAGTAAAAATAAAAATAATAAATTGCCTGTCACTTTTAAAGATAAAATAAAAATAAGGGATGGGGAAAAAAAAACAATAATAAAGTAAACAACAGCACATACTTACCTGTCAAATTGACCCCTCCAGCGGTGGCCTTCTGCCCTGGATAGTCGGGCATTCCAATAAATTTTGATTGAAGCCCATGTCCTTCCATCTTGATAGAAGCCCTTGTCTCCTCATCTTGATTGAAGCCATTGTCCATCCATTCTGGCCCATTGCAAGAGGCCTCCACCTAAAAAAAAACGTCGCTCTAAAAAAAACAAAACACAACAATCTAACGGAGCTCCTCCTACAAGGAGCTCCCCCCGCAACTAATTGATTTTTTCCCACGCTCCGCCTTTTATACTATTTTTGAAGGACTCTGATTGGCTGACATTTTTTGATTGACATTGATTTCAACCAATCAGAGTCTTTAAAAAATTAGCAAAGCAGGTATGGAAGCCTGTAAGGGCAAAAAAGGTTAGTGTGAACTTGTATGACCCTGTATGTATTATACATATTACAGGGCTATTTATGTTATATACATGTTACAGTATAATATCCTGTAACATGTATAGCAAATAAATAGCACTGTAATATGTATAATAAATAATGTCTAATACAAATACATGAGCAATAATCAAATAATTAATAAAGTACATCAATTATTCAATTAATAAATATCAATTAATATATTTTTTTGTTTTATGTATATTGCTTTATGTGTGTGTGTGTGTATATATATATATATATATATATATATATATTGATTGATTTATATATTGATTGATTTATATATTGATTGATAGATATATTGATTGATATATATATATTGAGATATATATATATATATATATATAATTATATCTATATAATTAATTATATATCTTTTACAGACCTTACAGGTTTATAGTTATGTACACACCCCATTTTGTTTGGTATCCTGGCACACTTTTCTCTTATTCCTAGGATTCGTTCCTGCCTAGCACTCTGCCCTCACATACACATCTCATCTCATCTTTCTTTTACCGCATTTCTTTTCCTTTCTACTGGGTGGGTTAGCTTTTAGACATTGGGGGCGACCTATTTAGGTCTCGGATTGGTCATCGGCGTTTTTCTATTTTTAGATGTATTTTTTATTAAAGATGGTCTCTGTTTTTATTAGATTTTAGTACCACGAACCAATCCAGTCTCTCTATTGAGCCACCTTTTGGACTCCCCCCCCCCCCCTTTTTCCTTCTTCATTATTATTATTAGTACTATATATATATATATATATATATATATGTCAATATATATATATTTTTTTTTGTTGGTATTTTTATTTCATTTTTTTAATGTACAGTTTGGGCCTATATGGTTTTGATTGGTTATTTAATGTTTTTAAGGTGCGGTTGGGGCCTATATGGTCACACTTGGTCTTTTAAGGTTTTTAAGGTGCGGTTGGGGCCTATATGGTCACACTTGGTCTTTTAAGGTTTTTAAGGTACGGTTGGGGCCTATATGGTCACACTTGGTCTTTTAGGGTTTTTAAGGTGCGTTTGGGGCCTATATGGTCACACTTGGTCTTTTAAGGTTTTTAAGGTGCGGTTGGGGCCTATATGGTCACACTTGGTCTTTTAAGGGTTTTAAGGTGCGGTTGGGGCCTATATGGTCACACTTGGTCTTTTAAGGTTTTTAAGGTGCAGTTGGGGCCTATATGGTCACACTTGGTCTTTTAAGGTTTTTAAGGTGCGGTTGAGGCCTATACGGTCACACCTGGTCTTTTAAGGTTTTTAAGGTGCGGTTGGGGCCTATACGGTCACACTTGGTCTTTTAATGTTTTTAAGGTGCGGTTGGGGCCTATACGGTCACACTTGGTTATTTAATGTTTTTAAGGTGCGGTTAGGGCCTATATGGTCACACTTGGTCTTTTAATGTTTTTAAGGTGCTGTTGGGGCCTATATGGTCACTCTTGGTCTTTTAAAGTTTTAAAAGTTACGGTTTGGGTCTGGAACGTTCTAACTTTTTTTTTTGTTGTTGTTTTCTATCACCCCCAGGTGCAAACTATCTGTGGAAGCAGATTTGTTTGGACTCGTTGGTTGACTTACTGAATGTGAATACCCCGAGAAGGAGAGTCAACTGTTGGTGAGTATATGGTCACACTTGGTTATTTAAGGTTTTTAAGGTGCGGTTGGGGCCTATATGGTCACACTTTGTCTTTTAAGGTTTTAAAAGTTACGGTTTGGTTCTTGAACGTTCTAACTTTTTTTTTTTTTTTTTGTTTTCTATCACCCCCAGGTGCAAACTGTGGAAGCAGACTCACTCGTTGGTTGACTTACTGAACGTGAAGGAGAGGAGAGTCAACTATTGGTGAGTATCATTGCTTTCAATTTTCTGTCCATGCGTATAGGTGCAAATTCGATGTTGATGTAGTCTTGTCACATGAGGGTTTGCAATCTGTAATGTATACCAATGAATTCAACACACTGTTATTTTAAAGTAATTTTGAGACATAATATAAATTAATATACCGTGATCTATTTCTTCTATTGGTATCAGAAATAAATACTATTGACTCTCTACTTGTGAAGCCTTTCGGCACCCTAACCTATGAGGAGAAGGTGGAAGTAAAACGGTTAGGACCTGACCAACCAGAGATAAATCTGCAGCAAATCGCAAGAGATAGAGGGAAGCAATATATCCGTACTTTTAATACTGAATAGTACAAGAAGAACAACTGGCTTTGTGGAAGCGTTTCTAGGAAGTCCTTATATTGTTTTACATGCATCCTATTTGGTGGTGATGCTGCTTGGACCAAAACTGGAGTGACTGACGTCAAACATCTAGCAGATAAATTGGCGAAACACAAAAGTTCTAAAGCTCACTTGGATAACAGGATCAAGTTTGAGATGCTTGGACAGGCGAACATTGCAGTTCAACTGGACCAAGGATACCAAGTCAGTATTCAAAAACACAATGAAGAAGTGGCTAAGAACCGGTAAATCCTTTCCAAGATAATTGATTGTGTTCGCTTTTGTGGCGCTTTTGAACTGGCATTAAGAGGACACGACGAGAGTGAAACATCGCTAAATCCAGGAGTGTTTCGAGGCCTGGTGGATTTGGTTGGCAGTATCGATAGTGCAATGGAACAGCATTTGAAGACTGCAACTGTGTTTAAGGGCACGTCCAAAACCGTGCAGAATGAGATACTGGACTGCATGCATGAAGTTATTAAGGAAGTGATTCACCAAGAGCTTAAGGAAGCCCAGTTTGTGGCAATCAAAGCGGATGAAACAACCGATATTTCCGCTAGGACACAGTGCGTTGTAGTCTATCGCTACATTGACAAGAAGCATCAAGTGGTGGAAAGATTTGATGGCTTCACGGAAATGAAATCAACGGATGCAGACTCGATTGCTGCTGTTGTGCTGGGAAGTCTGAATACTGTTCTCCCAGAGCCAGAAGACAAGAAGAAACTCATAGCTCAAAGCTACGATGGTGCCAGTGTGATGCGTGGAGATCAAGGAGGAGTTGTAAGAAAAATAAAAGACGTGTACCCGAACGCACACTACGTCCATTGCTATACTCACCAACTGAACCTAATAATGGAGCAAGCAGTTTCAAGGATTGGAAGAGTTCGAGTTTTTTTTTCCAACATAGGCGGCATACCATCTTTTTTTTCACGCTCTCCAAAAAGGACTGGAGTTCTGGATGAGGTAGTTGGTAGAAGACTTCCAAGAGGTGCACCGACACAATGGAACTTCAACGTTAGGACCGTGAACGTCATCTACGAGAACAGAGATGCGCTACTTGAGTGTTTCCAGACAATTGAAGCATGTCTAAACTTTGATCAAACATCTATACGTGAAGCCGCAGGTTTCATTTGATTGCTGGAAGACAGGGAGTTCCTTTACTTCCTTAAATTATTTAATTTATTAATGCCACATGTTGATATCCTCTATAGTCAGCTTCAGAAGCGAGACACGGATACTGTTTATATCCACAAAGTCACAGAAGACTTTGTCTCAACCTTGAGCCAACTTTCAAGAGAGGTATGTGACATAGTGTTGGTTCATGCAAAAGAACGTTTTTCATTTTCAAATCACCTAGTCAGTGCCAAACTTGTTCAAAGTGACTTGTGTACAACCCATGACACTTGCTTTCCAACCCAAGCTCTGGAAGACACCGTGCAAGCATATCCAATACTGAAGAAGGAACAATTACACACTGAGCTGTCACTTCTGTATGGGAAGACAGATTTTCATGCTTGTACAAGTGCTGTTGCTCTGCACAAACTTTTACATCAATTGAATCTGCAGAATGATTTCACAGAGACAGTGAAATTATTAAGAATCCTGATTACAACACCGATGACCACTGCAGAATCAGAAAGATGCTTCTCCACATTGAAGAGGATAAAAACCTTTTTAAGAAGCACCATGTCCCTGGAGCGGTTGAATGCATTGGCGATGCTCTCAATGGAAAAGCAACTGATTTCCGAGATCCCAGACTTCAATGAAAAAAACATTGAGATGTTTTGTTCTTTGAAAGATCGCTGTGCAAAATTTAAATACAAGTGATTGAAGCAAAGAAGAATGTATACCCCCAGGGTGTGCAAAGATAAACTGCGTTAAGCAGCACCACCTCACTACCAAACATAACTAGTGATAAGTAAAGTATGAACGGTGTGTGGGTGTGCATATGGAAGGAGCTATGAAAGGTGTATGCACCAACTTTACCATCAATTTAATCTGCATAATTATTTCACAGAGACAGTGAAGCTATAAGGAATCCTGCTTACAACACCGAAGACTACTGCAGAATCAGAAATATGCTTCTCCACATTGAAGAGGATAAAAAGGTATTTAAGAAACACTATGGCCCTGGAGCGGTTGAATGCATTGGTTTGAAGGAATTGGAGGCACCTTCAAGGGTAAGTAAAGTTCTCAGAAATGGCACCACCGAACTACCAAAAATAACTAGTGGTAAGTAAAGTATGAATGGTGTGTGGGTGTGCATATGGAAGGAGCTATGAAAGGTGTGTGAATGGTCAGTAACAATTGTTGAAGCCTTGGCGTGGCGTTACTTCTCATATGGTTATCCATATGCTAATTCAACGTGTTTGTTTGACATTGATTATTGTGTTGTCTAAACAGAAGGGAAATGTTGTTGTTTTCTTGAATCCCAAGATCCACTGGTTTGGGACTATACAGTCCTGATTGGTCTTTTAAGGTATGTTTGGGGCCTATGGTCACACTTGGTCTTCTAAGGTATGTTTGGGGCCTATATGGTCACACTTGGTCTTCTAAGGTATGTTTGAGGCCTATGGTCACACTTGGTCTTCGAAGGTATGTTTGGGGCCTATATGGTCACACTTGGTCTTCTAAGGTATGTTTGGGGCCTATGGTCACACTTGGTCTTCTAAGGTATGTTTGGGGCCTATGGTCACACTTGGTCTTCTAAGGTATGTTTGGGGCCTATATGGTCACACTTGGTCTTCTAAGGTATGTTTGGGGCCTATGGTCACACTTGGTCTTCTAAGGTATGTTTGGGGCCTATATGGTCACACTTGGTCTTCTAAGGTATGTTTGGGGCCTATGGTCACACTTGGTCTTCTAAGGTATGTTTGGGGCCTATATGGTCACACTTGGTCTTCTAAGGTATGTTTGGGGCCTATGGTCACACTTGGTCTTCTAAGGTATGTTTGGGGCCTATATGGTCACACTTGGTCTTCTAAGGTATGTTTGGGGCCTATGGTCACACTTGGTCTTCTAAGGTATGTTTGGGGCCTATGTGGTCACACTTGGTCTTCTAAGGTATGTTTGGGGCCTATATGGTTCCACTTGGTCTTTAAGTTTTTAAGGTATGGTTTTGTTCTTAAATGGTCTGATTGATTTGCTTGTTTTCTTTCAACCCCAGGTGCAAACCCTATGTGGCAGCAGATTTGTTTGTACTCGTTGGTCAACTTACTGAACGTGAATACCCTGAGAAGAAGAGCCGACTAATGGTAAGTGTCACTGCTTTAATTTTTCTGTTAATGCGTATAGGTGCAATCATGATATTGCTGTAGTGTTGTCACATGAGTTTTTTCAATCTATATTGTATACCAATGAATTTAACACATTGTTACTTTACCTTTTGACATTGCTGCATTGCTGATCATATATTTCAATGGGCTTTACAAGTATAAGGTCATTGGGCGGGGCTTATAAAGGTCATTATGACATCAGGGGGAGGGGTTATAAAATAGGTGTGGTTTGGAAAAGGGGGAGGGGCTACATTTCGCCCTGGCGCCCCTCCAACTTGAAAGTTCACCAGCCGCCACTGGTTTATTTGTAACACGACAACATATTCCGTTAGGAGCAACCCTATAAAAGGCAGATGTCACCTATTTGAAGGCAGACTTTTTCTGTTGTCTGATATGTAGGACAATTTATTTTTTCTGTGGTGTAACCTGGTCCCTTTTTGGGCCCAATTCTTTAAAGTGTTGTAATACTGAAATGGTAAGCCTTTCATTACCTGTTGCCCAGTGGGTTACAGTGGACATGGGTGGGATGTTTTTGGATTGCGACTATGGGAGCTTCCCAGTTGCCCTTTTGAATTTAAAAATTATGCTGGGCTATGTAATAAGTATAACATGGACAGGCAATGTTCATCGTTTAGTGTGAACACAGCCCAGGACTTCAATATTTCCCTGTTGGGAAAAGCCTCAGATATTCTAACTGACTTACCTATGCACAGTACGGAAATACAGAAATCCTGGACCTTTGTTTTCCTATCCTTGCTATATTCCTTGACACTTGTTTTTTTCAGTACGCTTTCTTTGTGGTGCTGTTGTAGTGCATTTGTTTACCAATATTTCTATTTACTTTAGCATTTTTTGGCATGTATTATTCATATCTAACACTGTATGTTTAAATATTGTGTTTCTCTCCTCTGGGTATTATCTACTTCCTTATTTGACAAATAACATATATGTTTTATATACTTTACTTATATTACATTTAATTTTCTTCTTCTTTCCTTACGATGGCTTTACTGTAACGCATGCTTTAACCCCTACCATAAGTCATACGAGATTCCACTGTAATGTTCCTAAAAAATATATTCTATACGTAGTTTGAAAGATATTTATTTGTCTTTTCAGTCTTTCCTGCTTCAATAACTAGTTCTCTTTTCCATCATCATTCCCAGTCCTTGTAAAGGTTCTTCGAGAGAAAGCAAAAGTCATTGTCGTTGTTCCCTTTTGGTCCTGGAGACAATAATTTCCTCTTTATATATATATATATTTGCTTCTTATTCACTCTTGACACAACAAAATCAAACATACTAGCACAGATAATCCTTAATCATTTACCAAAATATTGTATAGGTAAGGTGCAGCATTTATTAGTGATAGATCAAAGCAGAAAGAGAAAAGGGATATGTACGGATGTAGAACTACTATGTTCTTATAATTATAAGCCAAGCTTCAATTGGTATTATACCATCTATATGGCTGCATTTGATTTCAATATTTAAAACAACAACAACAAAAATATCCATAAAAAAATATGGCTTTGTGCAAAACTGAAAGATTTGATGGTGGAAGTAAACTATTCAATATCTCTGATTTATAGATCTCTTTATCTTTTATTACTGTGTCTTGAGATAATGTCTTATGCAAACAGTCAATACCAGTCTGCAGCCCTATTTTAACTATGGCATTGTGAAAACAGGATGGTATCATTGACTGCTCTAATTTGTATTTGCATTGAGCTAAAAAATTGACAGAGCGTTCACTGCTGCCTATGTCTGTGCTGCTTAATTAAGATCCCTTGAGGGCTCAATACCCAGTTGTTTCCGAGCTGCCTTAATTAACTTTATTTATGCTGGCAGCAAGGATACTGCAGGAGATTAGGCTCTGTGACATATATATAGTGTACCACTTATTCCTTTACACCTTTCAGAGCTAAACATAAAACAAATCAAAAAGCCTGCAGTTATCTAAATGCATACATAAATACATACTCGTATAAACACACTCTTGCCTATACTGATCCATAATACTTATGTGCAGCGCCTTGCAAAAGTATTCACCCCCCTTGGCATTTTTCATGTTTTGTTGCCTCACAACCTGGAATTAACATGGATTGTTTGAGGATTTGCATCATTTAATTTACAGAACATGCCCACAACTTTGAAGATTTTTTTTTTTATTGTGAAGCAAACAACAAATAGGACAAAATAACAGAAAAAGTAAATGTTCATAACTATTCACCCCCTAAAGTCAATACTTTATAGAGCCACCTTTTGCGGCAATCACAGCTCCAAGTCACTTTGGATAAGTCTCTATGAGCTTGCCACATGTTACCACTGGAATTTTTGCCCATTCCTCCTTGCAAAACTGCTCCAGCTCCTTTAAGTTGGATGGTTTGCACTTGTGAACAGCAATCTTTAAGTCTGACCACAGATTTTCTATTGGATTGAGGTCTGGGCTTTGACTAGGCCATTCCAACACATTTACATGTTTCCCCTTAAACCACTCAAGTGTTGCTTCCGTCCTAGCCTCAGAGTGGTACAGGTTTTGCTCAAGAATATCCCTGTATTTAACACCATCCATCTTTCCCTCAACTCTGACCAGTTTCCAGGTCCCGAATGCTGAAAAACATCCCCACAGCATGATGCTGCCACCACCATGTTTCATTGTGGGGATGGTGTTCTTTGGGTGATGTGATGTGTTGGGTTTGCGCCAGACATAGCATTTTTTTTGATGGCAGTAAAGTTCAATTTTAGTCTCATCAGCTAAGAGCACCTTCCTCGATAAATTTTGGGAGTCTCCCACATGCCTTTTTGCAAACTCAAAACTTGCCATTTTGTTTTTTGCTGAAAGTAATGGCTTTCTTCTGGCCACTCTGACTCAAAACCCAACTCTATGGAGCGTACAGCTTATTGTCGTCCTATTTACAGATACTCCAGTCTCTGCTGTGGAACTCTGCAGTTCCTCCAAGGTTACCTTAGGTCTCTGTGCTGCCTCTCTGATTAATGCCATCCTTGCACAGTCCATGAGTTTTGGTCGGTGGACATCTCTTGGCAGGTTTGTTGTTGTGCCATTTTCTTTCCATTTGGTTATGATAGATTTGATGGTGCTCCTGGGGGTCATCAACGATTTGGATATTTTTGTATAACCTTACCCTGACTTATACTTCTCAACAACATTGTCCCTTACTTGTTTGGAGAGTTCCTTGGTCTTCATTGGCAGTGTTTGTTTAGTGGTGCCTCTTGCTTAGGTGTTGCAGCCTCTGGGGCCTTTCAAAAAAGGTGTGTATATATAATGACAGATAATGTGATACTTAGATTGCACACAGGTGGACATCATTTCACTAATTATGTGACTTCTGAAGGTTATATGGGTGCACCACAGCTTTTTATGGGCTTTATAACAAAGGGGGGGAATACATACGCACATGCCAATTTTCTGTTTTCCATTTCTAAAAAATAGTTTTATGTATATATTTTTCTCATTTCACTCCACCAACTTCGACTATTGTGCTCTGATCCATCACATAAAATTCAGATTAACAAAACATTGAATTTAAGACTGTAATGTAACAAAATAGGTAAACAGTCAAGGGGGCTAAATACTTTTGCAAGGCACTGTATAGTGTACCACTTATTCCTTTACACCTTTCAGAGCTAAACATAAAACAAATCGAAAAGCCTGCAATTATCTAAATGCATACATAAATACATACTCATATATACCTATACTGATCCATAATACCTGTGTACATTAGTAATGCTGAAGTATGCAAACCCATAAAGCACATATTCACTGTACATGCATAATAATACAATACATTTTTATGCACACCTGTACTACAGTTAGTGGGAGATGTTTTTGATTGCTGAATTGCACTTTTGCAGTGTGGGATACTGCTTCTTCTACCTGCTCTTTTGCCTTATATATTTGGATGAGCCTATTTGGGATGAAATTGAAGAAATAAGCATAATCATTTTTGCATGCCCTAGTGCATTGACAATAATTTTTTGGATTGTGCTTAGGTAGTAACCACAGTAAATGTAAGACCCCCTCCAATATTGCAGCTGTTTAATATATACACTGATTTATTTCAAGTGCAAAATACTGTAAGAGCACTCTTATAAATCACACTTTACAGAACCAGTGCCATGAAATTCTGAAAACCTGAGCCACAGTTGTTAAATGAATATTACTATAAATCCAGTAGGTTTGTTATTAGGCATTTTAGTACATATGTTTGTGCATCTATATGCCAATAAATACATTGCATTTAAGCACTATTCAACTTACACTATTTTTCAATTAAAATTTAAACTGACATTTTCTGAAACAGTTTACAGTGTAAGTAGGGAACTTATTGTATTCTCCACACACTCTGGCTGGTATTCAGTATAGATATAAATCTTTGCTATTCCAATATTATTTAAATTCATTACGTATGGAAGCAGTATGACTTGGTACACCACATGTAAAAAAAAGCAGCATATCCGTACATTAGTACTTTATCATAAACTGACTGCACTTTGTGCTATGGTGCCCTCTACAATCCAGTTTATGTTAATGGAAATTAAAGGAAGGGGTTGGTCAATTCCAAATACTTATCAAGGACATGTGTATTGGTACAATATTAAAAATGCATGTACTAGTGCTTTACCTATTAATTAGAACAATACACAAATTAAGGTAAATATTTGTATTATTCCTTCCCACACCAAAATCAAGTATGGGCTGTATATTTTCAACCTAACAAAATTACCGATTTTTTTTTATATCACTGCACTGATTGAATTGTGAGCACCGGACACAACTGAATGACACAAACACACATGTGGGCATCATACTTCACACAAACACAGTTCTCCTTATATTAATGTTTTTAGCTTGCATTTGAGGAACAGTAAAATAGATATTGTGTTATGATCCCCCTGACCACCAGTCCTTGGGACTAATATGATCTGCCCAGGATGGTTAGGATTTTGAGGATGGCCATTATCCTAGCTACTTAAAGACTCCTATCAGGACTACCTCCTGGGCATATGTTGTTGTGGAACTGGGCTCAGTATGTTTTATTGTTATTTAATGTTATATTAAGGTGATTACCATATGTATGTTAGTTACTGTGTTATGCTATGCTGTGTTATGTTATGTTATGTTGTGTTAGTTACTGTATGTTATGTTATGCTGTGTTATGTTGTGCTGATTTCTGTATGTTTAATTGTGTCCAGTGTATAAGGAGTTACCTGGCAGTTAGAATGTTGAGGTAGCCAGTAACTGACAGTTGAGAGTTATATAATCAGTTAGTCATGTAATGGTGTGCTGAGAACAAGCCAGTCTGAGGGCAGTCTGTGATGCTTCTGACAGGAAAGAAATGAGGTAACCCAGCTATTAGTGACTCTGAGAAGCTTAATATACAGTACCTTGCAAAAGTATTCACCCCCTTGACTTTTACCTATTTTGTTACATTATAGCCTTAAGTTCAATGTTTTGTTAATCTGCCATGAAGACCAAGGAATTCTCCAAACAAGTAAGGGACAATGTTGTTGAGAAGTACAAGTCAGGGTTAGGTTATAAAAAAAAAATCTAAATCTTTGATGATTCCCAGGAGCACCATCAAATCTATTATAACCAAATGGAAAGAACATGGCACAACAACAAACCTGCCAAGAGATGGGCGCCCACCAAAACTCACTGATCAGGCAAGGAGGGCATTAATCATAGAGGCAGCACAGAGACCTAAGGTAACCCTGGAGGAGCTGCAGAGTTCTACAGCAGAGACTGAAGTATCTGTACATAGGACGACAATAAGCCGTACGCTGCATAGAGTTGGGTTTTATGGCAGAGTGGCAGAAGAAAGCCATTACTTTCAGCAAAAAAAAACAAAATTGCACATTTTGAGTTTGTAAAAAGGCATGTGGGAGACTCCCAAAATGTATGGAGGAGGTGCATTGGTCTGATGAGACTAAAATTTAACTTTTTGGCCATCAAAGAAAACTCTATGTCTGGCACAAACCCAACACATCACATCACCCAAAGAACACCACAGTGAAACATGGTGGTGGCAGCATCATGCTGTGGGGATGGTTTTCAGCAGCCGGGACTGGGAAACTGGTCAGAGTTGAGGGAAGGATGAATGGTGCTAAATACAGGGATATTCTTGAGCAAAACCTGTACCACTCTGTGCGTGATTTGAGGCTAGGAAGGCGGTTCACCTTCCAGCAGGACAATGACCCCAAACACACTGCTAAAGCAACACTTGAGTGGTTTAAGGGAAAACATGTAAATGTGTTGGAATGGCCTAGGCAAAGCCCAGCCAATCCAATAGAAAATCTGTGGTCAGTTTGCTGTTCACAAGCGCAAGCCATCCAACTTGAAGTAGCTGGAGCAGTTTTGAAAGGAGGAATGGGCAAAAATCCCAGTGGTAAGATGTGGCAAGCTTATAGAGACTTATCCAAAGCGACTTGGAGCTGTGATTGCCGCAAAAGGTGGCTCTACAAAGTATTGACTTTAGGGGGGTCAATAGTTATGCACATTGACTTTTTCTGTTAATTTGTCCTATTTGTTATTTGCTTCACAATAATCCTCAAGCAATCCATGTTAATTCCAGGTGGCGAGGCAACAAAAGACGAAAAATGCCAAGGGGGGTGGGGGTGAATACTTTTACAAGGCACTTTATTTTTATGGAATAAGATATCTGGACGATATATATGTATCCGAATCCCCGGTGGAGATAGGATTAATATATATATGGAAAAAAGATATCTAGGAGATATATATGTGTCAGAGAAAATGGCTGCCCTGATCCTGTACAATTACTGAAGTGTGTATAAGCTCCTAATAAAAGGGGAGGAAACCTATCTAGAAGATATATATGTATATGTCAACATTCCTAGAGAAGATAATAATGAAGTGGATGTTATGATGCCTTGCAGATGAAACCTTGTCAACTTCATACAAAATCCAGAAGACACACAAACTGTTACAGAATGTTATCAGTTCAAGTTTAAATATACATCTATTAGACCTGGTATGAAGTTTCCAAAGCAATAAAAGCAGTTCCTGATTTTTATAACGCTGAGCCTGCATTCATATTTTTAAAGGCTGCATAAAGAGTAAGGGCATTTTAGATACATCAGCTGTCTTGGTGAAGGGATCAAAATAACCTGGTGGATATGCTGAGTAGATTTAGCCACAACAGCCTTATCAAGCCCAACTGAAGAAAGCAGATCACCAGAGTGGGATTTTGTGGAACTACAGCTTTCCCTCCAACATGAAAGTTTATTTAAAAAATATTATGTCTGCAGCACCTTTCTGCCAGTCTTCCATACCTCCAGAATAAAATAAAAAATCATGACCCTTACGTATAAAGCCTTCAACAACAGTGCTCTTGTCTCAAAATATTCCCACCAATCACCATTTTCTCTCTGCTGACCTTCTTATCTCCTCTCTTATCACCTGCTCTCACTGCTGCTTTCAGGATTTTTTGTGTGCCACCCCTACTTGATGGAACTCCTTGACTCAGTCCACCAGACTGTCTTCCTGACTCAAAACATTCAACAACGCACAAAAAACACATTTGTTTCAAGATGCTTATCACCTTTAGCTCTAATATGCATAAAACATCTATCACCTTCCTGTATCACACCCTAACCATTTATATTGTTAGTTTGCGAGTTTTTAATTTTGTAAAGTGCTTTGGGGAAAGCATTATGTATGTTAGATTTTTTGCAGTGTGTTAAAATAAATGTTCTGCCTTTTATGTAACCCCTGTATAGAGCTACAGAATATGTTGGTGCATTACAAATAAAGGATAATAATATTAATAATTAAATTGTAATGTTGTTGCTTGTTTACTTAACAGATACTTGATTATTTTGTGACTTTATTCAGCTATCTGCATATTGCAAGGAATGCTTTAATTGTGCTTAGAAAGCTATAGGATAGTTGGGAACTTTTGTTCAATTACAATGCCTCCAATCCTTTAAAACCTTGCTAAACTCTCATCTGTTTAAAGAAGTTTATCATGGTCAGCCTTAAAATGCGCAATACTTTGTACCTCACCTTTCTATACCTCACCCATAACCTGACTGTAAGTGTTCGAGTTTTCAAATTGATTGGGCGTTTTAGAGAAAGCACATTGTATGCTTGATTTTAAGCTCAATATCAGGAGCTCCTATTTTTTTGTAATTTGTTAAAATTATTTTTGACTTTTACCTACCCTGTTTAGCGCTACGGCATATGTTGGGTGTTACAAATAAAGGTTAATATTAATAATAATAATAATAATAATAATAGTATTGAAAACTATAAAAGGCATGGTTGGTTCTATTAAAAAAGGGATGTATAGGCGTGCTGGATGTTTGTAAATATTTTTATTCTGCACAACTTGCACATATTAGAATCTGGCATGGAGAGTTTCTAATTCATCATGAATTTTTCTTTGTCATGTAATTTTTGTTAATATCAATCCTCTTACGCAGTTTAGAGCATTTATTAAATGTATATTCAGATTCAATAGTTAGCGGTAAAATTGTTGCTCTCCTATCTTCAGTTTATTTCAAACCCTGACATCTTATCTGTCAAAATAGTTCTATTAATATTATCCTTTATTATCCTTTATTTATAAAATAGGCCTCCATTCCATGGCTTCAGTAGGGACACTTGTAAAGCTGACTTATAGTTTTGGGTGCTTTTATAACCAAATTTGCAGAGCTATCACAATACTTCCATAAAAATAATTCACTTTAATTTACTGATTTGTACCAGGTGGCTTTGCCTGTAGCTCTAATGGGCCGCAGACTGAATAATGTATACCTGTAGGAGAGTCTGAAGTTTAGTAATCTCCATAGAAAACTAACCTGCATATGCTAAACTAACCATAACATCTTCTTATATCTATCTATCTATCTATCTATCTATCTATCTATCTATCTATCTATCAATCTATCTATCTATCTATCTATCTATCTATCTATCTATCTATCTATCTATCTATCTATCCATCTATCCATCTATCCATCTATCCATCTATCTATCTATCCTTCTAAATGCAGGGAGGGGGGGGGGGGGATAATAAAGTAAAGCAATACATTTAAGACCCAATGCCTATGACCTTGTATAAATCAGTTTTGACTCGGCTTTTTCAAATACATGAGTAAAAAAGGTTTGTAACGAAAACTATATAAATTGGTTAATTCTGTTGAAAGAAAAATGGCAAATATAAAAATATTGAACATTCTCAATTAGAAAATTCTTATAAGCAAAAGTAACTATACGTATATAGTATAGTTTAAGATTACCGCCAGGGAGACTTTTTTTTAGCAATATTAACTCTAGCACAAGATTAAGTAATGAAGGTAGATTGACAAAAAAACATTACGAATGTCAGTATACAGTAAAATGCATTTTCCTATAGTACACTTACACCTTTGTAGTTTGTAATAACAAAGAAACAGGATATGTTTATTTTCAAAAGTAACTAAAATATCTTACAAGGTTGTGACTGAAGCTCTGCGGCTCCAGTAAGGACATTTCACAGATTTGATTGTTATTAGTAGTGAAGGTTGCTATAAATGAGAGGATTCAGTCATGTAGAAACAGACAGAGCTGCAGGATGCATTCCCGTATAATGGCAGATCACTCCCAACGTATAACCAGATGCCACAATCTATGCAGAGACATTATCCATAGTAAGATATATGTTGTCACATGGCACATCCAGTACTTCTTTATAGTGTCTCATCACACAAGCAAAGAAGACAAAAGTGTAGACTTGACCCATGCATGATCCATTTAGGCTAGGTAATAAAATAACGGACACAACAACTGAAGTTGGGAGAAACAACGGGCCACAGCTTTATTAAAACATTTGTAAACAACAAACCATAACTTATTTAAATGAACTATTTTAGTCCTTTCTTTCCGGGGGAGGAGCCCGGCCACGAACAGTGACCTCACGCTTTGAGCCCTGCCCAAAGCCCCAATGCTTATCTTTAAGCACGCCCTGTGAGGTGGGGCCACCGCCCACTTAGGCCAGTGGGCCGGGCAACTCACCTTCCGCCACGGAGCACGCGAGGGACGCCTCCCGAGTCTGCGATCCCCCCCTGCTGGACATCAAAGCAAAAGCCCGTAAAACGCTCTCCCTAAACTCCAACATCATCAATTCATATCCTATTTCCGTAAGGTGAACCTTATCTTTTGCGAAAAAATCGTCGGCACCGACCGGTTCGAACTCCTTGTAACGGATTGCAACAAAACCCAATTTCCTAACAAAACTCGCAATCTGCTGGTTGATCTTCTGTCTAGCCTTGTCCAGACATACTGGGTCACGCGCGTTACGTCAAGATCTTCTCTTAATCATTTCCGACCAGATAAGGAACGTGCCTGGGAACTTTTTTACCCACTTCTCAACGTCTCGTCTCATGACTTTCAGCATCCGTCTCATGGGCACCGTCCCCAAATCATTCCCGCCGGCATGGATTAGTATCACGCTGGGCTGACCGTAACGCTGCACGTATGTATCCAAAAGACCGTCCAGTTGCGCCCATCGCAGACCCCGAATGCCACACCACCGTACGCGCAAGTCCGTGACAGGAAAACCCAGATGTGCCTTTTCTTCGGTAACTGCGGCTAACCTGTGGACCCAGTACACGTATGAATGGCCCACAATCCATAGTTGCTTCTGTTCCCCTAAAAGTAGAAAGCAACACCATTACACCACTGCACTCGGCCTTACATAGGAGCCAAAAAGCTCCGAATCCCATCTCCTGATGTGCTTTACTGCCGCGTCGGGCAAACCCAGCCTAGCTGCCTCTGTGGCAGCCCCAATGCTGAAAGAGTGTGTTCCGAAATCCGACTGCTTAAAACCGAGCCGATGCAGTGCGCTTTTTAAAACTCTTTTGAATTGATACTGTGACAGTGCCGTTCCATCGGCGTGTACCAGCAGCGAACACCGTCCCGCCGGTCGCTGCTTAAGGTACTCCTTTACACATGCATATGGGCAACACTCCGTGCCAACCTGATGCAGAACCACTTCTCTTCCTTTTCCCACCTGGTCGGTCTTTGACCTCCGCAACCAAATTACTACCATGCCTTCCCTCAGACAGGTATCGACTAATTGCAGTCCCCCCGAGCCGTGTCTACTGTTCGCGACTAACTCCCCTATCCTAAACGCTCCAAAGAACGCCAGGGAAAAAGCCGTTCGGAAAAGTAGAGATTCAAAGGGGTTTCTGCAAACCACCACCAACTCCTGAGCCAATCCGCGCACTAGAAACTCCTTTGTAAGTTCCCTCTGCCCAGCAAGCTTAAACATAAAAGCCAGCGCCGTGACCTGTCTCCCTACTACGGCTCTTGTTTCGCCTTGCAGCAGGTACCAAAGCAGGATCCCTATGCTCTTATCTTCCGTCGTGGCACCACCTGCCAGTGCCACTAGGCTATCCCATTTTGCCCACACGCGTCTATAAGCGGTCCATGTTGCTGGGGCAACAGACTGTCTCACGAGTCTCATTACCTGACAGCTCCAAGCTCCCAAAGCTCCTCGGGAATGCGTTCCCCCAGGGCGTTCGCATGAGGAGCCAGTGCCCTGAAACGATCCTCTTGAAACCGAGAAAGGGCGTAAGCAATTCCGTTTTCTACTACTGGGACATGCCTTGCCTGAAACCATATGTTCAGGCGAAGGCAACATAGTACAAGATGCCGGAGTAATCTTATCACCGATACCGATGTTGCCGTGATGATGTTCACGGCCTCCACCAACCCCATATTATCCGAATGGAATATGACTCGCCGATCCCTGAAACTCGCACCCCATAAGTGAACCGCTACCACCATAGGAAACAGCTCGAGGAATGTAGGGTTCTTTGTTAGACCCGCCGCTTCCCATTCCTCCGGCCATGCCGCAGCGCACCATCTCCCTTGGAGATAAGCCCCACAGCCAACCGGTCCGGACCCGTCAGTGTGGAGTTCTAGCTCTGCGTTGGTGGCGCCCTTCTTTTGAAGAAGCACCCGCCCATTAAATTCGGCAAGGAACATTGACCATACCTTCGCATCATCCCGCATAACCCTGGAGACTGTTAAGAAATGGTGCGGCTTCGCAATCCCTATAGTTGCGAGTGACATCCTCCTACAGAATATCCTCCCCATTGGGATAATTCTGCATGCGAAATTCAACTTCCCTAATATCGATTGCAACCGCCGCAAAGATACCCTCCGTGCGCCTTGTAGCGCCCTGATCTCCGCTTGCATGGCCGCCACCTTTTCCAAGGGAAGACTGCACTCCATTTTCGTGGAGTCAATCCGAATCCCCAAGAAAGTCAACTGCTCCGTGGGGCCCTCTGTTTTGTCGTGGGCCAGTGGTACCCCAAAATCTTTACAGATTTCGGTGAAAACCTCCAACATGAAACGGCAAGCGTCGTTTCCAGCTGGACCGACGAAAAGGAAATCATCCAGGTAGTGGGTAATGCTCCTGTACGCGGCTTCGAGGCTTGCAACCCATTGTAAAAATTTGCTGAAAGCCTCAAAGTAAGCACATGATATTGAGCATCCCATGGGTAAACATAAGTCAACGAAATAGCTTCCGTCTACAAAACACCCTAGCAGCCGATGGCTCGACGGGTGTACCGGCAGCAACCCGAATGCTGCCTCAATGTCCACTTTTGCCATAAGCGCCCCGGGGCCCGCCCGCCTAACCAAGTCGACCGCCCGGTCAAATGACTCATAAGACACAGTAGCCTGGTCTTTTGATATACCATAATTTACCGACCGACCTCTGGGATAAGAAAGGTGTTGTATCAACCTAAATTTACCCTTCTCCTTCTTGGGGACCACCCCAAGTGGAGACACAATCAAATCCGGAATGGGCGGGACCGTAAATGGCCCTGCCATCCTACCCAGTTTTACCTCGTTGATAACCTTAGCGTGAGCTACCCCTGGGAATTCCCTGGCCGACTTCAGATTTGGGACAAGGAAACCCTGAATGTCAATGCCACATGAAATACGGAATCCTTCCCGGAAGCCGTCCGCCAGAAGGTGCGCAGCTTCGGCGGTGCCTGCCAATTTACCGTAGCGTTTTAACCACGGCAGTATGGCGGGGAGGCGTATGGGCGTCCTGCCCTTTTGCAGGAGGTTCACCCCTACCTCCATCTTTCGGTCTACCGCATCTAGACAGGGGGTGCTCACCCCCACAGTTTGAACATGCATGTTTAAACCTGCAGTTCGGGGCCCATCTACAGACCCCTTCGTTGTATGCAAAACAGGTCTTGAGACCTGTTCCTGGGGCGTGGGTGGGGCCCTTAGCTCCACCGGCCCCGCTCCTAAAGGGCGTTGTGACTCTCATGGGTGTCATAATGTTTAACCAATATGCCACCGCTTTGTCACTCCACACCATGGTTGGCCTTGAGGCCAAGTATTGCCGGAATTCCTTGTCGTACCGCCACCAGGCTGTTCCTCCATAGACTTTGTGAGCATTGCGAATTTCGTCTATGTAAACGAATAATCCCGAACTTTGTTCGCGGTGTCGCTCACATAGTACGCAGGCCCATATGGAGAATGCTTGCAGCCATGTATCAAACGTCCTAGGTAACCTGGCAAAAGATTTCCGCAGCTTGTCCCCCTCTCTGGGGCCCCTCTCGGCCATATCCATTTGCCTAGACATGGGGAGAAGGGAGAACAATTCTATAAACTCCCTCCTCCAGATCTTTTCCTTAACCTCCTGGGTAAGGTGTGCCCCTAAGTTATCCAACGAGCACAAGACTATAGGTCTCATGGCTGCGTCAGTAACCCCTGCGTTGGTACTGCCCACTGCTGCAACAGAATCGCCTACCGGCTCGGGCGCGCGTATGCTAGCTATCGCCTCGGCCGGGCTTGCGCGCGCTGGCGCCACGATAGCTGATGGCTGGGACCACGCACCCTTCGCTAGCCCGCCTATCCAAGCACCCATCTCTTGCTCACTGACCGCAATGTTGTGCGCAGCTAGGAGGGTCCTTATTGACCCAAAAAACCCGGCCTTTGCGTGCGAGGATTCTCTATCGCCTTTTTCTGCTGCGCAGCTAAAAACTGAGCGCTCACCTGCTTCTGGAAGCCTTGGAGTGGACACAGCCAACAGAGTATCCCTGCGTCTTTCCTGACGCTCCGGGGACTCTGACCGTCTGGCCCTCCGCGGGCTTCTCCTCTCCGATCCTGTGCATGCACAGCTGCACCGACAAGATCTCCTGCTTCTCGATCTGGATCTCCTTCTGGATCTGTGGGATGCAAGAAGAACAGTCACTAGCTCTCCGCGACCTGCATGCCCGTGCCCATACCGCCCGCTCCTCCTCTGAGGAATGGTCCTGGTCACCTAAGCCTGCACTGCTGGAGTATGCTAGTTCTGCCTCCGCCGCCCCCGTAGGGGTTCCCTTGAGACTTCCTCGGGCGTTGGAACATCTGGCTGTTGGTCGGTCTTAGACCCCTTTTGCTGTGGCCTAACCGTCTCGCCCTCAGTCTCTACTCTGGTACGTCTTAGTGGCGTGTGCGTAAATAGTAGCGGACTGTACCTGCTCGTAGCCTTCTTACCTCGAGTGGGGCGTCCTAGCCTCGCCACTGCCGCTGTTACTGGCACGTCATCGATCATGACCATGCTGTCTTGGCTATTCATTTCCCTGATCACTCCGTCTCTTCTCTCCCTCGTCGTCGCCATGTTCCTCTCACCGCCTATTGGGCGTCCCTGTAAAGTACCAGAAGCACTGTTATTAAGGGAAACCCCAGGGACCGTCTGGTTGGCGCCGTGAGGGTCTGTAGGAGCCTTTTTAGGGCTCCCGGCTTTTTTCTTACCCCCTGCACCCCCTCTACGGGGTGTTAGAGGTGTGTTTCTTTTTTTTTAATTTTTTAATTTTTTTATTTATTGGTATCAAAAGTAGACAATTACAATATAAATATATAAAACAGAATACACAGCAAAAAAAACCGACAAAATAAAAAGACAAGACATACATTTACAATACATATTGTGAACTTGTACCAGAAATTATAATTTCTGGGAGCTAAGTCCCAGAGATATTAAAAGTTAAATCATAACCGAGAAAGATCTTTATTTTGATCCCAAATTTTCCATTTATAAAGTTTTATTTTTATAAGACCTTTCTCTTGAAGAGATTTTTTAAGATTTCTGTTTCTATCTACCATATGTATGATTTCACCCCAAGAGGGAACGGAAGACTGACCCCATCTCCTTGCTATCAACAGTTTAGATGCCATGAATATCTGAAGTAAAAACGCAATTACGTCCAGAGCGAGCTGATTCGAAAAGATGTGAAATAAAACATTTTCTACAGAAAAGGAAATGGTAATGCCCAAAATATTCCTAATATGCCTAAAACAAGTTTCCCAAAATTGTTGAATTATTGGGCAACTCCACCATATATGGGCATGTGAACCCACCAAACCACAGTTCCTCCAACAAAACTTCAGATTATCTTTTTTAGTAATCTGAGCCATTTTTGTTGGAACATAATACCATTGAGTACTTAATTTAAAGTGTAGCTCTCTGTATGATGTATTTTTAATTGTTTGATCTGTGAGAATAAATGAATCGGACCATTCTTCTTCTGACCAAGAGAGATTAAAAGAATGTTGCCAAATTTTAGATTTGTTAAAAGGGCATGTATCCATTTCCTCCCGCAAGATGTTATAACAATTAGATATTAAGTGCTTTCTATCTTCTAGAATCATTAGTTTTTCAAAAGAAGTTAAAAATCTAACTTTAAAACTAGAATAGATTGAATCTCTGAACGCAGCCAGAAGTCTATTATATTCAAGCCAACTTTTATGAGGAAGCCCAAATTTTTCCTTCAAGTCTTCAAAAGAAGCCCAAGAGTTGCCAATATATAAGTCTCTCAAACAACAAATGCCAAATGCTCTCCATCCACCCAAAAATGATAAGTTAAATTCTCTCTCTAATAATAAAATCGGAAGGATAGGGCTAGGAAAAGGCATTAATTGAGATCTCAATTTATGTTTATCCCAAAATTCAAGTATTTCACGAACAATATCAGAACCTTCTAAAAAGAGTTCTTTTTTTTAACTCCTTCCTAAACATCAACCAGCCTAAAGAATCCTTAACTACTAAACATCTTTCAACCTGCAGCCAACCTACCACTTTCAAACTTTCTATACATTTGACTGCATGTGAAAACATTGTAGCATCATGATAGATCTGAATCATTGGGTATGCTAGTCCCCCTTTCCTAAATGTTCTGGAAATTATAACTTTCTTTATTCTGTTGTTTTTCCCCTGAAAGATAAATTTGTCTATTATTTGTTGAAAATGTACTATAAAAGTTTTGGATAAAGGTATAGGAATAGATCTAAATATATAGCTTAATCTTGGAAGAAGCGACATTTTGGCTGCTGCTATTCTAGCTGTTAAAGTTAAATTCAAAGGTCTCCAAGAGGAAACAATTTTCGTAAGTTTATTTAATAGCTCCTTATAGTTGTTTTTAATTATTAACTGGATAGAATTATAAAATATGATTCCCATATGAGTTATGGTATTAGAATGCCAATTATACTGGTAGATGGCTTTCAAGTAATCTTTTTCCAGACTGGCTAAATTAAGAGCCAAAACCTGTGACTTGGAGATATTAATTTTATAGTTAGAGGCTTTAGAATATTTATCTATTATTACATGCAAAGTTTTCAAAGAGTCAATGGAGTTAGACACAAACACAACCGCATCATCGGCATACAGCATTATTTTATGCTGTATCCCACCAACTGTAATTCCATGAATAGAGGGGTTATCTCTTATAGAAACTGCCATGGGCTCCATTATCAATGCAAAGATTATCGGAGAAAGGGGACACCCCTGTCTCGTGCCATTAGTAACTGCAAATCTCTGCGTTTTAAACCCATTTCCAATGACCGAAGCGGATGGGGAAGAGTATAATGCTCCAATGGACTTAGACCCAAAAGAGCCAAGGCCATATTTCTGGAGTACACACCTGATAAAATCCCATCCGACCCAGTCAAAGGCCTTCTCTGCGTCCATTGATAGAAACACCGTTGGGAGAAGTTTGTGTTTAGAATATGAAATCAAATCCAACATGAGTCTGGTATTGTCGGAGCCCAAACGTCCCCGTCACAAATCCAGTTTGATCTATTGATACAAGTTTGTGAATAACCTCACTCAATCTATCCGCCAGCATTTTAGCATAAATTTTTACATCAACATTCAAAAGTGAAATGGGGCGGAAGTCTTTACATTCCAATATACCTGTGTCTTTTTTTTGGTATAGTGATAATCAGAGCCTCTGACATTTCTGAAGGAATATGTCCCTTTCTTTTAATCTCATTGAAAAGATTTTTTAAATGTGGGACTAGGGTTGTTACCAAAGACCTATAGTAATGATTTCCAAAACCATCTGGGCCTGGGGCAGTACCCAACTTCAATTTAGAGATAACGTCACAAATCTCTTTTTCGGAAAAATCATTATTTAGTGTTAAAACTTCCTCTGGTGAAACTTGCGGCAAATCTATTTCATTCAAAAAATGTTGAATGACCTCCAGAGATGGCTTTTGAAAAGAAGGATCCAATTCCAAATTATATAACCTAGAATAATACTGTTCAAATGCTTCTGCTATCTGGACTGGGTTATTAAGATAGGTTCCATTGTGATAAATATAATCAACCCTTTTTTTAGTAGCATGAGATCTAAGTTTATTTGCTAAGATTTTACTTGGTTTACTCCCATAATGGTAATTTTTTTGTTGTAAAAGCCATATAGACTTATCAGTTCTCATCTGATTAATGGATTTAATCTGCAATTGGATTTTTTTAATCAACATCGAGTCAGAAGCATTAGGATTAATTTTATTTCTTAGTTCCAGATTATATAATTGGATATATAATTCTCTCAAAGGAGTTCCTCTTTCTCTTTTCCTTTGACTTTGCAATTTAATCAGGATCCCTCTTATAATAGCCTTATGTGTGTTCCAAAGTGTAATGTTAGATTCTACTGAAGCCGAGTTTACTTGATAAAAGAAATCAATTTATTTTTTAAGATAATCCCGATTTGTCTCTGAGTCAATGCGTGAGGAAACAAATCTCCAAGATTTTGAGTTAATGGAAGAATTTTTCGAAAACAATTCCAAATTAACAAGAGCGTGTTCCGACCACACTCTTGGCCCAATATCAACTCTCAAAGTTCTTTTAAGTGTATTGATATCAACAAAAAAATAATCTAACCTAGAATATGTATGGTGTCTTGGAGAAAAACAAGTAAAATCCTTTTCATTGGTGTGCAATACTCTCCAAACATCAATTAAATGATATTTTGTCATCAGAGAAATAAACTGTTTTGACAATATTATCATTGATGAGTCTGGAGGTGAACGATTTTCAGATTTTCTATCTTTAATTGGGTCTGAGAGCATATTGAAATCTCCACAAACGATAAGAGATACCTGTATCAGTTTATTAAACTTTTTAAAGATTTTACTAAGAAATTTAATTTGGGATCTATTCGGCACGTATACATTCAATATTGAGTATTTTTGGTGGTCAATTGTGCCTATCCATAATATATAACGACCCTCCTGATCTATTTCTACAAATTCCTCTGTGACCATAAGTTTGTTACTAAAAAAATTGAGGTACCCCTTGCCTTTTTCTTATACATTGAATTGTATGCGGCTTTATAATGTGTATTAAAAAAAATAATCGGAGCTCCCTGCCAATGAGTCTCCTGCAAGCAGATTATATCTGCTTTTTGCTGCAGAAAGCTCTTTAGAAAAAAACTACGTTTAGCTGGATAATTCAGTCCCTGAACGTTTTGCGTTACTATCTTTAATGACATGTTGTTAGCATCACAATAGAAATGATGGTCAGTCCCCGTTCCCCTGGAATAACTTTAATTCCAGTCCACAAATACAAATATACACCAATACATAAACCAAACATAAAACATTCATCCCTCCTCAAATCATTGAGGCATATCGGTAAGCAGTCCTCCTTGAAGAGGAGGAGTCCCTCCCGTGATGCAACAATGTCAGATGAATACATCTGAAAGCCTTAGCCGAAGCTCTATTGTACAGAGGGGTGTTTCTTGACCTTTGTCGCGGCCTAGGACCTTCAGGCAAAATGACTGGTGGTGGCCGGAGTTCTAGGCCCTCACCCTCACCGCCCGTGGTCCTGGCGCTCACCTGCCTGAGGGGTATGAAGTCCCGGCAGCCCTGACCCGTAACCCCACCTTCTCTTGTGTCTCTGCTCCCTGATGGACGGGGGTCTGCTAGCCCTACAGTGGTGGGATGGGAAAAAACATCCCTGGCACAGCCAGAATTGACTAGGACACCAGCCACCGCAGGCTGATCCTGTTCAATGTGCTGCGGCCCAAGGGCAGAAAGCATGGGAGGTCCCAGCCTGTCCTGCACCCACCTGACCCCTTGGCTTAGGGCACGGGTCCTAACCTCAGCCAGTAAAGCCTCTAAGCCTTCTGGGTCCATATTAAGCCTAACAAGGTGACAAATAGGGGAGAAAACGAGCAGCAGCACCAGGCACACACAGCCACAGAGACACACACGGACACAAGACACGCACAGCACAGACAGGACACACAACACACAAAACGGAGGAAGAAACACATAAAACGAGCAAGAATAGCCTCAACAGTTATATCCCCTTATGTGCTGGTAAGCTGGGGTGAAATTCTCAGTATTTAAACCTTCCTACTTTGTTTTAGCTGCAGGACCTCAGACCTCCGTCCGTTTCAGTCAAGAGACTGCGCTGTACTGAAACGGCGCGAAAACGGGCTTCACGACACGCCCCCAACGCACCTGATTGGCTGACGTGCCTCTCAGGCTCCGCTGGGTTACGCAACGCTACGGGCTGACCCAGGGAGCCTGTGCAGCCTCCGCGTCCTACAATATGTATTGAATAGATGGATGTTGGTCCAAAACAGAGCATGCAGACTCTTTTCTTCGGATCTATGTTGCCTTTTTAAAGTATATAATTTATCCCAAAGATTTCACACAATACATACATACAGTACATACAGTGTTAATTGTTAGTAATAGCTCTAGATCCATTCACTATCCAAACTATGTGAGCTCCATAATATTGTTAGAATTCCTCTGCCTGATGTACTTTCTATACAGCTTATAGTTTTTGTTCTCTCATGTATTATTCTGGACTGTACCCTTGTATATTCCATAAAAGTGTCAAAAATGTCGAAGGTGTACAAAAAGTATGCCAGGCAATAGGTGCCTAATACAGAGAAGCTAGGGGATGTGGTCCTGTAAGTTGAATAGGACAATAGGGAGATATATCAGATGGCAGTGATACAGTCAGGTGGATGCATCCACTTTATGATATAGGTTTAAGCCTATTGGTTGCAGTAGGGTTTGAGGATTGTATACATTAAGGGTAAATATCAAGGGTGTAATAATTGGATACTTTGTAAAGAAAATACATCTTGGAGAATTATGTATAAATTGTCTTCCCCATGGTGTAGGATCACAAATCTATATGTGATTACATAGTATAATTAGAATCATCACAATGAGCGAGTATAAATTATGAACTCATTAATTTATTTTTCTTTTGTGCAGCCCACAAAAAGTGAAAAAAGTGAGTATGATTGTCTCCTTGCTTGCTTCAGGTCGTACACTTTGAAGGGTTGAGGACCATTCTCCAATGCCCTTGAATGGAGTCCAAGAACACTGGTCTTCAGCTGCCACCATCCTGCCTAGCCGTCTCTCTCATTGACTATAATACCAGTTTTTGTCACAATTAGACTTTTTTTGGAGTTAAAAAAGACATTGCATTCTAATACCATAATTCCAATCTTGCATATGTATTTTAGCTACAGTTAAATATTTTAATTATATTTAATATAAAGCACAGCTGTAATTATTAGTGATCAGCTCAAACGATTTTATTGGAAACCTAATATATGATTTATCTGAGATTAATTTACAGCTGTAATTTGTATTTCAAGATTGTAAAAAATTTAAATGATTAGGTATAGGATTTATTTATTAGTCAGTACAATAGAACAATTAATATGTATATTGAAAGTATAAATTCAAGCACTGTTTGTGCCTTCAACATAAATACAACCTTTTCTTACTGCACTCCAACTTACTCAAATGATCTACTGAAGAATACTGAAAAGGACACGGAAAAGGTTACACATATGGTATACATTAAAACTATTGATAAAATGACATACTTAATCAATTGAAATGCATTGAAAATTGCATTTTCTTAAACTGACTTTTGTAATTGTCTGTCACTCAACCTATTTGACTAACTTGGTCCTTATCTATATCTTTGTGCTGCAGTGTAATCATTGCTTACTATTCCCTAGTGGTGTGAATGTGCACACATTTTGTTAATTAAATTGCAATTGAAATACTGGACATCGCTCTCAGCCAAACATCAATAACTAGGGCAATTATGTGTGCTTATGAAAACAATATTTTTTTATGTTTTGCAGCAAGGAAATCATTTGAAATGCAGCTGCTAAAGGTACTGAATGGTCTATGAAAAAATATACATATGTAAAAATATAAATTAGACACATGATATTACACCTGAATCACACCTGAATATCTGAAAATTGTAATTGTATATATTTATTCAAAGCATCAACTGAACAAAAAATGATTAAAAATGAGGTATCACATATATAGTTGTTCCTTGGCAGCAACTGCGACCCTCGCAAACTTTACGTTGTAACGCAAACAAAATACGAGACACGTTACCACCCATTACGACCTCGCAAAAATCGGCCACAACCTGCGGACAGGAAAAAATGAAAAACACAATAAATACACACAACACATACATAAAAAGCTTACCTACAGCAAGAGGGGGCATCCAGAACCTCAAAAGATGAAGTTACACCTTAATTTAACTCAAAATAAAAATGTTTAGACACTAAAAAATTCTCTAAGCGAGAGAAAAAATGGCCGCCGAACAAAACGAAAACGAGGCTACAGGACTCTAAACACGCAAAACACCACCAGAAACACGCAAAGCACCACAAAACACCTACGGATATTCCGCTACAGACGCATACCACACATTAGCCGCCATTTTAGAACAATAACTTATACAATGCGGAAGTACAAAGCTACGCTAACGGTTTTGTCTCGCGCATGCACACTATTACACTGCACACATTCATCACGCTTACACAGCAGCTCCACACCACTAATGCTGCAGCAACATCAAAACAGATTGTCAGCTCTTCAACACAATGATTCCTGCATATATTACTTCAAAATAGGTAAAGTATATTAATTTATTAATCTATTAGTTATTTTATTATTATACACCAAACAGCATTAGCTCACTTTCATTGCTGTCATTTTTTGATGGGCAATTCGCTAGTATTAACAATAAATTGCAGAAGCTGTGAAGTGCTTCTCTGAGGCCTTTACTGCAATTTCCCCCTGTTTTGTAGACCTTTGAAGCTTGAGCCTTGAATGTTTTTTGACACAATTGGAAGCTAAATCTTTTAAAGTAATTTTTATTATTCTCATTTAATAATATCTGGTACAAAAGACATCTAGCGCCCAATTTTAATAAATGTATCTTTATCGGTACACAAACAGTTTTGGATTTTATTGTAACTTTTTTTTTCAGAAGAGCTTCTATCTCTTTTAAGGATATAGCAGATGAATATGCACCCATCACATATATAGTTGTGAGCATGCGAGTTGTTGCTAACGCTTGCGGGCTCGCGTAGCGAGGGCTGCGGGCAAGGGCCTCAGTTGCTGGGATGGAGCGCCAAAGCGCTCCATCCAAGCAACTGAGGCCGTTGCTCATGCTTGCGGGCTCGCGTAGCGAGGGCTGCGGGCAAGGGCCTCAGTTGCTGGGATGGAGCGGCAAGTCGCTAGTAGAAAATAAGATTGAGGCGACCACTATCTTCGTTAAGCGCAAGATCCTGAATGAACAGGGGGTACTCATCCTGAATCACTGCAAGCAGTATAATAAAGCAACTGACATATTTGACTGAGGCAAAATCTCCTATGTCACCAATTTGGAAGTGGGTGTGCAAGGAAAATCAGGCTCAGAAATTGTGACACAACCTCACAATATATTCAACCAAAATGTATATGATGTATATTGCAGGCTAAGCGCCCCATTCCAATCTTTTATGCAGGGAGTTATGGTGCATGTTGCACCATAACTTAGTAACCTGACAATCAAAATCATTTTTTTTTACAGCCACCGCAAAATAGGCTGATATGATCAGTTTTATCAAGTTGTGGTCTGCTGTTCCATTGGTTTTGACTTAAAGTCCATTCCAATCTAATTTTTTGGTCCTCACGCAAGTTATTGAAGCTGCGTAAGGCTTTACAATAGCTGATTTTTAACAAAAAGTTACATGTACTGAGACCTGTCAAAAGCTGTGCAAAAAAATTCCTGAAAAAGCATAAAAGTGCATGAGAAATTAATACTTAACATTCTCATAGGCACATATGTTGCATTTTCAAGTATTAGGTTATTATGTGAGTCTATATAAATCTGGGAACCTCAACTATTGGCAATAATACACCTCTGAGTTTGGCTGTGTAAGTAACATCTATGGGAGAGTATGTAATGTACAAAATTCTGTTGTGTGTTATACACCGGGGTGTGAGAAATGTCATCATGGGCAATCTGAGGCCTTGAAGAGACGATTGGTTGACACTGATTGTGAATGAAAAGGGACATGTAATCCATGCTGGAGGTGAACTTCAACAGGAAGATTACTTTGTAGCACAGGCCATGAAGAGGATTGTACGTGACAGGGTGTTATAGGCACAGATGCATGGGGAAATAGAGAAAATTATAACAAAGGGGCTTGCATTAATGTGTTGCTACCTGCTAAGGATGGCCAGCAAGAGCACAAGGAGGCTGTGGAGAGTCAAAGGGAGCCCTAGGAAACCTACCTCCATCAACAGGAATCCTGGGTACACCTGTACAGCCCCACACCATTATTGTTGTACATGTGACAATATGTATATATATACAATACATTTGTTAAATCATAACTATTGCTATTGTATTATTTAATTATGAAAACCCACATCAGTGGAATGGTAATCCAGAACAGTGTTCTGTATTGTATTTGTCATGAGAAATTAGTTGCCCTACAGAGTCTGTATCTTCATAGTCAGCAGTAGGCACACCTTTACAGCAACCATTTATTGGGTCTCTATTCACTTTAAATATATGTTTTAATTGATTTTCATTGCAAATTGGAATCTCTAAGTAATTAGACACACAGGTATATTATATACCTAGTCATATCAATGAATCTTACATATCCCTTTATTGATGGGCAACATTTACATTGGATGTGCGTTAACTATGTGTTCAATGTATTTATTTGAGTATATGACACAATGATCGTGTTTATGATTTTCACCTGCCATGGTCTCTGGCTGTTGAATGCCCACCTGCCCGGAAGTCCGACCACCATTGCTGGAGTGATCCAATCCCTCAGCTTCCTCATCCACTGGTTAAAATGAATGGTCAATGGAGGGCCACGACTATTGTTCTGGAGGCTGCCATCAGATATTTTCCTCCTCACCTTGCACTGACAGTCATTCTACTCACATCCCTCACATACACCACCAGGGCACTGACCTCCCTGGCTTCCTCCTTCCACATTTTGGCCCTCTGACCCGGCCTCACATCCTTGCCCCAGTGAGAATATTGGCACTGGCACAGAGTTCCTTGTGTGTGTAATTGGTGGCCCTGTGTTTGGGAACAGTCTCCTGTCTACCTGACTGTGCCTAGGGTTGTTCACCTCTCTTGTCTGTCGCTAATGCGTTCCCTTCATCAGCCTTCACCCCACCACTGGGATGAGGCCCTCCCCCGCTGTCTCTGCTTTCTCTGTCCCTGATGCTGGGGCATCCCTCCCTCCCCCCACTTCTCCTCCACTACTGCCACTCCTGGCCCTCTCTGATCAACCACTGCTGGCACTTATCTCATCTCCTCTCTCCCTCTTTCTCCTCCTCTCACCCCTTATCTCCCTCTCTCCTCACTACTCCCTCTCTCTCCTCCTCTCCTTTTCTCCACTCCTCCGTAGGGTACCCTCTCTCCTCTTCCTATTTCCCCTCCTCAATTCTCCCTCCATACTCTCTCTCCACAAATGAGAGACAATCAAAAAATAAATATATTGTGTGTGTAAAGAATAAAATGTCCTATGTGTATAATTATGGTGTAAAAGTGAAGGTATAGGGTGAAGGTATAGGAGGGTACGGGGTTAATTTGATTGAGGCCTATGTGTGAGATGTGTAACTATGAGTGTGTTTATTAAATTATGTGTTTGCAAATCAAGTGAGATATACAAACTATGTGTAGATTTTATAGTAAGTTATGTGTTATAAAATTAACAAAACTCATTCCTACCACAAAAGAACAAAAGAATAAGAAAACCAACTCTCCTAATCTCCTACACAATATAGTAAACTCACCAATGCCTCGACCTGCGTGTTCACTTGTAAAAGCTCACAGTCAGTGTTTGTGTGAAACACCTTTTTTTATGACCTGTTCCTGTCAATGAACGTGACGTTTGTGTTTTCTATTGTTTTTTAGGGCTATGGTGAAGCTCAAAATTCAGCAAACAACGCAGATTGTCTAATTTGCAGATGTGTCATGCAACCCGGCCTTTATGTAAAACCTTTTTCTAATGGACAGTACATTGGTTTAAGCATAGCGAGGACACACCGTAAAACATTAAAGCTCTTATATCTCTGCTCTTGTTTCAAAATACTCCCCCAACCACCATCCTTGCTCTGCTAATGACCTGCGTCTGTCCTCCTTTCATATCACCTCCTCATACTCCTGCATTCAGGACTTTTCTCATGCTGTGCCTATTTTTTGTAACTCCTTGCCTCGATCAACTAGACTATCCTCCTGCCTCAAAACCTTCAAAACCTCACTAAAGCATATCTGTTGAAAAAAGTTAATCACTTTCAGCCTTAATATGCACAACACATCTATCAACCTTCTGTTCCACACCTATACCCTTTAGATAATAAGTATGAAAGCTTTAAATCTTGTGACGCGCTTAAGGGAAAGCCCTATGTACGTTTGATTGTAAGCTCAAAGACAGGGCCTCTGTTTTGCAATCTGTTAAAATTGTTTTTAACTTGTACTTACTGCTGTATATCGCTAAGGAATATGTTGGAGCGTTACACATAAAGGTTATTAATCACATATATAGTTGTGAGCGTACGAGTTGTTGCTAATGCTTGCGGGCTCGCTCAGCGAGCCGCGGCCCTCGCAAAGCCGAAGGTGCTCCTAGCCAGCAACTGAGGCCCTCGCAAACTTTACGTTGTAACGCAAGCAACACGACACAGCAACTGCGACACTCGCAAACTTTACATCGCAACGCAAACAACACGACACAGCAACTGCGACCCTCGCAAACTTTACGTCGGAACGCAAACAACACGACACAGCAACTGTGACCCTCGCAAACTTTACATCGCAACGCAAACAACACGACACAGCAACTGCGACCCTCGCAAACTTTACATTGCAACGCAAACAACACAACACAGCAACTGCGACCCTCGCAAACTTTACGTTGCAACGCAAACAACATAAGAGACACGTTACCACTCATTACGACCTCGCAAAAATCGGCCGCAACCTGCGGACATGAAAAAATTCGAAACACAATAAATACACACAGCACATACATAAAAAGCTTACCTACAGCAAGAGGGAGCATCCAGGACCTCCAAAAAGCAACTTACACCTTCATTTAACTCAAAATAAAAGAGTTTAGACACTAAAAAATTCTCTAAGCGAGAGAAAAAATGGTCGCCGAACAAAACGAAAACGAGGCTACAGCACTCGAAACACCACAAGAAACTCGCAAAACACCACAAAAGTCCTACGGATATTCCGCTAAGACGCATACCGCACATTACACGCCATTTTACGACAATGCGGAAGTACACAACTACGCTAACGCTAACTATTACACTGCACACATTCAGCACGCTTACACAGCAGCTCCACACCACTAATGCTGCAGCAACATCAAAACAGATTGCCAGCTCTTCAACACAATGCTTCAAAATAGGTAAAGTATATTCATTTATTAATGTATTACATATTTCATTATTATACACCAAAAAGCATTAGCTACCTTACAATTTCATTGCCGTCATTTTTTGACAGGCAATTCTCTAGTCAAATCACATATATAGTTGTGAGCATGTGGGCCGTTGCTCATGCTTGCGGGCTCGAGCCGCAGCGTACCGAGGGCAGCGGGCGAGGGCCTCAGTTGCTGGCATGGAGCGCCTTCGAGGGCCTCAGTTGCTGGCATGGAGCGCCTTCGGCGCTCCATGCCAGCAACTGCGACCCTCTCAAACTTTACGTCGCAACGCAAACAACACGACACACCAATTACGACCCTCGCAAACTTTACCTCGCAACGCAAACAACATACGACACACGTTAACACACATTACGACCTCGCAACACTCGGACGCAACTCGCGAACATTACAAAATTCAAAACACAATACATACACACAGCACATACAAAAAAACTTACCTACAGCAACAGGGAGCATCCAGGACCTCAAAAAACCAACTTACACCTTCATTTCACTCAAAATAAAAGAGTTTACACGCTAAAAAATTTGATAAGCGACAGAAAAAATGGCCGCCGAACAAAACGAAAACAAGGCTACACACGCAAACACCATACGAGACACGTTAGCACACATTACGACCTCGCAAAAAGCGGACGCAACACGTGAACATAAAAACATTTAAAACACAATAAATACACACAACACACACATAAAAAGCTTACCTACAGCAAGAGGAACCATCCAGGACCTCAAAAAAGCAAGTTACACCTTCATTTAAATAAAAATAAAAGAGTTTAGACACTAATAAAATCACTAAGCAAGAGAAAAAATGACCGACGAACAAAAAGAAAATGAGGCTACAGCACTCTAAACACGGAAAACACCACAACACACTCGCAAAACACCACAAGAAACTCGCAAAACACTACTAAGCACCTACGGATAATCTGCAAAGACGCATAACACAGATTACCCGCCATTTTACGCCAATGCGGAAGTACACCACTACGCTAACGGTTTGGTCTCGCGCACGCACACTATTACACTGCACACATTCACCATGCTTACACAGCAGCTCCACACCACTAATGCTGCAGCAACATCAACAGATTGACAGCTCTTCAACACAATGCTTCAAAATAGGTCAAGTATATTCATTTATTAATGTATTATATATTTCATTATTAAACACCAAACGGCATTAGCTACCTTACAATTTCATTGCCGTAATTTTTTGACGGGCAATTCGCTAGTAATAATAATAAAACACGGCTAGTTGAGATTGTGATGTGAATGTACCTTGCACAAAAAAAGCTACCAAAGTTACAGTTGAACTTTTTTGCACATATACATTACGGTTTGGAATGGGTCCCTTTGTCAGATTAATATCTAGCTGTATGGTAGCTTTGGGTTTTGAGTTAAGGTAAGATTAAAGGACCAACTAAGAGCATAGTTAAGCAGGAAAAATGCATACATTATTTTTAATTGAAGAAAAATAATTTTGATGCCTCTGGTGGGATTCTATGATACATGTGTGGAACTTGTGTGTGTGAGACAGGCATTTACATTTTATTTTAAATTAATTGTTATGTTGCGATCAAACATAACTAAATAAAATATAATATTATGTTGTATTTGTTTCAGTTTAGAGCCTAATTTATAATTCTTAACTGATCATTTTAAAGATTAAATAAACAATGATTTTATTTTCATCAGTTGTTAATTTATAATATAGTAAATGTAATGAAAACTCTCAGTTGACTTCATTAACTTACAAATTACTTACGGTTTATCAAATTGCTGCTCTAGGGTGACCAAATTAAAACTATTTGTCATTTGTCGCTTGCAGAAGATGTAGGAAGCTGTGGTACTATTGGAATCCAAGCAAGCTGTCTTGTCAGATATAATAGTTGTCAAACTATGAGACGTTGTCATGCTTTGCGTGGTACGTATGACTTAGGCGATAAGCAAAGTGAGGCGACCTGTTAACTCGGAGCACTTAGGCGATAAGGAGGAGCCGTTAACTTGCAGCAAAAAACAAGGCTACACGACCCCGGACCGCGCAAAGCACTGCCAACCGCGTAGCACTTTCACACAGGAACGTAGGAGGTACAAAATACACTATTACAAATGATGGAAAATGCTTGCTAACCGCGTAACACATAGACAAACGCGCAACTTTACAATCCTAAGTTGCAATTAATAACATTACAAATCTACAATGGCGCTGTACACAACTAAACCAACGGTTTGCCCTCGCGCACGCGGCCTATTTCTAATGCACACTTGGGACATTCATTACACTTTCTCCTCAGGGCAGCAACACTCAAACTGTACATTGTATGCTGCCGGAAAATAAAAACAGATTGTTAGCTCTTCAGGTTATTAATTGCTGGATATATTATTTACAAATAGGTAAAGTATATTAATTTATTAAGTAACTAATTTCATTATTACTTAACAAATATAGATAAATATATATTTGTCTGTCAGAGGAGCAAAAGTTCATGAGAGGAGAGGCTTGCAATGAGCACAAGGCTCGCAATGAGCGCCGAAGGTCCTCACAGTACAAAAAGCTTTACATTGTGTGGCAAACAGTGTTGCCATGGCTTCAAATTTTATTGCCCAGTAATTTTTGATGGGCAAGTCGCTAGTGTAATAAATAAATAACTTAAGCAGATGGTGTCTTTAGATCACTGAGATAGCAGTGGTGCAAACAGTTGTTTAGTTTTGCATGAACATTGTGGACGTTAAGATTATGTTATATATCATGTCTGTACATTCTTGTATGTTGTATGGTTTTCGTGTGTTGTTATGAACATTCATAACAATGTTATGCGGCAAGAGGTATTGGTATAAATGATTTGGATGCCCCTGATTTTACACCAAAATCTTACAAAGTTCAGAGGACATATTAATTTAAGTTCCATGAGTCAGCATTTCATTATACAGTATATTATTGAGTATTGGACCTAGTGTGGAATAGGCTAGACCTGACTTTTTGACAGTATATATCTAGCAATGTAGGATCTAAGAGGCCCTCCATGATATCAATAAATCAGTTAATGTTTTTTAATCACACCATGTTCTTGTGTATCTATGCACTGTACAGTGCATAACTTCCTGAAAGGATACTCTTTGTACCCACTCATTGAGTACCGTATAGGTAAACTAGTTAACAAGCCCAAATAGGGAATAGTACGGTAAGTTAGTAGTATTGGCTCATGTATTTCTAAAGAATTACAAAGATGCTTGATTATTCAAAATTTACTTTCCAGAAGATCTACAGCCTTATTAAATTGCGATTTGGTAAATTTAAAAGGGCTCTATGTAAGCACACAGCATATTTTTTTTACAGAAGTTTTTAGTTAGTGAAGACCTTGCTTTTGGATAGAAGTTCAATAACTAAAAACTTCTGTAAAAAAAATATGCTGTGTCCTTAAATAGAGCCCTTTTAAATTTACAGAATAGCAATTTAATAAGGCTGCTAATGTTTAAAGTTTAGCCTGATGGCTAGTGCAAGGCCAAGACATACAGTCAGACCTGTGTAAGACTTGGAAAGTTGTATGCCCTCAAAACATGATATTTCCCTTCACTAAGACTCCAGCAGCATGAAGACTTTTGGTGTAAAGTCTGGATTTTGCTGGTTATTTAACTAGTGATTACCTAATTAACTCTCTTTGGTGGCTGTCCAACTCTTTTCTGTATTTATTAACAAAACTTAGTGAATCACAAGGTTGCTGGTTTTGTACCTCTCAGTGTTGACATAATGGTAGACTGGCTAAGAAGGTACCAACAGGGAAGGAAGTTGATAGTGAGAAATGTTGTAATTTGTAATATGAAACTGAAATATTATGCAGGTTAGGGAATTTAAATTTGTTGCTTTCAGTCGAAAGCTTATTCATAGGAGAAACTCCAAAAAATTATATTGTGTTTGGAAAAATGGCAGACTTACATCACCTCTTTCCATAAAGATCCCTTCACTAGATGGTGGCTGAAGAATACCACTCCAATAAATCCAAAATACACATAACCCCCACTTTCACCTTCCTAGCCCGACTCGAATTGCTTCCTGTCTACAGCCATTGCCTTTTCAAGCTGCTAGACCATGGGCCCCATTCAATTGCAAGCCCGTAAATACCTTCATACAGGCTGTATGTCTGCGGGTTAGAAATTTGTTACAATTCTGGCTGTATTCAATTGACTCAAGCCCGCAATTACAGGGCTAAAGTCTAAAACTGTAAACCATGAACCCGTCCGTAGCAATTCAGGGCATGATCATGATCAATTAAGCAAGCCGGTAAGTTAAAATTTAGGCAGAACCATTAATAAATGAGACGTCATCTTCATGTCAGTAAAACATGGAGTTTAAATTACAATGAATTAGTGTTTAGAAGTCTGATATGTGATCGTACTGTGCCTCAAACTCGGTAAAAAACAACCCAGAAAAGCGGGACTTTGAAAAAAAAAAAAACAAGAATAAAAAAAAAAAATACGAGCTGCAGGACTTAGATAAAAAAAACAACGCTGGAGGCAATCGGGATAAAAAAAAAAAATACGAAGTTGCAAAAATACGAAGTTGCAAAAATACGAAGTTAACGACCGAAACGTGTACATCCAAACCATCAAAAAGACTGAAAAATAAAAACAAAACACAATCAAAAAAAAGTCTCACACAGCACGGGGGGACAGCCAGGACATCTGGGAGTGAGGTTGCAGGCAAATTAAAGTCGAATTTAGGGAGTTTCCCCATTTGAAAATTGGCGAGAAAAAAAAGGGGGAGAAAAAAATTAAAATGAGGCTACACAACCCAGAAGTGCGCAAAATACCAACAAGGACGTATGACTTTTAAAAACAAGAATTACGTCCTGCGGAACTTAGAAAAAATAATACGAGGTCGAAAAAATACGAAGTTAACGGCCGAACCGCGCACATCGCAAACCACGAATAGCACAACAACAAATAAATACAACATAAAACAAACATCACACACAGCACGGGCGCACAGCCAGGACGTCTGGCAGTGAGGTTGTACACCAATTTAAGTTGCATTTAAGAAGTTTTTGGCACTTGAAAATCGGCTAAGAGAAGAAAAAAAATGGAGGTCGAATAAAATGAAAAAGAGGCTAAACGACCCCGAAGTGCGCAAAACACCAACAAGGACGTACAACTTTTAAAAACAAGAATTATGACCTGCGGAACTTAGAAAACAATCATACAAGGTTGCAAAAATACGAAGTTAATGGCCGAACCGCGCACATCGAAAACCACGAAAAGCACAACAACAAAAAAATACAACATAAAACAAACATCACACACAGCACGGGGGGACAGCCAGGACATCTGGGAGTGAGGTTGCACGCCAAGAAGTTTCGGCAATTGAAAATCGGCTACGCAACAAAAAGAATGAAAACGAGGCTAGAGGAGACAGAGCCGCGAAAATCACCGCCAGGCACGTACGAGTTACACAGGAACGTAGGAGATACAAAATATACTATTACAATGGCCGAAAAATGCTCGCCAGCCAAGTAACACATAGAAAAAAAACGCTATTTTACAACACTAACTTGCAACTAATAACATTAGGATTCTAAAATGCCGCTTTACCTGGTTTGGTCTTCCACACGCAGCCTATTTACACTGCACACTTGCCACATTGCTGACACTTTCTCCTCAGATGATCAACAGTCCAACTGTACATTTTCAGATGCAGGAAAATCCAAATAGATTGTTAGCTCTTCAGAATATTGATTGCTGCATATCACATATTATAATTGTCAAACTGCGATTCGTCGTCTCGCTTGCGCCGAATCGCAGTTTGACAATGATCCGATCGCAACTTTGCAATCGGATCGCGCGCAAGCGCATGCGAAATGCGCATCGTGAACTGCGCATTGCGCATCAGTAGCCGCGCTTGCACAGAGCGCGGTGTGAGCCGCGCATGCACACAGCGCGGCGTGAGCCGCGCACAGCACAAGCCGCCGTGAGCCGTGCATGCGCACAGCGCGCCGTGAGAAGATGCACAGAGGGAGAGTGGGGAAGAGGCACAGAGGGAGAGTGGGAAAGAGGCACAGAGGGAGAGTGGGGAAGAGACACAGAGGGAGAGGGGGAAGAGGCACAGAGGGAGAGGGTGGAAGAGACACAGAGGGGGGGGGGAGAGACACAGAGGGAGAGTGGGGAAGAGGCACAGAGGGAGAGTGGGGAAGAGGCACAGAGGGAGAGGGGGAAGAGGCACAGATGGAGAGGCACAGATGGAGAGGGTGGAAGAGACACAGAGGGGGGGAGAGACAGAGAGGGAGAGGGGGGAAGAGGGAGAGGAGGGAAGAGGGAGAGGGGGAAGAGACACAGAGGGTGAGGGGGGGAAGAGACACAGAGAGAGGGGGAAGAGGCACAGAGGGAGGGGGAAGAGACAGAGGGAGGGGGGACAGACACGGGGGGAGAGACACAGAGGGAGAGGAGGGGAAAAAGACACAGGGGAGGTAGAGGAGGGGGAAAAGACACACGGGAGTGAGAGAAGGGGGAAGAAACACAGGGGAGGGAGAACAGGGGGAAGAAACACAGGGGAGTGAGAGAAGGAAGAAGAAACACAGGGGAGGGAGAACAGGGGGAAGAAACACAGGGAAGGGAGAACAGGGGGAAGAAACACAGGGGAGGGAGAACAGGGGGAAGATACACATGGGAGGGAAATGGGGGGGAAGGGGGAACAGACACAGGGGGAAGGGGGGAACAGACACAGGGGGAAGGGGGAAAGAGACACAGGCCAGGGGGAACAGGCACAGAGGGAGAGGGGGGAAGAGGCACAGAGGGAGAAGAGACACAGGGGGGAGAGATACAGAGGGTGAGGGGGGGAGAAACACAGATGGAAAGGGGGGAAGAGGTACAGAGAGAGGGGGGAGACACAGAGGAAGGGGTGGAGAGACACAGAAAGAGGGTGAAGAGGCACAGAGGGAGGGGGAAGAGACACAGAGGGAGGGGGGACAGACACGGGGGGAGAGACACAGAGGGAGGGGGGGAGAGACACAGAGGGAGGTAGAGGAGGGGGAAAAGACACAGGGGAGGTAGAGGAGGGGGAAAAGACACACAGGAGTGAGAGAATGGGGAAAAGACACACAGGATTGAGAGAAGGTGGAAGAAACACGGGAGGGAGAACAGGGGGAAGAAACACAGGGGAGTGAGAGAAGGGGGAAGAAACACAGGGGAGGGAGAACAGGGGGAAGAAACACAGGGGAGAGAGAACAGGGGGAAGAAACACAGGGGAGGGAGAACAGGGGGAAGATACACATGGGAGGGAAATGGGGGGGAGGGGGGAACAGACACATGGGGAAGGGGGGAACAGACACAGGGGGAAGGGGGAAAGAGACACAGGCCAGGGGGAGAGATACAGAGGGTGAGGGGGGAAGAGACACAGATGGAAAGGGGGGAAGAGGTACAGAGAGAGGGGGGAAAGAGGCACAGAGGGGGGAGACACAGAGGAAGGGGTGGAGAGACACAGTGGCGAGAGGCACAGAGGGGGGAGACACAGAGGAAGGGGTGGAGAGACACAGTGGCGAGAGACACAGAGGAAGGGGTGGAGAGACACAGAGAGAGGGTGAAGAGGCACAGAGGGAGGGGGGAAGAGACACAGAGGGAGGGGGGACAGACACGGGGGGAGAGACACAGAGGGAGAGGTGGGAAAGAGACACAGGGGAGGTAGAGGAGGGGGAAAAGACACAGGGGGCAGATACACATGGGAGGGAAATGGCGGGGGGAAGAGGGGAACAGACACAGGGGGAAGGGGGGAACAGACACAGGGGAAGGGGGAAAGAGACACAGGCCAGGGGGGAAGAGGCACAGAGGGAGAGGGGGGAAGAGGCACAAAGGGAGAGGGGGGAAGACGGAGAGGGGGAAGAGACACAGGGGGGAGAGATACAGAGGGTGAGGGGGGAAGAGACATAGAGGGAAAAGGGGGAAGAGGTACAGAGTGAGGGGGGGGAGAGGCACAGAGGGGGGAGACACAGAGGAAGGGGTGGAGAGACACAGTGGCGAGAGGCACAGAGGGGGGAGACACAGAGGAAGGGGTGGAGAGACACAGTGGCGAGAGACACAGAGGAAGGGGTGGAGAGACACAGTGGCGAGAGACACAGAGAGAGGCGGGGGAAGAGGCACAGAGGGAGAGGGGTGGAAGACACAGAGTGGGGAGAGACACAGAGGGAGAGGGGGGAAGAGAGAGAAAGGGAGGAAGAGGCACAGAAAGAGGAGGGGGAAGAGACACAGGAGAGTGAAAGGAGGGGGAAGAGACACAGGGGCGAGAGTGCAGGGGGGAAGATACACAAGGGAGGGAAATGGAGACACGAGGAAGGGGGGAACAGACACAGGGGGAGGGGGAAAGAGACACAGGCCAGGGGGGAACAGACACAGGGGAGGGGGGGGAAGACACAGGGGGGAAAGAGATGCATGGGAGGGAGAAGGGGGAAAGAGACACAGGGGAGGGGTTTAGAGACACGGGAGGGAGAGGGAGGTAAAAACACAGGGGGGCAGGAGATACAAGAGAGGTAGACGAGGCAGAAGGAAACACAAGGGAGGGAGAGGAGGGGGGAAATAAGACACAAGGGAGGAAGTAGACAGGGGGAGAGACTCGCAATGAGCTCCAAAGGGGCTCATTGCAAGGCCTGTGATGAGCGCCAAAGGTGCTCATCACAAGGCCAGTAAAGTAGAGGGGGAGAGTCTTACATTGTGTGGCAAACATCATTGCCAGGCTTCAGTTTTTATTGCCGTCCTTTTTGACGGGCAAGTCGCTAGTTACATATAAATAGGTAAAGTACTGTATATTCATTTATTCATTCATAGTACTTTATTAATTCACTGTACTCACATTTTTTTTTTAAACTGTACTCATATATCTGTGAGCGCCAAAGGTGATTGTTGCAAAGCAGGACACTTGAAGTACACAAGGGGAGAGGCTCACAATAAGCACCAAAGGCGCTCAGCGCGGGGCTCGCAATGAGCGCCGAAGGTCCACAAAGGAGCAAAAGCCCTATATTGTGTGGTAAACAGCATTGCCATGCCTTAACATTTTTGACATGCAAGTCGCTAGTATATATATACTAGTCGTTTATAATATTACATGTGTCTCTTCCCCTCCCCTCCCCTGTGGCTCTTTCTGCACTCCCTCCAATGTGTCTCTTAACCCCCTCAGCCTCCCTTGTGTCCCTTTTCCCCTCCCTCCCCTGTGTCTCTTCCCCCTCTCCCTTCCCTGTGTCTCTTCCCCCGTCTCCCTCCCCTGTGTCTCTTTCCCCCCTCCTCCCTCCCCTGTGTCTCTTCCCCCTTTCCCCAGTGTCCTTTCCCCCTCCCCTGTGTCTCTTTCCCCCTCTGTCTATTCCCCCCTTCCCCTGTGTCTCTTCCCCCTTCCCTCCCCTGTGTCTCTTCCCCTTCCCTCCACTGTGTCTCTTCCCCATCCTTCTCCCCTGTGTCTCTTCCGCCTCTCCCTTCCATGTGTCTCTTTCCCCCTCCACCCTCCCCTGTGTCACTTTCCCCCTTTCCTCTCTCCCTCTGTCTTTTTCCCCCCTTCCCCTGTGTCTCTTTCCCCCCTCCTTCCTCTCTTGTGTCTCTTTACTCCTTTCCCCTTCTGTCTCTTTCCCACTTTCCCCATTTCTACCTTGCACAGCACTGCTGGTTCCGCGCATGTGCACTGCGGCATGTACGGAAATCCGTACAAATAGTTTGTAAAGTGCGCATGCGGACCCACTGGAGCGTTATGCACACTTTACAAACTATAGTAGTGACTAGCGACTTGCCCATCAAAAAATGACGGTCAATAAAATTTTAAGCCATGGCAAAGGTGTTTGCCACACAATGTTAAGGTTTTTGTACTGTGAGGATCTTCGGGGCTCATTTCGAGCCTCTCCTCTGGTGTACTTTTGCTCCTCTGAGCAGCTCATCACAAAGACAGATACATATGTCTATATTTTTGTAAATAATAATCAATTAATTAGTTACTTAATGAATTAATATACTTTTCCTAATTATAATTAATATATCCATCAATAGGCTGAAGAGCTAACAATCATTTTTTATTTTCTCCTCTGGTGTACTTTTGCTCCTCTGAGCAGCCTCTGCGTTCATCACAAATACAGATGTCTCTATTTTTGTAAATAATAATGAATTAATTGGTAACTTAATGAATACATTCGTGTTCCAACTCACTTCCAGACGTCCTGGCTGTTCCACCGTGCTGTGTGTAATGTTTTTCTTTCTTTTTTTGTGTACTTTTCCTACCGCTTCTTGTATTTTATTTTTTCTAAGTCCAGCGTATCGTAATGTTTTTTTTTCTAAGTTGCGCGTTTGTCAACTGCTTGCAGCCTAACAGCCTTATTAAATTGCGAATCGGGCAATTGAATATGGCTCTATATAAGCACATAGCATATTTTTTCTTACAGAAGTTTTTAGTTAGTGAACGTCTATGCAAAAGCAAGGTCTTCACTAACTAAAAACTTATATATAAAAAAGATGCTATGTGCTTATATAGAGCCCTATTCAATTGGGTGAAGGGCAATTTAATGTCTCAACGGCTCTCCTTGCTATGTGAGGCTCGCACTCATCGCCCAAGTTCAGTGCGTGTTAGTGCCTTAACGGCTTGCTTCGCTACGCGAGTCTCACAGACGATAAGCGCCTTTGGCGCTCATCGACAAAGTGCCGTGCTGCGAGTTTTAGTGCCTTAACGGCTCACCTCGCTACATGCTCATCGCCTAAGTGCTGCGAGTTAATGGCTCGCATTGCTTCGTGAGGCTTTCAAGCGATGAGCACCTTTGTAGATCATAGCCTAAGTCGTACGCACCACGCAAAGCGTGACAACGTCTCATAGTTTGACAATTATAATATGTGATACTGCCATGAGCAGTTTCATCAGGGCTAAGCCAGAATCTCCTCTGGGAATGTTGCCAGACGAAAGTTTTATCAAAACTGGGTAAGGAAAAGCAGGTGCTTCTGGCCCTTTTTTTCCCAGAGGTTTGATTGGTTCCTCTCTGTCTGAATAGTAAGCACCAATTCCAAATGTCGTTTCTTGCTCACAAGCCTGCAAATTAAAGGCACTCTACTCCATTGTAGATGCATCAAGGTAGGTGTGTTTAAGCTCTGCAATATCTGATAAGTTGATCTGGATGTTGAGAATCTCTGTAACTCTATTACACTATCCTCTCTGTGCATTGCAAGTAATGTGTTGGCTCCATATTCAGACAATTCAGAGAGAGATTAGCATGTAATGCTAGACGTTCCAGACATAATGATTTGGAAAAACTGTACTTGTTTTCTGGTTTATTCAGAATTTACTTGCTTTCTGGCTCAGGTAGTGCGTTTGCAAGGTCAAAAACATGTTTTTAATATAGTTTTTAAGTCCAGTATAGTCAAGGGACGAAAACAGTTTTGGAATACTGGATACATACAAGCAGGATGCTGCTGAGACCTTTTCAGTGGACTGCTGGAGTAGGGTAGTTTTCCCTAATGCAGATTATATGTTTTATGTTGATTTTGGGAAGATTGTTAGCTGTCCATGAGCTCACACTTGCAGTAAAAGCCCTTGCTATATGTGAAGATACTTGAGGACTGGATTACATTTTTTAACTATAATACTGGGTATCACTCTACTCAAGCTGTACAATTGCTCCTGTCATTATAATATAAGGTTCAGAATTTGTGATTTACTTTAACAAGAGTGAAAATGCAAGGGCCACTGATGTTACTTTAAATGTTGGTTATAAAAATTGATATTGGGAAGTTGGATTATTAACTCAACAAAGCAATATTTTTTTCACATGAAATAGTTTCAGTGGTAGAGACTATAAAGGAATGTTGTGTGTCTACAAATGCTATGTAATGTTGGTCAGTTTGGTGAGTGACACCTCTGACGTGCACCACAAAAAAAAGGAAGGAAACCCTACCTGCATTTAAAAGATATTTTGGTATCAACTCTATACAAGTAAAAAATGTGACCTATTATACTTAAAAACAAATCAGTAGCCTTATTAAATTGTGATTTGTCCAATTAAATAGGGCTCTATACAAGCACATAGCATATTTTTTTTACAGAAGTTTTTAGTTAGTGAAGACCTTGCTTTTGGATAGAAGTGCACAAACTAAAAACTTCTGTAAAAAAAAAATGCGCTGTGCTTATATAGAGCCCTATTCAATTGGCCGAATCACAATTTAATAAGGCTGTAGGTTTTCTATTAGATATTATTGCATATTACTGATCATGGAGAGGTAATCCATACTAAATAGAGCAATATAGTTAATCAGGTAGGACCGAGTAATTTATAATCTATAAATATCAGGTTCTATTATGTCTAATTTTAATTTATATTTGTATGTACAGTAACAGAAAGTTATGAATCGATGTCTTCAATTACATGTCATAGAGAAAGTAATCTACATGAATTAAGTTGACACAAAGTGCAATTTGAATTGGAGTAAAGCATCATCTATCTGGACTTTTTCTTTAAGTTGTTTTGATGGCAAAATGTGTGAAAATTATATTTTATGCGGTACAACATTTTTGATCCTTCGATGTCGGCTCTTCCTATCATTGTGAAGTAGAATTCACCAAGCATTGGATTGATCATCCACTAAACTAAAAGACTTGTTTCCAAAGATACCAGATATTTTTTGATGTTCTAAAACTAATTGGAGAGTTTTATCTGTTTTTTAATTCCAATATAAATAGTTTAGAGCTTTTTTTTTTTTGCTGTTGAATTTCCTTCCCAGCAAGATTACCTGTTGAGTTTGTTAGAATGTGATATTATTTGTAAACGTGATGTTATCTAAGATTATAGTTCTTGTGGATTGGCATAGTTTAGTTTGCATAATGGAAGTTATGGAGATAAAAGGTTATAAGAGTAGTTCTATTAGGATTAATTTATTATATTGGCTGCAGAGTATCTTACTTATGTTTTCAATTTGAGCTCTATATTTCTTTGTCTTATGAGTCATTTATGAATTAATGGGTTCATTCTTAGTCTCTGTGCTTCTATACTATTCATGTCATTTCAGTTGCATAGTACATTGAAGTGTCTCAAAAATAACATAAGGCTCAGAGACTAAGCCCTAATCCATCTAAATTTGGCTACTGTTGCCAATAACTGTTTTATTTGGTTATGAAGACAAGAGACGAAATTAACATGGACATGTACTGACCTCATTTCCTGCCTTAGGCCAGAAGCTCACTGGGGCCCTCATTCAATTGCAATTTGGCCAATTGAATAGGGCTCTAAATAAGCACATAACATATTTTTTTAAGAAGTTTTTAGTTAGTAAGCATCTATCCAAAAGCAAGGGTTTCACTAACTAAAAACTTCTTTAAAAAATATATGCTATGTGCTTTTTTCAGAGCCCTATTCAATTAGCCAAATCGCAATTGAATGAGGCCCTGGGTGTACAGTATTGTTCATATGCATACAAAAGGAACATTTAAACTTACCCTCCTTAGGAATATACCATCCTAACAATAGACACATTTCTGCATGAGTGCTCCCCGCACTGGGGAGCTACAGTTCCTTTAGGGAACCATGAATGCCATCATGTACTGGGACATACTGAAGCAGAGCATGACCCCCTCCCTTTGGAGACTGGGCCGCAGGGCAGTATTCCAACATGATAACGACCCCAAACACACCTCCAAGATGACCACTGCCTTGCTAAAGAAGCTGAAGGTAAAGGTGATGGACTAGCCAAGCATGTCACCAGACCTAAACCCTATTGAGCATCTGTGGGGCATCCTCAAATGGTAGGGTAGCGCAAGGCCTCTAACATCCACCAGCTCCATGATGTCATCATGGAGGAGTGGAAGAGGACTCCAGTGGCAACCTGTGAAGCTCTGGTGAACTCCATGCCCATGAGGGTTAAGGCAGTGCTGGAAAATAATATTGACACTTTGGACCCAATTTGGACATTTCCACATAGGGGTGTACTTACTTTTGTTGCCAACAGTTTAGACATTAATGGCTGTGTCATTTATTCAGTGTTGTCACATAAAAAGATATAATAAAATATTTACAAAAATGTGAGGGGTGTATTCACTTTTGTGAGATACTGTATATATCTTTATATATTTATATAGATATATATATCTATCTATCTATATCTATCTATATCTATATCTATATATATATATATATATATATATATATATATATATTTATATATATACTGTATATATATATTAATAATGAGTATTGCAGTATATAATGCTACGTTTTGTATTGGACAAATGCCTGATTTATATTGTGAGGCTTTCAAGAGGTTTGCCCTCTCTTTATCTGAAGCAATACTGACATGAGGTGAAACACTTACAGCCTTATTAAAATGATATTCTGCAAATTTAAAAGGGCTCTATTTAAGCACATAGCATTTTTTTACAGAAGTTTTTAGTTAGTGAAGACCTTGCTTTTGGATAGAAGTTCACTAACTAAAAACTTCTGTAAAAAAATATGCTGTGTGCTTAAATAGAGCCCTTTTAAATTTGCTGAATCGCAATTTAATAAGGCTGTTAGTTTGAAAGTAAATAGAAATGCAGAGAGAGGGAGACAGCATCTGACATCATCAGTTACATACAAATAGGAGGAATAAACACAACATATTATAGGAAACATATATACACATATACATCAATATATAAATGAAAAAAAGAGCACTGTAGTCCACAGTGATATCTTTCCTGTTGGACACACATTTCACTAAGAGTGCCCGCCTGTTATGGTAAAATAATAAAAATTCACAAGAAATTGTGATAATGTGTTAGAAAATCAAAGTCCATATTAAATCCACTGTATTTTTAGTGTTGAAGAATGTGATCATTTTTATTTCAAATGCTTCTCTCTCTTGAATGTTTTTAAATTTTCCTCTGAGAATTTCGATTTTTAGGTTTTGGATGGTTATCATTCTGGCTAAAATGGTGTCCAACTGGGGTACAATAATTGTTTTCATTATGCTTCATTTTTGAATGTCTGTGTAAATTCATCCTTAAGTGCATTTTTTGGCTGGTTTCTCCAATGTAACAGCCTTTGTCACATAAAGTGCATTGTATTATATAAACTACATTGGAGGATGTGCATGTATAGGTCTTGTTGTTATGTATGGCTTTCCTCATTACAAATGTTTTGACATAATGTATAGGCACTTTTGTTACACGGTTTAGTTCCATTTTTTATATTCATTTGTTCATTGGCCAATCTTCTGCTGACAAGTTTTTGTTTCATATTTGGTGGTTGTTTAAATGCATGGATGTGAGGTTTTGGGAATATATCTTTTAATTGGACAACTTTAGGTAGTAATAGTCTTAAATCTTTGATAATTTTGTGTATTTTCTCTAAAACTGGATGGTATGTGGTCACGAGAGTTATACATGAAGTAGCTTCTCTTGTATTGTATTTTAACAGGTTGTCTTTTAAAAAGAGCTGCTAACAAAAAAGTAAAAACAAAATATTCAGTATATGAATATTTGTTAAAATAAATAAAAACACAATACATCAATTTCATTATGAAATAAATAGTTGCTCTTTTTTCAACTTCAACATCCAAATTTTTATCTTAATCTTCCATTTTAAAGTTAACTAATAAATATTTATTTTTACATTGTTTATTGCAAACTGTTTGTGAAAATGAGAATGATATCCATAAATGTGTACTTTTGCTCTCTTACTGGACTCTTTATCCAGGTATTCAGGTTTGAATCTAAGAGATAAACCACCAGATTACTTTAAAACATATAACCTTTTTTATATTGCATATTTGTTGATTTAAGTTTGTTGTGCTGGTAATTCTGTATATTGTTTCTTTGTTAACAAAGTAACAGACACACTTCACAATACATTATTATCAATATCTAATACATTGTAGGCCCCTTTTGCCGTTAGACCAACTTATTCTGTTATTTCCATTATTTTGTCCATCCACTGTACCTACATTTGTGCTGTGGTGGCCCAAGACTGGATATTGTAATATAGCACTGTAAATATATAGGTAATAATGTAGTAACATGTTAGTTGTGGAAAAACAAAGAACAACGTTGACTTCATCATAACTTTAATGACTAAGTGGAATTACAGTGCAAGCTTTCGGGATACCATAGTCCCTTCATCAGACAAGGTATGAAATGATGCTCAGACACAGAGGTGTCCACCTGTTACACAACTTTATATAATCATTTTTGTTTTCCAGAGAAAAAGGAAGGAAGCAGTTGGAATAGCTGAGGGCTAAAAATTATAAGGGTTTCGCTGGTCAACTTGCATGGGAGACCACATTGGAATATCAGGATCTGTATGCTGTTGCCCACTGGATAAAGAATTGGTAACCCATTCCAGTATCTCTTCCATGAAAATCAAGAGGATCAGCAAGACCATGGATATAAAGATGTGCCTGGTGTGTTATGGTCCATGAGGTCACAGAGACTCAAGAACGATGCAAACAAACAACAACAAAAAACAAACAAATATATATAAACTGGGAAAGTCATTCTTTGCAGCCTTATTAGTGATAAGATCACTTAATTGAAATTTGACCAATAGTATGAGCATTGTGACTGTATTGTCAGTATATTGTATCTGCAGTTCTCAGTTTGAGTCATTACACCATCCCCATATCTCTCTGGTCACTTACAGGAAATGCAGAATTCTTGCTTGAGTGTAAGTCTTTATTATTTAGTGACAATTGTTTTATTTTGTGCCTGCCACAAAGATATGCTATGTTATAATTTTGTATATATAAATGTAGACTGCTAAATTGTTATTAACATTTATATTTTTGAAGTTTTAAATGCTGACTACCCCCAGGTTAATACATTTAATATACTGTAGTTCTTGTGGTTTGGCAGTTAAAGCTGAGTAATTGTTTAGACATAGATAAAATTCTACTAATACTTTGTTTAATATGCGTTATATATAACATTTATTGCTTATCTAATAGTACTTTTGTAGGTCCAATTTTTCAGTCCGTCTTTTACATGCTTGATTGCAATTCCTTGTGGATTTTCTGGCAATGTTGAAGGCTTCGGGTTATTGTATCTGTTTGTAGAATAATATATTTTCATATTGTTACATGAAAATAACTGGGACTGCCAAAAACAATACCACTTGCCGTTTAAGAGTCCTAGGCTCCTAGCTGTTACTGACTGGCAAGTGTTGGGCTTGTTAACTAAAGTTATGGAAGAAAAAAACATTTAATTTTGTGTACAATAATATTGTGTCCACTAGGAATAATTTTCCCAAGTTGCTATGAGCAGTTAGACACAGGGAAACATACAGTGTGGGGGGGGGAGTATTTGGTCCCCTGCTGATTTTGAATGTTTGTCCACTGACAAATAAGTGATCAGTCTATAAGTTTAATGGTAGGTCTATTTTAACAGTGAGTGACAGAATAACAAAAAACAAAACAATAAAAACGCATGGCATAAAAGTTATAAATTGATTTGCAGGTCAGTGAGGGAAATAAGTATTTGATCCCCTATCAATCAGCAAGATTTCTGGCTCCCAGTTGTCTATTATACAGGTAATGAGCTGAGATAAGGATCACTCTCTTAAAGGGAGTGCTCCTAATCTCAGCTTGTTACCTGTATAAAGGACACCTGTCCACAAAAACAATCAATCAATCAGACTCCAAACTCTCCACCATGGCCAAAAAACAAAGAGCTGTCCAAGGATGTCAGGGGCAAGATTGTAGACCTACACAAGGCTGGAATGGGCTACAAGACCATCGCCAAGCAGCTTGGTGACAAGGTGACAACAGTTGGTGTGATTATTTGCAAATGGAAGAAACACAAAATAACTGCCAGTCTCCCTCGGTCTGATGCTCCATGCAAGATCTCACCTTGTGGTGTTTCAGTGATCATGAGAACGGTGAGGAATCAGCCCAGAACTACATGGGAGGATCTTGTTAATGATCTCAAGGCAGCTGGAACTATAGTCACCAAGAAAACAATTGGTAACACACTACGCCATGAAGTTTAATTTGGTTAGTCTCTTTTCACCCTCATTATTAATATTGTTGCTCATCTCTATACCTTTTCTAACTCTACAATGTCCTTTTTTACTGATTTTAATCCATACTCAAAACGAAGTTGCACCAGAAATATATTTAGTGGAAGAATTATATTTGCTTTGCTTGATTCTATACCCTTTCAAATAAATGCTAATATTCTACTTCTATTCTGTTCTATTAGATTATCTACGGCATGCATATTTTTCCCTCCCAAATGCATAATGCATTTCCATTATCTGCCATTCAGGTGGCCATTCTTCTATTTTATACAAGTTTCCTTGCAGTAAAACTACATCAAAGCTATTTGTTTACACTTCTGAAAATGGCATACAATACAGACAGTCTCCCATATTCACTTCCTACCCTGCTCAATGGGAAATTAGGTCAAAATTATAATTTTATAGGCATGTATGTGGCATGTTTATTATCAGTGTTTAGTTACTCAAAATACTTGTACAGTTTTATGTGATCATTATCCAATGTTTGCTTAATAATTATTTAATGATAATAAGTAATAAAAAGACTAAACATTTATCAGTTCACAGAACCCCAATTCTTTATTAATCACAGCTTGCTCACAATGACATACAGGAAAATAGCACTAATGAAGAGTAGAATATGCAGGCAGCAACTTCCATGGGGCAGGAACAACTTCAAAACTGCAACTATGGTAGAGACTTGGTAGTTGTATACTAATTCCATTCTTGGCACGTGCACCCTGTCTAATCCCTGTCATTTTCAATGTATTTGTTTCAAACCAAGGTACCCTCATATTAGAGACCAATATATGGCAAGCCCCACAAGCATTGAAGGGGTTTAGGAATCATCTTACAGGTCTCATATTACAGATATATATGTATGGGATACATGTTCAGTAACTCCTTGTGCAGGAAAAGCTACAATATATTGATGACATAGTTTTTCCACCATGACAAAGGAATTAGCAGGTATAAATATTCTAAGTAGACATTGATAGGATAACTAAAGCCTTGGTTTGTATATAACTGGTTCTAGTGCTGATTATCTTGCACTTCTTTACTACTATAGTTTTTACATATTTTACACCAAATCCAAATTATAGGTGCATCTTGTATGCTCTTTACTCAATGCCGAAGGAGCAGTGAGATTCATTATCCAGGTTTTACAAACTATCTCACTGATGGAACAGTAGTGTACCCTACACCAGAAATAACATTTAACTTCTTACCATGAGACACAAGGAAAGATTAATTTTTGACATTAGGTAAGAATCTTTCTGGACACTAACATGTAATAACATCATTGTACTTGGGATATAAAGACTGTTTTAACAAAGTGTGACGCTTACAAAATTGTTTGTATGATTTAGGCAATGGCTGGGCATCATACCACTACATACCTTTTGATTTTTATTCTGTGTCCAAAAGGAAAAATTGCAGGGAATGAGATTAGACATGGGCATCTTGAAAAGATTCAGCAAATTCAATTTCAAGGAGATAGACAACACCAAAAGCCTGTTACAGGACATGTAAAATTATGAAATAACTTGCATAATGCAATACTTGTATTTTTTAACAAAAATGTAAATATTTACAAAATAAGACCCAAATTTTATTTTTTAAACATCAAGCAAATCATTCTGCAAAGACCGCAATTTTTTTATTTTTGTTTTTTTTTCCATAATGAGTTCTTGTTAATTTTTTTTTGTTTTGTTTTTGTTTTTGTGATGTCATACATTTTCCATACTGATATCGCATGATCCGTAATTATATAGGCAAGGGAGTTACTACTGGTGGTATATTTTCACCCACTAAGTTCTTCCTGGAGCTCCTTGTTTCGGCGCACTTCGGCAGCATGCCTCTCCTAGGAAAAGATTCCAGAAAGTTTATTGGTTTTATGTTGTTCACCAAAACATGGCTTAAATTTGTGATTTCTACAGTTTGATACAATTATCAAAGTATGTAATATTTTAACACAGTGTATTTGACCATTGACCATATATGTCTTCATAATTGTACACAGTTTATTTTACTACTGATGTCCACAACCACCTGCTTCTGTGCTGTGTTTTACATTAATGTACAGTAAGTATCCCAATTAGTTCCAGGTATCAATGCAAATTCAAAAACAGTATAGGTTTAATAATGCTAACATGCAAGGACTTTTTGACATATACCTGTACAGAACATACATTATAACATACCAGTAAGCAAATTTACTGTATTTCCGTACTATTTAGTTATATGTGGCTCATATTTTGAACATGTTGATGGGACTGATTCTTGAAGGTGTCCAGTATTTTGTTTCTAGAATTAATAAATCTAAGTATGAAACAGTCTAGGGGTCTTAATGCAATAGCCTTTATGCCTGGAAATAGAAAACGTGTCTGAATTCAATTTAAGAAAGTCAGTGCACACAAGTATTTCTTATATCAATATATGCTTTATCTGGTTTACTGAATCACTTTTGTTTTCGTCTTTAGAAGATCTGGCACTTTTTCTTTCCTTTTTTCCTGCTTTCACTTATATTATATATGTTACTTTAATATTTGCTTTTGATACCAGTGCTCATGATGGAGAGGATTGCCTCTTCCTTGCCCTCCTATTTCCATACTATTTTTCAAAAATGCTCCACAGAAAGCAACAACTGTGAACATATTTTTGTTATACCTTTAAGAAGATTCTCTAAAAATATTTGTAATGAATTACAGAACTATTAAAATTATTTAAAGAAGAAGTCTGTGGGTTGCATAATATTCGTAACTCATCCACAACAATTTTTTAGTGGATGCTCTGGATGAATCATCTAATACCAAATTAAGGTAATCTGTATAACAACATCCCTTTCTCCTCTTAGTGAACGTATTATTTACTTTTCTTGAAGAATTGTCAATTGTTTCATCAATCTGGCCAAAAATGTTGCCATTTCAATTTTCGAATAAAGCTTCTGCTCTGGATAGCACATTGCAACTTTCCTCTGAATTACCATGATTTACTTAACAAAAGCTACAAGTTAGCTGTCTAATCTTTTATTTGTTCAAATTTCCTCTTCCCATTAAATGTTTGGTCCATTTTGTCTCCAATTCTGACTAACTCCATTATTTGTCAAGTTAAGTTTTATAAATGCTCATCACTTATAAATAGTATTTAAAGTTAATTATATAGTCTACATTCTGCTAATAATATCCTTGTACCCCTGTTTATCCAACCGATTTAGCGGGATAAGTATAATTAAGCACCACTGTACTCTTACAAATAAATTCTGCTAAAATGAAAGTACATGCAGAAGTATACTTAAACTTTAAAGCTCTTACCTTTATAGGTTTGTGTCCGTTGCTATGTGGTGCATGTCACCACTCCTTTTGCATAATATGGGGAGAGACAGCTGTAGAAGACTTCCTGCTTTGTACTCCGTTGTATAATTGGAGTAAATCCGACGCCTGATCTACATCAGAGCACACAGCAGGATGTCTGCTACAACTGTCTTGCATAATTATGCAAAAGGGACGTTGCAAAACAACACAGAGCAACGGGCAGAAACCTATAAAAGCAAGAGTTTTTATGTATAACTGCTAGAATTACAAAGTTTTAACATTATTAATCAAGTATACTTCTGCATGTACTTTCATTTTAACAGCATTTAATTTAAGTGTACAATGGTCCTTTACGCCAGGTAAATTTCACCACTTTCTTGTGTTTTCTCTGGGAGCTATCTAACAAGCTGGGATTCATTTTAACTTTATCTGATGAATAGCCCTAATAACCACATCTCTATGATTCTAAACACAAGTTATACTCACTTTGATAAATATACTTAAAAGTAATTTCTAGCTAAATAGTTTATCAAAAATCATTTCTGCGTAGGATACAGTATAAAGTAAAAATATATTAGATACAAGCACTGTTATATTATTTAAGAAAATATTCATACCTTCTCTTGAAGACGTTCCAAGAGGGAAGCTAAATAGGCTTCACGGTTTTCTTTGATCTGTTCCATTTTCAGTATCAGTCTTTCCTCTGCCATTCTGCTAAAGTTATTATTCTCCTCCAGTGCCTTCTGAAGAACTTCTCTCTCATGCTCCCTCTTTTCTGCCAACTGCTTCAGGATTTGGGCCTCCTGAATCTGATAAAGGGAAGCAATGAAAGAATGAAGCGTGTTACTCTACAGCATTAAAGTTTGGTTTGCAAGCAAGTCTTGTAAATTACTACATTAAAGGGATATGAAAATAATTGTTTTCATTGTTGCCTTGGAAAAAGTGCATTTGAAAATGTATCATAGTATTCTTTTTTTCTTCAAATTGAATACAAAAACATATTAAGGTTTTTAGCTGTTTATAGGGGCTTGCCCTCTGCCAAAAATTAGATCTGCAGAATAAAGTATGCTTTCTGCCTTCCCTGTTAGGTTCAATTATGTTTACACAGATTTTACTTAAAAATTATTTTTTGCATGAAAAAACAGTTATGTTCCATTTGGCTTTAATGCTTCAAAATAAAATACTCTGTTAGCAATATTTCTTAAAGTCTATTAATGTACATTTATCTTACTGAAAATTCGTTATGCTTAACGGGACTCTTTAGGCATTTTTTTGTTTTATACAGTTTTTTAACTATGTTAATTTATTTTATTTTCCTCAATGTAACAGGAGAGGAGCTACAGAACACCAGTGTCTCACAGTGTCCAGACACTTTGGGCCTCATTCAATTGCGTGACATAATTCGATAGGATCCTGCACACAGAAGGCAATTGAATAGCAACGTAGCTCGCGATCACCATTTGCGAGCCCGGATCTCAAAAACGTAGCAATTGAATGAGGCCCATAGCATGTGACCGCTTGCATCAGAGCAGTATGAGACACTGGTAGTATGAAGCTCCTTCCCTGTTGTTGTGGCTTTGGGTAACAGTTGTGCAACATGGCAGTTTTCAAAAAGGACGATAGAAATAAAGTTGGAGGGATCAGAAGGTAAGTATCTATTACTGTAGGTTTTGTAGAACCAAGCGTATGTAAATCATATATCATAATTACATTATGGAGGATAAAGTGAAGTAATTAACCTATTTAAAAAAAATTACATAAAACTTGCCTAAAAATTGCCTAATGAGTTTCTCTAAGTCTGTGAACAAAGTTCATTCTATTCTATAAAATAAGATTATTCGGAATCACATTAAAGCAGTAAAACAAAAATACACTAAAGTAAATGACATCTTTAGTACACAGCAAACTAAAATAGAGCAGACAAACTACCATATTTACTGACAGCTGTTATCATTTTTTGGCTTTCTTGAAAAACATTTGTTCTGAAAATCAGCCAGCAATCATAGACAGTGTTTCCTTGAAGGGGACCTATTTGTAATCTGAATTAGAAAAACAAGATCAGTTTCTTAAATTAAATATATTGAAAACCTTTTTTTTTTAAATCTGATTTTTACTACTTAAAACATTTAGTGGTGCATTTAGAGGCAATATGTGCTGTCTGTTTAACCACTTGTAATAAATAAGCTCAATTGAAGGTTTCTATCTTTCCCAAACAGAAGATTATTGAAGAGTGATGAAAATATACTTTATATGAAGTATAAAATCTTCAAAAATGTCTGCCCCAGCACTTTCAAATGTAGCAATTTTCCAGGATTAATATAACTCCAAAAAATCAAATAATGATAAATCATGATTAAGTTTCTTAAGTAAATAATGCAATTAAATAGTATTAAAAGTAATTTTTGATTGAAGTTTCATATAAATATTAAATTGAATCTACTTCCCACAAGAAATCGGGTTGCAGTATGGGAGTTTACTAGCACACAACTGGTTAACGATGCACAGATCAACAAGACATGTTTACTGCATTAAGATCAACACATACCTTTCTTCTTTCCTCTGCAGCTTCCAGCTTAGCCTGGATGTCTTCTAGAGAAACATCCTTCTTCTTTGGAGAGGCCAAGGTTCGAGGAGCTTCTGAGACTGGAGATGGCGGCTTTAAGATAAGTTCAAAAGCTTGACCAGATGCACGCTTGTTAATCTGTTTCACTTCCATATCTGTAAACCAAACAGAATCAAATATGCTGTGAACAACAACAGACCTTATTACATTTTCTTGTAGATTACTTCACATTTAGAGCAGTGTTGAAGCTAATGTTGGTGTAGCACAGCCAGGGCCAGAGCTACATTTTTGGAGCCCCTGGTCAGTGAAGTGGAGGAGCCCCTGTGAGTGAGTATGCAAGGTATGCACAGAGCCATTTTTGCCTTTTCTGTGCATTTAAGTTCCTTTTCCTGTTGTAATTCTCTTGTTCTAGGTGGTTACCCCCTAATAGCGAGTCTATAAACTGCAGCATTTAATTATTTATTTTTTTAAGCCAGGAACCATCTTTTTTTTGTTTGGCGCCCCTCACAGGAAAGCGTCCTTAGGTGACTACCTAGTTTTCCTAGTGAGTAATCTGGCCATGAGCACAGCCCACTACATGGTAGTGGCTCACTGTATACCACCAGCAGCCTTGGGTAAATGGGAATCTTAATCTATTTGGGGAGGTGGACAGATAATTATTTTTAGAGTAAATTGATCTGATCATCCTGAGGTAACAAGACTACCTGCATATATTGTTTAGTCTTTTATTGACCCCAAGGAGTGCCTACTCTGTACATTAGGAGATGTGAGCTGCTCAAGGACAAAGAAAAAGTATGGTTAACTACCACAGTTTAGCACTTAGCTGCAGCTTGATTGACTCTTGAGTTAGAACTTGATTTGTGAATGCAGTCACCTCCGTGACAAAAATTAAACTTAAAATGGCAGCTTTCACTGCCACAAACAACGGTAGAAAGTGACAGAGAAGTAACTGACAGCTTAGGAGGGGTTACTGCACAATTACATAGTTAGTTAATCTCCTCTAGCAGTGCTCTTAAATATAAAACTCCATTAATACTATTTCTGTTAAGAATGTTATTTCTAAACTGTTGTAACCAAATAAACAAACAGTTTAAATAATAACCCAATAAAGCTGCATTTACTTATGTAGTAATATCTAACTAATGTATCTAACTAAACTACTTTAGGAACACTGCAGTTGTTCTGAAAATATTTTAAAGGATCAAAACAACTTTTCAATTCACTCTGAAGCAAATGCTTATAAGACTGCTGAGATCTCTTTAAAAACTTCAAAATACATGACTAAGTTATATACGGTAATAGGATTTATCATTTTATGCATCTCAACTAGCAAATATTTGTAACTGCAAATCACTTTGCAGACTTCTGTAATTTGTATAACTTGAAGTAGAAAAAGCAAGCTGCATAAAAGTGATTTCGGGATTATAAATGCGTTTCCTTCATCCTGGAGAAACCTCTAAAAATGTAATGAAAGTTTTCTTTCATTACCAACTCCACTGCTTTCTCATTTCAGCACAGGTTATAGCTTTAGGCTTTCTGTCCATAAAATGGAATTTAAATGAGTTAATTTAATATTTCTATTTAAATCCAGAAGACTTTGTGAACTGATATGAAGTCAGGTGCATAATCCAGTCAGTTTAACATGTACACTCATCCTTTTTGAACATCACATTTCTGCACCTTGTTTCAGCAAACGGTTATCCTACAGAGATGGATCCAAGATGCATTTAGGTGTTTTGCCCCCTCTACCTGTTCATGTTAGTCACTCCTCACACATACCTTTTCTTACCTTTTCCTTGCTACTGTTTTCTCTGCCTTCTTGCACATTGATTGTTTTTCTTTACATTGCTTGTTTGTTCCTCTTTTACACATAGGCTAAAATCTTTTCTGACTGGTTGATTGTCTGTTTCCCCTTAAAATCTGTCTCACTAGACCTACATGTCTCTCAATTCCAAAAATATTAAAGCAAAATAATAGTTTTTCAGAAAACATTATACACTTTGGGGTTATTTACAGTACACACAAAGAAACAATGCGCCCTAAAATAATAAAGGAGGAGGTAAGAGATGTATTACAAATGCCCATTTGCATTATAATTTTAAAATCTTTCAAAAGCTGTTGTTCATATGAAAATCTTATTTGTAGGGCCTGCTTATGAAATTAGAATCTCATTTTCTGCAGGAGCACTTCCCATTCCTTAGAGAGAAAACTAGATTGCCTGTGTCTGCCGTTCAGAGGGGAGGTGATGTCACCTCTATTGAGAGAACTTACATCATCTAAAGCTGCTGATATTATAAGTGAAGAGCAGCAGGTGATAAGCTTGAAGTTGTCTAGACATGTTTATATACATTATTTATTTTCTGTGTTTACTGGAAAATTTTGGTTACAGTTTATTTCTAATATGTATTTATTTTGCGTATGTACATTTATATAGGGATTTTAGTCAAGGCACTTAAAGAGAGAATACAGGGAATACAGGATTATAGTGTACAGAAGGTAGAGTGACATATAGGGATAATTGTCAGAGGCTGGATAGAGGTAATAGGCATGACAGGTACCACGCACGTAAATGTTGGGACAGTGGTGGAAGGGGGATCAAGTGGAACATGGAATATATTATGATCATGATTTATATTCTACTAGTAAATTGCCAGTCAAAAATGACAATATAATTTTAAATGTTCCTCTCCCTACCCCCTCTTCCTCCCTTGTGTCTCTCCCCCCTTCCATGTGTCTCCCCCCTTTCCATTCCCTGTGTATCTTTCTCCCTTTACCCTCCCCTGTGTCTCTTTCTCCCTCACCCCTCCCCTGTGTCTCTTCCTCCTTCCCTCCCCGTGTCTCTTCCCCTCCCCTCCACTGTGTCTCTTCCCCTCCCTCTCCCCTGTGTTTCTCCCCCTTCCATATGTCTCCTCCTTCCCATTCCCTATGTCTCTTTCTCCCTCTCCCCTCCCCTGTGTCTCTTTCTCCCTCTCCCCTCCCCTGTGTCTCTCCCCCTTCCCTCCCCTGTGTCTCTTCCCGTTCCATCCACTGTGTCTCCTCCCCTCCCTCTCCCCTGTGTCTCTCCCCCTTCCATCCACTGTGTCTCTTCCCCTCCCTCTCCCCTGTGTCTTTTCCCCCCACCTCTCCCCATCATCCCCTGTGTATCTTAACCCTCTCCTGTGTCTCCCCCCTCTCCCCTCCCCTGTGTCTTCTCCCCTTCTCCCCTGTATCTCTTCCCCCCACCTCTCCCCTCCCCTCTGTCTCTTCCTCCTCTCCCGTCCCCTGTGTCTTCCCCCTCCCCTGTGTCTTCCCCCCTCTCCACTCCCCTGTGTCTTCCTCCCCCTCCTCCTCTGCACAATTATTATATTCTATGTTTTATCAGAGAGTGACAATATATCAAATGCTTTGCACTGTGATTTCATCATTGTTAGTGTGCTATAAGTATGTATACAGATAGTAAAAGATTAAAACAAATCTATGGGCCATTTTTGTGTTGTTTTAAAGACTTGTGATGATTGTTATTAATCATTTGTAGCCTTGATATTATAGTCTTGATGTTACAGTTTTAACTCCCATTGATTAATTCAACAAACTAGTTATCTGATGGCTTCAGGTTTGGATCCATAACTTCCATTATGTTCTTAAGTACTTTGCCAGCCAAAAAGAAATCTCAAGATGTACAGCCTGTGAGATATTAAGAAATCTGATTGACTGATACTACACATTGGAAAATAAAGGCGAGTTCCTGAATCTGGCATATACCCAATCTGACAACCTATTAAATATAAATTATTAAAAAATCTACTATGACAATTACAATAACATTCTTAAATAGCACAATTACGTTTTTAAAGAAAAAAAAATTCTCATAAGATAAATGGTTACTATTGGTAAAAAAAAACAATTTCATTCTTTACTACAACCCGTAGTATAATTAAAATGCAAAACCCAAAAAAATGAAGAGAAGATAATCATATCAAGCAATTATTGTCCCTTCAAATTTTCACGAACTATTACTTACCATCATATGTATATGCACTGATATTGCGAGGTTCAGGATTAAAACAGGAGCAGATCAGGGAGAGCATAGACAGCTCCTTCATCTTTTCTTTGTAGGCTGGAACAAAAAGATATTAACTTTACTTTTTTGAGTCTTTTTAAAATATTAATTAATAAAAAACAACAAATAACCATTCAAAACATAATTTACCTGACCACTGAGCATGTTTCAAATGTTGTCAGTGTCAAAATAAAAAAAAATACAAATCTAATTGATTTGTCCTGTAGGAAAAACACAATTATTTATATGAAACATACTTTAGTCACATTTTAGTTTGACAAATATATTTGTTGGGATCATAACAGTATCCAATGAGATTGCCCATCTCGATCATCTGGGAAAAATAACCCAATGACTAATTTGATGGTTATGGCATCACCCTACTTTTAAAGCTTTTTTATTATTATTTTTTTTATATACATTGTTCTGTTATTTATGTTCTACAGAGAATTTAAATTATAATATTTAACAAAAGAAAACAATTATCCTCTGCAAGTCATTAATTTGTTTTTCTGTCCATTACAAATCTGACTACAGTTTTTCCTCTATTATTAAGTTTCTGCATATATAGTTTGGACTATTTAGACAAACCATTGATAATGTATTGCATATTTTTAATAACATCTGCCTAATAATCATTTTGGGCTGTTTAGCTGAGTCTTAATCATATTGCCCTACTTCACAATTTTACTATCTAGTTGTGCACTTGTTGTGCTATTGTATATTTATCTGACTGCTCCCTCATACCCTGTTGGCATTATACCTTTTTTGATATGTCAGATGATTTATGTAACTCTTAACACTATTTCTGTATATCTGCTTTTAGTAGTGAAGGGGTGATCTTACATGGAGTAGATTGCTGCTACAATTGAAATGTAGTAAAACAAAGTCCAGATGTTTTCACTGAGACTAATGGAAATCTCATTAAAATAGAATAACCATCACCATGAAGAAAGTAGCTAAAACAAACATCTCAAACAAGAAATTGTACAATGTTCTTTTTTTTTTTTTTTTAAATGTTATTATATCAAACAATCTATTCCCTATTAAGTTTAATCATTAAAATAAGCATACTATAAATATTAAACTACAGTGACTATTTAATTTAGAATTAATTTGTATGGCAAATTAACTAATAAATAGAACATTTTCTCTTTTTATAATACTCTTCTTGGTGTCTCTCCAGTTGCACATTTGGATAATCAAATTATTATTTTAAGACACAGTTATATGCTAATTCATCACATAAAGGCTCATTGAACAGCACTTTAGTCTTAGACCTTGATATCATATAACTTTCTGTAGATAATACTCTAGGTATTCTAAAGTGATATAAAAACAAATTGTAAGTAAACTGAAGTGTTGGAGATTTTTCTTTAATTCAGTAGGTATGAGAGAGGGGTTATGAATCATAATATAATGACATGTCATAAATAAAAATAAAATGTGTTAAAATTCAATAAAATAGATGAGATGGATGCAACTGATCAAACAGTGAAAGATCATTGGGAGGAAACTGATACAGTGATAAATAAATGAATACCTACAAAAGTCTCACATGTGAAAGAAGTGTTAGCTAAAAAAATAAATAAGGAAACATATAAAATATTTTAAATGTAATGTTTGTATGAAGGTGTCTATTAGAATGGAGACATATGACAATGATGTTGAGATTATTGCTATACATATACCAATATTTCTGCATGTAAACATTTTGTTTACTTGATGTTTCTATTAGAATGGAGACATATGACAATGATGTTGAGCTTATTTCTACACATATACCAATATTTCTGCATGTAAACATTTTGTTTACTTGATGTTCCTCATTGAAATTGAAAATTTGTTAGAAATGAAAACCTTCCCCCAAAGAGAAACCACAGTTAAAATATGGGCTAAACCAGTGTTTCCCAAACTATTTCATCCATGGAACCATATTTGGGTCTCAATAGTATTGACAGAGCCCCAAACCACAACATTTCTCCTGCTGTTACCCGCCATCCACAAACAGAAAAATGGCTCTTCAGTATCCAAAACTTTTTGCATGGCTCCAAAACATAGGCCAAGACTTAAAAATCACTACCCAGAACCACATCGTTTCCTTCTGAGAGATTTTCAAGGTTACCAGAGAGCTTTTTGCAAAGAGTAACCTTTTGGAATAATTGTCTTGCAGACCAGATCCCAAAGAAAATGAAACAGCATGGTTCCATTGGGCACAATTTATTAGACACTGCTCTACACTGGCTACCTTAAGAGGATGTGAGCACTTGGATCATTTTGGAGATGGTATGGAGAGGGCTCTCCAGGTCCTATATTATCCTTTTGATTAGTAGTGATGCTGAACTATTTTTCCATAAGACTATATATATATATATATATATATATATATATATATATATATATATATATATAATTATAAATACTTTAAACTGCAACTGAAGGCGTTTTAGGAAACTATCCTAAATTTAAGTATGGTATGCATTTTTTCCTTCAATTCATTATTTTTCTGTCCTACTTTATTGCTCAGAATTTCTAAATGATCTAGAATATCTACAGAACATGTTGGCACTTTATCAATAAATAAATAATAATCCCTTCCCATCCACCTCATATTTATTAAACGTTCTGTGCAACCATTAATTATTGCTTAAATCAAACTCTTCACTTTATTATGTTTATTACCTATTTGATGCTAAATGTAGTTATTTAATGTTAAATTAACCTCACTCAGAGGATTCATTTTCATGAAATAGAAAAAGCATTAAACATTAGAATTCATATATCAATTTTGTAAATTATATTATATGGTAACAATGAAATATAAATGTATAATGAATAAAATACATTTAAGAATCCTACGCACTTTCCTTCAAAATATCTTTGCAAACGTGTTGCTTGACAGAAGGTACAGACTAATTAATGTAAGTATCACAGTATGAAAGAACACCTAGAGATATCCATATGTTTCAACAGAATGATGCTGAACAAAATGATCTAAAGCTCCATGCAAGTAATATTCAAATATTGTAACCTTAATATCCTACTGCTACATGTATAAATATGTGTATATTTGCATGCAAGCCTTCTTGTGCATAATATAATAATATGAATAAAGACTAAAGAAAAAGAGTAACCATTAATTCAAGTAAATAGGTTGCCTGTCAATAATATTATTTATTTAAATTAGTGGTTTTGCACATATTGATGTGCAAAATTCAATGGCGTCTACTAACCCCTACACATAAATATATTAACAAGGTCTGATAAATGTTATCCTACAACTCAACAACCATCAACATTTACTCAGCAATGAGTGGAGGGCTTTGGGCTAATATAACTTTGTGCCTGAAAATTCAGCACTGACTGCTAGACAAAGCCCTTCCCCCAGTTGAGCTTATAGTGGGGGGAGACCATCAGCGGCTTTGCTGGTCTTTGGAAGTAAGTTTAGTATTCAGCACTGTCTTTTTAAGTCCTTCAATATGAAGTGTATGAATGATTAATGTCTAATTAAATCACCTACATCCTATTATTAGGGCACTTCAGTAGTCCATTAAGCAACATTTATAGGGGGAACATTGAACTAAAATGGTGAACACTCCACCTTTACTCAACCTTCATGAACATTGTCCATTGCTCCTAGTTTTGAGTTGGTAAACATTTGTTATGGTTTATACACAATTATATAATGTTACCCCATCTTGTGTATATTCTATATTGTAGATTTGTCACTAAGACACAAACACACAAAAGAACCAAACAGGTAAGGTTTAGAAACCAAAAATCTTTGCTGCATAAAGAGTAATAAATCCTAATTATATATACATTTATGTACTAATATTAATATAAATACATGTTTTAAGAATGTTATGTAATGTGACTTGAAATTGATGAATGGAAGACAATTGCATTATAGTTAAAGTGAGTGAGTCCTATAAATACTATGCTTGGTCACACTATTTTGCATACAAAAGGACTTGTACTTCCTGCTCTGAGCCAAAAAGACAGCTGGAGTACTAATATATACCGTGTTTGAGATTGAAGGTGGATCTGGCTGTGCTCACTTTGAATTTCATTTTATTTTCTGGAAATTGTACATGCCTAGAATTACAGTCTAATATTTACGCTCCACGGAACAGAAATGATGTATTTTATTAAGAGCACTTGGACACCGTTGCCTCCAGCATCTTGCTCCTGTGTACAATCTACAGAGTTGTGTTTATCTCAAGGCTATTCCTATGTCTCATTCTAATGCCTACACTGCACTCTACAGACTTATTTTTTATCAGTAGTACAAGTAGTTTAATAAACAATCCAGTACAAAGAACACAATTTTGTCTTATTATAACGATATGAATTCATCGTGCTGTGTACATTTTCTTTCTGCTTAGTATTAATATAATACACATCCTAATCAGCCTCCCTTGCCCCAATTAATATACATTGTTGAACATTATTAAGTATTTAAGATACATGGCTTGGATGTTTTTATGGTGCAGAATGGAGGAAAACAATAAGGTATGTTGGGAAGTTCAAAGTATAATTTATCAGCTAGATCGTGTAAGGTCCCCAATGTTTGATATAATCCATGGTTTGTCTTTCTATATCTTCTCCACCCAAGTTATTTGGAAAACAATTGTAATCTGTTTAAGATCATGGCCATGACAGAAGCCTCCGGTGAAGGGTTACTGAGTGTTACGCTTCCTTTTAATCAAATGTATCCTATTGTTGTAGCATTTCAATAAAACTAAATTAAAGACCGTATTTACCTGGTTTGACTTTCTAAAACACATTTAGCCTTATTATATTAATTACTTGCAAATGCCCTGAAATCATAAATTTGGCTTCGGGTGTTTTTTTGTATAGATGTTTATATGCATGCTATTGAATTCATTAGTGCCAATAAGGAATATTTGCTGAATATGTAGCAATAGTAACAGTGATTTTAAGTGTGTATGAATTTACGAATTAGCCAACTGAATCAGGCTCTTTGCCTATTATCACGTTAGGTGATTCAAAAGTGCACATAATACATTTATTGGACCGGTAGTCTTTAAACCAAAATTAACCTTAAAGTGCTCAATGGTGTTCCAGTTAGAATATATTGTGGATTCCTTTTAAGTTGTGTTTAACATCTAAGATGTTGTCAGCTATTGTTATATCATTCGATAACTTTAAAAAATGTATTTAATGTGTGTCCTGCATTTTAAATTATGGACATTGTATTAAGTACCAATGAGGATGCTGATGGGTACAAATGTGACCAATGTTAAAACAAAGGCCATAACTGCATACCTAGACTTAATCCAAAAAATACACAATTATTTTTAAAGTTTGAGGGGTTTTGGACAGTAAACATAATATCATAAAGTTTGTACATTAAATTAATAATTGTGACCAGAAATAGATTAACTTTAAGTAAATAGAGCAGTAATTTGAATTTTATATACAGTAGGTAAAATATATTAAAAGTTTTGTTAACAGGTCTTTAGTTTGAATGATTTCTGAAACTAATTTATGATGCTCTTCTTTCCGTGGTGGCTTGGATATCCAGGCCCCCTACCACTGTTCTGAGCGCGTAATCACCTTGGGAACCTATTTCAGGGGAAGCATACTGAGCAAATGCTGTGCAAGCAATCCTTCAGGTTAACCTAGATATGTCACTTACAAAGCTTTATGTTTTATAAGATCTTAAGAAAAAAGCCTGGGTAGTATTGCAGAATCTCATTATTTTCACAAAGGGCTCTTGGTGATACAACATGAATTTGATTATAAAACTCTCATCAGCCTGCGAGACACAGAAATAATTCAAAAGTAAGATACGTGATCCCAGTTCTACTTTTATAATGAGCTCCCTGTCGGAGAAATATATTAAGTTAAATACCATCGATCAGGAAATTCAGTGTAAGTTAAAATGAATCATTGTGTTAGAAAATTTATATAAGGGTATACATAATGATAAATAGCCACGCCATTATTACTGATACAAAATTCACATAAGTCGGTGGTGTTCAGAATAATTGCATTTTTGCAAAGGCTCTATTGCAAAAAACAGTTACTAACATTTCAGTAGACATGTGAAGCATAGGTTGTCTGGGAACTGAAGATATGCCTTGGTAACCTTTGGCACTCAGATTATCTGGTTTTGTCTGGGACACACAAGTTCGAAAGTAGCAGACTTAAATGCTAAAAATCAGCTCAATGGATGTCTTGTGCCATCTATCTCTATTTTTCAGATACACTTCATAACTATAATTCTTAGATAAAAATGATTATGTGTTTGTGATACACATCCTAATGGTGTGAAAAAAATAGTAACTGTAATATCACTTTACCTTAACTTGAGCTTTAATCTAAGACTTGTTTTTTTAGTTTATGCAAATTACCCTTAGGGTTTAGTTTTCCTAAGGGTCATAGGGGACTCCAGACGTGGACCCCTTGCTCACTGTGCTTTGGGAGTTCAGCTGCACCTCACTGACGAGGCCCATAAAGGCCGAAACGCGTCTGGGGTTTGCTGTTTCTTCTGTTCAGGGTAGAATTGACTGGTATTTTGGGGCTGGCTCACTCTTCTGAGTGGGACCAGGTTGATATACTACAGGACATTTCTCCCTGTGAAGGGCACAAGTGAGCTAAAAGAGGTTGCTCTCAGAGTGGCTTATCATGGTCATGGAACTAATCTATTAAGGTTGGTTTGTTCTCTGATGAGTGCCTCTGACTTACCTGTTTTTGTTTAGGCAAATTACCCTTAGGGTTTAGTCTCCCTAAGGGTCATAGGGGACTCCAGACGTGGACCCCTTGCTCACTGTGTCTGGGGTTTGCTGTTTCTTTTGTTCAGGGTAGAATTGCCTGGTATTTTGGGGCTGGCTCACTCTACTCAGTGGGACCAGACTGATATACTACAGGATATTTCTCCCTGTGAAGGGCACAAGTGAGCTAAAAGAGGTTGCTCTCAGAGTGGCTTATCATGGTCATGGAACTAATCTATTAAGATCTATTACTAACCTGTTTTAGTATTACTGTTAAACAAAGTTTTTTTTCAAGGGGAACATAGTTTTTCCACTTGTTTTGGCTTCTCAAGAATAAAGTTCTCGTTTAACATGTTGTTCTCACTGAGCTGCTGCCCATTTTTCTTTTTTAGAGTGCATTTATTGCATTAGTGGCTACTGTGAATATGGATAGAGACCTCAGTGTTATAAGGGTTAATGTTAGGTACCATGGGTTCCAATGAAACCCCCATGCTAATAGTATGGTATACCATGGGGTGTTGTAGGGACCATCTATGCTATAGTGATTAATGGTAAGGGGTTAATGTTTGGTGTCATGAGGCCATAAGGACGCTAATAGTTATATATTAGATTTACATGGTGGTCTGTATGAACCACAATGGTAATGGGTTTATTTTAGGTGCCATGGGGGCCCATAAGGACCCCCATGGCTATATTTAGATGTCCCAAAGCAACCCTAATAGGGTAAATGTTCCCTCCACTCCAATGGCCCCCTCTGGGTGTTGAGTGATGATACCATAGGAGGTAACTGGCTAGTTTAGTGTGTTAACGTTAGATAGATATAAATATGTGGTGCAACTGACCATGCACAGACATGGCATTATGTTGCCGGGTTTGTTGGTGTTATACATTTAGCCAACCATTACAGGTTTGCAAACCATTATGGTGACGGAACCAAAAGACATTGTTGCCCATGCCTGACCCCTATAACACTCATGCGCTACTCTGATTGAGATGTGTAAAGGGGTAGATAGGGGGTGTATACACAGTTCTGCATCGGGCATTACTGTGGCTCATCGTGGACCTATCACATGGAGACTTGAGTAGAGCTGATGAGTGATGAGCCAAGTCATCAAACTTCCTCTTTGTAAATTCCCCTTATATGTGCATCTCAGGAAATAATTACAATGATTAATGACCACAGACTAGCACACTGATAAGAGCAAAGGCTTGATAGGTAATTGACAGGCAAAACATTTACAAATTTCAGTATAAGTTTAATGTAGGCAAATGCAATTTTTAAAATAACATTAATTTATGTGTTACAACATATACTTTTAATTTATATCATATTTTAAACCTCCACTATGACCCTTTAAATCAGTTATGTGCTCTATACATTCTTAAAGTGTAGGCTCTCCTGAGAGTAGAATGTGTGGATGCTCTAAAAATAAAATATAGTAATAATAATAATAAAAATAATAATAATCAGAGGTATCACAGGGGCAGATGCACAATTTGGCTAACATCACAAATAATTTCCCAGATGGTTAGGGTTCTGTGATAGTTGCTTTCTATGTATACTTAAACATGGTGAAGCTCACAACCAGGGGTGTAAGAGCCAGAATAATTCTGGGGGGATACAGCTCATTGTATATACAGGGTGTAAAAAAGCTTATATATACATACATGCAAACTTAGAAACATCTGGGAGGGGATTTGTTACCCCCATCCCACCCAGTTCCTACACCCATCCTCACAACTCCATAGACAACTACTAAGGTGAAACAATAGTGCTCAAGGTATTCAATACTAAAGCCACCAGCGTCACTTCCAAACTATTAAAAATAATTGTTATTCATTTGGATTATCATCCAGAAGCACTATGAACAGCAGAGCTAATAATACTAGAAAATAAAATAACAGTAAAGTCAATGGGAAACACTAAATCCAGTTATGTACAATTTAAAATAGAATTGAACCACTAAAGAGATATTTGTCATAATTTATCCCAACTTTCCAATATTTTCCACCTTTATAGTAAATCTACCCTTTTCAAGTAGTGATAAATACAAATGATCTAGCATAGGTCAAACTTCTTAATTCCGTTTTGAAAATAATGTCTTTGACTTCACAGGGTTGAATATTAGATTTGCTTGTTACTGTGATTAATGAATTATGTATTTCCTTCTAAAAGGTCAACAAGGATTGATCTCTCTCTGCGTTGGATGCTGACAGTACAACACCAATAACCTTACGCAATTCACAATTTATTGTATTCCGATTTTGTAACAACTACTTGCTTGCTGAAAGTGCTGCTTGGAAAATAAATGCTTACAATTCAGATAAAATGTTAGTGACTTCATGTAATAGCTATTAATCTCTGAAAAGTACATTTGGAATAAATTATAATGAATAATCGCCTGCAATACATTGTCTGCATAGGTACAGTAATTAATAAAAATCAATTAACATAAAACTTAACATTCTGAACAAATATAAATATTAATTCAAAATATATTTTTTCAGAAAAGAAGATGACATTGATTTCAGGTAATCAGTAGTGCAATATCCATGGAGGAATGACTGCTAGCTTAGGGCCTCATTCAATTGCAATTTGCCCAATTGAATCGGACCCTAAATAAGCACATAACATATATTTTTTAAATAAGTTTTTAGTTAGTGAAAACCTTTCTTTTGGATAGATGCGTGCTAACAAAAAACTTCTTTCAAAAACATATGTAATGTGGTTATTTAAGGCCCTATTCAATTGGGCAAATTGCAATTGGATGAGGGCCATACTATGGGCCTCATTTAATAGTGATTTGGCCAATTGAAAAGGGTTCTAAATAAGCACATAGCATATTTTTTTAAAGAAGTCTTTAGTTAGTGAAAACCTTGCTTTTGGATAGATGCTTACTAACTAAAAACCTCTTTTAAAAAAATATGTTATGTGCTTATTTAGAGCCCTATTCAATTGGCCAAATTGCAATTGAATGAGGGCATAAGTTGGGGGATTATTGCAAATATAAGGAGGGAGGGATGGAAAATACTTTGAAAAAAAAAACTATTTTAAATACAAAAATTGCCATTATATATAATTGTTTTACAGTGTCATAGTTGCAGTGTGGTTTTGTAAGGTTTATATAAAAAACAGCATTTTTATTTTAATGTTAGTAAGGTGGTAGTTAGACAAGTTTGAAGGGCCACTGTGGTCCTATATTTAACATATACCATTTGAGGAACTCACTTTGATAATGGGGAAACTGTTTTTATAAAGTGAAAAAAAATAATAAAGCCTAGTTTTATATGTAAAATATACTCTCGTGATAAATTGCACTTGATAATGTATCAATTGTCTGTAGAAAGTACAACATATAATAGAGCCTTTAAGTTAGTACCTTTCATATGCAATTATACTACAGTGGAATCCACCATTTTGGATCTACTTCCATCGATGGTAGGAGATTGTGAATACAGATAAAGGTTCTATTTGGTATAGTGAGGATTTGGTATCCAGAACAGGACAGTGCTTGCAGGAGAACTAATGGAAAGCGCATTCATTTACAAGATTACACTTCGCTAAAAAAGTAACTGAGAGAAGTAAAAAAAAAAGAAAAGAAAAAAGAAAATGGAGCCACACAGCAAATAATAATTGCATATAAAAGTTATAATTTTAAATGCTGTATTGATTTTTGTAATTACTAAAATCCATTTTGCCCATTACCACATTTAGTTATTGAAAAATAAAAAAATGGCCACAGTTGTTTACTTGTTAATTGTCAAAAAATAGGGTAAATTTGTGAATTCCTCATTTAATATAACGAGAAATTGAGAAGCATACATTAAACTAACAGATGTAAACCTTGTAATGGTAAATCTCAAAATCGTCATTAATTGCATTAACATCTCATTTTGCATGATTTGCAATTTACCAGGAAAGTATTGCTTACTACATTCAATTATATGTGAAAACTGAATCTCATTACTTATACTAAAATTGGCAACCACAAAACACCAGCTGGGGAACAACAACAGAGGCAGATTTATTTTTGTGATATAAAAACAGCATATTTTCATTTTTGTCTTAAAGAAATAAAGCTCTTTTTCTCTAACTGAAGTTGTATTACCCACCTACTCAGAGATGCATATCACTTACCTCCTTTGCTTTCTTACCTTGCATATCACTTACCTCCTTTACTTCAAATAAGGTTGTCTATTCTGGTTCTCACTCCTATTTATTCCTGTAAGTATTTATCTATCATCTCATGTCTATACACCCCTATTACATCTTCAATTGTAAGGCCTCAAGAGAGCAGGGCCCTCATCTCCTCATGTACCAGTGTATATGTAGAAATGTACAGTCTGGTCTATTACTTTCCACCCTCAAATGTATGTAGCCATGTATTGTTTACCCCTAGTGCTAAATAATCAGATTGTGCTCTACTATTAAAATATAGTAATAAACAGTAATACCATTCTTACTAATCAATGTGGTCTATGTTATTCCAATTAAACTTATATTTTGTTTGTTTTCTATTTTCTATTCTTTTAGAAGCAGAGATCGAACAGTATTGTTTATTGGCTGTTGGTACTGGCTGTTTTACCACTAAGATTGAGTTACAAATTGAAACTTAATTTTTGAATTTGCATATTCAGTTACATTTTAATAATAATAACATTTTAATAATAACTATCATACACAATAATATATCCAAATTGAATATTATTTAGAGATATTTAAACACTACAGTTTTCAGACTGAGGATGATAAGTCATAAAAGGTTCTTCAATATCTCTTGCGTAATGTATGACATGTAGATAATATTATATATCAGTATTTTTTTATATTAGTATTTTTCCTCTGCTTCCTCAGACCTGGATGCTTCCTGCTACTTCCAACCAGATATCATCAGTCAAAGGTACCAGAGTCAGACCTGCTATATGTGCTACTATATATTTCTATACCTCTTGGGACCGAGGACTCATAGACAGACGCCCTCAGGAGACTCATCATTGTAAATTAGGGGAATAAATGTATACTTAGATGTACCCAGGTTACCAGTCAGCTCCCAAGACGGAAGTTCAATCATCTTCCCTAATGAAATAACCAACAAATATTAATGATCAACAAACACTGACACTGATGGCTAGCTGGTGTTCCCTGAAATATGATGTTGTCTGCTTGAAATTTAAAAGAATGATTACACAACATACTCAGGGTCCATCTTGTTTTGTTGGATTCCATCTCCCAGTGGAATAATTATACAGATGCAAAGAGGGTTCTACTTAAATACTTTTAAATCATATTTGGGATTTCAAAGTAATGAGAGACATTCAGTGGCTTTCAGTGAAAAAATCAGAGACCATCAGTGGCAAAACAATCCCACTCATGCTAAGTCTCCATCAGAAATCCAAGATAATGGTGTAAATACAAACATTCAACATTATGGGATTACATGACTGTGTTATCGGGGACTATCCCCCTGTAGGAATGCAGCAAAGCTGGTTGTCTTGGGGCATAGAGACACAAAAGACACTCTCAATAAGTCCAGCAGCATAGTAGAGTTCAAAATTTGATACAGCAACTCACCAAAGAATCAGTGATAAATAAGGTTCAAATGATGTAGTCAACTGAAACTAAGCTACCCTGTTTTCCTTTCTCAGTCACTTCCTTCTGTAAGACAGACATTTTGTGCTGCACAGAACCTAATTGTACAATATACCTTGAATGTGCCTGATCACCAAAAAGAACTATGGGTTTCAGAAATCATCTCTTGTGCAGCACAAAGTTGTCCATCTTGAGAAGGTATTCACTGACTGCACTGTAAAATGTGGTCTTGCTATTGAGAATCCATGGTGAATTTCAGTGTATTTAGGTTTTCAGAACTGGAGTGACATGTTAAGCAATGGTTCCTTGGTATGTTGCCATTGTAACAAGATGCAGGAACAGTTGAGAATAGTAAACACCCCACAGAAGTCCAACTTTCTAAAGAGGATCCACATACAGGCAAGAAGCATAAAACATGGGTGGCTAATGGTTGCCCTAGACTAACCTACAAGTATTAAGTACAAAGGCGAAGTAGTCAGAGGGTGGTGTAAGAGTGTAATCTGTTCCATTTTCAGGGCCCATGTTTTGTTGAGGGGCTATCACAAATCTTCTGGTAGAATATGCTTAGTTCTCATCTTGGAAGTAAGACACTTGTTGGATCCAGGATAGTCTTAGGCTCAGAAATCCAAATTTCTACATTGTAAGATTTTATATTCCAATTTTCTGTCATGGTTCTCTAGTAGACTCTCCATATGAAGGTAGAAGTATGTGATGAAATGAAATTGCTCTGGTAATTACAATTCAGTCCATACTGACCGACCGTTTTGTTATAATTTTCCCCAGTCAGAATTACAAGCTAGATTTATTTATTAACTAATTTTACATGCTTAGCATTATCTTGTAGCACACAATATAAATTAATGCTGTAAGATAATTTTTCAGAGAGCAACTAACAAACCAGAAGGCTGCTTTGCTTTACTATTTGCATTTAATGTAACAATAACACCTCATTCCCATGTTCTCAAAAGAGAAAAGTATTACCACCCTCTGTTTTCTCTCAGACATCTTGAATATGTTTAGATCAAAGAGTCCAGTGAGCTGAGCTGTGCCAAATGTTCCTTTGATGCTCAGTTCTCCACCACAAGGGACATCTTCAGAAGATATACATAGTAAGCAAAGACGATATCCTTGGAAATAATGTTCTAGCCCCTGCTGAGACGCTGTCATATGAGAAAAGATTTCTTTTATTCGAGATAGTATTTTTTTTAAGGATTTGAAGAAAGATAATCTGTTAGTGAGGATTGATGGTGGCTGCATGCCTGTAAAGGTTAATTTGATTGAGAGATTCTCAGTTAGCTTCTTTGGGTCATTATCATAAGTCTAGGAGAACAAGTGTTACGAATAATTATATTACTTGTTCATCTACTTCCTGCCATGCACCATGCCTCATTCAGCCTAAAAGGAACACCTCACATTTTTTTTTTTAATATAGATTTTTAAATTAGACTTAAATGCAATATGTTTTGTTATTAACGCTGTGTCTTCCATGGAACTGTATATATCAGTTTGTGGCATAGTGTGCTTGATTGCTATAAGGGATGAGCCTAAACTAATGATAACTCAGGGGTAAATCATATTTGCAACTACAAGTAGAAATTAACCATTGTGGATAAAGTAGCACACTATGAGGTTGCTTGGTTATGGTAAAATATGTGGAGGTACTGCTTTCTACAAATTGAAGTATATTCATGACCCAGATGAGATAGAATAAATAGAACATTAAGGGATTCATATGATGGACTGATCATTATAAAATGTACCAATTATGGACTCTTGACTGAAATGTTAAATTAATAAGCAACTGAACATATTAAGTGAGTCAACTGTTTCTAATTCACCATCAAATTCCATGTCTATGATTATATTCTGCTTTGTTAATGATATTTTTAAAGTATTCCTAATCCAAATTAAAAAAAGGTATAAGATCTAAAATATGACTGGAACATCTTTCAGAGTTCTTCTGCTATATCATGTAGTATTTTTTCCTTTTTTGTGATGTTATTTTTAATCCTAAAAATGTTAATGTATAATTAAATATATTACTAAATCATTAGGAATTCCGATTGAGCTTGGCCTAATTGGGCAAAAACCTAGCAGAATTAATAGGCCTTCTGGCTACCATCACAGTAATCTTGGGGGTATCATGCTTCAAATAACTCTTGAAGCCAGTGTTCCATGTATTTGGTGGAGATCACGTCTAAATCTGAGAAAAACAAGCCCTGAAAATAATTGTGCTGAGAAATAATAAATATATTTTGCAGGTTGTGATCTCTATGACAACTAACATAATGACTGACTTGCTCATTCCTGTATATTTTCACTTGGAACAGAGACCTGCCCAACTACTAGGTTTCTGACTAAAATGGCTATGTTAAGTGTATAGTCATTGTGGCAAAGAGAAAAAATAATTTACATTTGTAGTAGCTGATCTCTTGGTTTGGGCTATGAATTAAATAATACAACATTATCTATAAATGCCCCTTATCTATAAATTGTGACTAGAATAGCATTTAGGCAAATAAGCTGCAACATATCATGTCTTATATATCTGTTGATGTTCTACTAAATCCTGGAACATTTTTAAAAAAAAACATCTACAGTTTTTCTTTCCATATATATTATTTGCACCAGTATCTAATTATATTTAACTAATGACACATAGGTTTCATTTAAAACTTTTGTATAGTTATGTAGGAATAATGGCAAAAGATAAATGCTTGCTATCAATATCCATTTTGTCCGAAACCTTTCAAACTGTCAGCGTACTAATTTTATTTAATTTTTAAACATATTGGTTTCCATTGTATTGTAAAAGAAATGGTATTTTAAAAGAAATTATTTTGTATTTTAAAAGAAAGATATTCCTATACGTGTGCATAGTCTATAATGTCAAATTAACGAAATCTAAACACAATGCACCAAATTGTTAATGGCACAGACCATTATCTACAACACAAAGGGCAGCAAGAAATACATTTTTCATGTTGCCATGGTAACCTATGTGCGAGACATGCACTTTGTGGTATGGGTAATCATTATCTACATGCTTCCTCAAGGTGATGTATTTGGAGCTGGGTTACTTGTCATAGATAACACATGCAGTGCTAATATCCTATCATGATCTGTACATCTATTGCCACAATGGCGGCCTGGAATCTTCATTGATGTCTATTAAAAGGAATATTGCATTATTATTTCTATTATGGATAATTTCAGAACAAATGTGAAATACATCCATATTCACTGAAATACACAAATAGCAATAACTGAATAAATATATTTAATGTTGAAAAAGATGCTGTCAAAAAATCCCAGGAAACATACACTGAGGATAAAAAATCTACATAAAAATCAGAACAGAATAAAGATATAAAATAGATTGTTTTCTTAAGGACTGGAAAACAGTGAAGAAAACAAATAATCATTTCATTTTTCAATCCTGTTTTTGTCTTCTGTCGGCATCAAAAAATTATGTTTCTACAAATATTTGCCCTTGTAGCGTATCCTTAAATGTTGAAAACTAAGCTCCTTTGGCACATGACTTGCTGTTTCTCTTCCGATCACTAGATGCCAGTAGGTTACCCAGTTGATCCCAGTGGTGCTCATGAAAATCAGTCCTTGACACTCCCAAGAGCAAGAATGTAAATCCAGTTTTTTTTTTTTTGTAAAATCCATGGAACTTCAATGGTATAAGTAAGTATCAGGATATTTACCTTACCCTATCCAAATTAAATGAGCCAATAGCCATATACCTATTGGAATATCCATGTCGATCAAGTAAAACATTACAATGATAATGAATAAAAAAATCTATAAAATATAATATTGGTGTTAAAGCAGAAACAATTGTTTTGCAATTACAAGCCTTGCTTTTTTTAAATTATAAAACAGAAAAAAATGATCCTACAAAAGTCAAAAAAATGATATTTCCAAACGTAATTATATCCCTATCTAGTACAGAGGACAAGAACTAGTGTGAAATAATTAGTTGAACCATTTAAAGTATTTGACTATTAATTCTTACGCAGAATTTTCATGATTTGAAACAATCCACTGCCACCACTAGACTCAATAATGAAATAATGAATGTGAAGCTATTATTCTAATGTCGAGGAACATATATACATCAAAATTATCTTATAAAAAACATTATCATTATCTAAATAATCTCTAACAGTGGCCTTCTGCAGTGATCACTCTCCCACTGACTACAAATTATCAATTCTGATTACCAGATTGGTGCAGTAGGGAGGGGATGGTTTGTTCAGCACTGCAGGGCTGGCCAGACTCCCATAACTCCAGTTTCATTCAATTTACATATACAGCTGTCACTGGCTTCCCCCTCCCTTGGTAACCACTGGTTTACAGCTTTTTACTGGCTAATTGTGAGACAAAAATCACTTGTTAGATATTACCAATGTGGATGGCTGATTCTTGTGGAAACAAATATATATATTTTCATTGTTTAAGACCAACAAAAAATCCTAGAAATATTTTTTTGAAATAAAAAAATTACAATAGCTTGACTTTTTCAAATTCTGTCAAATTATATTTCATGTAAGAATCTTTAGAAAATTAAATAAAACCAAACAAAACTAAGACCTTTTTTTTAACCACCTTAACAAAATGACTTGGTTATATTATGCAATGTCAATCTCATTTTAGAAAGCCTAACATTGTGAAACAGAAAATACCTATCTGTATTGTCGTACTGTCAATTCTATAATAAAAAAAGCACCACACCTTAAAAAATGACTTGGCTCCACTGTAATGGCAATCTGATTTTATAGAGCACAAATCAACTGTGAGCTTGATTTATGTTCTACTAAAGACACTGTATCAATAAATTAAATTAGAAAAATATTGAATTACAGAATGGTTTATGATTCCTCTAACCAACAGAACTCGGACAAATCCAGAATATATATATATATATATATATATATATATATATATATATATATATATATACAAACTGAAAGTATGTATTCTTTAATGGCATTGTTTGTTGCCTGGATTTAAATGTGACTAATATTTCTCTATTGTCATGAACAAAATAAATTTGTGTTGCTGTATGGATTGAGCAAAAAAAAATGTAAAATAGAATTATGGTGCATTTATTATACTATAAGAGACCATGCACAATTTTGAAATAAGCCTTATTGAAAATTAAAATACAGAAAACAAATTACATGATGTGCTAATTTTTCACTAATTGGAGTTAAATCAGCAGAAACATGTAAAAGATAACAAGAGCTCCCCTTGGAGCAGGCTGTGAACAAGAAAGGATCCAGTTGGGTGGGGTCTGTCTGCATTGTGCTGTAGCAAGTACATAAAGAAGTGAAGGTACAATTATGCTTTGTGTATTCTGCCATAATCTACAATACCACAGAGAAATAGCTGCTGAAATCAGCATAATATGTTTTAATATTGCAAGAAATTAAGGCGATGGAGATAAATATAATTATGAATACAATGTAGAGGTATAGGCACTGGGCGTGTCCTGCACAGAAACATACATTTTAAGTGATTAAGAGGTTCCTGAAATATGTTTTGATATTATTATTATTATTATTATTATAGATTACATTTACAAATTATTAACATTTTTAAAAACAATTATATCAAGGAACACAACTTTTCTGCAGCTAAAATTAGTGAGAGTGCATAAATATCTATACCAATACCCATACATCTACCCAGCTACATATCCTTTTAATCCATCTATTCTTTTAAATCATTATTTTAAAAGCATAAATAACCAATTAAAACATACAGCAATCTGGATTCTGAAAACTGCATCATTCCATTGGTATTCTTTTCCAGTGTTGTTAATGCTAATAATGCATTGTTTAAACTGCTTCCATCTCTAAAAGAATACATTGTAATCCATCATATGAAACAAAGGATGCTGCATTCAATGAAATAATTGAGTTTGAGTTTCTTACCCATTGCTGTTTTAGCCATGGTGATATATGCAGATGCTCAGAGGCTGTGAATGCAAGGAGTCCAGCTACAGCAGTGGAGAGGGAGGACAGACTGAATAAGGCACTGAGTCAGCAGAGTAGGACTGTGCAAAAGAAAGAGCAAGAGGCAGGAGCCCATGAATAATTAGCAGGTCTAGGCTGAAGCAGATTGGTTCCAGTGGTCCCCTGGTATGACTCATTTGGAGCTTCAATCTCTAAGCATTAAATATTGATCCACCAATAGGGTGGGGAGATAAAATGGAAAGATGCTGTTTGACTTGAGATTTGTCTTTGTGAAAAACCAACCCCCTTTTGTTTAATAGTACAGTCCATATAAGATGCATTATATAAAAAAAGGATTTTTGGAATGGAAATTGGCTAGTACTGGCAGCCACACAGCATGTACATTTCAGTTTCCCACAATTGGTGCTGATATCACACATTTCATGTTATCCATGATGAATTACTGTAACCATTTATTATTTTGCTATTTTATTGATCCTACCAGAATCTGTTAAATGAAAGCATGTGACACACATGATACAATTCTACACTATCTTGAATACTTGTTGCATGACAACTTGTGTCAATTGGCATGTACTATAATGAATCCAAAAGTGACAGCCCTCATGTATTCCAGTGACCAGGCATGGTCTCTTTGTTAGTTTTCTAATTGACCTTAGGAGATCTGGAGAGCTGTCCTTGGTGCTGAAATCCAGTACTGCACACTCTGATCTCCTCCCAGATGTCTATGGAGACATGCAATCATTTAATGGATTGAAAAATAAAACACAAAAAAAGATTAACATTGAATATAAAAGGCACAAGATTTTCTAGATTTATTTTCTTATGACATTTTATTATATGGTTACATGAAAACTATATTGGTACCATGGGTGTAGGAACTGGAGGGAATGGGGGGTCCAGATTTGTCTATGCTTATAAATATAAGCTATTTTATGGCCTGTGTATACAATGAGCTGTGTCCCCCCCCCCCCCCAGAATTATTCTGGCTCCTACACCCCTGATTGGTACCCTTGAATGCAGCAAGGACATGATTTCAAAGGGCGTTATACATGGCCTTTTGTCTTGTAGGGAGCCCAATTTAAGAGCATTCAGCAAGTCTCTGCTACTGGAGTGTAGGAAGAGATTAACTCCTTCAACATCAGAGGGCCTGCAAGATGTACCTAGAGAAGTCCAAATACAAGCACTATTGTAGATGCTACCTTCTTAAAGAATAAGCTCAACTACCGCCCCATATCATATAACAACTAACAGATTGTTGATTCACAAAAGTCAACCTCCCCATGAAATTATAACACAGCATATGTAGTGGTTCAGTGTAATGGTTCTTGCTGACCACACCCTTGTGACTGGGCAGTTAGAAAAGCAGTTTGTATGGATTAGACTGAAAAGAAAAGCCCAAAACTAAAAGCATATACAATATAATGATGTGGTGTTTATTTGCTGTATTCATGGCACCTCTTTGTACTCAGGTAATGAGCAATCTCATTTCTAAAGCAATGCTCTGAACAAGGTCTAAATACAATGACTCATTAGGACAAGGATTGTGATGTCTTTCTTATTTACTGTGATTTGTTCTGGAGATTTACACTGACATGTGTGAGAGTGAAGAAGCAGCCCCTCCCAAAACTCAGCTGGCAGCTCCAGATCTGCACAGCCCCTGTAGTAACAGCTTCTGTACACCCAGCAGACCCTGGGTCCCTTCCTCTCCCATGCAGCAGCAGCTTGCAGCTCTGCATCCCTGACAGCCTTCTCTTCTTTGTTCACTTAAGGTGGATTATCACAATTACTTCTCTATAGCTAAAGGAAAATTGCATCCCATTATTTACTATTTACAATATTCTCTTTTGAAATATTAACTTGATAAAAAGCAAAATACAGTGTTTAGACATATTAACGTGATAAAAAAGCAAAATACAGTATTTAATATATTACATGTGATATACAATAATACTGCAGTGTGAGTCTTCATTGTCTTGGTAGCACAGCATTCTCAGTAGGGTGTGTCCTTATAAGCTAAGCTTTTCATTAGATCTGTTGAAAGCACTGGCACTTTGTATTGGCACATTATCCTTGTATCAATTTAAACTGCAATCATTTTCTCCTCCCACCTGTTGAATTAGATAAGCATAAAATTGTAGTTTAGCCGAATAATTACATATAATATTAAAGGATAATATAAACAATTAAAATCTGAATATGTTTGCTTTCTAAAACATTTTCCTTGCTATCAACCTTATTTCTTACAATGAACATATTATATGTACATGAATACAATGGACCATTAATGAAACAGGTTTCACATATTTCTATAGAGGGTGAACATATTAAAAATTCCTCCCTATAATAAGGAAACAAAAGCCATTATTAAAGCACCTATATGTCCACAGCAGGTTTCTAGGCCAGTTTCACATATACTGTAGCTATAGCATACCATTCCACTGCAGCATCTAAAGTATCTAATGAATATATTGTGACACTTATATGTATTCACTGCCCAGAATCCCTTGCTGCATCTTATATTGAAACACGCAGTTGGAAACCTAACCTACCTATTATCATAATCCTTTATTTCGAAAGCAGCAACATTTTTGTAACACTATTTTTAGGACTACAGTAAAATAGAAAGGTGCAAAAAATATCAGAGAACACATGATAAAGCGTAGGGAAAATACAACGACAACACAATAAAACATTATACAATTTAATGCAACATGCTGAAAGTTTATAATGTTGTTCTTTTATTATTTGTATTTGTTTTAGCTTATTCAGGAACTGTGCTAATTTGCCTTAAGCAAACAAAGGAGAGAGAAGGCAGGGTGGGGTTTTGACCTGGATGCTGGTACATGACAGAGGGATACTGGATGTGATAGGGATATATACACCCTTATTAAATTGCGATTCGGCCAATTGAATAGGGCTCTATATGAGCACATAGTATCTTTTTTTAACAGAATTTTTTAGTTAGTGAACTTCTATCCAAAAGCAAGGTCTTCACTAACTAAAATCTTCTGTAAATAAAATATACTCTGTGCTTATATAGGGCCCTATTCAATTGGCCGAATCGCAATTTAATAAGGCTGAAGAATTGACTATATAAGACATATATCTATATTGTTAACATATTTTCAGACGTTCGCTGTCTGTTTACGGGTCAATCTCTTTTGTTTCATCAGCTTGAATTTCTTTTTAGCAAGCATACACATATTACTCAATTCTATAACCTCTCCTGATATAGGTTTAATATTTAATTTTCATATGGCACTAATGAAAATCTAGGTGCTTTATTGTATAGAGGCCCTCTACTCAAGTAGCTGTAAGGTACTGGAGATATTTACTACAGAGGGTAAAAACAGTGATCCAGTGGGACCCTGGCCAATTGTTCATATAACTCTCTATTTTGGAATTAACATATTTCCCAATTTTCATTAGACAATCCGCTGATTAATATTTTTTTCCTGGTAAAAAGTGTCCTTGGATATGTCTCTGGATGGTAGGATAAACAATCAGATGGTAATTTACTCTGATTTAAATTTGAGCGGATAACTTTAGGGATGGGCTACAGCTCTCCCTGTATAGTCCATTCTCCATGTATGTGTTAAATCAGTCACTGTATATGCTTTAATTTGTTAAATCTGTCCAGCTTACTCTACATGTACATATACAGTTGCAGAGGACCAGTTTAGTATTGTATAAATTGGTTCATTCTGGTCCCCTGTCAATGATAGTGCTCCATTATGTACCAGTTACTGCAGGGTGGGGGGAGATCTCTCCTAGTAACAGTTGCTAGGAGTGTGCCTAGAAGGAGAAAGGGGCTTCCTGCTGTGCCAGAGTTCAGAGCTGTGATAGAAAGCAGAAGATGCTAAGATGCTAAGACGTCTGTCACTAAAGGAGGGAGAATGAGAAATAGCCTAAATATATGCAACCAGGTTAGGCAAGCTAGACGCAGTCTGATGTTGAAGGCTAAGCCTTAAATACACTAGGAAAGTCTGAAATACTCTAACACAATATGTATAAATGTGAATAATGCTAATTGCATTACTGTATGTACAAGCAACACATTTAAAAAAACAAAAAACAAAAAGAAAACAAATATTGGTACAAAGAGCAACTATTACCATATCATAGCAGTTGTTGGCTATAATACACATCTTATAAAGTTTTAAGAAGGAAATATTCATTGGTGTCCTAATTAGACAGGTTGTAGCAGAATAAAATAAATACACAGTTCAAAGCAAAACACATACAAAATGTTATTTAGTGTTCATGAAGTATATATATATATGTCTTTTAAACTGAAATGATTCAGTTCAAAGAAGATTATAAAGGTGTGAAAGCTATATCTATTTACTCTTAAGCTTTCCTGAAACACCATACTATATGAGTGCACCATGCTTGTTTTTATATTTAAATCTTTATAACTGTCTCACACTCTCACTATAGTATATATATATATATATATATATATATATATATATATATATATATATGTATATATATATATATATATATATATATACTAGTAACTTGACCGTCATAAATGATGGTAGGATATGTTATGTTTAATATTATGTTCTGTCTCTCTTTGTGCTGTCTCTCTATGCTGTTTCTCTCTGTGCGCCCTCTCCCTCTCTCTATGAGCCCTCTCCCTCTCTCTGGGCGCCATCTCCTTGTGCCCTCTGTCTTTCTCTGCTGTGTATCTCTCTGTGCGCCCTCTCTCTCTCTGTGTGTGCCCTCTCTATGTGTGTGCACTCTCTCTCTGCATCTGTTCCCCCATCGCTATTTGTACCCTCTTTCTGCGCTCTGTGTGCTTTCTGACTCCCTCCCTCTCGCCCACCCTTTCTCTTACTAACTCCCTCTCTTTCTGCCTCCCTCCCTCTCTCTGCCTCCCTCCTTTTACTCTCTCTCCATGCCTCCCTCCTCCTCTCTCTCTCCCTCCCTCTCTCTGCCTCCCTCCTTTCACTCTCTCTCCATCGATCCCTCTCTGCCTCTCTCCCTTCCTCCCTCCTCCTCTCTCTCTCCCTCTTTCTCTCTGCCTCTCTCCCTGCTGGTGCTCCCCCCCTCTCTCTCCCGGTGTAAAGAGGGTGCAACTGCGCGAAGAAGGCGCAACTGCGCAAGCACAATTTCCCTATCTTTAGGGATAGTAGCTTGTGAGTAATGTCTGCGTGGAACGCCTCTCATAAGCTAACAACTATTATAGTGGATATATTATTATTATTATTGTCAGAGTTTTTCAATATTTTAAAGAGAAAACAAATGCTAATTAGCATCATCATAAATAGCTTTGGATAAAATCCCAATTGGTCCCCACATCAGCAGTCTGTGTGTGTGTGTTTGCGTCGTTCAGTCGTGTCCAACTCTCTGTGACCTCATGGGCCCTAACACACATGTTGATCCACCTATTCTTCTCAGCAGAGATACTGGAGTGGGTTGCCAATTCCTTCTCCAGTGTTCCACAGCATACAGTTCCTGGTATTCCTAGGTGGTCTCCCATCCAAGTGCTGACCAGGCCCAACCCTGCTTGGCTTCCGGGTGGTGTGACCTCTTGGTTCCCCGACTGGAAGGGAACCCTTCAGCAGTCTATAGTATATTTCTGCTAATTGTACACTATTACACACTTCCTCTATTTCCTTAATTTTAAGATACATGCTTTGTACAATGGCTTTAACAGTTAATTGCATTATCTATTTTTCCCTTGGCTTTTAAAGGATTATGAGTGGGAAGTAATTTGTCACTGGCCTGTGCTGCTTATTAGAACATCTTACCCCACAGTCCATGTTTAGTTTTGTATATTGATTTATGTAAATTATAGGGGATGTAATATCTTCAAATTACATGTTTTCCTGCTTGTCTACAGTTGCTGAAACAAAGGCAGTCTGGCTATAGATCAAAGTAGAACATATTTATACTGTGTTTGCTTCATAGAAATGGAATATATTCACATGGTTATTAAATGTTCAATTAATATGAATAGATCAGTATATTTTACGGTTGTCATGTTATTGTATGCAACACAAAAATGTCTGCAGTAATAATAATAAAGAGCCTTTACTTTATCTTTCGCTAGACTATTATTGTACTAATGACATTAAAGGGCATAGCAAAACAATGTAAAAGAAGGAATGAAGAAAAGGAGAACTTAATTAAAATGAGATATTAAAGTCAGAAATGACCCTGTTGAGGAAAAATGAATTAACGTAGTATAATTTGCAAAAGGGTTATAAATGCTGCAATCAAAATGATAAAACTGAATAATTATAGTGAATTTGAAATAAAATTGGCTGAACATTAGAAATGATGAGAAACTGGAATAACCATAAGGTACTGTCGGCATAATACAGATAAAAAAGAATATTGTGTAGGCTTGCCATTGTGTCCTTGAGTATAATAATGGGAAGCACATCACATTGTCTGGCATTGGCAAGGTAACGTTCTGCCTTTTCAATAAAAAAATCAAATGTACTTAACAATTTATTTGATATAGCTTTTCTAGTATGTGCTAGTATGAGTAGCATGTTTAAAAATGCAAATATGATTGCACTAGTATTACAAAATATAAATCATCCTTAAGAGAATGGACTGGCTGCTTCTTCTACTTGAACTTGGAACGTTACTGTACTAAGAAATAAACACATAATTATCTATCTATTTATCTATATATCTATCTATCTATCTATCTATCTATCTATCTATCTATCTATCTATCTATCTATCTATCTATCTATCTATCTATCTATCTATCTATCGGTCGGTCTGTCTATCTATATAATCTATCTATCTATCTATCTATCTATCTATCTATCTATCTATCTCTCTATCTATCTCTCTATCTATCTATCTATCTATCTATCTATCTATCTATCTATCTATCTATCTAGCCAGCTAGCTAGCTAGCTATCTATTGGTCTGTCCGTCTGTCTATCTATATAATCTATCTATCTATATATCATTGCGAGGCCTGTACATGAGGGGGGGGGGGGGGGGTCACAAACTGTTGACGAGTTACAGGCTTCAAAACAATGAACGGCCTCCATTTTTTTCAAGCCCGGAACTCGTAAGCCGTTGGAAGACCGCCAAAAGATGCTAAATAATTAAAACATTAACTTACAACCTCACACACAGCACAGGGGGAGAGGCAGGGAGCCTGTAAGTGAGGTCACATTGGCGTTTTTGGGAGGTCTGAAAGTGGCTAACTAAGCAAGGAAAAATATGGCGGCCTTAATGCAGTAACTTTTTTTTTAAACGTAAATCGGAAACCCATTTGGGCTTGGGGAAAATTATTTACCAAGCCTGCAAATGGTTTCACACCCGTAAATGGAAACAGGAGAACAGAGGAGGGAAGTGGGGGGGGGGGGGGGGGAGGAGAAACACAGGGGAGGGAGAGGGGGAGAGGGTGGAAAGACACACAGGGGAGGGAGTGGGAGTGGAGACACAGGGGAGGGAGAGGGGGGAAAGGGTGGAAAGACACACAGGGGAGGGAGTGGGAGGGGAAACACAGGGGAGGGAGATAAGGGGGGGGGAAACAAGGGAGGGGGAGGGGGCAAAGACATACGGGAGGGAGAGAGTGGGGAGAGGCTCGCAATGAGCTCATTGCGAGGCCAGAAAGTTGCGGGTTGGCCTATGCCTGCAATGTGCAGCGCTCATTGCGAAGTCCGCGATGAGTGGTGAAGGCACTCATTGCGAGGCCCATAAGATAGAGGGGGAGAACCCAATATTGTGTGGCAATCAGCATTGCCAGGCTTCAAATTGGATTGCCGTAATTTTTGACGGGCAAGTCGCTAGTATAGTAATATACGTCTAATATGTATATGTAGTGGCACCTTGCTTCTCAACTTTAATCCATTCCAGAAGTCAGATTGAGTCCCAAAAAGGTTGAGTACCGAACTCCCATAAGGAATAATGTAAATTGTTTTTAGCAAACGCGATGAGTACTAAGCTAGAGTGATGACTACCAAGGTGTTTTGATCTAGACAGGTTGAGCATAGAACATTTTAAATTCTGAGAATGTTGAGAACCAAGATACCACTGTTTGCAGTATATAGTGATAACTTTTTTATTGGACAAACATATTCATAGTTTTCATGACAAGCTTTCGAGAGATGATCCTCTCTTTTTTAAGTCCCAATCAACTCTGATAGAGAAAAGCTAGTCCTAAAAACTATGAATATGTTTTCCCAATAAAAAAGGTATCACTATATACTGCAATACTCTGATTATTCATCTAAATTACTGGACACTCACGGCTACCTCACTCTTCATATATATATGGTATTTTACGAGGTAATGACATTATATCAGTACAGTATATATTATACAAATATGTGTATATCTGTTTTCCACTGTGATTGAGAGCCACTTTGACCAATTTATTTTTCTTCTTTCAGTTACTTTCTCAGCAGAAGACATCTATTAGTCCTATTGAAAGCACCGGGATTGTTAGCTGTCACTTTTCCATTGTGGTACTGAAAATGTCCTTTACACAGCAACATATGTAATATAAATAAATAGCATCAAAATCCTAATTCTGAATAATTAAATGCCAATATTTTACTTGGATATAACAAAGATATCTGAGGCATTGAGGAAGAATTAACAACATACATTATTAATGTGAGTATGTTTGTATTAGCTCATGGGCTCCAATATGTATCAGGCTTTTTCCACAGCTAAGAATGAGGGGTCTAAAAGAACTAGAACTAAGCTATTTTGTATCTCCAAAATTGTATCAAATGTCCGATCTTAGGTGTTTAAGAAGAAGGTTTAACATTAGTTATGTTTTATCTACATTGCAGGTACATGGATGGTGCAAGTAATATTATTTTTTGAACAATACAAATAATTGTGATGCAATAGAGAAAGTTACAGGTAACATAATTCTTGGATATTCACCATTTTATTGTCACGCAAAACTGTGCGAATTGTTTCTTATATACATAATTATTCATAAAACTTCTTTGTAACATACTATGGGCCTCGCAATTTATGCAATCGCAATTTAGCCAATTGAATAGGGCTCTATATAAGGAAAGAGCATAGTTTTTAGTCAGTGAAGCAAGGTCTTCACTAACTAAAAACTTCTGTAAAAAAAATATACTCTGTGCCTATATAGAGCACTATTCAATTGGCCAAATCACAATTGAATGAGGCCCTAAATGAGTATATGGCACATATATTCAGTCTCACCCAGTAGTGCTGGTGCCTGAGTTGTGCAAGTATCAACCTTTTCCCTTCTGGATATATGGACAAATGATATTATTTACATAATCTGTGCCTTAATTTTCCTCTGCATTATAAGATGATTGTGAACTACTATCTGAAACTAAGTAAATTTGTTTTCTCTATGTGGTTTCTTGTGCCATTCATATGCACAACTGAATCTAGGAGCATGTGTCTGCAGTGTTTGAGCAATAATGATTTATCTGCAGTTTCTGTATGTCCTGCATTAGTGTATTTGTTGAACTGCAGTCCCTTTGTAATGGACTGTATGTCTATTTCCTAAGGGGACATTTGACAGTTCAGCCTCAGCAAAGTAAGTCATAGCTCCTGCTAATGCAGTGAATCAACCCCATTATGAATACATACTATGCAATTGAATGTAATTATGCTCAAATTTCATTGAATGTAGTGCTAATAACACAGTTAAATGCGCCAAAAGACCCCGTGAGTGCACTTTGTTTCATTTAAATATAACACAAATCTCTAGTACGCCCTCATTTGGAATATGGAGTACAATTTTGGGCACCACTTCATATAAAGGATATTTTAGAGCTAGAAAAGGTACAGAGAAGGGCAACAAAACTAATAAGGGGAATGGAGGGGCTATGTTATGAAGAAAGACTAACCAAATTAAACTTATTTTCTCTAGAAAAAAATGCGTCTAAGAGGGGATATGATTACCTTATATAAATATATTCAGGGTCAATATAAGGCTTGGTCAAGTGTACTTTTTGTGCCAAGAGGTTTTCAACTGACAAGAGGACATCCCTTGAGCTTAGAAGTAAAATGATTTCACCTTAAAGAAAAGAAAAGGGTTCTTCACAGTAAGGGTGGTTAATCTGTTCAATTCTCTACCAAAGGAGTTGGTGACTGCTAATTCGATAGATAACTTTCAAAGGGGATTGGATATTTTTCTAAATAAAAAGGACATTCAGGCTTATACTGGTAAATTAAAGAGTATTGATCCAGGGAGGAGTCCGATTGCCAGTATCTGGGGTCAGGAAGGATTTTTTTTTCTTTTGAGACAATTGGCAAAGTTTCACTTGTTTTTTTTTTCTGTTTGCCTTCCTCTGGATTAATTAACAATTAATAATTAAACTGAATACTGCAGATCAGCAGAGATCTTAAAAGGTTGAACTTGATGGACTAACAGCCCTATTAAATTCCCTCAACGTGTAAAACAGTAGCCCGTAACGTAGCCTGCAAGACTTACAGCTATTAAATTGGCCCAGTAAAACAACCTGCTAACGATCTGCGGGTTACAGGCATAAAAACCCTACTGGACGTCGAAATTTGAACTCCGCGGCCGCAAATCCTTTGATCTGTCAAGCCTCTAACTGGTTTGTTAGAAAATTGCTATTAAATTGCTATGAATCCACTGGCGTTCAAACCCATAACCCGCAAACGGACCCAAAAAGCCAACGGGTACTAGAGAGGACCCGTAAGGGGGTTAAAGTCCTTTCCATAGCACTGTAAATGCAAATATACACACACTACAGTATTCTCAATGAAAGAGAAAGTCATGTTAAAATTAATAGCACACCATTCACAAGCTAGCAAATCTTCAATAAAAAATACTTTTATTTCTGTTTAATTTTCGTGGTATACCGATCCCGGCAATCAATGTGTTAATACATATAATGGAACTCGCATGGACTAGAATATCATATTTGCTGATCTATTAATATTGCATTATTTCTGGAATGCTAACCTCCATTTTTCAGTGACGTAATGATGACGATCTCATTTGCCATTGGCTCCGTCTAAACCCGTAACTATGGATTGACTAATTGATCATGTTCACGGCCGCACAAGCATAGTGCGCAAGAATGGTTTATGGGTTTGCATCTACGACCCATAACTCGCGGCATGGTTGAATTTAATAGCTCTGTAACACAGCCGAATTTCAAGCCCGCAGCCTTGGCCTTGGTGGGCTTCCAATTTAATGGGGCTGTAAAAGTATTTTTTTAACCTCAATTACTATGGCCCTCATTCAATTGCGATTTGGCCAATTGAATAGGGCCCTATATAAGCACATAGCATATATTTTTTAAAGAAGTTTTTAGTTAGTAAACATCTATCCAAAAGCAAGGTTTTCACTAACTAAAAACTTATTTAAAAAAAATATGTTATGTGCTTATTTAGACCCCTATTCAATTGTCCAAATCGCAATTGAATGAGGGCCTATATAACTATGTAACAAAATAATATCTAGGGTATAAACGAAATATTGCATTTTTGACAATTCTTCAGTTCAATGCACAAAACATATTTTTTTTCTGTTTGGAAGTGCTGTGTATGATTTATTTTCTAAAATAATGCTATGTTATTGAAACCATTTATTTGTACATTTTTTTTCTATACCTCCCATTGATGTACCTCTGTTGTCATAACAATTACATAGTAAATATATAATCAGATATCTGTGAGCATCGAAATGGTGCACTTTAGCAGACTTGATGTCTATTGTTTGTGAGGCTAGAAAGGTATTATTTATTTTAGTCTTTTTTTTCGTTTTGTATTTTTGAGAGAACCAGCTTGCTCAAAATAGTTCTTTGTATCCCCAAATTTCACAAAGTGGATGTTTGCGTCTGTAATATATAACACTCCAACAATCTATTGTGTCTGCTATAATTTTTCCAGAACCATATTGTAGCTTGAGGTATTCACATTTGAGGCCGTTTACCGAAATAAATAAGTGTTAATGCAGAAAGCCTCTGCACGTACTGGATAAAGAAAACTCCAATTGATGATTTTCTAAAGAGATCAATTGTACATAAATTAAAACATAACCTATATTAAATAAAGTAAATAAAAATCATAATAAAATCTACAATAATCTAGATGGTTAAAACTAAAATATATAGATGGGAAGGACTCTACGTATCTATCTATCTATCTATCTATCTATCTATCTATCTATATATATATATATATATATATATATATATATCATTACAAAAAGTAATATGAATAATTGAAAATAGGTTCTAATTTATGTCCATATTTTATAAACAACATGTATCTTGCTCTTTCCAAAATAACCTCCCACATCACATGCACAGTTTCCCCCTAATTAAAGCTGTTTATGTACTGGATGAGTGATGGGATATAATGTGACAATCCTCTTGAAAGTAAATTTGCAGTGTAAAAACCACAATACCCAACCCCAATCTATATAAACACCATAAGGCTTTTTTAAATAATGTCCCAATCCCAGATGGAGTTGCTAGCAATACTATAACTTCCCTACTCTGGGTTTTACCAACAATAAGGCCCCTGTATTGGCTCTCCCGATAAATAAGAAGGTACAGGATATGTCTTCCTATCAAGGCACACCTAAACAATAAAATATAATATCTAGGCATGTATGCATTATTTATTTATGTGATTGTATTAGCTTTGTTTAATCATTTTTGTAATTTAAGTTTTTAATTCGATCATCTGAGTTAAGCTCACTTAACACCAGTGGTCAACATAGCAGAGTTTTTGACCCTCTGGTCTACATAATAAGACATATCAGTAATGAGGTAGAATGGGGATTGGGTACTGTGGAAGATAATGAGAAGCCAGGTCATAAACTGGTAAAAACTATTACATCGACAAGAAGGAAGCATATGTATGAGTAGGGAGGAAATCTAGAACAGCTGGCATTCTCTGAATTTAAAGTAGGGGTACACAACACAATCCCACAAAAGCTGATAACAGAAATGTGCCCCTGCTCAGTAGGGATATCATTAAATATTGTATGTTATTCACTCTTGAGAACCAGATTTGATAACTCATGAATACTACGAGAGTGATGCGTACATACAATAGTGTAGAACTGGCTACTACAGTAAAGTAATAAACAAATCCATTGGGATAAACATAAGTATATATTGAAATAGCTCAATAATGCACTAAGATCTAAGGCTTTAAATATTTAGCAGAATGGACAGACTAGAAGATCTGTGGTTATTGTTTGAATGCAAATGAAAATAAGAAGTACAAAAGCATTATAATACAAAATCTGGGCAACTGAATCCCAGGAACTGTGTTATTAAATTGAAACCTTGGAAATTTGGTTGTATTGTTTCAATATAACATTTCAGTGCAGTGTTTTTAAGCCAACCATCTCAGAAGTATGAGGGGTCAAAGATCATAAGTAGAATGGGCAAAGAGATTTTTATCTTTGCAGCACGATACTTAAGTAGAATTAATTATCTTATACATAGGAAATCTAGATGCTGTGGATGATAATATGAGTTCTGTGATGGCATCATGCATCTTCCTATTACACTGCTTGCCAACGTACAGAAAGCAAAATGGAGACTGAGCACATACGCTAAATGAGTTCTCTGTTATGGCACATGATATGCTTCCCCAGCATTTCAAGCTGCCATGTTAGTGATATTTGCACTACGCCTGTGTATGTTAGACCCTATGCCCTGGCTCATCATGCTGGTATTTTGCTTTGATATTTTTTTCAGATATTCTATCAGTCAGCTACACCCCTTGAATGCCCACATGTTATATATGTGGTACTGACCTCTGATTGCCCATTCCCTAAACTTTGCTACTGGCTACAGCTTGACTAGACTGTGATCACTTCTGGCTCACAATTACAACTCAATTATTGACCCCTACCTGTCACAAATTGTGTTCTTTGCCAACACAAGAAATCTCAAGTACTGGCCTCAGGCCAAATATGAACACTGATCACTGACCATTTCCTTCCAATCCCAATCACAACTTCTAGTCTTCTCTCCCTTGTTCCTGGCTCCCCTTCTGTACCTACCGGTGACACTGATCTTTTTATCCAGTAGTCCTAATAGTGGTATCAGGTTATTGTGATGAATTATTGCTTTCACTAGGTATCTCATGCCAATCTAAACATGTAGTTATACAGTTTACATAGAATAATATATAAAATATAAAAAAGTAGGCAAGCAATGCAACAAAGCAAGCAGCAAAGAACACTTTTTGAAAAACTTTTGGGGATACTCAGTAATTAATGGCAATGAAATCTTATTAACAAAATATTTGAATCTCTGTTGTGTTTAAGAATCTCTGTGGGAATCTCTGTAGGAAAATGCATTTTTTAAATAACATTTTATTGATAATGTACTTGTTATCACCCATAATTTTAAATTATATTATATCTGAAACCTCTGCTATGTCATATTTTTATTATTATTATTCATTTTTGTAATGCATAAACATATTTTGTAGCGCTAAATAGGGCTTAAATATAAATACAAAAATACAATATTAAATACATGGCAAAAAGTAGAGGGACCTGTCTTTGAGTTTAAAATCTTACATGCATGGGGATTTTTTGCAAAGCACCTTACAAGATTGAAAACTTGCATTAAACGGAAAGTGAAGTACCGTAATTTAAAGGGAGAAACAATGGCTTGGCAAGTAATTGAAAAGAGAGTAGGGATTACGTTTGTGGTTGTATCAGCAGTGAGAAATGGAGGTAATAGTGCTAAGCCTGCACTATAAATGAACACAAATCATAGGTAGGTGTGGACAGAGTAGGTGGGACGGCATGTTATATGTTCACAAGCAGAAGAGTGGCGGCATGCAAAGGATCTAGGGCTAGAGGCACAAGAAACCAAGGTAAATGTAACTGGGAAATATGTCGTGTCAGTGCTTCTCCTCAAGGAGATGGTAGGTCCATTGTCACTGTCCGAGCACTTTGACAAGTGATTGACACTTATATAAAGTGCATAGCATGACTGAGACTAAAACATTACAAACAAAGGGTGAATAATTAAAGTGGAGAAAGAAGGGCTTGGCAAATAATTGAAAACTAGTGATTAAGTGTGTGGTGTATCACCTGTGAAAAATGGAGGTCATAGGGCAGAAAAGTGCAATATAAAGTAACACAAATCTCAGGTTGATGTGGACAGGGTAGGTGGGAGAGCATGTTAGTTGAGTTCATAAGCAGAATAGTTGGTTGTGTGAGGCTATAGGTCTCCAGATAAAAGAGACTAAGGTGATTGGAGTCCCTGCAGAAGTGACTGCCATGGTCCAGATGGTAAATGGAAAAAGTATACTATACTGTATATAATTATCAACAAAATAAAATGGTTTTATAAAATAATCCAGGATCTCTTTTACATAAATGTATCCTAATTATAAATGAAAATTAAATCAATCTGCCTTTTAAAGATGTAAACCCACCATGTCCACTTTAAATAATAATAACAAATTGGAATCGTTTATCATCGGATAACGGCCCTTCAGATAAGGATGTGGCTTGGCTTTCTTCTGCCCCTCCTTCTTCTGCTTCTCTGTATTTTCCTTTTTCTACTGTTTCTTCTTCTGTGTTAAAGAAGATAATGGTTTAGCAGATTGATGATAACAACATAGATATTTAAAAAAAATGTCTGAAAGAAACAAAAAGAAGCAAAATGGAGGCAAAAAGCAAGGAGAAATTGCAGCAGTTGATTCACAAGCCTAATACCAAAGTATTGACTAAGGATCAGATCTCTTTGGTATTCACAGCTCTATTTACATTTGGTGCATTTATTCATCATTTGAGATGAAGGTGTAGAGATTTAGAATTTTGGAACTTATCGTGATGATAATAATTGGAGATTTGCTGCAGTTTATGATAAATTCGGAAATGTTTTGGGTCTCCATTTAACCGATGATGCTGGGATAACTGTATCCACACAGATATTTTTAGGAAACCTATTTCTGGCAACAGCATTTTGTATGCTTCTAGTTCTGAGGCATTTACAGTGTGTGATATCTAAAGGACAATATGTGCATTTGTAATGCATCTGCTGAGATGATTTCACATTTGGAAAACGTTTGTCTGAACTAAAAGGGAGATTAATAAAACAAGGTCATTCTCCAAGAGTTCCTTTGTGGGCAGATGATGTCGTTCAACATATTTACTGACTTTTCATTTTAAACATTCAACATCCGTATAGTTTTAAATCAGAATAGGATGAGTCCTGGTATTTTTGATTTATTGCAGTAATCATATTTTACCTGTTTATGTTCGCCATTCTTCCTCTGATTCCCTATATATATATATATATATATATATATATATATATATATATATATATATGTATATTTATTTATATATATATATATACACAGTTGTGCTCAAAAGGTTGCAGAATTTGTGAAATGTTGGCATTTATCTTGAAAATATGACTGATCATGCAAAAAAGAGTCTTTTATTGAAGGATAGTGATCATATGAAGCGATTTATTATCATATAGTTGTTTGGCTTCTTTATAAATCATAATGATAACAGAAATTACCCAAATGGCCCTGATCAAAAGTTTACATACCTTTAAATGTTTGTCCTTGTTACAGACACACAAGGTGACACAGATGGGTTAAAATGGCAATTAAAAGTTAATTTCCCACACCTGTGGCTTTTTAAATTGCAGTTAGTGTCTGTGTGTGTATAGATAGTCAATGAGTTTGTTAGCTCTCACGTGGATGCACTGGGGAGCAGAAAAGAGCTTTCAAAAGACCTGAGCAACAAGGAAGTGGAATTCATAAAGATAGAAAAGGATATAAAAAGATATCCAAAACCTTGAAAATGCCAGTCAGTACTATTCACTCACTTATTAAGAAGTGTAAACATTGGGGATCTCTTGATACCAAGCCAAGGTCAGGTAGACGAAGAAAGATTTCAGCCACAACTGCCAGAAGAATTGTTCGGAATACAAAGAAAAACCCACAGGTAACCTGAGGAGAAATACAGGCTGCTCTGGAAAAAAATTACGTTACTTGAACAAAAACTGTATGGTCGAGTTGCCAGAAAGAAGCCTTTACTGCGCCAATGCCACAAAAAAGCCTGGTTACAATATGCCCGACAACACCTTGACATGCCTCATAGCTTCTGATACACTGTAAATTGAGTGACGAGACCAAAACAGAGCTTTAAGGTCACAACCATAAGCGCTATGTTTGAAGAGGGGTCAACAAGGCCTATAGTGAAAAGAATAACATTCTCACTGTGAAGCATGGTGGTGGCTCACTTATGTTTTGGGGGTGTGTGAGCTCTAAAGGCACGGGGAATCTTGTGAAAATTGATGGCAAGATACATGCAGCATGTTATCAGAAAATACTAGCAGACAATTTGCATTATTCAGCAAGAAGGCTGCTCATGAAACGCTTTTGGACTTTCCAGCATGACAATGACCCTAAGCACAAAACCAAGTTGACCCTCCAGTGGTTATCACAGTCTCCTGACCTTAATATCATCGAGCCACTCTGGAGAGATCTCAAACGGGCAGTTCATGCAAGACGACCAAAGACTTTGCATAACCTGGAGGCATTTTGCCTAGACGAATGGGCAGCTATACCACCTGCAAGAATTAGGGGCCTCATAGACAACTATCAAAAAAGACTGCACGCTGTCATTGATGCTAAAGGGGGCAATACACAGTATTAAGAACTAAGGGTATTAAAACTTTTGAGCACAACTGTAGATACAATGCCTTGCAAAAGTATTCAATCCCCCCCCCCCCCCCCCCCCCCCCCTTGGCATTTTTCGTGTTTTGTTGCCTCACAAACTGGAATTAACATGGATTGTTTGAGGATTTGCATCGTTTAATTTACAGGACTTGCCCACAACTTTGAAGACTTTGTTTTTATTATTGTGAAGCAAACAACAAATAGGACAAAATAACAGAAAAAGTAAATGTACATAACTATTTACCCCCTAAAGTCAATACTTTGTAGAGCCACCTTTTGGCTATGAGCTTGGCACATCTTACCACTGGGATTTTGTGCCCATTCCTCCTTGCAAAGCTGCTCCAACTCCTTCAAGTTGGATGGTTTGCGCTTGTGAACAGCAAACTGACCACAGATTTTCTATTGGATTGAGGTCTGGGCTTTGACTAGGCTATTTCAACACATTTACATGTTTCCCCTTAAACCACTCAAGTGTTGATTTAGCAGTGTGTTTGGGGTCATTGTCCTGGTGGAAGGTGAACCGTCATCCTAGCCGCAAATAACGCACAGAGTGATATAGTGTTTGCTCAAGAATATTCTTGTATTTAGCACCATCCATCTTTCCCTCAACTCTGACCAGTTTCCCAGTGTTCTGTTGGGTTTGCGCCAGACAGCATTTTCTTTGATGGCCGTAAAGTTCAATTTTAGTCCCATCCGACCAGAGTACCTTACTCCATACATTTTAGGAGTCTGCCACATGCCTTTTCGCAAACTCAAAATGTGCCATTTCGTTTTTTGCTGAAAGTAATGACTTTCTTCTGGCCATAAAGGCCAACTCTAGGGAGCGTACGGCTTATTGTCGTTCTATGTACATATACTCCAGTCTCTGCTGTGGATCTCTGCAGCTCCTCCAGGGTTAACTTAGGTCACTGTGCTGCCTCTCTCATTATTGCCCTCCTTGTCCGTGAGTTTTGGTGGGCGGCCGTCCCTTGGCAGGTTTGCTGTTGTGCCATGTTCTTTCCATTTGGTTATGATAGCTTTTTTTATAACCTAGCCCTGACTTGTACTTCTCAAAAACATTGTCCCTTACTTTTTTGGAGAGTTCCTTGGTCTTCATGGTAGTGTTTGGTTAGTGGTGCCTCTTGCTTAGGTGTTGCAGCTTTTGGGACCTTTCAAAAAAGTTGTGTATATGTAATGACAGATCATGTGACACTTAGATTGCGCACAGGTGGATATCATTTCACTAATTGTGTGACTTCTGAAGGTAATTGGTTGCACCAGAGCTTTTTATGGGCTTCTTAACAAAGGGGGTATATTTTTCTCATTTCACTTCACCAACTGAGACTATTGTGCTTTGATCCATCTCATACAATTCAGATTAACAAAACATTGAACTTAAGGCTGTAATGTAACAAAATAGGTAAAAAGTCAAGGAGGTGAATACTTTTGCAAGGCAATGTACTTCATAGAATATTCTAAAGCTTCTGACTGCCTGGATGGCAATATAAAGTGTCAAGTTCTTAAAGAGATCAGACCATCTCATCCACCTCCTGAAGAATCTTTATGTGGATCAAGAAGCCACAGTCAGAACCAATCATGGAACAACCAAATGGTTTAAGATTGGGAAAGGAGGTTGACAAGGTTATACAGTATATTGTCACCTTATTTACTATGATATGTGGAATAAATCATGCGCAAGGCTGGGCTGTGACATTGTGATGGGAAATCTGAGTGCCAGTGTGTGTGTGCAGCTTTGTAAATGTGTAGGCATCTCTATTGGAGTATAAAGCGTGAGTGCCAATGTAAATGTACATCTCATACATAAGTGCACATTACTCTGGCCTGGACTCGGATAGTGGTAGGTGAGGCTATCAATTTCTTGTACTAGTTTGGATGAGTTCCTAATATTATATCATTATAATAAAAACACTAGCTTTTACCATGGCTAAAGTGGACCGTAGCTATGGGTACATTATGTATAGCATAGTGCAAGTGAGGATAGAATAATATTTGTGTATACGTGATTATTATTCTGCACACAGTGAGAAACCAGTAAATGTCTAGTTTAACCTATAAACCTTTTGATTTGTGCAACACATACAACAAATTATAAGAGATGCTCACTTAAGAATGAACATTTAATCCCCAAAATGGCAGACATTTAAATTTAGTTGTGAATTATCACAATAGCAAGTCAGTTAGAAATAGATTGGGTGCATTTTTATGAGTATTCATTAATTATTTATTTTATATACTTTTACTATAATTTTTACATTATTTTAATCGTAAATAAACAAATATAAATGTAAACATATGCAGATGAATGCAGTTAACAGAGCTAATGTGAAATTGGTCTGTCAGTGACTGGGATTGATTGCCTGTCAGTCTATGTCCCAGTGTGTCAATCAATGTATATATAAATGTTAATGTCAATGTGTGCCTGTACTGATATAATTATAGGGCAGAGCTGAGAAGACCTGAGACACTGGCGTGTGTGCTGAAGCTGTGGATTGCCTTTTGGTCCATAATAAAAATGACTTAGGCATCTTTGTTGCTTAACTTAAGACACAAACCAACCAATAATTTTATATTTATTTTATATTCCATTTTGTCATTGCATTGACAAATACTTAATAAAGTTATAATGTATAATGATTTGTCACCTTTATTAGACTGGCAATTTGAGGCTTCCATGTAAGAACATTGAGCTCATATGGTTGGTCCTGGATTGCCGAACACAGTCCTGAATTGTAGCTTTTCCCTGTTGTGCGCAGGTGTATCAGCCTCAGACATTCTGGTTACCTGACACTCCAGGACCAACATTTCCACTTGCGCTGCACTGCATCCAAAGCATGCATAGTAGCTTTTTACAGTATTCGGGGAGTTCTGTTTCCTAATAATCATGGCCCATTGCGAGGGATCACGGACCAATGGAATCAGTGCATATTGAGTATGTGTTGTATGTAAAACACATGGAGGGATGTTTACAAAGCCATCACACGGGTTGCAATGAGGAAAATATTTATTAAAGGATGTGCTGGAATAAGATGGGAAGGCAATTTTACCCCATAGGAAACAGAGCATGGACATCATAGCCAATGTGATCCTGCATAAAGATCTCTCCTCATCACAGCCCTTGCGAAGGCTTACATTGTGACCTGATGCCTTGCAAAGTGCCCACACCTATAATTTTAATTCACTTATTGTGAGATAATCAGTAAGATTTTAATATATAATAATTATTGAATTATGTTAGTAATATGCCACCTGATTCATATTCAATAGAGGTTGCGTGGTTGAAAATATATGACTTGCATCCCTACATAGGTACCTTATCCCTGGTGTCTAGTAGGGGGTAATAGATCACAGCATGCATCAGCATGCTGCAATCTCTTCCTCTTCCCCCATAGGAGTTCCCAGTAGCTCCCCCTCACCTCCAATTCCTGACTGTTACTCTAAAACCCGGGTCTCACAAGATCCCGCAAGGTTATTATCCGTGCAACCAATGGTGAAAAGAAGTAGGTGCTACTATTATATGTATATATATATATATATATATATATATATATATATATATATATATATATATAGAGGGATACAAAAAAGAAAAAAAAAATGTCTCCCTAGAAGCAGGGGTAATAAAGGGGTAAAGGAAAAGGACTGTACCAAAATGTAGCACCATATGATAGTGGTGTACAAGATTATATAGGAATACTAGGTAAGCAACGCTAAGCATTACTTAAACATCCTAGTATCCTATTAATGGAGTCCTCATATATCTGTTGAAACAATCATAGGACTATATATAAATCAAAAGGTGAAAAATATAGAAAAAGGAGTGGTATAAAATACAGAAAAAATACGAAAACACTCTATAAAGGTATATAAACAGAAGGAAAATAAATATTAAGAGGCCTATGGTATCTTGAAGAGTACTGAAGTACACAAAGTGAGTATAGAACAGGGCAACAATGGTGAACAGTACACCAGAGCACAGCTTAAAATGTGGCTGTGCTGTATCATAGAAGGAAAAAGGTCCTGCTCCACCTGCTCTTACCTTGCGGCTCCAAGTACATACCAATGTGCCCCAGATACTCCAAACAAGAAGGAGAAAGGATAAAGGAGGGTATCAAGATGTAGTCATAGCCCAGTAATAATACATAAAAAAGAAATAAATATTTAAAGCCGATCGGTTTCGATAGTTACAGCACTATCTTTATCAAGGCACATAGAGTGAGTGAATGGGTTAGTGATTTGCGGGGTTTTTATGTGTTGATCGTCATACGCCTTTATGGGCGTTGGCTGGGCCTGTAATCACGCCCCTATCTCTCATGTGTATATAGAAAGCAGGGAGGTAAGGGGAATTCCCTTCCCTAGTGTCTGCGTCATCACTACAGGGTTGCGCCACTCAGCTGTTACGCCGACGTACGTGACGTGATGACGGCGTTGAATGGGCTTGTAATCGCGCCCCTATCTCTCGTGTGTATGTAGATAGCAAGAAGGTAAGGGGAATTCAGTTCCCTAATGTCTGCGTCCTCACTGAGGGGTATGAATAGAGATAATAGAGATATAAATACATTATACTTCTCTAAATTATCATCTAATCAATATTTTCATTAAATTCTATACATTACAAACTATATTATTCTTTTTTTATTTAATAATATTTTCAATTAGTAGTGGCTTTGTTGCTCTCCCTTTTTTTAGCAGGAGCCGGTAAGGGTCTGTCCTCATTAGTTAAACACCCTGAAAGGGTTTAGTAATCTATTCCCTCCTCTAACAAATAGTGTTGTTTATGTTAGGAACAATAAAGTTGGTGACTCCAAAATTCAGAATATGAAAAACCTAAGGTTGGGGTTTCCCTAGGGAAACTCTTGCGAGGCTTTTTTGTTATGCCTTTAAACCCCGTTGCTCTATGTGAGGATTTGTAGATATAGCTCAATGCATTGGGCCGTATGGGAGGCCTTACGTCATCACGTCACGTGCGTCGGCGTAACAGCGTCACGTGCGTCATTACGTCACGAGCGTCGGCGTAACAGCGGAGTGACGCAACCCCGCAGTGAGGACGCAGACATTAGGGAAGGGAATTCCCCTTACCTTCTTGCTATCTACATACACACGAGTGATAGGGGCGCGATTACAAGCCCATTCAACGCCGTCATCACGTCACGTACGTCGGCGTAACAGCTGAGTGGCGCAACCCTGTAGTGATGACGCAGACACTAGGGAAGGGAATTCCCCTTACCTCCCTGCTTTCTACATACACATGAGAGATAGGGGCGTGATTACAGGCCCAGCCAACGCCCATAAAGGCGTATGACGATCAACACATAAAAACCCTGCGAATCACTAACCCATTCACTCACTCTATGTGCCTTGATAAAGATAGTGCTGTAACTATCGAAACCGGTCGGCTTTAAATATTTATTTCTTTTTTATGTATTATTACTAGGCTATGACTACATCTTGATACCCTCCTTTATTTTTTCTCCTTCTTGTTTGGAGTATCTGGAGCACATTGGTATGTACTTGGAGCCGCAAGGTAAGAGCAGGTGGAGCAGGACCTTTTTCCTTCTATGATACAGCACAGCCACATTTTAAGCTGTGCTCTGGTGTACTGTTCACCATTGTTGCCCTGTTCTATACTCACTTTGTGTACTTCAGTACTCTTCAAGATACCATAGGCCTCTTAATATTTATTTTCCTTCTGTTTATATACCTTTATAGAGTGTTTTCGTATTTTTTCTGTATTTTATACCACTCCTTTTTCTATATTTTTCACCTTTTGATTTATATATAGTCCTATGATTGTTTCAACAGATATATGAGGACTCCATTAATAGGATACTAGGATGTTTAAGTAATGCTTAGCGTTGCTTACCTAGTATTCCTATATAATCTTGTACACCACTATCAAATGGTGCTACATTTTGGTACAGTCCTTTTCCTTTACCCCTTTATTACCCCTGCTTCTAGGGAGACATTTTTTTTTTTTTTGTATCTCTATTATATAGGTGCTAAGCGCCTTTTTTTTCTTTTTTTTTTCTTTTTATATATATATATATATATATATATATATACATATATATAAACACAGTCGAGTTGCATTATTATGACCCAACAGCAACTAGATGGCGCGGTAGTGAGTCAGTAAGATGCTGGAAGGTTGCCAAAGGTATCTGGAGCCATGCAGACAGCAGAGCATCCAACATCCTCTGAAGATTGAGTGGTGGAGGATCCATATGGTGAACATGGCGATCAAGGTGGTCCAACAGGTGCTCGGTGGGGTTAGAACCCAGGGAATTTAGAGGCCAGGAAAGTATTTGGTAGTCTTCATCGTGCTCCCCCAAACACTCCTGGACAATTCTGGCTGTACAACATGTTGCATTGCCCTGCTGGAAGATTCCATATGCTCTGGGGAAGACAGTCCACATGTATGGGTATACTTGATCTGCATGGATGGATAGATAACCCAAGAGTGCCTTCCAGAGACATTACCAAGAAAACATTCCCCAGATCATAACTGTGACGAAGTGCCCGTCGCCACTTTGTCTTGGAGAGGACTGTTTGCCAGCCTCCTGCCCTGCGACTATGGCCCTGGGACAGATTGCCCTTTAAACACAGTATTCGGCCATACCAGAGTGTATGTCACTCATTCTGGCCCTTTACATACAGGGGGGTCATTCGTTACTTGCCCTGTGTGAACCATGATACCACAGATAGCTATGCCATGGAGCCCATTCATATAATGAAAGACTATGGGAAAGACTTTAGCTACATGGCAATTGAACTGTGTGAAGAGGATCTGAGCGCTATTCGGTAGTTTTGTGCGCTCAGATCCCAGCTATCTGGGGATATGTGAAATGTGAGTAAATGTGAATTGCAGTAATGCTGATGGGTTGTCAAACTAGAGAATTGACCAACAAATACTTTTGTCCGGACATCCCCAGGCCGATCCGTTGGGATCAGACCGTGTATGCCGGCTTATGGTCACGGGGGAGGTGTGTAACGGAACCCATCACTGTTTTACCCTGTTTTATGATTATTATGGTTAAAATATGATCCTACTATTATACTGCATGTATGTTGGTTTATGCTCTGCAGAATATTGGCCCAGACTAGTGCAGACCTTGGCATTGGAGATAATCCTGTTACAGATAAGGAAGTCTATTGTATAAAGTGTTTTCATTATCAGATAAGAACAAAGAAGGATGATCTAATTAATGTCTGATTGTATCCAAGTTGCCAGGTAGCCTCAGGTAGGTGTGACTCACCTATTGTCCTTCTATGTGTATTTTGTGGCCAACTATGGGGGATATGTGAAATGTCTGTGTGTTATGTGTAAAAGATACTTTTACTAACTTTTGAACCCCTGGTCTGATTCATGCCATTTTTTAATATGTTGTTCCCCTGGGTGAGAGCTATTGAACGGTGCTAAGGGTATTAAACGGAACTAAGGGTATTAAAACTTTTGAGCACAACTGTATATACAATGCCTTGCAAAAGTATTCACCCCCCCCCCTTGGCATTTTTCATGTTTTGTAGCCTCACAAACTGGAATTAACATGGATTGTTTGAGGATTTGCATCGTTTAATTTACAGAACATGCCCACAACTTTGAAGACTTTGTTTTTATTATTGTGAAGCAAACAACAAATAGGACAAAATAACAGAAAAAGTAAATGTACATAACTATTTACCCCCTAAAGTCAATACCGTTTTGATGCAATGGTGCCACTTGTCCAGTCACACCACATTTTAACTACATCAGCAGGCGAACAGTTCACAAACTGCTCTGTTTCAGAAATACTGCCACCCTTGACCTGAAAGCTAAAGATCAACCCCTTTTCAGAGTCAGATAAATTGCACGTTTTACCCATGTCAGAGATGGGTGATATGTGTGCAGAATGTCTATATGTCACCTTATATACCCACCAAGCTAGCTCTAATAGCTGCTGACGTTGAAAGTATGCAGTGGTCATAACAATGTGACTTGTCCCTGTATATATTAGGATTCAGTGTTTTTCTCCACTGCGACCTGGGTTTGATTCCAGTCAGGTAATCAAGGGGTCACACCACCCTGAAGACAAGCAGGGTTGGGCCTGGTGAGTACTTGGATGGGCGACCACCTGGCAATACCCAGAGTTGTATGCTGTGGCCCACTGTAGAAGAAACTGGTAACTCACTCCAGTATCTCTGCCATGAAAACCAAGTGGATCAGCATGACCATGGACATAAAGATGTGCCTGATGTGTTACGGTCCATGAGATCACGAAAAGTCGTAAACGACTGAATGACGCAAAAAAAACAACGTATTTGCTGATGTTATTAGTATGTTACATTGCTCATAAACATATATATTATAAATACATGTGAACATTTCTACAGCGGCCCTTTAAGATTAAGGCACTGGGAAAAAGAATAAGGCACTGGGAAAAAGAATAGCTAGACTAGATCTGCCCAATGATTCATAAATATATCACAATGATATCTTACAGCCACAGAGGGTTTGCCACGATAAAAGAACAGCTGGTCATATTAATCTAAATCCTGAAATTCACATTTTCCCATTTCTTGTAAGCATGCCAGTATAGAGACTGAAAAATACTTTATTGACATTTTTAAAAATGATTATTTTATCAGATGTTGGTTTAAGGTTGTTGTGTATTGCTAACAATGCTCTTGTAATAAAAGAGATGAAATAAAAAGCCTGTGCAGATGTTGGTAATATTATAGGCTGCCAAAGCAATGTCAAGGGCAAAACCTTATTGATTCTAATGCAGTCCTGCAATGTGCACGTTCATAAGAGAGTTATATTAAAGGGACATAGGAATTAATGGTTTAAAAATCAAATATAACTTGCAAGTAGGAAATACTATATAAACTATTCTTAATTAACTTTATTTAAATAAAATCAAGCCCCTCTAAAACATAAGGACTCCTATATGACAAGATGAAGCACCAAACGTTTGTCCAATCACTAATCTATAGTGGGACGTATAAAGTGATAGTAAAAGAACAAACCTATGACCCACAAATCTGCACCCAATCTACCCCCTCTCTTTTAGCTCAAGTTGCCAACTGCCTCTCTAGCATATTCTCCTGGATGTCCACCAGTCAAATCAAACTCAGCATGTCTAAGACTGAACTCCTAATCTTTTCACCCTCTACTACAGCTTCCACTCCTCAAACATCTCTCACTGTTGACATCATCACTCCCACCTCCCAGGCCCGTTGTCTTGGGGTTCTACTGGATCCCGCCCTCTCTTTTATTTCTCACATCCAATCAATAACAAAATCATGTCAGTTTCACCTAAAAAACATCTCCAAAATTCGTCATTATCTTACAAAAGACACAGCTAAAATTCTAATACACTCCCTCCTTCATATCTTGCCTAGACTACTGCAATTCCCTCCTTGCTGGCCTACCCATCTCTCGTCTGTCTCCCCTCCAATCCATAATGAACGCCTCCGCTAGACTCATCTTCAATACCAAACGATCAGTGTCTGCAGCTCCCTTTCTGTCAATCACTCCACTGGCTTCCCATAGCTTCCCGAATGAAATTTAAAATCATGACCCTAACGTATAAAGCCCTCAACAACAGTGCACCCCCTTATATCTTTGCTCTTGTTTCAAAATACTCTCCCAACCGCCCCCTTTGTTCTGCTAACGACCTTCTTCTTTCCTCCTCCCTCATCACCTCCTCTCACTGCCTTCAATACTTCTCGTTCTTCTCCTACTATTTGGAACTCATTGCCTCGCTCCATTAGACTATCTTCCTGCCTCAAAACCTTAAAAAAATTAGTAAAAACACACCTGTTTAAAAAATCTTATCACCTTCAGCCTTAACATGTGCAACTGCACACTCCACAGCTTAATAACACTCACACCCACAATCTACAGTACAACACACAGACCCCTCCTCTTTACTGAACCAATTGCTTTCAATTGCATTTGTCACCCTCTTGTATAACACATAAACCCTTAGATTGTAACTATGCGAGTTTTCAATCTTGTGTCAGTGCCTTGGAAACAAGCACTATGTACATTTGACTTTATGCTCAAAAACAGGGCCCCCCATTCTTTACAAGGTGTTAAGTTTGTTTTTTGCCATGTACTCAACCCCTGTACAGCGCTACATAATATGTTGGCGCAATATAAATAAAGATAATAATAATAATAAATCAAGACAAACTGTTCACTGGAAGGTATGATCATGAGACTAAAGCTTAAATGTTTTGGTCATATCATGAGAAGAGAGGATTCCCTAGAAAAGACTCTGATGCTGGTAAAGAGATTGAAGGTACGAGAAGAAGGGGATGACAGAAGGGGAGATAAATAGATGAGGTCATTGAATCAATAAACATGAACTTGATGGAGCTCGAAGGGGCAGTGACTGACAGATGTACCTGTCACAGAGAGTCAGACACAACTGAACGACTAAACAATAACAACATGAGACAGGAGACCTTCAACACACAAAAGCATTAGACTGTAACAATATATATGTAACAATCAAACCAGGACTTTTATGTGGACATTCATGTATGACATCTCATTAGTTTGTAAGGACACAAAATGCTCAAAAACAGCCCAAACAAGCAGCTTGAAAACGAAATGGAATGCGATAGTAATCACTAATATACAGTCTTATTAAATTGCGATTCATTTAATCTTAAAGGGCTCTATAGAAGCACATAGCATATTTTTTTTACAGACGTTTTTAGTTAGTGAACTTCTATTCAAAAGCAAGGTCTTCACAAACTAAAAACTTCTGTAAAAAAATATGCTATGTGCTTATATAGAGCCCTTTTAAATTTACTAAATCGCAATTTAATAAGGCTGATAGTTTCCATAGTGTGTTACGTTTGCTAGCACATGCGCACTACTGAATCTACTGCTCATCATTGCACATTGGGGGGGGGGACGGGGACACAGGGGATGGAGGGAGGAAGAGGGGAAAGAGACACAGGGGATGGAGGGAGGAGGTGAAAGAGACACAGTGGAGGGAAGAAGGTGGGGAAAGAGACACAGGGGAGTCGGGGGGAAGAGACATAGGGGCAGGAGGGAGCAAGAGGGGAAAGAGACACAAGGGATGGAGGGAGAAAGAGGGGAAAGAGACACAGAGGATGGATGGAGGAGGAGAAGAGACAAAGGGGTGAGTGGGAAAGAAACACAAGGGAGGGAGGAGGGGGGAAAAAGACATGGGTGAGGGAGTGAAAGAGACACAAGGGAGGGAGAAGGGGGAAAGAGACACAGGGGAGGGAGAGGGGTGGGAGAGACAAATGGGAGGGAGGGGGAGACCCAGTGGAGTTAGGGGGAGAAGAGACATGAAAACGACTAGTTATATATAACAGTTAACAAACTAAAGGCTATATATCTAAAACAACATAATCTTATTTCTTGAAAAGAACATATTATAAATATGGCACTACAGTGCTAGTGTGCCACTCCTTTTATATAATAATTATTTATCTATAGCAGGGACAGTTCTGTTGTTCTGCTTTGTACAGATAGCACATTCTTGTATACCAGCGCTGCGTTTCCATAGAGCTGTCAGGGAGCAGAAACCGGGTGGAAACCAGCTTCCTAATCAACATGTGCTGCCTGTGTCTGAGCTACAGCAGGTCACTGATTAAAAGGCTTTAAAATACAGCCTCTGGCAGACTCTTCTATTTCCACATTCAGAAACCAGATTCAGATCTTTGTGCCTTGAACTACTGAGACTGCCTGAAGCTTGTTGAGCCAGAGCAAAAGTGACAGCCTTAACATGAAGACTGAGGATATATCTCGCCACATGCGATTAAGACCTTGTCTCTAATTTGTCCTTTGTTCTGATTTTTTATGCTAAATAAAAACCAATTTATCTGAGTCATTACTCTTATTAATTATATTATTCCAAAAATAGAAAATATTTTTTTATAGCTACGACTAATATGAGTTTACATTTATATTGTGTACTTAGCTTTGGCTATCAGCATTCTTATTCCTTTATATGGGCATATAAATAAAGAAGAATTCTACTAAGGCAGTTTTCCATCCACCTTCCAGGGATGGCCTTGCCTGTGCAGCAATCTTTCACTCTAGACTTGTCATCAAGGATCAATTACTGAAATGTATTGCTCACAGTTATTGCTCTTCTCCTATATACAGTCAGTAATTAATCAAGAGAAATGCATAGCTTAGAATACAGAAACATGATGAGTCACACACCAGTAAGCTTTAAAACAGCTTATCTCATTGCAATATCTTACTGAGCTGTATGCAGAATATATATTGATGCCTATGTATGTCTGTTATCTTTTATTTTTTAAATCAGTTTTATATTTACAATATACATTTTCTTATTGAGCGAGTATAAAACAATACAAATAAAACATTATAACAAATGGAACGGATCTAATTTTTATATACTACTAGCGAATTGCCCGTCAAAAAATGATGGCAATGAAATTGTAAGGTAGCTAATGGTGTTTGGTGTGTAATAATGAAATATATAATACATTAATAAATTAATATACTTTACGTCTTTTGAAGCATTGTGTTGAAGAGCTGGCAATCTGTTTTGATGTTGCTGCAGCATTAGTGGTGTGGAGCTGCTGTGTAAGCGTGATGAACGTGTGCAGTGTAATAGTGTGCGTGCGCGAGACCAAACCGTTAGCGTAGTTGTGTACTTCCGCATTAGCGTAAAATGGCGGGTAATGTGTGGTATGCGTGTTAGCAGAATATCCGTAGGTCGTTTGTGGTGTTTTGCAAGTTTCTTGTGGTGTTTTGCGTGTTTAGAGTGCTGAAGCTTCGTTTTTGTTTTGTTCGGCGGCCATTTTTTCTCTCGCTTAGCGATTTTTTTAGTGTCTAAACTCTTTTATTTTTAGTTAACTGAAGGTGTAAGTTGTTTTTTTGAGGTCATGGATGCTTCCTCTTGCTGTAGGTAAGCTTTTTATGTATGTACTGTGTGTATTTATTGTTTTAAATTTTATGATATTCGAGAGTTGCGGCCGATTTTTGCGAGGTCGTAATGTGTGGTAACGTGTCCCGTATGTTTTTTGCGTTGCAAGGTAAAGTTTGCGAGGGTCGCGGTTGTTGTGTCGTGTTGTTTGCGTTTTAACGTAAATTTTGCGAGGGTCGCAGTTGCTGGCAAGGAGTGCCTTCGGCTACGTGAGCCCGCAAGTGTTAGCAACAACTCGTACACTCACAACTATATATGTGATGCTTCACAGCAAAGGTGCCAATAGAAATATAACATAACATAATATAATATACAGTAATGTGAATATAATATAATATAATTACAGTTGGTTGTTATGAAAAATATTAGGAGTACTTTTAGTCAACTGAGTTTGTAACTGGGTATTTAAAGTATAAATTGCATGAATAGGTTAGTCCTCCCTCTCCCCTAATGTCTTTAAGTTGATTAAACAGTGGAGGATAATAAGTCACAAAAGCATACACAGACAGTATTATAATGACAGAAATGTTTAAGTGTTCAAGTAGTAAAATTATTTTAATCTGTACCAACTGTAAATACTCATAGGGCTGCCCCCTCTTATTGTAAGGGTGGTCATTAGAAGTGATGTAGGAACTTTTCATGTAACGTATGCTTAAAATATCCAACTTTCAAACTCAGTCATCTATCACTTCCACTGAAAAATGTAATAACACTGAATTGTATATTTATTTATATGTGTAATTTTCATAATATAGGGCCTTTGTGTTTCACTTTTATGCTAAATTAATAAAAAAAAACAATATTGATGTAAAAAAAAACTATGGAAGCATTTCAGCAAATTTGATTATGTTTTTAATATTAGAGTAATATATCCACAGAAACCATATATTCATATATTTTTCATTATTAAATATATATCATATCACATTATTAACCATCTTATTTCTTAATAATCTAATTTCTGCAATATAACATAACTATATATATATATATATATATATATATATATATATATATATATAGTGTTATAACAGTAGACATATCGTAAAAGGAGCCATGTTTAAAATAACTATTGGATTAAAGAGTGAAAAAGGATTGTGGGCTCATTTCCATGAGTTTAGTGAAAACACTGCGTTTCTTGAGATTATGAACAGAAAATAACTTTATTAACTTATATTCAGGCATGCAAATGTACACACAAATATATGTTTTTTCTTTGCTGTACTCTGTATGGTGAAGGGATTCTCCTACTATTTTATACACTGTAAGCTACATTATTTAGTGGTATATATTTATATATATATTTACCAAATTAAAATAGTATATTAGGCCTTTAAAATAATATTTTTACATAATTAAAAAAATACTCATATATTAATTTCTAGTTTTTCTAGTATGTAACTTGGTAGAGGATATGAAATAGGATATATATCATATACAGAATAATAGACATTTTTAAAGTCATAAGCTTTTATGTTAAATGTCTGTATGTATATGAGATTTATAGGATGGGTCTTTCACAGAACAATCGAACCTTCATGTCCTGTACACTCTATGACAGTATCCTAGCTTCCTGCATATGGATGACCTGAGACACTTGAGTTCCCCGGTGACTGGGCTGGTGGTGACATCACTGTCATAAAAATGCCTGCCTGGATACTGATATTAAGGTTAGCTGTCGGGATGACATCAAGTTAAGAAGTTATTATTTTTGCTGGAAGAATGGGAAGGGTTTCCAATCAAAGATCCATGAAGTGGAAAGCTTGAAAAAAAGTCTAAGGAAGAAAAAAAAAACATTATAAGCTTCTTAACTGCTGTTTTTAGTTTAAATTTAAATAGAGTTTATTTACTGCAAGTGGGTTCAGTCTTCTGTCACTGATCCCTGTCTGTGTTTACACTTAGAATTTCTGTGATTATAGTACAACTAGAGTATTGCCCGCCAAAAAATGATGGCAATGAAATTGTAAGTGAGCTAATGCTGTTTGGTGTATAATAATCAAAAAAATAATAAATTTATAAATTAATATACTTTACCTATTTTGAAGTAATATATGCAGGAAGCATTGTGTTGAAGAGCTGCAATCTGTTTTGATGTTGCTGCAGCATTAGTGCTGTGGAGCTGCTGTGTAAGCGTGATGAATGTGTGTAGTGTAATAGTGTGTAGTGTCTCGCTTAGAGAATTTTTTAGTGTCTAAACTCTTTTAATTTGACTTAAATTGAGTTATAACTTTAGTTTTCGAGGTCCTGGATGCTCCCTCTTCCTGTAAGTAAGCTTTTTATGTATTTGTTGTTTGTATTCGTTGTATTTTTGATGTTTTGATGTGCGCGTGTTGCGGCCGATTTTTGCGAGGTTGTAATGGGTTGTAACGTGTCTCGTATTTTGTTTGCGTTACGACGTAAATGTTCGGCGCTCCTTGCCAGCAACTGCGACCCTCGCTTCACGAGCCAACAAGCGTGACCAACGGCTTGTATGCTCACAACTATATATGTGATTAAAAACGAGAAATATTACACATTCGCCTGCGTGTTTCACAATACAATATTTTTCGACTGAAAAGTCTTTCCTGATGTAAAACAGAGGGACAGGCCCCAATCGATCATGGAACGTCAGATAGAAATGCTACCATAAATAATACATATGTTTGAGAATATTCAGCAATGGTTGCTAGTTATTAGGTACTGGTTGAATATATAGTACGTTCAATTGTTTTGGGGGATCACATAGTTGATTTAATGTCCATTTGTTGAATAAACAAGGTTAGAAGGAACTGCAGACATGAGTCTAGGCAGAGACTCTTCAGAGGTCCATTTTCTACCCTCCTGCATGTGTGTATTAGGATCCATTAATGTTGCCTTTAAAGGGTCATGGAATGCAATATTTTCCATCCGAGCATGTTTTAAACAATTATCAATGTGTATTGTTTTCATTAAATAAAAATAGTAAAACTGTATTAACTTATGGAAAATTGACAGGAAATAATATCTATGTGTGAGTGGAGAGTTTGCACGACTCTAGATCTCATGGGCAGAGACTTACGACTCATACAGCTATATTGCTGCACATTGGCTGACAGAGACAAGCCCCAAAGACAGTTATACATTCAAAGCAGTACATAGTGCATTAGGATCTTCATTTAAATAAATAAATAAATAAATACACTGTCCATCATTATCAAAATTAGCTCTTACAAATGCAACAAAAATGTCCTGAATGGCACTTTAAGTGGTTGTACAAGTCAACTACGTTTGCAGTGTACACTGTGCGACAATAGAGGGAGTTTATTGCAAAGATGCATCACATGACCCACAAGAAAGGTCACCCTACAAGTTAAAGCACAACATTAGTTTAGGAATCTTCGACATGTTAAATATATAATAAACTACCAACAGTAGGAGTTGAGAAATTCATGAGAATAGGCCCATTTTTTTTTAAAAGAAAGTCTTAACTTACGAAGGTGCTGACTGGGTTTTTAAATTATCTATTAGTGGAGAAGGAGAGACAAGGTAGAGGGGAGGAGGTTGTATTATATCATTGGAACTTCTATTGTTTGATGCCTACTCCTTCCCCAGAGGCAGGAAGTCACTAAGGTAAATTCATACCATGCTCCTGCAGAGATAAAATACCCATCTGAGTATCAGCAATGCCTCCATAGACCATCAAAGACATGAAAATATAATTTGTGAATTTAAAACTAAGTTTATGACATATCTCCTGCCTAATAATCCTCTAGTAAGTAAGAATATTTGAAACACCATACAGAGGTTCTTAAAGTACTGAACACAAGTTGCCTAGTTTGTTGATTAAATGTATGCTGTTGTCTTTTTGGCAGCCATGTTAGCTAAATGTAAGTATTAAACTAATGGTATAACTGCAGGCCAACTTCTCCTTGTAAATGATATTCAGGTGCCAGTTCTTACTGACAATAACAAATCAATTCTACTTAGGGGTCTAAAGTAAGATTTGTATTTATATTATTGAGAGAAAGTAAAGGAATGTAACATAATGAAACACACAATAATAGGAGGTTGCTGATTGTCTACACCAAAGTAAATATTGTATTGGAGTGAAATGTATACAAGGGAATAAGTCTGATGTGAGCCAAGAAAGATAAATAAATAGCAAGGCCTATCATTTTCCCATCCTCTCTTGTACTGACAGTTTTGCACACAGAAGCCACTGTCTCTGTGGAGAAACTCGAGCTTTAGATTTGACTTTGTGAGGAATAGGCTGTTCTGCAGAACACAGCTCTGCTTATTAAAAACAAAGGAAGATTGATATACTCTGCTAGAGCAATGCTTAAGGAATAGATGCTAAGATAGCAGATATATTCATTGGCGAGCCATAACATGATGTATGAAACTAACAAAGTGGCATAAACCTAATCAATTTTGTGTCATACCTAGTTCAAAACAAAGATATTGCAAAACAAATTTATTAAATAGTGCTAAAATGTAACTGTCTAATAAATCAGCTATATATATATATATATATATATATATATATATATATATATATATATATATAAAACCTGCTATATTTTGTAAACTGTGCTAAGATACTACCTTTTTTCATATTATAGACAATTATATGAATGAATTTCAAAAAGTAGTTTTGAATGAACCATTTATAGGACTAGTATTTAAACTGATGCTTTTATACATTTTTGATTGAAAGTGTTTATTTTAATCCCACATACTATCTTATACTATTAATGCTTATTATATCACTTTTGTTCTCAGGAATATGTCCCCCATTCGCTGTATCTTTTCATAGCATACATTTGGGAGGATGATATAAGCAACTAGATTCTTTGAAGGCTACAATGTGTATGGGGATATATGAATGGGTCATTTACCTCACTGAAAGTGCTCTTCATGGTGTGAAAGAGCACAAGATGGTATGTTTTTAATTGCACTAATAACAGGTAAAATATCTAAAGATTTAAGTCTGTTTACATACAAAGTATAGCCTGCCTACTGCTGTTGCATGAGTGATAACAGACAGCTGATGGTGATTGTCTATAGGGAAGTCAGTGATTGATAGCAGATGTTCTCTGGACTCAGGAGTGCACTGACCAGTTAACCCATAACTAACCAGTTAAGGTGATTCCAGCATTCCATGCCTGCACAGATAGATTTGTTAAGGGTTATTCTTTTTTCTTTTGCTTACTACAAAGAGCTGATCAGAGTGGAGCAATAATTCCCCTGAGCTGGTCTACATTGCCCAAATTCCAGAAAGGTAAGATAGCAGAAACCTGCTTTTTCTACAATAAGTAAAAAATGTATCCTATTGCAAGGTCTGTTCCCTTCTCTTTTGGGAAAAATAAGCAGTTCTACCATTGACTTAAATGATGGACACGCCCAGGGCTGTATCTACTTTTTTGGAGCCACTAGTCAGTGAAGTGGAGGAGTCCATGCCAGTAAGTACACAAGGTATGCACAGACCCATTTTTGCCTTTCTTGTATGCAAGTTTCCTTTCCTGTTGTAACTGTCTTGTTCTCGGTGGTTACCCTCTAGTAGCCGGTCTGTGAACTGCAACATTTCATTTTTTTTAAGCTAGGAAACATTTTTTTTAAGAACTGTCGCCACTCATACGGAAGCATCCCTGGATGGCTGCCTAGTTGGCCTAATGGGTAATCTGGCCATGTAGACACCCCTGAAACCTGATTGCCTGGAGTAATACAAAAGCAAACAGGCAGCCTGTTATATATGTAAACACCGATTTTATTTTATTTTATTTCCCAGAGAAAAATGCAAGCATTTCCAAAATGAAAAAAGTATTCCAACTAGTATTTCAGTATTTTAGGAGATCTTTACTATGATGTGGTCCAAATTGTTCTGAATTGAGTAGGCCTTTAAGTCTTGGAGGTCTTTACAATGCTGCTTCTGCAAATGCTTAGTGAATCTATCCTAAAGTATTTTTTTTTATAAAAAATGAGGAAAAATAGCATTTTAATCAAGTTGATGGGTTTTAATTATCACACTGACCTTTTATCTATGTATAATACATAACGAACAGCCAGATTTACACATAATAAATGTTAGAAACATAATTTTACTCCATCTTTGATTTCAATATTTGCTTAGACAGGAGCTGTCAATACAACTACGACATGTGCAAGAAGGTAAGATCCTTTGTGAACAAATAACTAGAAAATATAAATTATAATTCTTAATTAGGTAACTGCTGAATTTGGCAATTTTTACAACACTATATAAGATTTTAAAAGATCAAAAACAAAATATAAAATTATGAACATATTTAAAAATATAATACAGCATATAGTTTTTTTTCATTTGTATCTCATGTAAGTCTTTCCTTACATAGATGATGGTCCATATAGAACAGTCCTTATACTAGATAGAAGCTGAAAATGCTCACTTTGCACCAATTTTCTACATTTGTTTAATTAGGCTCAGTAGAATTTTACTACAGTAAAGTTGCAGATGTGGTTTAACAATGGTGCTCTTTTATAGGTTGCTTCCTCCCCAGAAATGTATTGCATGTTTTCATGAAGTGCCCTTTAAAAGAACTATAAAAGACTATCTAATAGATCCAAGTAGTGCACATAGAGCTTTTAAAATCTCACAAGTATTGCAAAACCTTAGCCTGTCTGGTGTCTTTTATAACAAAGTCAAAATTAACAATTCCTCACATATGTGCTGACATGGTACTTAGGACAATGCTGAGAACATTACATTATTGTTAAGCTATTACCAAAGAGCACCAGATGATTAATGTTAATATTTGGAATTGTTTTGCTAGTAACAACTATTTCTGGTGTATCTATAATGATCTACTGTGGGGTGGTGTATACTTTAACTATAGCATTTAAGAAACAATGTTTTTCTTTTTTAAATTATTTTTCTTCCACCATCTTCGGTATTGTGGAAATAGTGTGCTTATTCATATAGTGATGTCTGTATTGTGGAACATGCAGTACTGTGTTACCTACAGTGACTTCCCAAGAAAATAAGCCCCAAGGTTCAAAGGCAGATTTAATTGTATTATAAAAAAATGTATGTCAGAAAAAAATGTCCTTCTCTCTCTTCTTCCGGCCCCCTCTTCTCCATTTAGCTCTCACTGATTTGTCCTCTTTTGCTGATCTACCCCAAGATCATTCTTTAATCATTAACCTCTTCAACCTACCCAAACAAAATGATTTCTTACTTCATATCTTGACTCTATCCTTCAATCTAAAACATATGTTCTCTACCTTTAACTGTCTTGCAGCCCAAAACATCTCAAACTATTTCAAATGAAAAAGACAACATTAGGATAGAGATTTCCCTACAACCAACAAAGTCCATATGCCACTGCAAAGACAGACCTTTCCTTGCCCCAAAGTTCACACTCAGCTCCTTCACACATGTAACAGAAGAAGAAGTCTCTGCATTGCTAGCATTTTTCCATTTCACTACCTTTCACCACCCTTAATCCCATTCCAGCAAATTACTTCTCCCACTCTTAGCCACATTTGCTCCAATGCACATTTTCAAACACTCCCTACAAAGCCCAAGTTTATATCATCATTTAAACATTTACAACCATTTTAAAGAACACATTGCTTGATTCTTCCTCTCCCACCAGCTACCACTCTATCTCATTACTTCATCTAGCCTTTAAACTTGTGTAATGGCTACAATCTCTTAACACATTCCCTCCCTTCCAACTTCCAATTTGACCCTCCTCAATCTGGTTTTCATGATCAGGAGTCCACAGTGAGAGCACTCACCAAAAGTAACAAACTACCTGTTCTCAGCCAAGTCCAAAGGTTGACATATCTACTTAGATACTTTCAAGACTGTTCTCCTTCTATCTCTCCTCACTCTCTTGGATCACATTATACTTCTCAAAACGACACAGTTTGCATTCCCCTCTCCGGAGCTTCTTCCAGTCCTCTACCTCTTACATTTGGGCTTCCGGAAGGTTCAGTCCTGAGTCCCTTGCTCTTTTCAATTTACACACCCTTTACACATCCTTCCTCGGCAACCTTATAAACTCAAAGCACTCTTATGCACTGATGACACCCAAATTTAGCTGTCCTTATCATACATATCATTAGCCTGAATCACAACCTGTTTACACAAAATCTCTTCATGGATGCTCTATACTTAAAGCCCAACTATTGCTTCCTTCTACCACACCCAGTATCTCTCTTACTGATGCGAACTCAGTCATCATTTCAAGCACTCAGACACACTGCCCTTGGAGTAATACTGTACTCTGCACTTTACTTCAAGCAACACATTCAGGGTCTAGCTAAACTCTGCTGATTTTACCTAATGATCATCTCTACAATTCACCACTACAAGACACTACACTAATTCATTTTGTCTTGCCTTGACTATTGTAACTCAATCCTTAATGGCCCACCCATAAGCTATCTATCCCTACTGCAAGACTCATTCACTTTACTCAACTCTCCTCCAGTGCATCTATTAGTTTCTCCATTGGCTCTCCATACCCTATAGAATACAATTCAAAATCTCACATACAAAGGTCATCAATGAATCTCCATTGGCTCTCTATGCCCTATAGAATAAAATTCAAAATCTCACATGCAAAGGTCATCAATGAATCGGTACCCTCCTACATTTCTCCTCTCACCTCCAAGAACACCTCAAACCACTCCATTCTACTCAGGACCTGCTCCTATCCTCTTTAATTACCCAGTCTCACTCCTGCCACCAAGCTTCTCTTGTGATGCTCCTACCCTTTGGAATTCTATCCACGTGTTCAGAGCTTGCAAGCACTTGCTGGCTCTCTTCCTCAACCTACTACTAGTTATTTCTCTCCCTCTCTCCTTTTGAATTGCTTGCCTCCTTAGAATGTAAGGAGGATTCTATTCTACTTGCACATTTATATTTCTTAATGTATTGTTATGTGTCACATGGTCTCTGTTTGTAATGTATTTTCCCAATGTACATAACACTGCATTAAAAGGTGCTTTATAAATAACTCCCCAATAGCCTTTCATTGACTTTATACATTTTCCATCATGTCCTTCTTCATTCTATTTCCTCCTCTTCCTTCATCCTATTATTTCCTCAATACATTACCCCTTCAATTCATTAGGCAATTCCATGCTTACTCACATCAGTTGAGATTCTCATGTATCCCCTTCATTCCATTAACCCCTCAATTCCCAACACCCTTTGTGTTTAATTTCCCTTTGGTTCTCTCAGGTTTATTCAATATCCCACTCTTGTTTTTATTCTACCTCCATCTCTCAGTTTATACTTCCTTCAATCCATTTATGCTTCTGATAATTCTCCTGATAATTGTATTTCTCCACTTTCATTTTTCGTTTGATTTCTCATGCGTCTGTGGTTTAGCTCAAACTATGGGAGAGTGTCTGAGCAGCAATGGCCATATGATAAATATAGGTTGTGAGAAAAATAAATGTTTAACACCTGCTGGAGGAAAAAGGAAAATTAAAACTATAAAAGATTTACAACCCAGCTACAAAGAGGAGGAAGGAACTAATGAAATATTTTAAAACTACTGTTCAATCCACAAAACATACAGTAGAAGTGAAAATGATATCTAAAAATCACACACTCTCTTGCATAGCAATTGTCTGTTACTAGGTAAACTCCGCAATAATCAAACCTGAGAGAACAAAAATGTAATTATATTCTGACTTGGTTTATGTTGTTTAGCACTAAGCAGTCAGAAGACGAATGGCAAGCTACAGAATGAATAGAACAATATATATATATATATATATATATATATATATATATATATATAATGAGATTTGGAAATTCATTTATTTACACTTATTTAGCAAATTGTATCCAAAGTGCTTCACAAAACAGTACATTTACTCATAGAACATTGCTATAAAAACAGTATACAAAAAAAGCAATCATCCAAAGACAATGCTATGCCAATGGAGACAGAGGGGAAGGGTCACAGTGTAGTTAGGAATGACCCAGTGTGTGTGAGGGGTTGTGGACAAATATTAATTAGAATTAGATTGTCAGGTAAGGTGAAAGTGATTTGTTTGTATCAATAAAGAAAGACTAATGATGCATGGGATCGAAAGGGGCAGGGAAGTAAAGGAGTATTCATGTGGCCACAGGGAAGGGACTACAAAAGACTGTACGCTGTCATTGATGATAAAGGGGGCAAAGCACATACAAAAACTAAGGGTATGTAAACTTTTGATCACAACTGTATATCGCAATATATATATATATATATATATATATATATATATATATATATATATATATATATATATACATATATATATATATATATCTATATACATATATACAGTTATACCCCGCATAAAGCTAGCCCGTTTAGAGCTGATTCACTATAGAGCGGTTATTCCTGCTAACCCCTTTTAATGCTAAACCCTGCTATAGCGCTGTTTTTGCCTTCCACATCCCTTTTAACGTTCTGATTTTCTATAGCATTGCCCCACTATAATGCTGTTTTTGCCAGCCGGACCCTGATTCGCTATAAGAAAACAGAATCCAGGATGACCCAGAAGCTTCAACATCAATAATTTAACGTTTATATTTCTGCTAATGTTCGCTTTGTGTTAGTGTTATGTTTGCAGTTTCTTTAAAGCTAATTTAAAACTAAAAAAATTTACATTTCAATTGAAATTGTGTTTTTTTTTCATGAGCGCCACTATCTTCCCCATGTTAAACTGTCCCGTGTAGAGCTGTTTCGCTTAGCACTCCTATTGCCTGGAACCTATCTATAGCGTTAAACGAGGCATAGCTACATATACATATTTTTCTGCCAGTCTTATTCAATGTATCATTGATGTGTATGAAGCTTAATAATAGAGAGCGATAGATATGTGTATATATGTATATATATATATATATATATATATATATATATATATATATGTATATTGTTGTTCAATCTCTCAGTCATGTCCGCCTCCCCGTGACCCTATGGACCGCAGCACGTCAGGCACCTCCTCCCCACACAACTTCCACCTATGTATCTTAGATCCCTGCAGAAGGATGAAAATGTATTCTTTTTTCAAATTAAAAATGAACTGTATGACTTTTGCCTGATTAATTATGGCTAGAATTACAATTTGTCAAAGATATTTTTTTTTGTTGTTTAACCTTTATTTTTTGTTGACTGGTTCCTTAAAGTAAGGCCAGCAGATACATAAAACAATAAATGTCACAACTAAAGCATTGCAGCAGATTTGCATACATGGTGAACGTATCGTTTTTGACATGTTATAATAAAGTCTGCAGGGCATTCTCCAAGTCACATCCACTTTCACCTCTCTAAGGGCCTCATTCAATTTCGATTTGGCCAATTGAATAGGGCTCTATTTAAGCACAAAGTATATATTTTTTACAGAATTTTTTATTTACTGAAGACCTTGCTTTTGGATAGAAGTGCACTAACTGAAAACTTCTGTAAAAAAAATGCTGTGTGCTTATATAGGGCCCTATTCAATTGGCCGAATCCCAATTGAATGAGGCCCTAGGTGAGCATGCACAGTGACATAATCTGTCAAATGGAATTTATGTTAAATACAATAAGCAAGTATCTAAAGTCAAATAATGTACCCACTAAATACAATTTAATTGTTTAATATATATTTGCAAACCATTGATCCAAAGGGCAGGTTTGTACAATTAAGGATACAATTAAGAGCAGAGCAAAAAAGAGTAAGTGTAGAGGTAAGAGTTATAATACAGATAATTTAGTGGTATAGTTATTGCACAGGTTGGGGATAAGTGAGGCTAAGATTAGTCGGTATTGTGTTCATAGAGCATCAGGAGACTGAAAAGAATCATTCAATATCTGGAATTATGTTATAAAACAATGATAACTTAATCAGAATTATACATACAATTAATCAGTTTTCTGTGAGAGACATTGGAAAATAGAGAACAAATTATCTCCTTTTATATGTGTTTCAGCTAATAATGTGACTTCTTGCCTCTGGCTTTGTTCTGAATATTAAAATGTACTTTGCATATTTTGCTGTAATGCAGCTTCTTACATGCTCGCTCTCATAACTAACTGACTGCTGTCATATTTTATTCTCATGGCCTGGGCCTAGCTGGTACATAATAAAACATCCATAAGCCTATAGGATGCCTGCCACTTACATCTTATTATACACACATATCATATTGTATAGTAATGTTATTTTTCTGTCTGTATTTTTAATAAGCACCTGTATTAATATTTTGTGCAAACACTTTTACTAGACACATCTATCACATCTTCAAGACATATCCTAAATATCTCTTTGCTGGTAAAGATAAATTACTTGAACTGTGCTTCATTGCACATGAATATATTTGCATTGCATATTCCTTATTCTGTTTAGTTCAATGAGGGCCCTCTGCACAAATGAGTTACTGTAATGAGCTACCTGTGAATGAAAGTAATTTACTTCAAGAAACAATTGCCCAGAGGAATATAAAGTTCTGATTACTACAGTCAAGCTTCTCTTTTATTGCTATCTTAAAACAGTTAAGGCACAAACAAATTCATTTCAGGTCAATTCTTTCACAAACAAGTATATCACAAACATATCTCTGCGTCATCTAAACATCACAGAGGATACAAAATAATATACTGTAGATTAAAATCCATATCTTCTAGGGATTAATTAACTATTTTACTTCTTCATGTCCCATTACAGATCCAGTGAAGGCTTAGTACCGAGGAGAAACAAAAAAAAAAAATCCACTAGCCTACCAGTTGACGTTGTACTCGTCCTGCACCATAACTGGCCTTTTTAGGGTTTAAATATTTTCTACTTTTATGAGTGATTTTTTTTCATCTTATTATCTTTTGGAATTATAATAATATAATAATATAATAATAATATATTTTACTTGTAAAGCATCAGCATATTTCATAACACTAAGGGTACAATTACCAGGGGCCTCATTCAATTGCGATTTGGCCAATTGAATAGGGCTCTATATAAGCACACAGCATATTTTTTTTACAGAAAGTTTTAGTTAGTGAGATTCTATCCAAAAGCAAGGTCTTCACTAACTAAACACTTCTGTAAAAAAATATGCTCTGTGCTTATATAGAGCCCTATTAAATTGGCCAAATCGCAATTGAATGAGGCCCCAGGTGATTAATGACACCACATGTTTACATATATCTTTGCATTTTTACATATATGTTGGTACAGGAGGTGATGATGCTCTCAATTTAAGAGGTACATGAACATTACTAAGGAGACTGATTGGTGCAAAGTGAATGGTCAACTTGGGTACATCTTTGAACAGGTGGATATTCAGTTTGCTTGCTTATTAAAGTTTCTTGACAAATAACATACAAAGATACACCCTCTTTTCAGCCTTGTTTTTTTTTTTTTACAGATTTCTTATTTTTATCAGTTCTGAGGAGACTCTCACGCAAAGAAGAAGAAATTCCATTCCAATCATGGGTCTATAAAAATAATTTTTTTATTAACATATAGCCAGTTTTGTTACATATGCCCTTAATTGTACAGCGTTTATTTAAGGATTTGAGAGACCACTGTCTTGTCCTTAATGGGGAGATACGTGACAAATTGTTCCACTTGTCCTATATCACACTTGGCAACATGGATGTACACCAGGTAACATGTAATTGAATGGGGGTAATCATACTTTACTGTCTGAATTAGATTTGGTCACCAAGTTGATTTAATTGTATTATTTACTGCATGTTTACTAATGGAGATACTGTATAAATTAGTTCTTGGTAAGGATTTGTGTGAGCACTGGATTTGTTTGACTATAAAAGACTCCTTGCCCTCGCAGGCATCCTTCCTGATCTACCCACCAAAGCATTATCTGCTATTGGCTCCTTATGGGTGATTATTGTCCTTAATTGCAAATTACACATTCAGGGCCTCATTCTATTATCGGCCGTAAACCGTCCGTAAGGCTGCGATTCCTTGCGGGGGTCCCTTTACCTCGCAATTCAATTAAACGGCCCGCAAGGATCTCCCCTTACGGCCGGCCGTAAATCTTGCAACCTGCCGTAAGCTCAGAAATCTAAAAAGTCAAAAATAAATTCAAGACAGCTCTGTAAAGCTCTGTAAATGCTAGGGATCATATTGGGGGAGATGAGGATTAATAGCAACCCCCTCTCAAGCTTGCACATCAGCCCAAATCTGAGTTTACATTAACTGTTTATTTTCCGGCTGTGGCGTGGGCGGGTCTGAGGTGCTCCAAGCACTCTGGACTTTTAACATGGATATTTGACGTATATTAAAAAAATATATATTTTACGGATTTGAGTATAGGGGAATTTTGTGCTATTTTTGCTATCACCGAAAATCACTTTATAGTCTTCTCAAAGTGCAGGATGGCTTTATTTGGGCTATATTTCGTGCTTAATTGGTGCTAGCGGGACCTCTTTCCTGCAAGTAAGCTGCGGCTCGGTTTTAGCCTTGCAGAGAGGGTTCCCGGAGCAATTGAATTGCAAATAGGATTTTCTTGCGGCCGATTTAGATCAAAGGATTTCCTCCGGCGCGAGCGGCCGCAAGAGATAGCAAGGCGCCGGCCGCAAGCCTGCCCGAATCCCCGGCCGGAGGGGAATAGAATAGCAGAATAGCTTGCGGCCGGTCCTTGCGGCCCCGCAGCGGCTGCGGACGATAATAGAATAAGGCCCTCAGATCCTAAATGTATTGCCTTATGAAGTTGAGAAGACTGAGACTTCCCGTGGAGTAATTAGACTGATTACTAGAAGCAGCTTGTGGAAATTGTGTAAGATACAGAAGCTAGCGTTTTACTTGCAGCCAAATTTAGCAGGAAATCGGTATTAAAGGCATACATATGTTTCCTGGCTTATGAGTGCATCTGATAGATGAGAATCAGTAGTGTATGCAAACATTTCTTTGCATGCAAAAAAAATACCAAAATAAACATTTAAACGCTTACCTTGAAGATAGCAAGATTTCTTGTAATTTCTGACAGTTGCAAATAAGGGTTAACATCCTCTCCAAACCCAGGCTAAATTAGTATTCATTTGAAAAATTGTTTTGGTCAATCAGGAAGAAGCAGAGGCTTAAACAAAGAAGCCTGGGATATGAATTCAGACTCATATGAAAATAGATAGTACTTTCTAAAATGTGCAAATCTGTACAGCACATCTCGCTAGATTACACCTGCAGCTTGTCTATGCCCTGCATCAACTGCTGCTGGTGTTTAAATTTCCCACAAGAAGACAGGCAGAGAGAAATAAGATGTGACCCCAGCAACCATGTGACTTGCAGCATATACTCCTGGAAGAAGCATCCTAGGGGTGTGTAATTCCAGATAGCTGTACCCAGCATATAAATATGTAAGTACTGTACATTCAGCTTTTCAATATAATATATATTTTTCTACTAATCAGTGGCTGTTTTTTTTAGGAAACATTTGAAGCCCAGGAAACTTCTATATACCTTTAAGTTTCTGCCAGAACATGTATTCTGCGTTCTTAAGTTTCTAACAAATTCTGCTTGCCTCTAGTACATTACCACGCTGCCTCCCACTTTAAAAGAGGCATGACTTGCTAAAATTGTATAGTGTCACTCTAAAGGAAGCCTAATTAATGATTACAGATAGGAATGTTTTACAGAAGTATGTAATAGAAAAAACAATACTTACCATAAAGGTTTACTTTATCAAAAGGTTATCTTTAAATAATAATGCTAGCTTTACTATCGGCCTATCGCACCTTGACACAAGCTCATGATTTTAACAGATGCCACATCTATAGCTATAGTACTGTAGTACCATAAGTATGTTTCCTGGGTTGGCTTTAAATAGAAATACTCCACTGATCTGAGGAAAATATAAAGTACTTACCAGGAGTTGCCACCTGCCATAATTCCTTTTGAGATGCAATAAAGGACAAGGAGCGAAGATTCAAAACATGAATGCAGCATTGGATTGATTTACAAATGTATGGGTAAATTAGTAAAGCTCACAGGGCAGTGATGCCTAGGAGTGCGCTACAAAGAATAGCAATCCAGTATCGCAGCCCATTAGTGTAGTTACAAAGCTTTCCTAGTGACCAATCTGTCCATTGTAAGAAAGCTATTAGCTAAACCATGTAGGGACACCCAAGATGGACAGGTCATAGCAGACAGGTCAGACAACTTGTGGTCCATTGGAGAAGAAACTGGCAACCCACTCCAGTATATTTGCCATAAAAACTATATGGATATGCATGAGACAAGATGGCGTGCTGCTGCCTGGCTTGCAGCTGTCATTAGGGTCACGGAGAGTCAGAAATGACTGAATAACAACATAGCTTTTGAGGACAATTTTAGTGGACTTGACCTTCCACAAAGTACAGTCAGAACAGCTTTGTATATTTTCTATATCTCATAAAGTATGTGAGTCATTTCAGTTTGTATTGCTTCACTTGGTTTACTACCATGTTTTATTATATTTCCATGTCTTGTTGTTACTCCAAATTGTATAATTGCCCTAACCCAGAATATTAAAGCTATCATTCAGCATTGCATTATACTCACTGAGTGTTATTTTATGAATAGCTTTAATATAATCAGTCTGGCATTAATTGCAAATCATCCCAGGTCTGCAACCATTTGTGAAATTCTAGATTTCAGCATTAATTTGAAACGCAAACTCTTTGTTGTATAGAACAATTTAATTTTTATAACAAATTAATTACTTCATCTGATTTTTTTTAGAATAATAATAAATGTTAACAAATTAATAAAATACAACTTTAATAAGTATAGTTAAATAGCTCTTATAAATTGTATAATGTTTTTCATAAATTGAAATAGTAAAATCATTACAACAAGCAGAAATGTCAAATTATTCATAAAGGAAGGAACAAATAGCAGTAGAATTAGTTAATGGGAGTGCAAACAAAATTGTTAATCGGAAATGGTAATAAACCAAAATAATAATGCATAAATGTGTATGTACAAAACAATTATAGGACAACTAGTAATTTGCCTGCCATAAATGACAGTATCATAAAATGTTATCTTAAATTGTCTATGCTGTCACTCTCTGTCCTGTATCTGTCTTCTCTCTCTCTGTGTCTCTCCTATCTCTCTCTCTGTTCTGTCTCCCTGTCTAGCCTGTCTCTCTCTATGTCCTGCCTGTCTCTCTATTTTCAGTCTCTCTCTCTCTCTGTACTGTCTCTATCTCTCTCTGTCCTGTCTCTCTATTTCTGTCCTCTGTCTCTCTCTCTCTCTCTGTTCTGTCTCACTCTCTAGCCTGTCTCTCTCTATGTCCTGCGTGACTCTCTCTTTTTGGTCTCTCTCTCTGTCCTGTCTCTTTATTTCTGTCCTCTTTCTCTCTGTTCTGTCTCTCTCTGTCTTGTCTCTTGCTCTACCATGTCTCTCTTTCTTTCTGTCTTGTCTTTCTCTCTCTTGGTCCTGTCTTTCTCTGTCCCATCTCGTTCCCCATGTCCTGCCTCTCTCTCTCTGTCCTGTCTCTCTCTCTCTGCCTATCCTCTATATCTCTCTGTCCTGTGTTTCTCTCTGTCCTGTCTCTCTCTCTCTCTATGTCCTGTCTCTCTGTCTCTTTCTTTCCCTATGTCATCTCTCTGTCTCTGTCCTCTCTCTCTCTCTGTCCTCTCTCTCTCTCTCTCTCTCTCACTATGACCTCTCTCTCTCTCTCACTGTCCTTTCTCTCTCTCTCTGTCCTGTCTCTCTCTCTCTCTCTACGTCCTCTGTCTCTCGCTCTGTCTGGTCTCTCTTTGTCCTGGCTCTCTCTGTCCTGTCTCTTTCTCTCTCTGCCCTGTTTCTCTCTGTCCTGTTTCTCTCTGTGTCCTCTCTCTCTCTCTTTCCTGTCTCTCTCTTTCTCTCTGTCCTGTCTCTCTCTCTATGCCCTCTCTCTCTTGTTCTGTCCTGTCTCTCTCTGTGTCCACTCTCTCTCTATGTCCTCTCTCTGTCCTGTCTCTCTCTCTGACCTGTCTCTCTCTCTCAGTTGCAGTGCTTCCTGGCGGTTATGGCATCCATTACAGTTCTGTGCGATGACTGCCCTGTCTCTCTGTCTCCTTCTTTCCCTATGCCCTCTCTCTGTCTCTGTCCTGTCTCTCTGTCTATGCCCTCTCTCTCTTGTTCTGTCCTGTCTCTCTCTGTGTCCTGTCTCTCTTTCTATGTCCTCTCTCTGTCCTGTCTCTCTGTCTGCACTGTCTATCTCTCAGTTGCAGTGCTTCCCGGCGGTTACAGTTCTGCGCGAGGACGGCGCCTGTGAACAAAACACCCTGCAGGCGTGACAGACAAACCACCAATTATTTTATTAGCTGTATGTTTATTTGACATAAATACAACCAATATGTTACATAGCCCCTGCCCCGAAGATCTATGTTCTTGTAAACGAACAAGATTGCCATTACTACTATTGGATCTACTGGCCCATTATTACACGTAATTCGTCAAAAGTATATTTTAAATAAAGGACTCGAGTGGTCCTTTAAGTCGGACTGAACATGTTACAAGTTACACAATATAACAGCCGAGCTCCATTTTGAAACAAAACATACAGAATATGTAGCATCACTTCTCATGTTTGCCACAGGGATTTCTCATCTTCATCCGGCTTTGTGCACTGAATGCAAAATGGAGTCCCTGAGGCAAAACTAATTATTTTGCTTTGGAGCAGGAGTAGTGTAAAATAAGCTGTGGCGCTAACTTCTGATAGAAATAAAGATAGATAAATAAAGTGTTTAATTGTAAGTGAAGTAGCAAGCTACAGATATAAACTATAGTCAAAGAAACAGCTCTATACCACCGTCTACACATAAAAAAACAGATTATTAAATTATTAATTTATTTTACAAAACTACAATTTAGTGTAGGCTCTTAGTTTCAATGTTTAATTTTGTTACACTAGATTTCTGGAATCCCCTTGACCCGGGCATAGCCCATGGCGATTCCCATTAACTTACATCACACATGAATAAATAAAGACACGTAGACATAAGTGGCGTATAAATTAGGCCACAGCCTCTTTATTACACACTTTTTAAGTAAACTTATACTTAAACTTCCCTTAACTTTTTGGCGTAACCCCTAAGCTATGCTTGCCCACCCCCATCCCTTGTAACCTTACCCCTCCTTGGGTCCCAATCCACTAAATTACTGTTATAACTGTAACTAAACCATCCAGGGCAAGCATAACCCGCCATATAAAGGCTATGACGACTAATTAGCCGTTGCTAGCACCCACCTCCAATCCTTCTCTTATTCCTCTACCATTAATTCATCCTCTACCCGTGTTTTCCAAAACCAATTTTTTTTTAAATATAACAACCAACTTCCCTATCTGTTAACCCCCTCTCACCCTTAACTTCCCATCTTAGTACTAGCCCAGGTCAAACTTCTACTTTTCTCAACTTTTTGAGGTTGTGGATTTGCAATTTATTTATATTATCAAACTGAGGGTATTTACTAAGAATACGTATCATGAGTGGCAATAGATCACAATTTATCACTGTTTATTACTACTAAGGAACATTACTCAAATGAGCCTTGCAATGTGCGGTGGCAGACTAGTAACCACCTACCAACCCTTTCCAAGACCACCTCTGTAGTTTTTTTCCACTGAGCGTGTTCTCCGTGATCGGTGTAAACAGATATTTAGTAATGTACAGACAACATTTTACATAAATATTATTTTAGTTTTCCATTTATGTATTAATGCATTATACGTGTTATATAACACTACTGTTATACAAATGTTGTCGTTGTTCAGTCCTTCAGCCGTGTCTGATTCTCAGTGACCATATAGTCATAGCTGTCTGTATTTCTGGTTTTGTTTATCCATATGGTTTTCTTGGCAAAGATACTGAAGTGGGTTACCAGTTCCTTCTACAATGGACCACAATATGTCTGACCTGGCTGCTACGACCTTGACCGACCCGACATGGTTTAGCTAACAGCTTCATTAAGGTACACAAGCATCTTTACCACGACAAGATAGTGATCCAGAAGAGGGATGCAAACTAGCAAGCTATAAACATTCAAGACTTATGGATTCTAAAATAGGAATCACATGGCACACAATACTAAACATGTCAATAACTGTTTTGGTTTTCTCAGTGTGAATTATGCATAATAAAATTCTTATGGGAATAGGCGGATCACAAGGATTCATGTTGTGACATGGGATAACTCCGTTGTCGTGAACAGATAAATAGGTTAGAAAATAGTGTTAGTGGGACCTAGCCTGTTATAGTCGTGTGCGCACAACCGTGCCCTGCGCAAGAGTGCTGAAGTGGTGAAAAAGTGTAGTACAGGCAATATTGCTGAGTAATAGCCCTATGTTCGGTGCGGGCACTCTGCCCCCCAGGGCCTAGGGCGTGCCTCTAATAGCTCAAGGTCTCTTTTGTCGGCGCGCCTTATGCAGCATGTGGGCGGGGGAAATAATTGTTTTGCCTGCACTACCCTTTTTGACCACTTAACCACTGTGGCGCAGTGCATAGTCACGCTCGCGCAACTATAAAGGAAAGCACCCATTAGTGATTTCATCAAGTGTTTTAATACAATGCATCCATAACATGCCTCTATTGCAGGGATGGGCAAGTTCGCTCCTGGAGGGCCACACACAAGCCTGAAGGGCCACACACAAGTCTGGGTTTAAAGACTTTCTTTCTGAGCACCGTTGAGTCAATCAGGATGACTCAAGAAGCAATTGACTGACCTGCGCGCTGTAAGGAGGTCATCAAATCCAGGCAGGTGTGTGGCCCTCCAGGACCTAACTTGCCCACCCCTGCACTATTGCTACTAGTTGGTATATCTTGCAATGGACAGATTGGTCACTAGGAAAGCTTTGTAACTACACCAATGTGCTGCGATACTGGATTACTATTCTTTGTAGCGCACTCCTAGGTATCGCTGCCCTGTGGGCGTTACTAATTTTCCCATATATTTGCAAATCACTTCAATGCTGTATTCATTTTTTAAAACCTCGTACCTTGTCCTTGTATCTCAAAAGGAATTATTGCAGGTGGCAACTCCTGGTGAGTACTTTACAGTGCTTTGCAAAAGTATTCACCCCCCTTGGCATTTTTCATTTTGTTGCCTCACAACCTGGAATTAAAATGGATTGTTTGAGGATTTGCATCATTTAATTTACAGAACATGCCCAGAACATTGAAGATGTTTTTTTTTATGGTGAAGCAAACAACAAATAGAAGAAAATAACAGGACGTCAATGTGCATAACTATTCACCCCCCTAAAGTCAATGCTTTATAGAGCCACCTTTTGTGGCAATCACAGCTCCAAGTCACTTTGGATAAGTCTCTATGAGCTTGCCACATCTTACCACTGGGATTTTTACCCATTCCTCCTTACAAAACTGCTCCAGCTCCTTCAAGTTGGATGGTTTGCGCTTGCGAACAGCAATCTTTAAGTCTGACCACAGATTTTCTATTGGATTGAGGTCTGGACTAGGCCATTCCATCACATTTACATGTTTCCCCTTAAACCAGTCAAGTGTTGCTTTAGCAGTGTGTTTGGGGTCATTGTCCTGCTGGAAGGTGAACCTCCGTCCTAGCCTCAAATCACGCACAGAGTGGTACAGGTTTTGCTCAAGAATATCCCTGTATTTAGCACCATCCATCTTTCCCTCAACTCTGGCCAATTTCCCAGTCCCGGCTGCTGAAAAACATCCCCACAGCACGATGCTGCCACCACCATGTTTTACTGTGGGGATGGTGTTCTTTGGGTGATGTGATGTGTTGGGTTTGAGCCAAACGTAGAGTTTTCTTTGATGGCCCAAAAGTTAAATTTTAGTCTCATCAGACCAGAGCACCTTCCTCCATACATTTTGGGAGTCTCCCACATGCCTTTTCGCAAACTCATAACGTGTAATTTTGTTTTTTTGCTGAAACTAATGCCTTTCTTCTGCAGCTCCTCCAGGGTTACCTTAGGTCTCTGTGCTGCCTCTCTGATTAATGCCCTCCTTGCCCGGTCTGTGAGTTTTGGTGGGCGGCCATCACTTGGCACGTTTGGTGTTGTGCCATGTTCTTTCCATTTGGTTACAATAGATTTGATGGTGCTCCTGGGGATCATCAAAGATTTGGATACGTTTTTATAACCTTAGATTGTAAGTTTACGAGTTTTCAATTGCGTGTCTATGTCTTGGAAACAAGCACTATGTGCATTTGATTATATGCTCAAAAACAGGGCCCTCCATTCTTTATAAGGTGTTAAGTTTGTTTTTTGCCTTGTACAATACCACTGTACAGCGCTACGGAATATGTTGGTGCGATATAAATAAAGACAATAATAATAACCTAACCTTGAATTGTACTTCTCAACAACATTGTCCCTTACTTGTTTGGAGAGTTCCTAGGTCTTCATGGCAGTGTTTGGTTAGTGGTGCCTCTTGCTTAGGTGTTGCAGCCTCTGGGGCCTTTCAAAAAAGGTGTGTATATGTAATGACAGATCATGGGACACTTAGATTGCACACAGGTGGACATCATTTCACTAATTATGTGTCTTATGAAGTTAATTGGTTGCACCAGAGCATTTTATGGACTTCATAACAAAGGGGGTGAATACATACGCACATGCCAATTTTCTATTTTCTATTTCTAAAAAATAGTTTTATGTATATATTTTTCTCATTTCACTTCACCAACTTAGACTATTATGTTCTGATCCATCACATAAAATTCAGACTAACAAAACTTTGAACTTAAGCCTGTAATGTAACAAAATAGGTAAAAAGTCAAGGGTGGTGAATACTTTTGCAAGGCACTGTATATTTTTCCCAGATCAGTGGAGTATTATTTTTTAAATTCAACACAGGAAATGTACTCATGGCACTAAAGTACTATAGTACGTAGCATCTCTTGAAATCTTGAGCTTGTTTCAATGTGCGATAATGTGATTGATAATGTTAATTTTCATGGTAAGTATTCGTTTTTCTATTATACACATATTTAAAACATTCCTATTTGTAATCATTGGTTAAGTTTCCTTTAAAGTGACACTATACAAGTTTGACAAGTCATGCCCCTTTTAAAATGAGATGCCAGAGTGGTAATCCACTAGAGGCAACCAGAGGGAATATTTTTTTTTTTTTTTTTTTATAATATCATATGATTGAATTCAATTTATGGCTAAACCTACAAATAGAAAATGTAATAAACAAATGACTAAGATTAATCATGATGGTTACTAATGTTATTTATTCATTTTAGTGAGTAAAATAAAAAAATATACTAATTATTAAGCTAAAATAAATGTAAATAGTGTCCTATGTTAAAAATTGTTTCTAATTTGTTCATTCATCAAAATAGAAGGAAGGATGAAAGTTTTTTTTTTTTTTTTTGCTGGTCAATTTCCTAAAAGATCTTTTGCTAGTAAGTAATGTTAGGGCATTGATTTTTTTTTCATTGGTTGTAAATGTCATTTTACTGTTCTGTTGTTTCCCGTCTGCTGCTCTTGTATCTTAGCTGACCTATTTTAAAAGAGCTCATGTTTTTTTATTTGTTTAGTCACCTAAAAAAACAGCCAAAGAAGGTTCATGATGGAAAATTCTGCAGAGCATGGAGATTACACTGCAGTCACTAAGCAGTGACAAGAAGTGAAGAAAAAGCTCTTACAGTAACTTGTGCACTCACGTGAAACCTTTCATTAAGCGGCTTGATTAGTAGCCAGCCAAGGAAATGCCAATGGCATCTTTGTGAGTGTTTTTTATGATTAGCTGTGACTTAAGCTACAACTATAAGGGAGAATTGCATGGCAGATTTGAAGATATACAGATATATATACAGAGGAGGTGGTGACAGCGTATTCGATAGATAACTTTAAAAGGTGACTGGATTTATTTCTAATTAAAAAGGGAATTCAGGGTTACCATGGATAATTAGAGAGGCAGTATTGATCCAGGGAGAAGTCCGGTCGCCGGTGTCTGGGATCAGGAGGGAATTGATTCTTTTTTTTTTTTATACAACTAACTAATTGATAGTTAATCCGCATATTACAGATCAGAGGAGATCTTAAAAGGTTGAACTTGATGGACTGAAAGTCTTTTTTCAACCTTAAATACTATGTAACGATGTAACTATGTAACTATGTAAGATATGCAAAGTTTCCTTATATTAATAAATTAGTAATTCACCACATTTTTGTTTTGTTAATAAATTAACACAGTTCGATTAAACCATTTACATACGTTCTTGCTTTTAAGGTCAATTCCCACTTGTAGATCAGCAGAAACCAAAATGACTGCTCTCATCCAGAATAATTGCATTTAATATTTATTATATTAAACATACCATATGTTTACTTATTTATTTGCATATTTTTTACTGACTTTACTTATTAAACATTTTTGCTTATAATCAAGACTAGTTCACCAAAAGCATACGGTAGATAGGGGGATAACAATTGTATTTTTTTCTAAGTGCTTTTTGCCTGGTATTTCGGGACTGGATCACTGACCATACTGATATACTACAGGATATTTCTCCCTGTGAAGGATACAAGTGAGCTAAAAGAGGCTGCTCTCTGAGTAGGTAACCAGACCAATAGAAAAAACCCACTGAAGTATTTTTCGTTCTCAGATAAGCACCTCTACTCTTTTTGCTTTTTCACATGACCATAAATTTGAGTAATGCAGTTAAACAGCCCTATTAATTTCCTTGAACGTGTAAAACTGTAGCCCGTAATGTAGCCCGCAAGACTTATTAGCTATTAAATTGACCTCTCAAAGCTACCCGCAAATGACTTGCGGGTTAAGGGCGAAAAAACCTACGGGATGCCGAAATTTTAACTCCGCGGCTCCAAATCCTTTGATTTGTCAAAACCGTAACTGTTACATTTGAGAATCGCTATTAAATTGCTACAAATCCACTGGCGTTCAAACACATATCCTGCAAATGCAGCCAAAAAGCCAACGGGTACTAGAGAGGACCCACACAGGGGTTAAAGTCCAATCTGTAGCACTGTAAATGCAAATATAAACACAATCGTGTATTTTCAATTGAAGCGAAAGTGATGTTAAGTATTAAAATTAATAGCACAGCAATCTCAAGCTCGCAAATCTGCAATATAAAATACTTTTATTTCTGTTTAAATTCCTTGTTATATCGATCCCGGCAATCAAATGTGTTAATACACATAATGGAACTCGCATATTTATTAATATTGCATTATTTCTGTAATGCGTGTCCAATCGAAACTCATAATTCAAACCCGTAAGGCTTTGAACTCTAACCTCCATTTTTCAGTGACGTAATGATGACCTCATTTGCTATTGGCTCCGTCTAAACCCGTAACTACGGCTGCACATCCAACATTCACAAGAATGGTTTACGGGTTTGCGTCTACTGCCCGTTACTCACAGCATTGTTCAATTTTATAGTTCTGTAACGCAGCCGAATTTCAATTATTTAACATCAAAAAGTATATATTATCACTTGAAGGGTACTAAAATGGGTACCTTTTTTTGTTCTACAAAAACTGCTCTGTCTCTGTGTTTTCCTTCCACTTCTGAAATAACAGTCGTAACTGTTCTTTTAGGTAATGTTTAGTACTGATATGTTTTAGATCTATACATTTTTCTGATGATGACTGGATATATTTTTCTGTACACTCCAAAACCAACAAAGCTATTATTTCAAAAGGTGTAATGGTGGTGAACGTATGTAAAACTATGGAAAAATAAATTCCAAAAGGTAAATTGTTTACTTCAAGATATTAAAGGGACAATATTAAGCTTGATTCAATTGCAAGCCCGCATCTCGCGGGATCCAGGCCGTATGTCTGCAGGCGTGCTGCGGGCTCCCGTTCGTCTCTGGTTCCGGTGCTATTCAATTGAAGGAGCCAGCAGGTTACTGGCTGAAACACGTTAAACCACGTACACGTCCATAGCAGTTCAGGGTGGGAATTTGATCAATTAAGCAAGAACGTAACCTCCCATTTTGAAACAGCCAATAGAAAATGAGACCTCCATCATTACAGCAGTAAAACATGGAGGTTACATGTCAATCAGTTAGGTTTGGGGTTTGCTTTTGTTCTAATAGGATTAGACAGCTGTGAGGAATCTTTGAAAAAACAACCTTCAAATAAGATCTCCATTTAGTTCTATTGGTTTAGAAATGCCAGTTGACAATAGTTGTAAATGGAAAAACAGAAAAGCCCAGATAGCACAATCCTTTTATATAATTACTACAACTGCATTGCTGATTTCTATTTTATTTCATAAATATATTTCTATTGGAAGAACATAACATTATACAAACAAATAACTAATATAAAATGAAAAACATAGATTATACAAAAATATATTAGTCAAGGTTTATGTTATATTATATTCTATATCCTTCAGTTCTTTTTCATTATTTTTGTTTATTAAGTACTGAACATAAGAATAACATTTTTCAAAAACAAAATCTATCTGCAAAATATAATTTTTCAGCACTAAATATTGCAAATTTTAATTCTTTAGGTAACATTTCTATTAAACAAATTTGTGGTATAGGTATAATTTGTCTACTGTACATATCATTTATTTCTTCTTCTTTTTTCTGCCATATTTTCCTCCAAATATGTAAGTATGGCGCTTTTTTCCACCTCCTCGAAAGCAACAATCTGCTTATTTATTAATATTGTATGCCATTTTTGTTGTTGATATTTCTAAAGTATGTACAAATTCTGAACCTCAGTGCATAACACTAGCTTATCAGAGAAAAATAGAAAAACATAAAGTGAGAACTTAATATAAATCTTTACTTGAACCGTGTATTAAAATAAAAATGAAGAACGTCGATATAAAACCATTTAAAAAACAACAACGAGATTGACTAGTAGTGTATATAAGGCACTAGTTCTGGGATACAGATAATCTAAATGCTTATGGTATATATTGTGGCTGAGAAACTGGCAAAGCACCTGAAAATACAGTCAGACTGTATACTTATACCTTAGCTTGATTAAACGTACAATAAATATGAATATGGCCAGTGGTATGTACTGCTATATATCTTAACGTTAATCTGCAATTTATATGAATTAAGACATAAATGCAAGTAATTTAGTAAATACCGGCATTTGTTTATAGAAAATAATGGTCCAAAAATTCCTCTTGGTTAATAAACAATACTTGTATTCAGTCTCAATTACATTAGGACCTTGATCAGTTGGACATATACTTCAAAGATCTTTAGTTTGCTGCTTAAATTGCAGTTTATTAATCTCTGAGCCTTCACTCTGAGGCGCTTTATCTCAAGTGATCTGTATATGATAGGGTAACACTTTATGTAGCAGTACTCTCCTACTGTATTTAGACTTGTTTTGTTGAACATGTATTTGAATGGGTTAAGTTGATTAAATAAGAATTACAGTTTTTTGTCCTAGAGTATTATAAAAGTATGTTTGAGACTATTTTTTTTGTTACAAATGTGCAGGTGTAAACGTAGCCTTAATCCCAGCTCTCTATTAGTGACGTTTTTTGAAAAAGATATACATTTCATGGCTGTTAGTTCAGAAACTTATTGTCTGCCATATAATCTTTTTCTAAGATTGTTTCTCCTAAAAATAAAATTACTTCCCTTTCAGGTGGTTTTCTGTATCTAAAAGACGGTTTTTATTTTAATACACGGTTTAAATAAAGATTTATGTTAAGTCCTCCCTTTTGTTTTTCTATTTTTGTCTATTTTTTTTGATACCATATCCAAGTCACTTCAAGACTTGTTTCTAATAAGGTGTAATTTGTACAACTATTATCTTATAAGCTAGATTTATGTCCCATTCCTTAATATCTATATTAATTTTTGTTTTATTTTATGCTAGGCGTTTTCCTCTAGTTTATATATATATATATATATATATATATATATATATATATATATATATACACAGTATATATAAAATACATATTCCTCCCTTTCTACTTTCTCAAAATCTATAAGTGGTCCCATTATCTTTTGTTTTGGCAGTGAGTTCATGAAGTGTCTACTTAGATATGAATAAGAACCATCCTTACTAATTCCGATTATTTCTTTCAAAATTTCAAATGAAATCACTTTTGCATTTCTAATAAAATGTATTACTCTTGTTAAGCCAAGCTTAGTCCATATGTTGAGGTTTTGAGAATTTTAACATACTGCAAAATTAGGGTTATTTTTTATAGTATTCTGGTTATACATGATTCTTGGGCTGTTAGTTGGTTTTTATATTCAACTAGCGACTTGCCCATCAAAAATGACGGGGCAATAACACTTTAAGCTATGGCAATGCTGTTTGATACACAATGTAAAGCTTTTTCTACTCTGAGGATGTTCGGCTTTCATTGCGAGCCTCTCCTCTCCTTTACTTTGGCTCCTCTGAGCGCCTTTGGCGCATATCACAAAGACAGATATATATGTTTATTTTTGTAAATAATAATTAATTAATTAGTTACTTAATACATGAATATACTTTACCTATTTGTAATTGATATATCCAGCAATAAATAGCCTGAAGAGCTAACAATCTCTTTTTATTTTTCTGCAGCATACAATGTACAGTTGGACTGTTGCTGTCCTGAGGAGAAAGTGGCATCAATGTCCCAGCTGTGCATTATAAATATGCTCTGTGCGCGAGGGAGGGCAAAACATTGGTTTAGTTGTGTAAAGCGCCATTTTAGATTTGTAATGTTATTAGTTGCAAGTTAGTGTTGTTAAATAGCGTAGTTTCTGTATGTGCTACGCGGCCCGCATTTTTTTTCTGCGCTTCCTGTGTATTTTTGTACCTCGTACATCCCTGGCAAAAGTCGTGCCTGGCGGTGTTTTGCGCATTTCGAGTCGTGTAGCCTCATTTTAATTTTTTTCAGCCACCATTTATTTTCTCCCTTAGGCAATTTAAAGTTTCGAAACTCCTTAAATTCGACTTTAATTAGCGTGCAACCTCACTGGCAGTTGTCGTGGCTGTCCCCCCATGCTGTGTGTGATTTTTTTTTTAGGTTTTGTTTGTATTTTGTAGTGGTTTTGTTGTTGTTGGATGTACGCTTTTCGTACGTGAACTTTGTATTTTTGCAACCTCATATTTTCTTTTATAAGTTCCGCGGGTCGTAATTAAAAGTTGTATGTCCTTGTCAGTGTTTTCTGTGCTTTAATGTCGTGCAGCATTGTTTTAATTTTTTCGGCCGCCATTTTTTTTCTAGCTTAGCCGATTTTCAAGTGGATAAATTCCTTAAATTCAACTTTAATTTGCGTGCAACCTCACCCCCAGACGTCCTGGCTGTCCCCCGTGCTGTGTGTGATGTTTTTTTTTTTAATGTTTTTTTTATTTTTCAGTGTTTTTGGTGTTTTTTGTCCGTTAACTTCGTATTTTTGGACCTCATATTTTTTTTATTTTTGAAGTCCCACGAATCGCAGCGTGGTTTTTGTTTTTAAAGCCCTGCTTTTCTGGTTTTTTTTTTACTTCGAGTGAGATGCCGTAGAGCCTCTACCTCCGCAAATGCGGCCCTCGCTTAGCGACGGCCGCATTTGCGGCTAGAACTGTGTCCCTCGCTTTGCGAGGGACGCATATGTGCAAGCTCGCTTTGCGAGCATGCCAATCGTGACGATGACTCCCAGTTTGACAACTATAATATGTGATCTATATTTTGACAGTTTGAGTGAGTGAATTATAAATGGGCTAATACTACCATTTTTGTATTATTTTGTAAGGTAGCCACATTATGTATTGTATTTTCCCTTTTCAAATCGATGCATCTTGGTAAAACTATCTATCATTATTTAATGAACTACAACTGCTTTGCTTCATAACATTATTTTTGCCAAAACTTGGGATGAATATATAGAGCAATAAAAGTAGTTATAATCATATGTATAGGGGCTTTACAATGTTTTTTGATCACCTCATTTGGCTGCGTCTAAAACATTTGAGTGGTGAAAGTTTGCGAGAGTTTGAAAGTTTGAACACATAGGGCCTCATTCAATTCAGGGCCGTAACTCCATTGCAGATAGCCGATTTTCTGAGATTGAGTTGCAGGTTCCAGTAGGTCTACGTTTACTCTGCTATACAATTGGCCGGGCCTGAAAGTTAAGTGCCAGTCTCGGAAAATTAAACATGAAATAAAGTATTATATTTTGGCAATGTGCGAGCTTGAGAATTGTGTGCTTTTAATTCTAATATCACCCATTGTGTTCCCCATCTTTTACAATGCTGGATTGATTTTATATTTGCTTTTAAAGTGCTCTGATTTGTCAGTAAGTCGTTTGCGAGACCTCCTTGGTCCCAGTAACCTGTGGTTCGTATTTTGCCATTTGCAGCCTTGACGGAATGGTTAGCGCAGAAAAGTCGGAGCAATTGAATAGCAATTTGCGATTTTAGTGATCGCAACTCTTCCATCGTTGAAAAATCAAAGGCTTTCAGGGAAGTAACTTGCGATTTTAAGAATCGCAATGGATCGCAGCTCATATCAAGTAACTCGATCGAAGCCCACAAATGGAAGGCAATTAAATAGCAAAGTAGCTTGCGACCTCCATTTGCGAGCCCGGATCTCAAAATCGCAGCAATAGAATGAGGCCCATAGTGAACATCATGAAACAAATGAGCACTGGGCTGACTTCTTTGTTGCATGCAATCTCTATAGCATTGATTGATTGCACCTTAAAGGACCACTTAATTCAGCACAATTCGGACCACATGACTGCAAAGATTTCTTAGAAGCATTCTGAATCTTTAAATACATGCATTTTTCACTTAGAAATAAAATCTGTGTTTATATGTGTGAAATCCTGCCCACAGCCTGCTCCACATCTGAGAAAAGGCCCTGCTTCATTGCTGCAACCAATCAGATTGCAGGGGTATCTCCTCCATTCAAGTCAATGGTATGGTTTTTGTCACACTGTTTGTATTTTCAGTTTCAAGGAAACATTGCGGTTCTTCAGAATTTGACAATAACAGCAAGTTGCAATCCACCAAACTATAAACTCTAATCTCATACCCCTGGAAATAATTAAACAGAGTTCATGCATAGAATATAATAATATTGTTATAATACACATGTATATTAAAATTAATCTTTATATTTTTAAAGATATTAACATGACAATTATTTTGATATGTATGGCAACAATAATTAATAGTATTTCCATGTGAAATTCATACTGGTTTTTGTGCTTACATTATTATTATGTTAGCTCTTTATAATAATCTATTTACAGTTATCAAAGACAGATCTTGTAATGGGTTTATTTTTTCTTACCAGTAGAAAATTCAGGTTTCTGCACTCTTGGCTGACTGAAATTTGAGCTATACTTTCAGGAGGGTTTATTGCTCTATGCACTGATCCTGACAAACAAAAATGTAACTCTTACCAAATATATCTGTGTAGGCATGGAAGACTGGTACTAACCTAAAACTGGAAGGCTATGGGTTTACTGGAGTGTAACCTGCAGTGTAACATGAGTCCAGTGAGAAGCTCTGCTATCAATGACAGCTTTCCCCTGCATGCAGCACTCAGCACTTAATTACTAATGCAACAGCCAATAGGCAGATTAGACTGCATGTAAACAAAGATTTAAAGGTTAAGATTGTTTAGCTTTTATTGGTGTAATTAAAAAATATAGATAATTTTAAACATACAATCTGGGGCTGTTTCACATCATGAAGAACACTTACAGTAAGTAGAGTGGCCCTTTAATAAAAAAGGTTGGTGGGATGATTCAAATGACTAACCAATTAATTTGGAGGGTTATTGCATATTTATGAGAGATAGGTGCAAATGTAGAGTAATGGAGGAGTAATTTTACTTTTTGTTAAAGTGGAGTTAAAGGCTATAGTCAAAGAAGATGTTTATGGTGGAACTAGTGATAAAGTTGAAGCTTTGTGGGTAGAATTAAAAAGTTGAGGAACAAATTGAAAAAAATATACAATGGTAGAAACATGCTATAAACCCCCCAATTATAAGTAAAAGTGAGCAGTTATTGCTCCAGCCTGGAAATGCAACAAAGCATGGTCAAGATCTAATAATAATAGATTTTAACTACCCTGAAATAAACTGGATGAATTAGATTAGTCGTTAAGCAAAGGAGAACAGGATTTTAAAAATGAATATTCACACACACACATATACAGTATATATATATACTAGCGACTTGCCCGTCAAAAAATGACTGCATTAGAATTGTAAGGCAGGTAAAGTAAGTGTTTTGGTTGTGTACCTTTGGGGCTCATTGCAAGACTGACTCTGAGTTGGTGTATTTTTTTTTGTCAGAGCCCCCTTGGCGCTCATTGCAAGGGCTGCGCTGATCGCCTTTTGGCGGTCATTGCAGGTCTCTCCCCTGGTGTACTTTTGCTCCTCCTTGGCGCTCCTTGTGGGGCGCGGGCTGAACTGCTTTGGTGTTCATTGTGATGCTGTCGCGTTTTTAAAAAAAAAAAATGTTTTTCTGTATATGTTTTTTTTAATGATAATTAATTAATTAATAAAATCATAAATAAATATAGTTGACCTTTTTGTAATTAATATATGCAGCAAGCAATATCCTGAATATCTAACAATGTGTTTTGATGTTCCTGCAGCATATAATGGAGATTTGCAGTCTTGGTAAGATGAGGTGTAAGTGTCAGCAATGTGTGAAGTGTGTAGTGTAAATGGGCTGCATGCACAAGGGCAAACCGTTTGTTTAGCTGTGTATTTCCCCATTTTCTAATGGTAATGTTATTAGTTGCAAGTTAGTATTGTAAAATGGCAGTGATTGTGTATGTGCTACGAGGGTGTGGATCATTTTGCGTCCTTCCTAATAGTGTATTTTATTGCTCATACGTTCCTGTGTAAAAGACCTATGTGCCTGGCGGTGCTTTGCGTGCTTAGTGGTTATGTAGCCTCGTTTTCGTTTTCTTCGGTGGCCATTTTTTCTCTCGCTTAGGTTTTTTTTGAGTGTCTAAACTCTGGAAATTGGACTTAAATTCACGTGTAACCTCACTCCCAGACGTCCTGGGTGTCACCCCTTGCTGTGTGTGATATATTTTTTTTTTGTATTTTGTGTGCGTGGTTCGGCCGTTAAATTCATATTTTTTGTGGCTCGTATTTTTTTTGTAAGTGTTACTGGCCATAATTTTTTTTATGCGATTGTTTCTAAGTGCGATGGGTTTTGCACTGTGTTTATTTGAGTTTTCTGTTGATGTGTAGTCCGGGTCGTAGTTATGATGCGCAAGTGGTGCGGGGTTGTAGGGATGAGCGCCGACGGCGCTCATCTCCACCAGCACAGTGAACGCTTTCAGTGCTCCCTGCCTAACTCATACGGGGTTGTAGGAATGAGCGCCTATGGTGCTCATCTCCACCAGCGCAGTGAGCTCCTTCGGCGCTCCCTGCCTAAGTCGGAGGGGGTCGTTGGGATGAGCGCCTATGGTGCTCATTTCCACCAGCGCAAGGAGTGCCTTCTGCAAACCTTGCCTGCTCGCAAATGTGGCCCTTGCAAGTTGCTGCAGGCACACTTTGCGAGCCTGCAGTTTCCCCGTTGCGTTAGCAACAGATTTTGGCAAGCCTGCGCTGCTGACAACTATATATGTGATATATATATATATATATATACACACACATATATATATATATATATATATATATATATATATATATATATATATATATATACAGTGCCTTGCAAAAATATTCACCTTCCTTGGCATTTTTCATTTTTCGTTGCCTTACAACCTGGAATTAACATGGATTGTTTGAGGATTTGCATAATTTAATTTACAGAAAATGCCCACAACTTTGAAGATTTTTTTTTTATTATTGTGAAGCATACAACTAATAGGACAGAATAACAGAAAAAGTCAATGTGCATAACTATTCACCCCTCTAAAGTAAATACTTTGGAGAACCACCTTTTGCGGCATTCACAGCTCCAAGTCCCTTTGGATAAGTCTCTATGAGCTTGTCACATCTTACCACTGGGATTTTTGCCCATTCCTCCTTGAAAAAACTGCTCCAGCTCCTTCAAGTTGGATGGTCTGCGCTTGTGAACCGCAATCTTTAAGTCTGACCACAGATTTTCTATTGAATTAAGGTCTGGGCTTTGACTAGGCCATTCTAACACATTTACATGTTTCCCTTAAACCACTCAAGTGTTGCTTTAGCAGTGGGTTTGGGGTCATTGTCCTGCTGGAAGGTGAACCTCCGTCCTAGCCTCAAATCACGCACAGAGAGGTGCAGGTTTTGCTCAAGAATATCCCTGTATTTAGCACCATCCATCTCTCCCTCAACTCTGACCAGTTTCCCAGTCCTGAAAAACATGGTGTTGGTGTTCTTTGGTTGATGTGATGTGATGGGTTTGTGCCAGAGCTAGCGTTTTCTTTGATGGCCGAAAAGTTCAATTTTAGTCTCATCAGACCAGAGCACCTACCGCCATACATTTTGGGAGTCTCCGACATGACTTTTCTCAAACTCAAAACGTGCCATTTAGTTTTTTGCTGAAAGTAATGGCTTTCTTCTGGCCACTCTGCCATAAAGCCCAACTCTATTGAGTGTACGGCTTATTGTCGTCCTATGTACAGATACACCAGTCTCTGCTGTGGAACTCTGCAGCTGCTCGGGGGTTACCTTAGGTCTCTGTGGTGCCCTCTTTGCCTGGTCTGTGAGTTTAGGTGTGTGGCCGTCTCTTGGCAGGTTTGCTGTTGTGCCATGTTCTTTCAATTTGGTTATGATGTTTTTTTAAAACCTAACCCTGATTTGTACTTCTTAACAACAATGTCCCTTACTTGTTTGGAGAGTTCTTTGGTCTTCATGGCAGTGTTTGGTTAGTGGTGCCTCTTGTTTAGGTGTTGCAGCCTCTGGGGCCTTTAATGTAATGATAGATCATGTGATACTTAAATTGCACACAGGTGGACATCATTTCCCTAATTATGTGACTTCTGAAGGTAATTGGTTGCACCAGAGCTTTTTATGGGCTTCATAACAAAGGGGGTGAATACATACGCACATGCCAATTTTCTGTTTTCTATTTCTGAAAAAAATAGTTTTATGTATATATTTTTCTCATTTCACTTCACCAACTTAGACTTTTGTGTTCTGATCCATCACATAAAATTCAGATTAACTAAACATTGAATTTAAGGCTGTAATGTAACAAAATAGGTAAAAAGTCAAGGGGGTGAATACTTTTGCAAAGGCACTGTATCTCTCTCTCTCTCTCTCTTTCTGTCTCTCTCTCTCTCTCTCTTTCTCTCTCTCTTTCCCTCTCTCTCTCTCTCTCTCTCTCTATATATATATATATATATATATATATATATATGAAGAGTGAGGAAGCCGTGAATATACAGTAATCCAGTTGAATAATCAGAGAATTGCAGTGAATAGAGATACATTTTTTATTGGACAAACGTATTCATAATAAAGCGCCGAGCTTTCAAGAGATAATGCCTCTCTTTATCAAGTCAAAAAGCGATACTGATACAAGTATGAACAAAAAACTGAAAACAGAAAGAAAAGAAAATATTGGAAAAACAAGAAAGACAAAAGTCATTGGGCAGAGTTAAGTGAGAAGCAGACCAGCATTGTGAAAAATGTCCTGATAGGTCAGTAAGTACGTTTATAGATCAGGTTGTAGATAAGAACACAGCAGAGTAAAATAAAGAGCAATACATTTCAGCTTAGCATGTAGCTTACAAAAACAGTAATAGAAGGTGTGTGTGTGGGGGGGGGGAGGGGGGGGGGTATGTGGAATAAGTTAGCTATAAGAAATTAAGATAGTGGGCCAGAAAGCCTAAGTCAATGTTACTGCCAACATCCTTTGTATTAAAAAATTTAATCATTTTTAATTCAAAAGTTTTCCGCTGTTGGATAGTTCTGAAATTCCCTCAGAGTGCTTTTGTTTTGAGGTTCTGGATGGAGTGATTCTCCTGGGTGAAATGGTGTCTCACTGGAGTACAATAACTGTCTTCATGGTGCTTTTTGATGGAGCTTCGGTGGAGGTTCATTCGCATGTGTAGTTTCTGGCTGGTTTCTACAATGTAGCACCTCCATACAGTACATTGTATCATGTACACTACATTGGTTGATGTACATGAATATGAGCCTCTGATGTTGTGGGTCTTGTGGTTGTGCGTGGCTGTGTCCTCTTTGCAGATGTGGTGGCATAGTTTGCAGCAACTTTTATTGCAGGATTTGATGCCATTTTCTCTGTTATGCTGTTCATTTAGCAATCTTCTGTTCAACAATGTTTGTCTTAAATTTGGTGGCTGCTAAATGCAAGAATTGGGGGTTTGGGGAATATATGTTTCAATTCTGTGTCCTCTGTGGGTTGTGGTGGTAAATCCTTAAATATTTTGCATATTCCTTCTAGAACAGGATAGTGTGTGGTATGTGAAATTGTTTCTTTGGTTTTGTAATGCAACAGGTGCCATTTGCGGGCTTGACGGAGTGTTTATCGAGGGGGAATTGCAACAATTGAATAGCAATTTGCGATTTTAGCTTTGCGACAGTGAAAGATCAAAGGCTCAGGGGGCATTAACTTGTGATTTTTAAAATCGCTATGAATTGCAGCTTTGAGCACCTAACTCAATCGAATCAAATTGACACCAACTGAATAGCAAAATACCTTGCTAGCTCCACTTGCGAGCCCGGATCTCCCGAAAGCCTCAATTGAATGAGGCTCTATGTTAGTATGAAAGGGCTGTGGTGCATGTTTTGTCTGCCTTTCACCACTACTGTAAATCTAGTAAATCTTGGTCTATGTGGAAAAAAATGGTCTTCTGACTGATTTAAGGATCCTTAACAGAATTTTAGAATAGGTAAGTCAACAAAAATATAACCTCATGCATAACTGACTTTTGATAACAGATGTTATGTCATGTCTTGCATATGGTTCCCAGGTGTATAGTAAAGAAGACAAGTGGTGTTTCCTAGCTTTTAACCTTGAGTCTGTGACCTATAATGTTTCATTCTGTTACACAGAGCTAAAAATATTGCACGCTACCATGATATGATAAGATTACACTGAAAGATCAACAAGCAACTTGCCAAGTCAACTAGAAAATAGAACAAAACTCAAGAACATATAGTCTAATACATCTTATAAATGTTGCAATTTTCAAAACAGTATTATAGCAACAGGAATAGAATATAAAATGTCATCTTGAGATTCTAGAATGTGTATATGCTTTAATTTACACAGTATTTTCTATATTGGACCTATTATGATTTATTCTATGTAAAATTGTTTGAGAAGAGGCAGAGGCGATGCCTTGTGGCATAAAGTCAACTTTACAATTCATTTAGTTAAAGTACAAATACCACACAAACATGTTTTTTTTATATATAAAAAACACAACCAGAGAAGGTTAACTAAGTAAAAGGCACATTTAGCATGGCTTACCACTTACTACTCAATATTTGAAAAGAAAAAAAAGCTATTTAAATTGTTATTTGAATAGGATGTAATTGAGTACATTTGGGACATGTTTGCAGGTGGTGGAGATACTGCTGGTGCAGCAAGTGCAAAGCACCGGGCCCACAACAGGCTGGTTAATCTCTGCTACTGGCAGCAAGGGAGGGGGCACATAATCTTCACTCTATGTGTCATCTGCTTCTCAACACATATTTTAGCTTTTTTATTTAGCTCTGCAGGATGTACAGAGATGTTTCAAGGGGTGCCTCCAAATTAATTTGCAACAGGGCCCTCTATTCACTAGCTAAGCCACTGACATATGCATAAGCTTTATATACATACTGCAGTATTAAGTAATAATACCCTTTTGTTGGATTAATAACCAGTATTAAGTAGAGACATGAAGAAGAAAAGGTATCTTTTTTCAAAAGCTTGTCTTTTAGTATTGTTAATATATATAAAACATGCCGTAATTACACCCATTCTCAAAAAGCCCTCATCTGACCCAGCTTCTGCCTCCAACTACCGCCCTATCTCAGTACTTACCCTGGCTTCTAAACTGCTTGAGCGGCTTGTTTACAATCGCCTCACTCAATTTATTTCTTCCAATTCCCTTCTTGACCCCTTCCAATCTGGTTTCCGTGCCCAACACTCAACAGAAACAGACCTCACAAAAGTCACCAATGACTTGCTAACTGCCAAATCAAAGGGTAACTTCTCCATTCTAATTCTCCTGGACCTCTCTGCTGCCTTCGACACAGTTGACCACCCTCTTCTAAACCAAACTCTCCGTTCATTTGGCATCCAGGGCACAGCTCTTTTATGGTTCACATCCTATCTAAAAGATCGTACATTTAGCGTCTCCTTCTCTGGCACCTCTTCTTCACCTCTCCCTCTGTCTGTTGGCGTTCCCCAAGGTTCTGTCCTAGGCCCCCTCCTCTTCTCCATCTACACCTCCTCCCTTGGCACCCTCATAAAATCCTTTGGATTTCAGTATCATCTCTATGCAGATGATACTCAAATCTACCTCTCTGCACCCGATCTATCCCCCTCTCTTTTAGCTCAAGTTTCCAACTGCCTCTCTAGCATATCCTCCTGGATGTCTACCTGTCAACTCAAACTCAACATGTCTAAGACTGAACTCTTAATCTTTCCACCTTCTACTATAGCTTCCACTCCTCAAATATCTGTCACTGTTGACAACACCATCATCACTCCCACCTCCCAGGCCCGTTGTCTTGGGGTTCTACTGGATCCCGCCCTCTCTTTTATTCCTCACATCCAATCGATAACTAAATCTTGTCAGTTTCACCTAAAAAACATCTCCAAAATTCGTCATTATCTTACACAAGACACAGCTAAAATTCTAATACACTCTCTCATCATATCTCGACTCGACTACTGCAATTCCCTTCTTGCTGGCCTCCCCATCTCTCATCTGTCTCCCGTCCAATCCATAATGAACGCCTCCGCTACACTCATCTTCAATACCAACCGCTCAGTGTCTGCAGCTCCTCTCTGTCAATCACTCCACTGGCTTCCCATAGCTTCCCAAATCACATTTAAAATCATGACCTTAACGCATAAAGCCCTCAACAACAGTGCACCCCCTTATATCTCTGCTCTTGTTTCAAAATACTCTCCCAACCGCCCCCCTTCGTTCTGCTAACGACCTTCTTCTTTCCTCCTCTCTCATCACCTCCTCTCACTCCCGTCTTCAGGACTTTTCTCGTGCAGCCCCTACTATTTGGAACTCCTTGCCTCGTTCCATTAGATTAACTTCCTGCCTCAAAACCTTTAAAAAATTACTAAAAACACACCTATTTAAAAAATCATATCACCTTCAGCCTTTATAATTACAACTGCACACTCCACAGCTTAATAACACTCCCACGCACAATCTACAGTACAGCTCACAGACCCCTCCAATTGACTAAACAAATTGCATTCACGTTGCCATTTTGTATTTGTCACCCTCTTGTATCACACCTAAACCCTTAGATTGTAAGTTTGCGAGTTTTCAATTGTGTGTCCGTGTCTTGGAAACAAGCACTATGTACATTTGATTATATGCTCAAAAAGAGGGCCCTCCATTCTTTAAGGTGTTAAGTTTGTTTTTTGCCATGTACTAACCCCCTGTACAGCGCTACGGAATATGTTGGCGCGATATAAATAAAGATAATAATAATAATAATATATGAATATGAATAGTATTAATGATCAATTCCGAATGCCTAACTAAAACATCTAGCTTGTGTTGTTAGGGCACTAAAAAATAACAATTAAACCACTAATACTCCGCCCCATTAAATTGGAAGAAAGCCTATGAACCTTAGCTGCGTACGCAAGCTGATAAGAGTCTGGTGATCGGCTGTAACGATCCAAACCGTAACCGCGTAGTATGAAGAAGACATGGAGGGAGGGAGAAGCATGATGAAGAGAGGTAAAGGGGGAAAAAAGGAGACACATGGAGGGAGAGAAAGTGAAGGGGGAGACATGGAGGGAGAGTGGAAAACATGGGGGAGAGAGGGAGGTATGGGGGTAGAGGGAGGCATGGAGGGAGAGACATGGAGGCAGAGGGAGGCATGGAGGGAGAGGGCGAGACATGGAGGGAGTGAGAGGCATGAGGAAGAGAGGCAAAAGGGAAAAAGGGAGACATGTGGAGGGAGAGAAAGGGAATGGGGTGACATGGAGGGAGAGGGAGAAACATGGGGGAAGAGGGGGAGATGGAGGCATGGAGGAAGAGACATGGAGGGAGAGTGGGAGAGGGAGGCATGGAGGGAGAGGGGGAGACATGGAGGGATAGGGAGGCATGGGGAGAGAAGGAGACAGGGAGGGAGAGGGATTAATGATCAATTCCGAATGCCTAACTAAAACATCTAGCTTGTGTTGTTAGGGCACTACAAAATAACAATTAAACCACTAATACTCCGACAGCCCCATTAAATTGGAAGAAAGCCCATGAACCTTAGCTGCGTACGCAAGCTGCTAAGAGTCTGGCAGAGACGCGATTGGCTGTAACGATCCAATCCGTAACCGCGTAGTATGAAGAAGACATGGAGGGAGGGAGAAGCATGATGAAGAGCGGTAAAGGGGGAAAAAAGGAGAAACATGGAGGGAGAGAAAGTGAAGGGGGAGACATGGAGGGAGAGGGGAACACATGGGGGAGAGAGGGAGGTATGGGAGTAGAGGGAGGCATGGAGGGAGAGACATGGAGGCAGAGGGAGGCATGGAGGGAGAGGGCGAGACATGGAGGGAGTGAGAGACATGAGGAAGAGAGGCAAAGGGGAAAAAGGGAGACATGTTGAGGGAGAGAAAGGGAATGGGGAGACATGGAGGGAGAGGGAGAAACATGGGGGTAGAGGGGGAGATGGAGGCATGGAGGGAGAGACATGGAGGGAGACGGGGAGAGCGAGGCTTGGAGGGACAGGGGGAGACATGGAGGGATAGGGAGGCATGGGGGAGAGAAGGAGACAGGGAGGGAGAGGCATGGGGGAAGAGAAGGAGACATGGAGGGAGGGAGAGGCATGGGTGAGAGAAGGAGACATGGAGGGAGGGAGAGGCATGGGGGGGTAAGGAGACATGGAGTGAGGGAGAGGCATGGGGGAGAGAAGGAGACATGGAGGGAGGAAGAGGCATGGGGACAAGGGAGACACATGGAGGGAGAAAGAGAAGGGAGAGATATGGAGGGAGAGGAGGAAACATGGGGGGAGAGGAAGGCATGGGGATTAGAGGGAGACATGGGGTGAGAGGGGAAGACATGGGGGGAGAGGGAGACATGTCTGTAAAGGGAGGGACATGGGGGAGAGAGGCAAACGGAAAGAGCGAGACACATAGAGGGAGAGAGAGAGGAAAGGGGGAGATGTGGAGAGACAGGGGAGACATTGGGGGAGAGGGGGAGACACAGGGGAGAGGGAGAAAAGCAAAGGGAAAGGGGGAGACACATGGGAGGACATGGAGGGAGAGGGGGAAACATGGAGGAAAGGGAGGCATGGGGGGAGAAAGGGAAACATGGGGGAGAGGGAGAGTCATGGGAAAGAGAGGGAGACACATGGAGGGAGGGAGAGTAGGAGACATGGGCGAGAGGGATGCATGGGGAGAGAGGAAGAAGTATGGGGTAGAGAGGCAAGGGGAAAGAGGGAGTCAAATGGAGGGAGAGACATGGGGGGAGGGGGGATACATAGGGCAAGGGGGAGAGCGAGATGAGGACAGAAGTAGAGAGAAAGAGACAGAGCGAAAGAAAGGGAGAGGGATAGAATTAGAGGGGGAGGAAAGAAAGAAAGAGGGAGAGAGAGGGAGGGAGGGGAGAGAGAGAGCAGGGCATAGGGGGAGAAAGAGAAAGCAGAGAGAGAGTGAGGCGAGAGAGAGGGGGAGGGAGAGAGACAGGGAGAGAGAGGGGGATTGAGAGAGGTAGAGACAGTGAGGGGGAGAGGAGAGAGAGAGAGAAAGATGAGAGGGATAGAATGAGAGAGGGTTGGGAGAGAGTGTGGGAGACAGAGAGAGGGGAGAGAAAGGGGGAGAGAGAAAGAAAGAGAAGGGAGGGGAATAGGGAGAGAGACATGCAGAGAAAGGGAGAGAAAGAGGGGGAGAGGGGAGGAAGAGAGAGAAAGAGAGGGGAGATAGAGAGAAGGGGGAGTGTAAGAGAGTAGATGATACACATATATATATATATATATATATATATATATATTCATACATATATATATATATATATATATATATATATATTTGCACTGGGGGGGTGCAAACTCATGGACAGCCCCGGGCGGCAAAAGCTCTAGCTACTCCACTGGAGCAGACTTTGAGGGAATGGATTGAGCCAGCGGCAGTGGTGGGCCACTGGTATGGATATGGGTGTGCTGAGAACCATGCAGAGTAAGTAACAAATATGATTTTTTTTTGGGGGGGGAGGGGGGGGGTTGTGGGGTGGACAAATTCCCTGCAGATATTATGATGTTTGTATGTATGTATAATTAAGCTTGTATTTTGAGCTGTATCGCCCTAAAATTATTCTGCCTCCTGCCCACACACATAGAAACTGACAAACAATAGCACTGTAAGCTATGGTTATGGCTGAAGATATATGGGGCATCAATAACCATGTAAATGCTGGTAGCAAACATATCATTTTCATAATTTGTATCAATAAAATGTCTGGCCAATACCTGCAGTTCAAACTGATTCTGAGTACATTTTGCAATTATATCAAGATTGATTTGACAGTACATGTCTAGGTGTGCGCACTGCGGCATATGTGGATACAGACTCTGTAGGACTGCATGTGCCTGTCATATACTGTCCCGACCTGGACCTTGTCTCAGCTGCATGTTAACAACCATTGCTGGGAACATGTCACAGATTGGTAGGTCTCACACACTGCACAGCAGATCCAGCAGAGCATGTGTCTGATGCACATGCAGATGGAATAGTGCACCTGCAGTACACATATTAATATGAGTCATGATCCACAATGCTCATTATGCAGGCCGAGGTTCATCTGTGTAACACAAGCACCATAGTCAATCACAGTTGACCATGATGTCAAGGATATGGAAACACATAGCTGTCAATTGTGTATGGAAAGCAACTCAAATATATTTTTTCTTCCATTTCTGTACCCAGGAGGACAAGGCCAACCACAGTGGAACAGAGGGAGGCTCCACTGGAGGTTGGAGTGGTTGAGGAAAAAGGCCAGGACATTGCAGAGGGCCAGGGACCATCCATGAGCTGTCCAGACACGTTTACCGGAATATTAGTGGTGGGAGTCACTGCCTGGGCTCTCACAAGCATCAACCAGCCATGACCAGCTGTTCCGCCTGTATTTCATGTCATACAAACAAAATTGATGATTTCCTTGGTTTGACATCAGGATCAATGTGCATGTGTTTAGGGGTAATGTGAACAGTGTAATCTTTCTGGCCTTTGTACCACCCATATACCAGTGAGATGTGATATCAGCATGGCACAACTATTCCATTTAGATAGTGATAGTACTTTTTGATGAAAGATTGTGTTCACAGTGAAGCATGCCTTGTTGTATTACACATCCTCAACATATTCCGGGAAGGCTAATTGAACAGGACAGAATCAATATGGTTATTACTGCTTGTAGATTACATTCATGTTAATCAGTTTATTGTAGTGTCCATAGCAAAAACAATGTACTATAATAACAGCTCATGATTGTTCTAAAACCTCCTCTTTATGTTTTCCAGATTCCTAACATCTATTTGGGAATCAACAGTAATGTATGAAAACACACTGTGTGTGGAATTGATGACATGATCCATGATTTCTAGCATATGTTTTATATGGCAGATGGAGATTATATTGTTGCTGTATGCGCATCAATGGTTATTTTTATGAAATGGATTGTTATATGATGTTCCTATGTTACAACCGATTATGGCTAATGTGGTGTCCTGACCACATGTGACCCTAGTATATGCTATGCATTATCCTTTGATGTTTTCTAACAGTCAACCCGTTAGATATCCTTTTATTGCCCACAGCCTCTTGCCCTTCCGGTACCACACCACACCCATGGTATTATACACAGTCATGTCCATTTCTGATTGTGCTCTGTGTATGAAATAAAGCTTTGTTATACCATTCTAACCGTGACAGTGGGTTGTCAATGGTTGGGGTTATGGGACATCCACATATATAACATTTGTGTCACATTCCTATATATGTAAACTAATGAGCCCTAGTTACTATGCAATAGATCTATACATATAATAATAATAATAATAATAATAGCAATAATTGCATTAGATATCATATAATAATACATATCATATATAATCAACATAAAGGGTTAATACACATGCAAATGTCCATTTCGTGATATTGTGGAGAATCAACATTCCCCTGAGGGCCTGATAGAAATATGACTGGGGATACTGGTGTGGGTTGCCAGTTCCTTCTCTAGTGGACTGGGATTTGTCTGACCTCTCTGCTATCACCTGCCCACCTACACTGACCCTACATGGTATAGATCACAGCTTCATTCAGGTACACAAGCCCCTTCACCACCACCCCTTAGCAATCCACAAGGGTACCAAGGGAACATACACCAAACGAATCTACTCTAACCCATCAGGAAGGGCTGCTAAAACACATGGAAGGCTGTGCAGAGGCACTTGGTTCAACAGCCAACTCACCTCCATCAGGGGTTATCTCCACTATGCCCATCCTGGAAAGTCCCAAGCCATTGCTGGTGGCTATGTACTGAGTTGTATACCCATTCCCATTTGGTGATCTCCTATTCGTCAATTTACATTAGTGTGGTCTATGTTCCCCTGGTCCCCTTGTAATTGTGATTCTAAAGGAATGTAATAAATCATACATTTTTTAAATTTAAAAAAACAAAACTATATGGGGTCATCATATACAATACACAATGCAAAAACAATGCTCTAAAAATACATATGAATTAAGCAATCAAGACCGATCCTTAAAAAAAGGAGAAAAAGAAAAGCATGCAGCAGAAAATAAATACATGGTAATATTCAGAAAATAGGTAAATGACAATATACCTGCAGAATAACATGCATATTTGGTAGTTTATTATATTTAGGTTTGTAAAATATTATTTGTAATCCAAGAAGAAACATTTATATTTGATATATCTCTAATATGAAAAATGCAAATTTAAGCCATATTGTATGCACTGAATTAAAAAATTGAAAAATGCTGTGTTTAGCATCAACAAATATGTACCATCTCAGCACAAATTTTGCTAAGTCAAGGGAACAAATACTGTTTTCTTTTCTTTGATTTTACACTGCTTCCTAAACTAATTACCTGTAGCCAAGCAGTACATCATTGATCATCAAAATAAATTTGGCACAAACAATTTATTTTGTAACAGCTTTATGTAGGTCAGGGTCATTAGCATTTTCAAATGTTTGAATGGGTATGTGGTTTTCATATTGCTACTATATTTTATTGTAGTAATATCATACCTAATGAAAATTAAGCATAGTATACAACAAAAATGGGTAAAGCATGTTTAAAAATCATAATTCAGTCAAATGCTAATTTCTGCCAAAGATTGGAAATTCATATTGAAATAAAATCTTACTATATACTATCAAAACTAATTGGAGCATAACATTTTTTTCCAGAGTCTATGGCTCCAGCTATCAGCACAGCAGTGACTGATACAATATTGTGAGCCCTGGATCCAGAATGTCTGGGAGGGGTTTGTGGTCCAACCTGAGCAATGAAATATTTGTATTAGTTTATTGCAATAATTGCACTCTAAAACACACTACACACAAAATAATGGCCCTAAAAATAGAAAATGTACCAAGATCTCTAGGCCCAAATGGTGTAAAGAGGTCTTAGGGGTCCAGCGCAAACAACCAGAGCTTGGGGAAAACACCACAAACATAACAAATCAACAGGTGGTAAGGTCAGTGTTCAATGACCAGACCCAAAAGTCCAAGTGTCCTTAGGTACATGACAAGGAAAGATTAGATGATTGTGAGAACACCTGGGGAAAAAATATTCTGTGGCTGAAGGAAAGTCCTCTGATCTTTAAATACTCTTTTAGGGTTCTGAAGGGCTGTTTGTTGTGGGGGTCAGGGGAGTCTTATGACAAGGGGGTTGTGACAGCCATTCCCCCTTCCAAATGCAGCATTGAGACGATGATCTCCACTGGGTTATCACTGTCATACTGGTGATAAGTCCTTGCCTGTGAGTTAAAAGAAGATAGTCCAGCAGGGCCCATAGTTCAGGGTTTAAATTGGTGGCACAGGTCTGATGGAGATTGATAATGACCAATCTCCACAGTCTCCAGCTGTGGTAGGGTATCAAGGGCATCCAGGGGTTGCTGTGGACAGCATTACAATAGGTTCCCATTTGTAATCGAAGGGCTGTGTGGCGACCACAAAAGATCAACCGGCAGCACAATCCCAAAAAGCAAGGGTAGTGGAACAATTTGTTTTACTGGATTAGGAGTGTGATTATACTCCATTGGAGCTCAAGCGAAAACAGCTCCAGTGGGGATCTGACCTGCTTTACCATCTGTCCGATATCAGAATACTTGGCCCCAGTGGAAGTACCTTCCTTCTTTGGCATGGTCTCTGGTGGGTTTGCCCCCAGCATCAATCGTGACTTAGGATCATGCATTTTGAAATACTTTTAGAATATTTGAAATATGTGAATTTTTCACTAAAAATTCAATAAGGTCTGGGTTTACATGTGTCACTGAATGCCCACTCCCAGACCCACAGCTTCTGCTCTGTGCAGTGAGCAAAACAAAAATAAGAATTAACCCTCAACAAATCAATCCGTGCAGATCATGGAATGCTGGAATCACCTAAACAGGTCATTCCTGAGTTCAGGGAAAAACTGCTATAAAACATTGGCTCTCTGTTAATGATTAATCATGAAACTGCCAGTAGGAAGGATACACTGTGGCCACTAATCGCTACAATTACAGAGCGATTCAATTGAACAAGCCTGCAATGTATGGGCCAAAAGCTGCAACCGTAAACCATGCAATCAAGAGTAGCATGTCAGAGCGTGATCATGATCAATTAAGCAAGGCAGTGACTACCGATTTAGAAAGAGTCAATAGTAAACGAGACCGTCATCATTACGCTAGTAAAACATGGAGGTTACACATCAATTAATTGACTTTTAGAGGTTCCATATGCGATTGGATTTGCAATTCGGAAACTTACAAAATAATGAAAATGAATGATGATACGATTTCAGTCCATGGCCTGATTTAACTTAGTGATTCGCGAGATTGATATGACATGGAAATGGAAGTGAAATTGCAGATTTGAGAGCTTGAGACTGTTGTGCAATTAATTCTTTAAGTCTTTTGAAGTGCAGTATTGATTTTCTATTTGCATTGCTACGATCAGGTGTTTAACCCCCTTGCGAGTCCAATCTGATACCCGTAGGATATTCTTCTAAATTTGCCATTCACAGGTGTGAAAACATTTGCGGGCTTGAGGAATTGTAGCAATTAAATAGCGATTTTCTATTTTAGCAATTGTAACTTTTGCAGCCTTGAAAGATCAAAGGCTTTGATGGGCTGTAAGTTACGATTTTGACAACTGCAGGAATTTTCATCCTGTAATTCGTAGATCATTTGTGGCTCGCTAAAAGACGCCAATTGAATAGGAAATTAGCTCATGGACTACATTACGGGCTCCAGTAACTTATAATTGCTCAATTGAATAGGAGCCTGTGTTTGTAACCATACTTAAAGCTTTAGATTTTTGTCTTGCTTTTATTAGTGTAATTAAAAAAAAGAAAATAGATAATTTTAACACAATTCTTCTCTCTCATACCATGAAAAGCCAGTATAGTGAGATAAATAGCCCTTTCATTATAGGAGCCAATGAGGTCCTTTAAGGACCTCTATGGCATATTACTTCCATTAGAAGTCATGGGGATCTTTAAAGAGCCCTGTGTATTGAGGGTGAAGTCTAGATGCCACGGTGGTCCTACAATATAGGGTTTAATTTTTAGTGCTTTGTGGATCCATTAGGGACCCTGTCCTAGGGGCTAATAGTAAGGTGGCATGGGGTTAATATACAGATGCCATGGGAGTCTATATAGAACCCCTTGGTTATTAGTATATTTGGGAATCAGGTGATAGCAGAGGAGTGGGAGAAAGGAATCCTCTGGGTTCCCTTCAGCTCATGGGAGGGGGGATTCCTGGAGTTCCCCATTTAAAGTACCGAGCTCATTATGGTAGGGTTACTATCCCACCAAAATTGATGTGATGTTTTGTGCTTTAGGGGGGCATTAATAACCCCTTAATTATGTTGGATATGAGATGAGAAATTATGGATCATATCTGAGTCAATTAAGGTGTCAGATCTGAGGCATGATTAATTTTCATATTCATTTTTATGTTTCTATGGGTTGTTGTAATTACACATAGGATGTAGGGTGAATATCAGTTTGCGTAAGGGATTGGAATGGCCTGGAGGGAAATTTACATGTGACAGCTACACCTAACTTGCTAACATATGTAATTATACACTATTCAGCACTGTCATCACACACCGCTGAATCTTTGCTTGATTTGAATAGCTAGGTAGTGATTTACATGTTTACTTAACATGAAAATCAACTCAAAAAAAATTTGAGTGGGACACTTAGGCATCAGGGGTGGGAACTTGGAGGAAACTCTCTTGTGAACTCTAGTCGCTGGATCTTCTTGTTTGGTACACTGAAACCTTATGGTTTAAATGAGAATATAAACTTTTCATCTCGGTTGTGATAACATAATAATATACTAGTCACTTAATTATGCCATAGTTGCTGTTTTATGCATATCATAAATAAATCTGCACATATATTATTCTGTTTATTTTAATGGGACTTGTAAATAAACAGAAACTCAGAAATGTCTCAGTTATGGAGATATATCTCTGGACTTGGAGACTTTTATTTAATCCCAAACACAAAATTCATGACAGCCTTGTTTGATTATGCATGGTAATTGTTGTTGTTGTTCAGCCCTTCAGTAGTGTCTAACTCTCAATGACCATATGGACCACAGCACACCAGGTACATCTGTCTGTGTTTCTGGTTGTGCTTATCCATATGGTTTCTTGTCAATGATACTGAGTGGGTTGCCAGTTCCTTCTCCAGTGAACCCCTATTTGTTTGACCTTTCTGCTATAACCTGCCCATCTTGAGTGATCCTACATGGTATAGCTCACAGCTTCACTGAAGTACACAAGCCCCTTCACCACTACAATGAAGCAATCCAGAAGGGGATACATGTTAATACTGATGCTAAAAATACAATTCATAATGTCCCTTCCTTGCTTTTTGGTCAGGTGAACTTCAATCATACTTGCTAATGTAAACAAGAAATTATTAATTAACTTTGAGATTAATTAATTGATTGCTTGCCTGAAACATTTATAAACCCCCACTGGAGATGGTTCTGTTGATGCCTTAGTAAAATTTCCACACGAAACTCATACCAGATTTCTGATAAAATAAGAAAGACTTTAGACTATTTCTATATGCAGGAACCATAAGAGAAAAAAATATATCTTAGTATATAAATGTGTCTGTTTTGAGGATCTATCAAATTTCAGTAAAATAGGGGAATGTCTAATACCCCAATTACTCTATAGCTCACATTCAGCTCCGAAATCAAACCTGTTCTCATCTCTGAAACACCATGTGCTGATTACATAAATCACTTTGAATGTACTGTATATATAGCAAAACAACTCAGCATAGAAAATAACATCTGTGTGGTTGGCACTAGACTGGAATAAATCTACTTAGAAATTCATGGCATTACTCTATAGTATCATTTATAACTATTCTTGTTGCTGGCTGCAAAAATATTTTTTTTCAGTAAAAGGGGTGAACTAAATAGTTTGCACCACTCATTCATTTTAATATTCTACTCATATAAAAGAAAAATACATATCCACGATTGCCTGAAGATGGAAAAAGAGCATAGTGCTAATTATAGTAAAATTATATATGAATTTTGAATACAGACTGATATATATTCATCTTTAAAGCAATTATTATGAAAAATGCTATAAACAAAAAAAAAATACATAGTTGTCAAAGATTCCGTATGTTTATAAAGGGAATGTATTCTCTTGGGATGTTCCACCAAATAAATTATTCATGGGACTGATGATGAGGAAACTTTCCCTAGAATTATATGAAATCCTTTTATCAACCAGTAGATTTGTTTATCCAAGGATATGATGTGTAGATGCTGTTTCCAGAATGGTGCTTGCCCTGCTTCGTGTAGAACCTTTGGGCCATAAAAATAAAGGAACATGCAATATTAAAAGTTTAATAAAGGCCTAATTTACAAAATTGAAGGATCTTACAGAGTACAAATAGTTTCTCACTTTCTAGGAGGATAGTTATAGGATACTCAGATCAGTTCTTCAGGTCACAATTGTTCCCGCCAGCAAACATAAAAAAGCTTAGAATAGAAAAGTACTATTTGCCCATTGTGCATCAGAAAGATAACCCCTAAATATTTAGTTTTGACACACTATCACCACAGGCATATAGAAAATTAGACATAAAGCCAGGGAGATATATATTTAAAAAAATAAAAAGCTAATATCATATTTATTTTTTAAATACATTTTCTTATCAAAAATCATATTTCTGTAGGTAATATTTTCAATCAATTTCTGAATATTTGTTTTTGGCAGTTGTTTCCGACTCTCTGTGAACTCATGGACCGTATCATACCAGGCACCTCTTTATATCCATGGTCATGCTGATCCACTTGGTTTTCACAGCAGATAGACTAGAGTATATTGCTACTTCCCTCTCCAATGGGCCATAGCATGCAGTTCCTGGTATTCCAAGGTGGTCTGCCATTCAAGTACTGACCAGGCCAAACACTGCTTGGCTTCCCTGATGGGAATCGGACCCAGCTCGTAGAGGTGAAAGCACCAAATCCTAACCACTGGACCACAAAGGAAACATTTGTGTGTGTCTATGCCATACAGTCATGTCCATCTCTCTGTGACCTCATGGACCGCAACACCCCATCCATTAGGTATTCATGGTAGAGATACTGGAATGGGTTGACAGATCCTTCTTCCGTGAGCCACAGCATACAGCTCCTGGCATTCCTAGGTGGTCTCCCATCCAAGTACCAGGCCCAAAACTACATGGTTTCAGGGTGGTGTGACCTCTTGGTTCCCTGACTGGAATCAGATCCAAGTTGCAGCAGTGACAGCACCAAATTCTTACCACTGCATCACCACATAACCCTTAGGGAACCCTTTACAGGCCTGTAATAAGAAAAAGGAAGCCAGTCCAGATTGAGTCAACACTAGTATTTATAAACGTTATTGTTTGTACTTTGAGCTTCTCGTTAATTATAGTTACATAGTAATTGAGGTTGAAAAAATAATTTTATAGCCTCATTAAATTGGAGGTGAGTTACTCCAAAGTGAGGCCCGCAACAGCTGTGGGCTTGAAATTTCCCTGTGTTACGGAGTTATTAAATTGGAAGGGAATGCAAGCTACAGGCCGGCGACGCTAAACTGCAGCCCAGTCTGCCATACGTTGGATGTGTGCGGCCATGAACAGGATCAATTAGTCAAACCCGTAGTAAAAGCCCTTGCTGGGGGGGTTCCTATCGGGACACCCGCGGCGGTTAAAAACTGAAACCCTTTCGCAGAGGGTACTTCAAGTACCCCCCCTCCGCGGCACCTAAAGTTAACCCTCCTATGCTGGGGATCCCCATTGGGACCCCCACAGCATTTAAAAATTCTAATTTCCTACCTTGCGCGTCCTGAAAGGACCATAAATGTCCTTAAAGGACCCCTGCTAACTAAATAATTAACCCCTGCTACGTTGGTACTATAAGAACCCCTCGGCACCTAAAATTAACCCCATCACTCATGGGGGTCTATATAGACCCTCATGAGCCTCTAATTAACCCCTCAGTCCAATAGGATCCATATAGGACACTATTAACCCCTATACTAACACTATAAGTGCCATGAGGGTCTAAGCACTACCCTACACTACACTGTTATCCACCCCAATAAACTAATAAATATAAATTAACACCCTCTAACTAACTAACCCCTCTCTATCCTATCCAATTACCCCCTCTATCCTATCCTTTTAACCCCCCTCTATCCTATTCAATTAAACCCCCTCTATCCTATCCAATTAACCCCCCTCTACCCTATCTAATTAATCCCCCTCTATGATATCCAATTAACCCTCTCTCCCCTATCCAGTTAATCCTCCTCTACACTATCCAATTAACCCCCCCTCTGTCCTATCCTATTAACCCCTACAATTTCTGTGCTTTACTTTGGGGATGCTATTCAATTGGCTGGGCCCGCAAGTTAGGGGCCGATAGCAAAAAACTGAAATCATTGCCATTGTAAGTAGCATTTGCAGGCTTGGGAGCAAGCCCGTAACTCCTGATGCAGAAATAGCCAATGGAAACAGAGAGATCATAATGACCAACCTCCTAGCCCAAAAGAAGGCCGTAGGACTTTGAAAGCCAACCTCCATTTTCAAAGTCCTATGGGTAGGATTTTGAAAAAATGAAGGTTGGATTCTCAAAGTCCTAAGGGCTTGGAGGTTGAAGCCCGTAGGACTTCACATTGTTTGCCGTGACCGATATAACACGAAAATTGTACATGAAATAAAGTATTGGAGAATGTTGTGCTATTAATTCTAAGACCTAACATCACTTTAACTCTTCATAAAAGTACAGTATTTTAAGTGCTCTGATTTGTCATTAAGCACTGTAACGGACCTGCTGGCACTCCGACTTATCACATTTCCCCAAGCATGAGCCAAGGCTTCCAGAAAGGGTCAAAGCAGGTCTGTTTAATGAGCACCCAAAGCACCAGCACTTACACAGCCAGAGCAACTCCTCCTCAGACAGAGAAAACTGACAGTTGAAAACAGACAGTATTTGAAAATATGACAGTTATTAAGGGTTCTAAACTGGTGTTCTAAGAGGGAGGGGAATAAAACAGTCAAACTAAGTCTATAAAACAGGGTTTTTCTTCACACTCTGCATCCGAAGTGCATAACAAAACTGCAGATCCTTTGTCAGAGCATTTAAAAGGGCCAGAACCAGTCTAATAAAATCCACTATGCTAAAATAACATACAGTTCAAATACAGGCAATAATCAAGGCAAAAGTCTCTTGTGCCTGCTTCTGCCACAATGCTCCCCCAGAACCAAGCCGGCATACACAGTCTGATCCCAACGGATCTGCTTGGGGATGTCCGGAGGAGTGCTCACAGATCATTTCTCGAGTTCTGTCTGTCTGGACAACCCGTCGGCGTTACCATTTTGTTTCCCTGGGCGATACTGGATGGTGAAATCAAATGGTTGTAGTGCCAAGCTCCAAATAAAGGTAGTCTAGTGTTGTCCCTTGACACCCGGTTTAGCCACACCAACGGGTTGTGATCTGTGAGCAAGGCAAATTGTTGTCCATATAAGTAGGGCTGTAATTTCTTGAGGGCCCACACCACCGCCAGGCATTCCTTTTCGATGGCGGCATAGCTTACTTCCCTGGGTCGTAGTTTCCGACTTAAGTAAGCGACTGGATGCTCGCCGCCATCGGCCCCAACTTGGCTCAGCACTGCTCCCAATCCAAACATAGAAGCGTCTGTATGAACGAGAAAGCGTTTAGTTGGATCGGGAGCGGCCAGTACAGGGGCATGAATTAGGGCAATATTCAGTTCTTGGAATGCCTTCTCACACTCTGGGCTCCAGGTCACTACTTTGGGTAAGTTCTTTTTGGTGAGGTCAGTAAGGGGCTTGGCTAGGGCACTATAATTAGGTACAAATTTACGGTAATAGACGGCGGTCCCTAGAAAAGCTAAAACCTGAGTTTTCGTGCGAGGGGTTGGCCACTTAGCTACGGCCTCTATCTTAGTGGGTTCTGGCTTTTGCTGACCAACGCCCACCCTGTGGCCTAAGTACTGCACTTCGGCCATCCCTACATGGCACTTGCTGGGTTTTAACGTGAGACCTGCCTCCCTGATGCGGTCGAGGATGGCTCCTATATGGGTCAAGTGCTCGTCCCAGGAGTTGCTAAATATTGCTATGTCATCTAAATAGGCGCAAGCATATTCTTTGGGATGGCATCCTCGGCTAGTGGGATCTGCCAGTACCCTTTGCACAAGTCTATTGTGGTGAGATACTGGCCCCTGGCCATTTTATCTAAGAGCTCATCGATTTGGGGCATGGAATAGGCATCGGAAATGGTTTTATCATTAAGTTTCCGGTAGTCAACGCAGAAGCGGGTGGTTCCGTCCCGCTTCGGTACCAGCACTACCGGAGAGGCCCATGGGCTATCTGAGTGTTCTATCACTCCTAGTTGTAACATTTCGTCAATCTCCTTCCGCATATGATCTTTTACGGATTCGGGTATGCGGTAGGGGGTTTGTCGAAGAGGGTGTTGCCCTGGGGTTTCTACCCTGTGGGTAGCCAGCGGGGTATACCCGGGCTGGTTGGAGAATGTATCCCCTTTTTCCCGGATCAGCTCTAGTATTTGAGCTCGCTCTCTAGTGCTCAGCCTGTCTCCTAGCTGTACTTCACCTAATTCGGTGTTGGCCCCCCTTTGGGCTAATAGGTATGGTAGGGGTAGATTATCCGGGGTACCTCTCGGTAAGCAAAGAGCAGATGGGGAAGAAACCTTTCCCAGTCCTTCTGGGTATCCATGAAGGTACGGAGCATTTGCTTTAAGGTTCCGTTGAAACGTTCACAGAGCCCATTGGACTGGGGGTGATACGCTGAGTTTACAATAGGTTTCACCCCACATGTTCTCCATAACTGATGAGTGACTTCTGCTGTGAATTGGGTACCCCGATCTGAGATAATCTCTTTGGGGAACCCCATTCTAGAGAATATCCGGATTAGGGCATCTACTATAGTCTCCACATGGATATTAGTTAGGGCTACGGCCTCTGGGTACCGGGTGGCATAGTCTGCTACGGTTAGTATATACTTCTTCCCTGACGGGCTGGGTTTTGCTAGGGGTCCGATTATATCTACTGCCACTCTGCTGAAGGGCTCATCTATTATGGGTAGGGAGTGCATTTTTGACTTGTACCGGTCCCCTCTCTTCCCTACTCTCTGGCATGTGTCACAAGTTTGGCAATACTGCCGAATATCTTTGGAGACCCCTGGCCAAAAGAAGTTTTGGGTTAAACGATGCTTTGTCCTACTGACGCCTAGATGTCCTGATAAAGGGATGTCATGGGCAATACGTAGTAATTCTTGCCTGTACTTTCGGGGCACGACTAATTGTGTGCGGGTCATGGGTACAGATCCTGCTACTACCTTCTCAGCATATCTATACAATAATCCTTTCTCCCAACCGTATCTTTCCCCCTCCAACCCTGCCTGATTCTATGTAACCCTATCCCGGTATACCTGCAGGGACGGGTCGGTGACTACTTCAGTACCAAATTCTAAGGGGGGAGCCCAGGGGACGAAAGGTGGGTCAGTACTATTACTTACCGGAGCCTCAGAGTGTTCAGAAGATGCGATGGTTACCACGGGTAGCGCTTCCTGCGCGGGGTACTGAGAAACAAAAGCAGAGGTCAGCTCCCCCAAGTCGTTACCAAGGATGACATCAGCTGGTAAGTCCTGCATGAGGCCCACTTCCACATTCCCCGACCCCGCTCCCCAATCCAAATGTACTTTAGCAGTGGGAATTTTGTAAATCGCACCCCCTGCCACCCGGACTGATACATATTCTTCAGTGAGCTGTTGCTTGGGGACTAGGTGATTGCGAACCAGGGTTATGGTGGCCCCAGAATCGCGCAGACCCTGAAGGCGTTTTCCCTCTACGTGTACCCCTTGGTGGTGTCCCTGTCGGTTGTCTGCAGCTGCTTGTACTGGGTTAACCTCGTGGAGGGTGCCCAAAGATTCTTCATTAGACCGGGTCCAGAAGAAAGGTTGTCGAGGCTCACTCTGGTAGCAGTGTACTGCTGCCCGGTTTGCAGGGGAATTAGTTGGAGTATTCCACGTGGAGCGGTTTCTGTTTCTGGGACAGTGTCTCTGTATGTGGCCCTGCTGGTTACACGTGTGGCACCTGATGAAAGATCGGGCATTGTTGTACCGTGGAGGGGTTTGGTAGTTCCCACCACCCGGACGCAGTGCTGGGGTGGGGTTAATGGCGGGAGGTGGGTTATCAGCTCCCAAGATGGACCGTGCCTTTGCCCGCTGTGCCCTCCTGGCATCTTGGTACTCGTCTGCCCACCTGGCGGCGTCGGTTAAGATGCGAGGTTTCCGATCCCTCAGCCAGTTTTGTAAATCCGGGGTTAACCCCTGGAAGAATTGCTCCAGTAGCAGTAATTGTAGCATGTCCTCCACTTGCACCCAACCTTTGCCCGCCCTAGTTAAGCATTGTGCCCACTCCATGTGAGTATCTTTCTCCGTCTTTCGGCTTTCTCGGAACCGCTGCCAGTATGCCTCCGGGGTAATTGCATACCTGTCCAGGATTGCCTGCTTTACTTTCTGGTAGTCTCTGCTATCCTCGTCTGGCATGGTGCGGTAGGCTTCTGATGCCCGGCCCGCTAGCTTACCCACCAACAGGGGTACCTGGTCGGCGGCGTTGATCTCATGTAATTGGCATAACCTCTCAAAGTCATGCAAGTAGCCATCGATGTCTTCGTTCTCCACGTAGTTTTTAAAAGCATGGTAAGGGATTTTAGACTTCCCCGGTAGTATGTGTGGTGTGATTAGGGACCCCACTCTGGACCTCCGGTCTGCCCTCTGCTTTTCCATTATGTATTCGTGGACATCTGCCATAATCCTTTCCAAGGTTTCTGTGGGAGGCGTACCTGGGAAAAAGGCCAGTCTGCTTTGGAGTTCTCTTCCAAACTCATTCTGTGTGCTGTCCATAAGAGGTGCTGCAGCAGCTGCCCGGTCTCCCTCCATGAGTTCAGCAATAAGGGTAGCTTTGGTTTTATTGCTGGCAATAATTCCGCTTGCTTCCAATAGCTCTTTTAGCGTGGCCCGTTTCAAGTTGGTATAGTCTGTCCCCATTCACTATCCGTTCGGGTATATTCACATACCCTTTCCTTTCGGTTCCATACAAAATAGCAAATTTCCCAAATGGCTGTAACTGCCGAACAACGGTCTGCTGTGAGGTTTGAATCCCGTCGCTGCCATCAATTGTAACGGACCCGTTGGCACTCCGACTTATCACATTTCCCTAAGCATGAGCCAAGGCTTCCAGAAAGGGTCAAGCAGGTCTGTTTAATGAGCACCCAAAGCACCAGCACTCACACAGCCAGAGCAACTCCTCCTCAGACAGAGAAAACTGACAGTTGAAAACAGACAGTATTTGAAAATATGACAGTTATTAAGGGTTCTAAACTGGTGTTCTAAGAGGGAGGGGAATAAAACAGTCAAACTAAGTCCATAAAACAGGGTTTTTCTTCACACTCTGCATCCGAAGTGCATAACAAAACTGCAGATCCTTTGTCAGAGCATTTAAAAGGGCCAGAACCAGTCTAATAAAATCCACTATGCTAAAATAACATACAGTTCAAATACAGGCAATAATCAAGGCAAAAGTCTCTTGTGGCTGCTTCTGCCACAAGCACTTTGCGAGACCTCCTTAGTACCAGTAACTTGTGGATAGATATTTGCCATTTGTGGGCTTGTCGGAGTGTTTAGCGGGGGGGAATCCGAGCAATTAAATAGCGATTTGCGATTTTATTGTTCGGGACTCTTGCGGCTGTGAAAGATCTAAGGCTTGGAGGGCATTAACTTGTGATTTGACAAATCGCAGTGATTCGCGGCTCAGAGCACGTCACTCTATCAGAGTCTGCAAACAGGAGTCAATTGAATAGCAAAATGACTTGCGACCTCCACTTGCGAGCCTGGATCTCCAAAATGGAGCAATTGAATGAGGGTCATAGACATTAAAGGGGACTTCTTTCAAGTCATTACAACATTATATATATAAATCCAAATAAATCACTCAAACTTCTAGGTCCTTTATTGGACACTATTCATATACAGCAGAAATACTGTCAGCAGAAATACAAAAACAATAATCAACAATAATTTAAAATTAGCTTATTTACTGACAATGTCATCTTGACAATCACCAACTCCCTAACAATGCTCCCTAACCTTTTTGCAATATTGAAAAATGTGCTATTATTTCAGAGCTGTAAATGCATAGCTCTAAATATTAGCTTACATAAACCAATACTAAAGTTGTTACAACTCAACTTTGGCTTCAAATTACAAAATTCACATATAAAATATTTAGGTGTTAAGTATTTAAGTGTTCAAATCTCAGCTAATACTTTACTCAAAGAAAGAAGGGAGGGGGAGAAAGCACACTAGATACTCCTAGTGCAGATTACTTTGTGCCTCTTTGTAGCCTTGGGATCATTTATACCTTAAGAAATGGACTAATCTTGGATTAGTCAGAATTGTACATTTCATGACTAATGGTAAAATGACTTCATTTGAATCACTTCAAGGGCAACGAGGAATTGAAAAACAAGCATATTACTCTTATTTACAAATAACTCACTTATCAACTATTTTCCCAAAACAGTGATATGTCAACTCCTTAATAACATTTGAGAGCAAAAGTTTATATAAACCAAATGCCAAAGGAGAAGTTAGTCTTCTGTATAGGCAGGAAAATGCATCAGATACCACTGTGACAGACTTATACAAGGGGCTTATGTGAGCCACAGACTTTGCAAAGCTCTCTTCCTAAAATAGGACAGGGGTAAATGTGCTGCTCAGTTAATTAGATTCACCTGAGCAGACATGATTTAAGACTATATGGGTGGGGCTGCTGAGTGTTTGCAGTTTATCTAAAGCTATGGAAAGACATGCATAAAGAGAAGTGTGTGCGGTTTAAATTAGCTGGAAAAAAAGGCACACAGAGAAGTGTGTGTTTGTCTGAGCTGGTGATAAACACAGACATAGTGACAGCAGCTTGCATCTTATGATTGTTTAGAGCAGAGTGGACACCTGGAAATCTGAAGAAAGATACAGACCAGTTATTTTCAAACTATTGGACTGTTTGTTTTTGCTCCACCCAGATTTAGCTGGATGAGATCCTGTTTGTGAGGAAAACTGTTTATCAGTTAATTTGGTCTTCAGTGGAAGCCAGAAATGTATTGTCTTTGATTTGTATTGGTTTATTTTCTTTGATTTTTGTAACATTTTAAAAAAACTTAAAAAAAAGTATGACAGCGTCTTGTATTGTTTTCCTCCCACAAAGTGCAGAAACACAGGCCCAAACTCAGAGAAGACTGATAACTTGTCACACTGCTTCATTGTCTAAACTTAAAGGACAGTGGAAACAGGTTCTGAATATAACTATAGAAGACAAGAAGTGGTTTAGAAGCCTAACATTTTCTAACCATAGTTGTAGAAACTACACCATTTTGGAGACTGATCGTAAAGTGATACACAAAATGTACATGGTTTCTAAAAAGATAAATAAATATTCCTAACTATTTAGATAAGTGTATTATACACTGCCAATCTGAAGGGTATTTCCACACAAGGTGGGCATGCCCAGAGTATTTGGAGAACAATGAAAAGATTGGCCCATGACATTTACTACCTCCCAATTGTGCTTATTAGGAATATTATCTAAAAGCTTTAAAGGCTACAGGTACAGTTGTTGGTATTATCAAACTCCACATTGCAACTAATTGGGAAGGACCAAATTGTTCCTGGTAAGTGTTGACAAAATTGATGAACTGACATAGCTGGAAAAATTGATTCTGTAGGAAATAGTTTGCCACTATATAAAAAAATGGTCACCATGGATAAACAGGAAAAATAAAAATGGATGACAAATTGCTCAGGGGTCATACAGCTATATAATATACTTATTTGTATAAGATATTAATCAGAAGCTTATATTCATCAAAATCTTACTCGTTTGTATACCATTGATTAAATACATTTGTTTTAGTTATCTTAAGTTGTTAGGTTTTTAAGAGTTGTAATTTCTTATAACAAAAACAAAAAAATCAGACCAAAGACTGGAAACAAAGTCACAATTTGAACTTTATTTGTTATAAATAGTTTATCAAATGAGAGTGCATAAAACTTTAAGAATTTGACATGATAGTTTTCGGTAAAGTTTAACACTAGTATAATAAGTAATTTTTGAAACTGGGAGGCTGATAAACTCAGGTGTAATTTGTATTTTAAGTACTACTTTACAGAAAGGGTAGTGCATAAGTAGAATCCTCTTCCATCATAATTAAAAGTGGCCATACAAAAAAATCTGAATATCTGCACTAGGAATAAGGCTATACTGAGGGTGAATTAAGCTAAATAATTTTAGTTTGGTAGATTACACAGTCATGTTTAGTTTAATGGTTCTTACCTGCAGGCCTCAACTATTCACTAAAGCCCCAGAACTCTCCATGTAACCTCCAACAAAATTTCATATACATAGTTGGTATACTTTCATTAAAATGATTTCTAGTGGGATGAGAATTCCATTTATTCAGATTAAGTGGAGAGGTGTAAATTTTTCATCTGGTTTACAGCACAAACCAACATGCAATCACATATGTTAATCAATTATTGTTTTTCTATTTATTTTCAAAATTACAAAGTTTTGTAAACAGAGATGTCATGGCCGATAAGAACCAAAGAGGCCCTTTTGGTCTGCCAACTCTATCTACAAAAAGTTTGGCTTAATTACTGTGTTTGTTCTTACCACTTTCTCCATAGAAACATAGATTTCACAATAGATAGGAACTAAAAACACTTTGGTGGGATTTCAATCTAAGTGTCCAACTTTACAGGAAAGCTTCTTGATCATTAGGCTATATGTCTACATTACATTTTACATTACTTTGTGATGTAGGTATATACAAATTGTGAGTCTTAAGATGAATGCGTGGTAGAAGGAACTCAAATTCCACCAAGATCTTGGGATCTCTGTACTAAAGAAGCATTCTAGGAGATGTAAACTCTTAATACATTTAATTTATAGGAATGGTGATATCTTGTCAAGTTCTCAAACCTTCCACCTTTTAGTACATGTTGCAACTAGCTTTGCAATATTATACTCAGTTACTGAGGTGAGGCAAATAGTTTTGAGAATCTTACCTACACATTGTCACATCTAAGTGAATATTTAGTATAGTATAATATAGCACTCGTCATATTTGTTGTTTTGTTATCATGTATTTTTTGGTTGAATAAAAATAATATGCAAAATATGGTGGACCTGTTCTACACCGGATTTATTTATTTACTTTTTGTTTTAGTAACCTTTCCTCTAATAGGTTAGTAACATTACAGTACTAACAGAATACAAGTTACTGTACTTCAATTCTCAAAGGTCTAATAAAATAATTCATAAATGAACCCAAATATCTTTTTAGTTTCCTAACAAATTATCCACAGGTATAATATAACTGTAGTTGAATTTACATAACTGCAATTTGATTGGGATGTAACTGATAACTTAAAAGTATAATTTTAGCATAGGCTGGAGGCGTGTGTCTACAATCACATTTTAGGGCTGTGTGGGTGAAGTGTAATGATAACTCGCAGATGATGGTTGATGAGTGCATAATTTAATTATAGCTAATGAATTCTATTTTAACTAGTTAACCAGAGTGACACAATTTTTGCACGTCAAAGAAACATAAAAAATCACATCCATATGGTTATACATAGCTATATAAAGGATTTAGAGTTAATACTATTAAAAAGAATAGTTGGCACCATTTCATAAAACAGATTTTCACGAAGAAGTGTATGTTTATAAAGATTTACTAAGATTTAATTGCAAAGAGATGAATATGTTAATTCTAAAATAGATACCGGTTTAAGGGACCTGTTTAAGGGACCACTTTAAAAAATAATAATGTTTTTTTTAAGCAATTATTCTTTATTATTACAAAAAGAAGGAGGGGGAGAGAAGACGCACAAGCCCCTGATGCAGATCAATAGGTTTTTCTTTAGGTTTATAAAAGTCACTGGATTTTGATATGACTCTCACCTGGACAGACAGACCTCAGACAATATGATGTATGACTATCACATGGAAATCCCAGTGCTCCGGACAAACCCCCGTGTGGGTCCTCTCTAGTACTTGTAGGATTTCCTCCTACATTTGCCGTTTACGGGTGTGAAAACATTTGAGGGCTTCGGGAATTAGAGCAATTGAATATCGATCGTAACTCTTGTGGAAGGGAAAGATCAAAGGTATCGGGAGGCTGTAAGTTCCGGGTTTAACAACCCCAAGGTTTTCAAGGTAGTAACGCGCAAACCGTTTGGAGCACTCAAAAAGACGTCAATTGAATAGCAAGTTAACTTATGGCCTCACTTACGGGCTCCAGTAACTTACGATGGCTCAATTGAATCGGGCTCTCCATGTTCTTATTGCCAATTAAAAATGATAAATTTCATACAATTATAAATGTTAATTAATATTCTCTTCCATCACGATAACCTCATTTTCTTCCCTGTCTTCAGATTTCTAACTATCCCACTAAAATTTTCATCAACAAACTTTTTTCTACCTCACATGGACTCATTCTCCATTCACACAAAACATTTATCTATTGCACTTATCTTTTTAAAACAATCCCACCATGTTTTTTATTGTTTGAGAAAAATAATTTCAGGATTCAAGAACAGGGAACTGAAAGCATTGCAGGATATTTGAAAAGTTGATATACAGGCTTGGTATATTATTCCTTCCTGACCCCAGATACTGGTGATCTGTTTTCTCCCTGGATCAATACTCTCTCTCTAATTATCCAGGATAACCCTGAATTCCCTTTTTAATTAGAAATAAATCCAGTCCCCTTTTAAAGTTATCTATCAAATGTCACTAGTGATGTCGCAAACTGTTCGCCGGAGAACTATTTGCAGCGATTTTCGCATGTTCGCGTTCGCTGCGAATGGCGAACACATGCGTTTTTCGGTTCGCCTCCTATACTTTATCATTGAGGAAACTTTGAACATCATTTATTTTATTTTATAATTTTTTGTGTGTAATCAATGCCTGCCTGCCAGCGTGTGTGTGTGACAGGCTAACACCTAACAGCTTATATTGTGCTTATTTTCACTACTCATACCTGGTGGTGTAACATACATTGAAAACAACCATTTTTTTCTGTAATCTAATTTCAGTTGCCTGTCTGTGTCAGGCTCACAGATTATATTGTGCTAAGTGACATAAAACAACAGTTTTTTGACTGTAATAGATTGAATAGCAATTGCCTGCCTACAGGCGTGTGTGTGAAGTCTATTGCATCTACTCTGCCAACTTTTGCCAGTGCACAGTGATATGTCATATCTGGTGCAACCGTAGTGTACAGTGACATAAAACAACACTTTTTTGACTGTAATCGATTGAATATCAGTTGCCTGCCTACAAGCGTGTGTGTGAGGCCTACATCGCCTACTCTGCCAACTTTTGCCAGTGCACAGTGACACTCATATCTGGTGGCACCTTAGATTTCACGCGCAGTGCCCCAAATTTGAAGTGGGAGGACCGACCAAGCATCTTTTTTCATCTCCCGCTTCCAAAAATCCATGCCATATACACGTCACCTGATAGGTGACGTAACAGGGATTAAACCGACAGGAATAGTACTACTTAACAGTACACACCTCATAATAACGCAGACAGAGGCAACGCAGAGAGAGGAGTCTGAAGAAGAGGAGTCAGGGGAGGAAGGTGGCTTTGAGGAGGTGGAAGACCAAACACAGCAGGCGTCCCAGGGGGCTTGTTGTCACCTTTCGGGGACCCTTGGTGGCTGGGTGGAGGAAGAGACCTTCAATGACATCAGTCAGGACAAGGAACGGGACATGGCTAGCTTGGTATCCAAACTTGTGCAAATGGGGAGTTTGCGGTTGTACAAAGGGAGTATTTGCGGTTGTTTGCGGTGCATTAAACGGAGAGATTGGTCTGTTACTGTGAAGCAGGTGAAACCCTTACACTACCTGATCGATACAACATCATACCTGATGTTTTAAAGCATGTTATTCCAAACAATTTGGGAATGTTAGGTGATTTATTCCCTTTATGGCTTAAAACCAGACTCTGCATCAACTATGTAATTTTCCGTGGGAGTTTTGCCATGGATCCCCCTCCGGCATGCCACAGTCCAGGTGTTAGTCCCATTGAAACAACTTTCCCATCACTATTGTGGCCAGAAAGAGTCCCTGTGGGTTTTGAAATTTGCCTGCCCATTGAACTCTATGGGGTTCGCAGATGTTCGCCCGCTCGCGAACATTTGATGGAAGTTCGCGTCCGCTGTTTGCAAACCCAAAATTTGATGTTCGCGACATCACTAGCTGTCACCACCTCCTCTGGTAGATAATTCCACAGATTAACCACCCTTACTGTGAAGAACCCTTTTTACTTCTAACCTCAAGGGATGAACTCTTGTCAGTTGAAAACCTCTTGGCACAAAAAGCTCCCTTAACAAAGCTTTATGCTGACCCTGGATGTATTTATATAAGGTAATCATATCTCCTCTTATACACCTTTTTTTCAAGAGAAAATAAGCTTAATTTGGTTAGTCTTTCTTCATAACTTAGCCCCTCATTCCCCTTATTCGTTTTTTTTTTTGCCCTCCTCTGTACCTTTCCCAGCTCTAAAATGTCCTTTTTACGAAGTGGTGGCCAAAATTTTACTCCGTATTCCAAATGGGGGTATACTAGAGATTTGTATAGTGGCATACATATATTTGCTTCCCTGGCTTCTATAACCTTCTTAATACATGCTAATATTTTATTTGCCTTTGCAGCTGCTGCTTGGTTTTGAGCATTGTTACCTAGGTGGTTGACCACAAGCACTCCCAAATCCCTTTTAATATCTGATACCCCTATATTTGCTCCATTAAGATTATAAATTGCATGGCTATTTTCCCTTCCCAGATGCATAACTTTACATTTATTCGTATTAAATATCATCTGCAATTTTGATGCCCATTCCTCAATTTTATGTAAATCCCTTTGGAGGGAAAGCACGTCATTATCTGATTTAATTAGCTTGCACAACTTTGTGTCATCAGCGAAAATGGAGACACTACTTTCCAGTCGTTAATGAATATGTTAAAAAGGAGAGGACCTAATACTGAATCCTGAGGAACCCCACTTACCACATTAGTCCAATTGGAGTATGTTCCATTTACAACAACCCTTTGCTTCCTGTCTTTTAGCCAGCTCTCAATCCATGAGCAGATATTAACTGCAATTACTGTATCCCTTAGTTTGCACAATAGTCTCCCATGTAGCACTGTATCAAAAGCCTTTGCAAGATCCAAAAATACTACATCCATTGAGTTGCCTTGATCCAGGTTCCTACTAACCTCCTCATAGAAACTAATTAGATTTGTTTGACATTACCTATCCCTCATAAATCCATGTTGACTCCTACTTATAATCCTGTTCAAATAGACATATTATTGTATAATATCCCTTATTAACCCTTCTAAAATCTTACCCACTACAGAAGTGAGTCTCACTGGTCTATAATTCCCTGGATTGCTCTTGCTCCCTTTTTAAATATAGGTATCACGTCTTCTTTTCTCCAGTCATCTTGTAGAGACCCTGTGTTGAATGAATCTTGAAAAATGAAATATAATGGTTTGGCTATTAAAGAACCCTGTTCCCTCAGTACCCTTGGATATATTCCATCAGGACCCTGTGCTTTATTCACATTTATTTTTTTCCAACCTCTTTTGGATTACTTCCTGCGTTAACCAAGTATTCGGCAAAGGTAGTGTAGCCCCATTATGTTGCAGTGTCCCAACCACTGGTACCTCCCTTGTGTATACCAAAGAAAATAACCTATTTAGCTCATCTGCCTTTTCCTGGTCACTATTTTTCATATGGCCTGTGTCACATTGTAATGTTCCTATAGCTTCCTTCCTCACCTTCTTCCCATTAATATACTTAAAAATATTTTAGGGTTAGTCTTACTCTCTTTTGCAACTAATTTTTCATTTTCTATTTTAGCTAGTCTAATAGCCCTTTTGCAAGCCTTGTTGCTTTCCTTGTAGTCCCGTAAAGCAGTCTTTGCCGCCTCTTGTTTGTATAATTTAAATGCCTGTTTTTGACTGCTTATCTTGATCTTTAAATCATTATAAAGCCACATTGGATGGGATTTACTCCTTCTACTTTTATTCCCACATGGTATATGCCGATGTGTATGTATATTTAATATGGATTTAACTGTTTATTATAATTTATGTTCAGTATGTTTACCTGCCAGTTCTTTGTCCCAGTCTATACTTTGTATTGCTGCCCTTAGACCGTTAAAATCTGCCCTTTTAAAATTCAGAGTTTTAGTTGGCCCCTTACAGTTTTGTTTAACATCTCAAATGAGACTGTGTTTTGATCACTGTTTCCCAAAGGTTGCCCTATTTCAACATTTGATACCATATCAATATTATTTGTGATGACTAAATCTAAGATAGCTTCATTTCTAGTAGGCTCTTGTATAACCTGGGCCAGATAATGATCTCTTAGTGTACTCTAGAACCTGCTCTCATTAGCTGAACTGCTGGTCTAATTTATCCAGTTTATTTCAGGGTAATTAAAATCTCCCATTATTTGAACTTGCCCACGCATTTCCAATCTGTAACAGTAACTGTATTTCCTCACTTTCAGCTATATTTGGGGGCTTATAGCATATTCCTACTAATAGTCTTTTGGAATTTGCTGCTCCGCTATTTAACTCTACCCACAAACATTCAACATTATCACTAGTTCCGCCATAAATATCTTCTCTTACTATAGGCTTAAATTCAGGCTTAACATACAGACAAATCCCTCCTCCTCTTTTACCATTGCCCCTATATTTCCTAAAAAGATTATAACCATCCAGATTAAAAGTCCAGTCATGAGATTCATCCCACCATGTTTCGGTAATGCCTATTAAATCCCATTTTTCAGTAATTGCTAATAATTCTAACTCTCCCATTGTGAGGAATTGACTCTGGTGGGTTTTGAACCCTGGTCCCCAGGCTGCTGAACCTCTTCCCTACCACTGCGCCAGCCTGCCTTTGTGAATTTTCTTGAGATCTGATAAACCTTGACTCTGCAAGCAATAGTATCAGTGACTAGTCTCTTCAGCTGTGTCTGGTCAGGTGTCTGGTCCTTGGCCTATATAAGGCACTTCCTGTCTATGTACCTTGCCAGATTATTGGGGTTCCTGTTCCCTTCAATAGAGCTAGTTCCTGTTTCACCTACAAGTTGCTGAATTGGATCATTGCTGACCTAGGCTGCTGGTCTCCAAAACCTTGTGATTCCTATATCATTACACCCACTTTTCATGGCAAGCTTCTGGCACTAGCAAGCATATGCCCTATATTATGAGTCTTTAGTTCTGACGTGCCTGCCACTGTACTTGAGTTACTTAGTACTACCTCCCTCTTAACTATACCATCCCTCCCCCATCTCCTCCCCTATGAGTTGTTAATTCCTCCCTTATACCCTCTACACTTTCTACCCCATTACTTATATCTAGTCCCTCCCTACCACCTACTTGTTTAAAAACTCCTCCAGCCTTTCTACCATCCTATCCCCTAGCACAAAAGCTCTGTCATCATTAAGGTGCAATCCATCCCTGCTGTAGAGATTGTACCGAAGTGAAAAGTCAGCCCAGTGCTCTAAAAACCCAAACCCCTCCTTAGTGACCCACATCTTTAGCCACGCATTAACCTGTATTGCCCTGTTGATTTTTTCTGGATCTCCAGGTTGTTAAAAAGGGTGAATCACTGCTTTAGAGTTATAAGTAAATGTGACAATAAGTAATACCATTATTATACATTGTTCATATGAAATATAAAACTAATATAGTTTTACATTTGTAATACACAAATTAATCCATACTCTGCAAATATCTCTCAATCTCATTTTAGAAAATTCCTCTCAGGCATCTTGTATTCAGTGCTTGTCATTGTTAAGTAACCTCCTTATCTTATAATTGAACTAACCTTAGTTATTTTGTAAATATTTTTGCCATTTGTTTTCTTAGAGATCTTGTAGGATCTGACCTACTTTGTTTTGCAATCAGATTTTAAGACTTGTCGGTTTCTTAAGACCACATTAACTTGGATTTAGATATTTTGCTATATTCTTCATAGTACGTAATACAAGTTATAGTTTCCTAACTACATTTTAAAGGACAAATATTTATCTTCTGTGCTTGTCCTGTGAGTTCTCTATCTCAGTCTGTGCACTTTAATGAGGCCATTAAAGAATTAAAAATTGCCTTTCTATAATTAAGACAGCTAGTTTGTCATTTATGCTTTTTCTGTTGAGATTTCTGCCATCATCTCCTGAATACTTTTTATTTACTATCATAGAAAAGGGATAATGTAATATTTTTTTATAATATGTGTTAAAAACCACAGTATAATTTTTGCTCTTCAGTTATGCTCTACTGACCCAGAGAGAAGTGGTACTTAAGGAACCACTGATGTGTTACATTTAGTATTGACTTGACGATGTGCAAAAATAAATACAGCCTGGGATTCTTTTTATTCAATTATGCTTTAATGATAAAAAACATTATATCTTGAGGAACTGTGGATTATAATAATATCACTGGTAAATGACTGCCATGTCTTTTAGACCCTTGACAATAGAGGTTAATAGAATAGTAAGTTACATACAGAAAAGAAGCCCAAGGTAGGATCCCCCATAACACAATCAGAGTCAGATGTTCCAAAAAATGCTTTGATCATCCTGTCTCGCATACTTGTGAATGTTATTATTATATTTCATACAATAAAACGTTTTTTACCAAAACCCAACCGCTTTAAAAACGAACCCACATGCAATGAGTGGATTTATTAAATTAGAAGAACTATCACAATTGTTTCAGGATTCACTAAACTATGATATATGATATGTAAAGATGTAGTTTAGCAAAGACTACACAATGGACATGAAGTACAGTTTCATTTGTTAGTAATGTAAACAAACCTCCCTCAGATACACAACTGAGACCATATGCTCTCCGAATAAATGCAAAACAGTTTGGTGTATTCTAACAAAATCATTAAAAACAGTCCCAAGATAGTGTAACGAATGCACTATTTTTATGTAGTCTAGCAGCTTCACTATCTCATTTATGAAGAAAGCTTAAATATAATAACAGACATATATCCATACTACTAATAATAATGATAATAACAATAATAATAGTGACAATAGTGGCTGTAATGATGGCATCCTTCATATTACTTAAATACCTCCAGTTGATGTGCAGCTTTTTTAGTGGGCCAGCAGAGCAAGGGCCAGGCACAGTCAAAATGGTTTATCTAGTTGGTGTGCAGCATTTTCAGTATGCTACTTGATTTTCACTTTGTGGGCACATTTGCATGTCCCTGCCAGGGTTCCCAGAATGCAGTGTAATAACTGTGTTTCTCCGAATTCTGGGCATGAAACATGTTTTTTAACTTGTTTTACACATTCAAATGTGAACACAAATGTATTTTTTATTTAATATATATATATATATATATATATATATATATATATATATATATATAAAAGGGACCTATAGTACAAATGACTGTTATCTTCAGTGAAGAGTAGATACAATTGCCCTGATCTTTGTCAATTCTAGCACATTTTGGCCCTCATTCTATTATCGGCCGTAAATCGGCTGCAAAGCTGCGATTCCTTGCGGGGCTCCCGTTACCTTGCAATTCAATTATATCCCCTTACGGCCGGCCGTATATCTTGCAACCGGCCATAAGCTCAGAAATCTTTAAATGCAAAAATAAATTCAAGACGGCACTGTAAAGCTCTGTAAATGCTAGGGATCATAATAGGGGGACATGAGGATTAATAGCAACCCCCTCTCAAGCTTGCACATCAGCCCAAATCCGAGATTACATTAACTGTTTATTTTCCGGCCGCAGCGTGGCCGGGTCTGAGGTGCTCCAAGCCCTCTGGACTTTTTCCACAGATATTTGACATAAATTCAAATAAAATGTATTTACGGATTTTAGTGTAGGGGAATGTTGTGCTATTAATGCTAACACCTACAATCACTTTATAGTCTCCTCAGAGTGCAGGATGGCTTTATTATGGCTTTGTTATGTGCTTAATTGTGTGCCTGCGGGAACTTTGTGCTGCAAGTAAGCTGCGGCTCGGTTTTAGCCTTGCAGAGAGGTTTCCCGGAGCAATTGAATAGCAACCAGGGTTTTCTTGCGGCCGAAACTCTTGCGGCCGTTTAAGATCAAAGGCTTTCCTCCAGCGCGTGCGGCTGCAAGGGATAACAAGGCGCCGGCCGCAAGCCTGCCGGAATCCCCAGCGGGAAGGGAATAGAATAGGCAAATAGCCTGCGGCCGGTCCTTCCGGCCCCGCATCTCCGATAATAGAATGAGGCCCTTTGTGTCTACACATTTTAGCAAACAATTCACACATCCCTCCATCTTTCATACCTCTAAATTAAGTACTATTGTATAATACATAATGTAACAAATTACTAGTTAGAAAAATCATTCTTTGTTTTAGCACACTATTTTTAACACATTTCAATGTAAGTTTGTTAGTTTTCAATCATATAAGGTACTTTGGGGGAAGCACTATATACATTTAATTTTATGCTCAAAGACAGTGCCCTCCATTCTTTTGCAATGTGTTTTTGCCTTGTACTTAACCCCAACAGAATATGTAGGTACATTAAAAATAATGTAATAACAAATAAACTTAACTTTTAAGTTTCTTCTAGTTTAGTCCAGTTCTAACTGATTAATCACACTAGTACAAAACAGTAATATATGTTATGTTAATTAATACATGTATATTCACCAGATGCTATGTTTAAAGGGCCACGGTAGTTATGCAACTTTATTAACTTTTAAGTATTTATGGATCAATGGTAAAATAATTTAATATATTGCAATTAAAAAGTTGACCTTTTGTAGGAAACAAACTTACAATATAATTTTGGACTATTGTAGTACGGTATATATTTGAAAGCTATGTTATAATGACTGGCCCAATTTATAAAGGGAACCATGTTTCAATGGTTTACTCAAAGAATGAAGCCACTTCACCAATACAGTGCAGTGATAACAACGAGATAGATTTACTAAGCATCTCAAGATCCCAATGGTTATTTTCCATGGGAAAATTGAAAATGCAGACCTTCACACACTATCAAAGCCCCAGTGCTAGCTTTAAGAATCTATCCCATAATTTTCTAGAATTTTTAGACATTTTTAGTCTATTATGTTTAATCATCTAGCTATATTGTGTAAAGGCAAGTATATTATATGCTTACTAAATAACTTATAATATTTTTTATCAGGATTTATAAGAAAAGATATGTACATGAAATAGGAAAACATTAGTAAAAACTCATCAAGTAATCAAACCATCATAACACAACCAACCATATAAAATGATATAGTGTGTACTAAAAGTTACATATTTTTCAGTTTAACGTTGGGAAAATATATTTATATATATCTCTGAAGTGGTTATAATAATATTTTTTTAAAATGTCTCTTAATATGGACACATTAAACAGTAATGACTTGGGGCCTCATTCTATTATCGGCCGTAAATCGGCCGTAAGGCTGCGATTCCTTGCGGGGGTTCTGTTAACTCGCGATTCTATTATACGGCCCCGCAAGGATCTCCTTTTACGGCCGGCCGCATATCTTGCAACCGGCCGTAAACTGTGAAATATAAAAACTGAAAAATAAATTCAAGCCTGCACTGTACAGCTCTGTAAATGCTAGGGATCATATTGGGGGACATGAGGAATAAAAGGAACCCACTCTCAAGCTTGCACATCTGCCCAAACCCGAGTTCAAATTAACTGTTTATTTGCCGGCTGCGGCGGGGGTGTGTCTGAGGTGCTCCAAGCACTCTGGACTTTTTACATGTATATTTTACGGATATTAAAAATGAAATATTTTACGGATTTGAGTACAGGATAATTATGTGCTATTTTTGCTAACACCTAAAATCCCTTTATAGTCTTCTCAAAGTGCAGGATGGCTTTATTTGAGCTATTTTATGTGCTTAATTGGTGCTAGCGAGACCTTTTTCCTGCAAGTAACTGCGGCTCGTTTTTAGCCTTGCAGAGAGGTTTCCCGGAGCAATTGAATTGCAAATCTCTTGCGGCCGTTTTAGATCAAAGGCTTTCCTCCGGCGCGATCGGCCGCAAGAGATAGCAAGGCACCGGCCGCAAGCCTGCCGGAATCCCCGGCCGTAAGGGAATAGAATAGCCGAATAGCTTGCGGCCGGTCCTTGCGGCCCCGCAACGGCTGCGGCCGATAATAGAATGAGGCCCTTAGTACTGAGAGATGACATGCATTTCCTTGCTCTATTTATGAGAGTTGGTTTATAAAACAGCAGCTAGGAAGCACGCAGGAAGCATATTTATTTGGCATTGATTGCATTTGTAATTGGGCACTTTCCAACTGTATCCCAGGAGAAGCACCACAGGCCTTAATAGCTTGTGCTACTAAAAGTATTGCAGCACAATAACTTGTGGGACTGCTGTGAAATTGCAGTTGAGTTTTCTTTTTTCCTGAATATACTGTCAGACATCTTTCAGTAAATAGAAATAAAATTGGTGTGATAATGTATGGCTTTAATAGCAGTGGTGTAGTAAATTATTTCACTAATGCTTCTAAGTATGAGTATGGTCAATAATAGCTTTGGCTACACCTAACTCACAATTACCTTGCATATATTGATTTATATAGGATTATTAGTTTGCAAGATATATATATTTTTTTTAACTATTATATTGGGTTAAACATTATCTTGTTTAGAAGTTGTCACTACTGAACATTTAAAAAATAATTAATAAGAAGACTAAATAAATTCACTCTATTCCATTAAATGGAAATGTGCATATCAACGTTTCCAAACATGCCTTTTTTTATTTATTTTTTTATTTTTATTTTTAAAAGAAAAGTATAATTTACACACGCTTCATAGTCAAACATATCATCTACACAACCATTGGGAAAATAACACATTAGCCAGGTGAAGAAGAACAATAAATAAGGCCTTCCATCTCCTTTTGATCCTTTGCTCCATTAAGTACATTCAAAAATGTGATCTGCAATAATGTCCCAACGGCATCTTAATGAAATTGCAAACTACTGTTCTAAAATTTGAACTACAAATTACAAACTAAACACACTCCCATTCGCACTACTTCCATTCATGGTTACGGGTTCGGTGGTTGAGAGGGGTAGGGAAGAGCGGGTGGGTGGGCCCAAGCGAGGTGTCCAGAGTGTCCAAGATCAGATCAATGGGTTCATTACTTACTTATTAGGAAAATGTTTATCCCATAAGGACCAGGCTAGACTACTTTTTTTTATAACCCCCAAGTCGGTAAAGTTTGTTTCTAGCATACGATTTTTATCCACTTTCATTTTAACCTCATTCCAAGACGGGACATATTTTTGCTTCCACTTGGAGGCTATCAATGATTTTGCTACCATCAATGTGAGGAATTGACTCTGCTGGGTTTTGAACCCTGGTCCCCAGGCTGCTATACCTCTTCCCTACCACTGCACCAGCCTGCCTGTTGTGAATTCCATTGAGACCTTATAAGCTTGACTCTGCTAGCAATTGTATCAGTACCTAAGTCTCTTCAGCTGTGTCTGGTCAGGTGTCTGGTCCTTGGCCTATATAAGGCACTTCCTGTCTATTGATCCTTGCCAGATTATTGTGTGGTTTCTGATCACTTCAATAAACCTTGTTCCTGTTTTCACCTACAAGTTTGCGGAACTGGATTATTGCTGACCTTGGCTACTGGTCTCCACAACTTTGTGATTTCTATATCATTACAGAATAATCTGGCCCTTTCATGGAGACCGCCGGGACAGATTCTGCATTGGCCCAGCAGGTTGCTTTATTTGCAAGAACTGTGCAGACCCAGGCACAGACCATCCAAGTGCTGCAGGACCAGGTAGCTGAACTGCAGGCCCAACAGGTTGCTTTTACTGCAAGAACTGTGCAGACCCAGGCACAGACCATCCAAGTGCTGCAGGACCAGGTAGCTGAACTGCAAAATAAATTTCAGTCAATGCACAGTGAGTATACCAGCTACAGGGCACGTGATACTGCGGCTGCTACTGTTACACCTGCTCAAGAGGCCCGCTTGCCCCTGCCAGAAAAGTTTGGAGGAGATCGCAAAAAATTTAGGGGTTTCCTAAATCAATGCCGTTTGCACTTCATGATGTTACCTCACCAATTTCCATCTGAAAGAGAGAAGGTGGGATTTATTTTTTCCTTATTCAAAGATGAAGCCCTGGCTTGGGGCTCCCCTCTTCTGGAACAAGACAGTCCAGTCTTGGGTAATCTAAATGACTTTCTTGAGGCCATGTGCCTAGTTTTTGATAACCCCAATCGATGTGCTACAGCAGAAGCCACTCTCCTTCATTTGCATCAAGGGAGGCGCTCGGTGGCTGAATATGCTGCTGAATTCAGACAGTGGGTTGCTGATACTACCTGGAACCAATCAGCCCAGAGGTTCCACTTCAGAAAAGGTCTCTCAGAAGCTATAAAAGATGAGCTAGCTCGTGTTGATCTTCCTGCTGACTTTGATGCATTTGTGCGTTTGGCTATCCGTATTGATCGGAGACTTTCTGAAAGAAGATTGGAAAGACAGGGCTCTTTTAGACCAAGTACTACTCCAATTTCCTATTCAAGAACTCCTACTCCGATCCCACAAACACCTACAGACTCTGAGCCAGAGGCTATGCAGGTAAATCTAATAAGAGGGCCATTATCCAACGAAGAAAAACAGTGGCGAGGCACTCACAATTTATGCCTGTATTGTGGTAGTGCAGGGCACTATGCCATCAATTGCCCTAGCAAATCCAAAAGAACAATAGCTATGGCGGCTGAGGGTGCACAGATTCGACACCAATCCCAGATTTCGGATCAACTGATTCTGTCACACAACCCTTGTTTTCTATGGCTCATGGTGAAGAGGGTATGTTGACTCAACATCCTCATTTTGTGGTGCCTATCACGTTGCAATGTGGTGATCGTAAAATTTCAACTACCGCTATGATAGATTCTGGAGCAGGCGGAAACTTTATGGACATTAAATTTGCAGCAGGAAATAGAATTCAGTCTATCCCTAATTCTTCACCTGTGTTAATGGAGACAGTTGATGGTTCTCCACTTACGTCAGGACCGGTTACACATGAGACTGTGCCCTTAAAGTTGACTGTGGAAGTGAATCACCATGAGGCTATCTCTTTCCACCTAATTTCCTCAACACAGTTTCCAGTGATTTTGGGGGTACCTTGGCTTGCTCTGCATAACCCACAGATTGATTGGAAGATCAGAACTTTGTCCTTTCCTTCAGAACACTGCTTAATGAATTGTCAACCCTCTAAGGTAACACCTGTTGCCACAACAATTAATGAAATGGTTGCTACAAACTGGACTAAGCTTCCTCTACAATATCGGGATTTTGCAGATGTCTGTGATAAGAAGAATGCTGATCAGCTTCCACCACACAGGCCTTATGATTGCCCAATAGAGCTGTTGCCTGGGGCTGCTATCCCATTTGGCCGTATATATTCCCTTTCTGAGCCTGAATTGAAAGCTCTTCGTGAATACCTACAAGAAAACCTTGCCAAAGGCTTTATTCGACCATCTACTTCTCCAGCAGGAGCTCCTATTTTCTTTGTAGAAAAGAAAGATGGCAGCCTACGGCCATGCGTTGATTACAGGGACATTAATAACATCACTGTTAAAAAACGCTACCCCTTGCCTCTGATTCCTGAACTTTTGGAGAGACTCCGCTCAGCTAAAATATTTACGAAGCTTGATCTTCGGGGGGCATATAATCTGGTTCGCATAAGACCCAATGATGAATGGAAAACAGCTTTCAGAACCAGGTACGGGCATTACGAATATCTAGTAATGCCTTTTGGGCTGTGTAATGCCCCTGCAACTTTCCAGCATCTTATCAATGATGTACTACGAGATCTCCTGGATCAGTTTGTTGTGGCATATTTGGATGATATCCTAATATTCTCTGATAATCTTGAAAACCACAGAAAATAGGTCCGTATAGTTCTAGAGCGCCTTCGTACCCACCACCTATACATTAAACTAGAAAAATGTGAGTTTGAACAAACAGAAATTCAATTCCTGGGGTATGTAATAACTCCCAAAGGTTTAAGTATGGACGCAAGTAAAATTAAAGCTGTGCTGGACTGGCCCATCCCCAAGAATGAAAAAGATGTTCAGAGATTTGTGGGGTTTGCCAATTTTTACAGGCGTTTCATTACTGAACTCACACGTAAAGGGACTCCTTTTCAGTGGTCCGATAAGGCGGATACCGCATTTTCCAGATTGAAGACTCTGTTTACCTCTGCCCCTGTCCTGGTACATCCTCAGCCGGAATTACCATTTATTGTGGAAGTTGATGCTTCTGATTCAGCTGTTGGTGCTATACTGTCTCAAAGGACTGGACCTAAGATGCTGTTACATCCGTGTGCCTTCTATTCCCGCCAGATGGTGCCAGCAGAAAGAAACTATGACATAGGGAATAAAGAACTATTGGCTATAAAAGCTGCCTTCACCGAATGGAGACATCTCTTGGAGGGAGCTACCCATCCAATTACTGTCCTCACAAATCACAAAAATCTGGAATGTATTCGATCAGCTAAGAGACTGTCAGCCAGACAAGCACTCTGGTCCCTATTCTTCTCAAGGTTAAATTTTTTGGTTACATACCGTCCTGGCTCCAAGAATGGTAAGGCGGATGCCTTGTCTAGAATAGCTGACCCCCTCCATACTACCGTAACCAAGACCACCATCTTGCCAGAGGATATATTTATAGGAGTTACATTTCCTTCTGATCTGATGTCTCACATTAAAAAGGGCTACGCTGAAGACCCAGTTCTTCGTGATCCTCCTCGTGACCTCCATATGACGATGCGTAATGGGTTTTGGATTTTTCAACAACGTCTGTTTGCTCCGGAGTCAGTGCGACTGGACCTTTTACGTCTCTACCATGACTCAAAACCAGCAGGTCATCCAGGAATCCGAAAGACACAAGAGCTACTTGCCCGATCCTTTTGGTGGCCGAAGTATCATGAGGATGTTAAGAAGTATGTGTCCTCTTGTGATGTGTGTGCCAGACATAAGACTCCTCGCTCATCCCCTGTTGGCTTGCTTCAGCCTCTTCCGATTCCTCATCGTCCCTGGGGATCTATATCCATGGACTTTATTGTGGAACTTCCTCCCTCTAAGGAACACACTACCATTCTTGTTGTTGTGGACAGGTTAACTAAGATGGGTCATTTCATACCAGCTCGTGGTCTCCCTTCAGGTAAACAGACGGCTGAACTGGTTATTCGGGAAATATTTCGCTTGCATGGAGTGCCTGATGAAGTAGTTTCTGACAGGGGAGTACAGTTTACGTCTCGTTTTTGGAAACATTTTTGTTCTAATCTAGGTATTAATGTAAATCTGTCTTCAGCTTTTCATCCGCAAAGTAATGGACAGACTGAGCGAACCAACCAGACTTTGGAGCAATATTTGCGGTGCTATATTAGTTACCTGCAGGATGACTGGCTGGATTTTCTACCCACGGCGGAGTTTGCCTATAACAATGCCCAACACTGCTCCACTTCTTTGAGCCCATTTTTTGCCAACTATGGTTACCATCCGACCTTTCTAGTCAGTCTCCCAATTACTACTTCCATTCCTGCTGTCGCTGACCGGCTAACGGCCTTACGTGATTCCCAAGCACTGTTGAAAGAGACTCTTTTGGAGGCTCAGGAATGTTACAAAAGAGCTGCTGATAGGCATAGAAAGGAGGCCCCAGTCTATCACGTTGGTGACAAGGTGTGGCTGTCAACAAGGAATCTCAAGCTTCGGATTCCTTCTCATAAATTGGGTCAAAGGTTCATGGGACCTTTTGAGATCATTGCTCAGATCAATGCTGTCACTTTCCGTTTACAACTCCCGAATTCCATGAAAATACATCCAGTGTTTCACGTTGCACTGCTTAAACCTTTTCATGAAAACACTTTCCCTGGCCGAGCCCTGCCTGCCCCGCCTCCAGTCCTCGTTGATGGTGAGGATGAGTACGAAGTGGACAAAATTCTTGACTCCAGGATCTTCCGTGGCAAGCTTCAGTATCTGGTTCGCTGGAAAGGCTATGGTGAGGAGGAGAGTTCGTGGGAACCAGTGGACAATATTCACGCTCCTGATCTCCTTCGGTCTTTTCATGTGCAGTACCCTGCTAAACCAGGTAATAGGGCATCCAGAGGCTGCACCTATAGAGGCAGGGGTAATGTGAGCAATTGACTCTGCTGGGTTTTGAACCCTGGTCCCCAGGCTGCTATACCTCTTCCCTACCACTGCGCCAGCCTGCCTGTTGTGAATTCCATTGAGACCTTATAAGCTTGACTCTGCTAGCAATTGTATCAGTACCTAAGTCTCTTCAGCTGTGTCTGGTCCTTGGCCTATATAAGGCACTTCCTGTCTATTGATCCTTGCCAGATTATTGTGTGGTTTCTGATCACTTCAATAAACCTTGTTCCTGTTTTCACCTACAAGTTTGCGGAACTGGATTATTGCTGACCTTGGCTACTGGTCTCCACAACTTTGTGATTTCTATATCATTACACTCTACCTCACATATCTTTGTCAACTGGGAAAAAACTTCCGCCCCAAATTTTTGAATATATGGGCATTGCCACCAAATATGTAGTGAAGACCCTATCTGGCTACAATTGCGCCAACAATATTTCTCATGGTCTAGCCCACTAATCATTGCCATCTTAACCGGCGCATAATGCCACCTATTGCAGATTTTAAAGTGGAGTTCTCTATAAGCGGGATTTTTAACAAATCTATCCGTAATTGCAAATGATCTATGCCAATCTTTTATGGTCCAATTATACTCCAAGTCACCCTCCCAGTCCTGCATGCACTTGGACTTATGCTCCATTTGTGGCCTTTTGATGATATCATAACATTTTGAAATAAAAATGAGTTTTAGATTCTACCATAATCAATTTCTCAAATTGAGTTAAATCTCTTAATGTGGTCAAATAAAACTCTGACTTCTTCAGAACCTTTTCCAACGTAAGAAATTCTAACCATGAAATCTTTAATTGAGGGGCTTTTGCTTTTATATTCTCCAATGACAATGTATTTCCAGGGAACAGTTCAGACAGCTGGTTAACACCTGCTTTAGCTATCCTCCCTAAAATGGGAGAATCAATGTATGTTGCTAAGTCTAATAACTGGGTAATGGGCGAAGGGAACGGAATCAGATCATATTTAACATTCAATTTGTTCCATATATTTCCATTTCCTCTAACCATAGCTTCACCCTGTTTCATATAATTAAGATTAATCTTTTATTGAAATAAAAACATTTTTATATTATTTAAACCTGTTAGCTCTTGTTCGATTTGGACCCAATTGTTAACATTTGTGGGTTCTAACCATTCCAACATATTTGCCACTAATATAGCTTCCTGGTATTCCTTAAGTAGTGGATAGGCCAAGCCACCATGTCTAAATTTCCCTCCCATTCTCGATTTTTTTATTCTTATTTTTTCCCCTTATAAATGAAATTATCAATTTTGTTTTGTAATTGGTTTAACAAATATGTAGGGATTCGACAGGGGATATTGCGTAAAATATAAGTAATTTTTGGTAAGATTACCATTTTTATGGCAATAAGTCTGCCAGACCAGGATATATTTAAGCCTGACCATGCATTGATTTTTGCTATAACATTTTTATACACTTTTTTATAATTAATTATTATTGTCTGCTTCAAGTTTGTTTCCAATATTATTCCCAAATGTTTCAGAGAGTTTTGCCATATGAGAGGAAATCGATGTTTTAATTTAAGTAATATTTCATAAGACATATTAATGGACATGGCTTCTGATTTGCTAATATTTAGCTTAAAATTTGATATTTTGCTATAATCATCTTTCAATTGGAACAATGATCCGAGAGAGACTAACGGATCTTCTAGTGCTACAAGTATGTCATCCGCAAAGGCTGATATTTTATGTTCCATAGATCCGACCTTTATCCCTTGCACCTCATTTTCCTTCCCAATCAATATTATTAAAGGTTCAATAAACATGGCAAAAATAGCAGGAGAAAGGGGACAACCTTGACGTGTCCCGTTCGAAATATCAAAGCTGAATGAACTATATCCTGAACCCACTACTTTTGCAGTGGGGGCAGTGTATAGTGCCCGGATGGCTTTCGAACCAAAGTCCCCCAACCCATATCTTTCAAACAGCAATTCTAGGAACTCCCACCCCACTCTATCAAAAGCCTTTTCTGCGTCTAAGGATAAGAGCACGGTGGGAGCTCCCTTTCGTTTGGCATAAGAGATTAAATTAATGATTCTCTTGACATTATCAGATCCTTGCCTCCCTTGGATGAAGCCTTTTTGATCTAAAGAAATATGTTCCCCTAAGATTGCATTCAGCCTAATAGCTAGAATTTTTGCGTAAATTTTTATATCAGTGTTCAGTAAGGATATCGGACGGAAATCCTTACATGATGGTTCTTTATAATCTTCTTTAGGGATTGTTATAACCGAGGCCTCCAGCATTTCTTTCGGTGCCCGGCCTGATATCTTAATTTCATTCAAAGCATTCTTAAGAGGAATTAGAATTTCTGACTTGCAGAGTTTATAGTAACAATTTCTGTAGCCATCTGGGCCGGGGGAGGAGAAGTTTTTCAAACCATCTATAGCTTCGGAAATTTCTTTATCAGTTATTTCTTTATTTAAAATATCCAGATCGTCATCCGAAACTCTCGGTAGATCAATATTATCCAAAAATTTGACTATATCTTCTTTAGATGGTTTGATAACGTTTTTATCATCCTTCAAATTATAAAGATCTTGATAAAAAAGGCCAAAAGCATTCCCTATATCACTAGACTTTGTCAGGATCTCATTTTTATACTTTAAACTATCTATTCTTTTACTTGATGTTTTGCTCTTCAATTTATTAGCTAGGAGTCGCCCTGAACTGCTTCCCATATGGTACAGTTGTTGCTGCAGTGACCATAGGGATTTATCTACCAGTTCTTGTTCTATTTTTTTAATCTGAGATCTTATTGCTTCCATTCTCTTTACAATCTGATCATTTGAACCGATTTTATTAGCCCTATCTAAGTTTGTCAAATCAATATATAGGTCTCAAAGGTCGACCTCTAAGTTTTTTCTTCATAGCCTGCCAGCTAATAAGATGACCCCTTATGGCGGCTTTGTGGGCAGTCCAGATTGTAACTTTAGATGTAACAGATAAATTGTTTACATTGAAAAAATGATTTACCGTATTTTTCGCCCTATAAGATGCACCTGCAGATAAGACGCACCTAGTTTTTAGAGGAGGAAAACAAGGAAAAAAAAATTCTGAATCAAACACAAATACACTTCACACACAGATACACACCTACATTACACACAAATATATATATATATATATATATATATATATATATATATATACACACACATACATACACACACACACACACACACACACACACACACACACATACATATACATACATATACATATACATACACACACACACATACATATACACACACACACATACATATACACACACACACACATACATACACACATACACATACACACATACACATACTGCAGCATTTGGGAGCCCTTGACCCTCTCTGACCCTCCTGATCCTCACCTTTCTTCTGATCTCAGCCCATCTTGATCTCACCCCAGCGCTTCCTACCAGCACTCCTCGTGTACTGCAGCGTCGCGTGTGTGACGTCACTGGGATGCACCAGCCGACGCGATGCATGCTGCTGGTGCTGTAGGAAGCGCCAATCAGGAGTGGGAAGAGATCAAGAGGACAGAGTTGCAGTTTTAAAAGGTATATTCGCCGTATAAGACGCACCAACTTTCCTCCCCCAGTTTTGGGGAAGAAAAAGTGCGTCTTATACGGCGAAAAATACGGTAATTCTTTTTTTAAAAGATCTTTTATTTGTGGGTCCTGGAGTAAGGAAATATTTAGTTTCCACGGTGGTCTAACTGTTTCTATATGACTCGTTGATATGTTTATAGTGACCATCCCGTGGTCTGACCACAATATAGGTCCAATTTCTGTTTTGATCACTCTTTTTAAAGTTACACTATTAACAAATATATAGTCCAATCTAACATGCGTATCATGTAGATGGGAATAGAAAGAGTAATCCCTTTCCTGGGGATGAAAAGTTCGCCCTGAGTCATATACTTGATGTTTCATTAAGATGTTATAAAAAAGATTAATTTTTTGTTTAGCATGGGAATCTAAAACTGTTCCTTTATGGGAATTTCTATCTAAATCAGCGTTCAGACATAAATTAAAGTCCCCACAAATAATTAGTGCACCAGAGCTGTATCGTCTTATCAGATTGAATATTCGGTTAAAGCTAATTTGCCTTTTGATTAGGAGCATATATGTTGACTATCGTACATTTCTCACTATTAATTAAGCCTCCCCATATTATATAGCGACCATTGGGATCTGTTATAGAAATTTCTTCCTTCAAAATTAATTTATGGTTAAAAAGTATTGTAACTCCCCGGGCTTTTTTATAAGTATAATTAAGAGTCAAGCCTATGTTTTTCATTTTAAAATAAGTGTCTGCCAGTGGGTCTCCTGAAGGCATACCACGTCGTCTGACCCAGATCCAAATGATCTATAAACCAATTGTCTTTTTACCCCTAGGTTTAATCCCTGGACATTCTGACTACAAATTCTCAGTCTACCTTCTTTATCCTTATCTGTATGGATCATTATAACTTAGAACCCTTTACCCAGAGGCTCTATGCTCTCCCCCCACTCCTCCCCCCCCAACCCCCTCCGAAACCCGTCTACCTACTACAACATACACACAGTTCACATTTGTTACCCATACATTCATTACCGGTGAGTCATTCTCTATCACCTCACCGGACAAACCAAAAAGGAAAGAAATTGGTTTACCGTGGGTAAGGAAAAAGTTAAACTTCAATAAGTTCACAAATTGGAAATCCACTGGCTAAGTTACGCCCGTGGCAACCAGCAGCGACCAAAACAAGATGGAAAGCCCTTACAAACAATTTTTACAGGATACAGATTTCTCATTTATGGTACCCATTTTATTCTCTACCCCTCCCTCCTACTTCCAAAAATACGAAATGCGTTTATTTACTCCCCCCTAACTACCAAAGAATTGAGGGGACCTCCATCTCAAAGGAGTTATTCCCCTCAACAATTATACAATTCTTTCCTCTTCTACTCAGCTTCAGCTCATCAAGCAATCAGTAGATACCAAATAATAATATTAAAACCTAATGCCCATTTAGTGATTTATAATTTCTTTTCAATTTATCCTAAAACACAACTATTCCATCTTAAAGAATTATGTATACAAATTTTGTCTTCTTTTATATTTCAGTGTGATCAAAACCTTGTACTACCAAAGTAAGTTAATATTCAAACTAATATAATTTAGTGCATCTTGTGTTCAACTTTTATGTATACCATTATTTGCAAAGTATTAAGAACTTCCGGTTCCTTTAAAGTGTAAAATAAAACTATTGCCTCTTTGGGCTCTAAATATTCCTTATTTACAATCCAACTTTGTTTCCCAGTGTTAAAATTGATCAAAAAAAATGTATATAGTGTTAAATCAACTTTCTCAAACTATTATCTTTTAGTGCACTGTGTTCAACTTTTAGTATTGAAGACTTGTGACAAATTATTACAAACTCTTAATTCATTAATTAAATAATGATTAAACTATACTTATAAGAAAGAAAAGGAAATGTTTAAATACTCCTGATTATTTAATAGGCTAAAGCACCGATCCTCATATGTCAAGTCGTCTTCATAGCAATCCCTAAGTTGCTTCTTAGCAGTTAATATTTACAGACAAGGATGGAAAAGGAAAGAAAAACAAAAAAAGGTAAAGGAAAACCAAAGAAAAGGGTAGAACGGGGAAGCAGGAAGGATAAACAAGAGAAGAAAAGTAGTAGGCCATATTAACAGATCTTTCAGGATTACTTCACCTTCATGTTGGTTGTTAATTATTACTGATTTATTGCCCAGTAAGACTATCAGTTTCGTAGGGAAACCCCATTTGTACTGGATGTTTTTAGTTCTTAAGCTTTTAGCTATACCTTTCAGTTCCATTCGCTTTATAATAGTTTCCCTTGAGAAGTCCTGAAAAATCTGCAAATTTTCATAAGGCGGCGGAAATGATCTTTTTTCAAAAGAGTATCTCGTAATTTATTCCTTATATGCAGCAAAGTGGATTTTGAGGATTACATCTCTAGGGCAATCTTTGGGAGCAGATTTGGGAAGTGGAAGATGATGTATTCTGTCAATCAAAATAGATACATCAAAATTTGTAATAAAGGGTAAAAAATAAAAAGAGTAAATAAATATGCCTGATGGAATATAAGAACACAGAATAAGATAAGAGAGAGAAACAAGTAGTAATTAAAAGAGAAAAGAGTATAAGCCAATCATAGCTAAAAATTGCTAGATGACTAAATAACTCAGAACTCTTGAATAATAAGTCCTCATATCGCTGTAAAAGTCAATCATAGGACTTATATATAATATACGTGGATAAGGGGAAAAAATAAAATATATGTAGACCAAGTGTGAAAAAGGGATAAAAAGGAGTGACAAAAACGGGTGTCTCCTAAGAGATAAATAGATAGACTAAGTATAAGAGAGTCTATATAATGGTGTACAGTTCACCATATAACAGCGCACAATGCGCTTGCAGAATCATAGAAGGAGTAATGTCCCACTCTGTAGGCTCTTACCTTAACTGTAGAGTATGTCGCATTAAGGTCAGAGAATGGATAGGAGACATCCCCGTATGTCAAAAAGTAGAAAAAAGTGGTATAAAAACACGTTGCCGACCGGTTTCGATAGATACGTTACTATCTTTCTCAAGGCTGTGTTGTTAACAGACTCCTATTCCGTTTTCGCGGGTCTTTTTATAATTTCATTCAGCCAATCGGTGTTTTTGGCTTTTGCTCTCTGTTACTTCCGGGTTTGACTTTGATAGAGCGTGATAGCGTTATGCCGTTACTCGCGTATAGCGTTTTAGGGACGTAATGACGTCATTAGCGTGTTGCGTAGTTCCTGGCAGGGACGCCCGTCCTGGTAATGGCGGAAGTAATTGAGGAGTACGATTATCGTAATATTTTTTTCCCTCTCACTTCTTGTTAATGTCTTTACTGCTTTATAGTATATTAGTTGACAAACCTTTTTAAGTATAAGATAAAAGGCTTCTGTGTTCTGTGGTAGTGCACAGAGTTAGATTAATATTGTAGTATTTAGATGTGCATCTACAGTCCATAAGGCTTATTGTTTTCCACTTCTAGAGAAGGCTGTGTGAGACTGAGGAGGCATTATGTTCAATGATTAAGATTATAATTAATAATGTTTGTTAAAATTTACATATATATAGAACAGAGAACTATATTAGTTTATTGTATCTAATGTTAAGGTTGATCAGTTTGTCATCTGATTAAATTGAATTATTATTATATCATTCAGTAGATACGTATATGTTCTATTATTGCTCAGTGTGTCCAGTAGTATTGCTCTAGTCCTTTTAAGGGTAGTATCAGATAAATGGGCTAAATGTAAATCCTTCGTTCAGGCCCCATTGGCCCTGGACTCCCATCAAATAGATCCATTTGCATTCTTCTTGCATTAATTTCTGGTCGATGTTACCTCCTCTTATATTGGTTGTAACGTGGTTAATAATATGAAATTCAAGACTTTTTATGTCACCTTGATGATAAAGTCTAACGTGTCTTGACACTGGAGTGTCTAATTCTTTGATTATAGATGAAACATGTTCAAGTATACGTCTCCTTATCTGTCTAATCGTTTTTCCCACATATAGTTTTTTACATTTACATACTATAATATAAACTACATGTGTGGATAAGCAGTTATAGAATGAATTTAGTGGGAATTCTTTCTTGGTATAGGGATGATAGAAGGATTTTTCGGGTTTGATAAATTGGCAGGCTTTGCAGTTTCCACATTTGTATAGGCCTTTAGTTCTTGTTAGCCAATTTTTATATTCTTCTTTTTTATTTTTGAAGAAGCTTTTGACCAGTTTATCACCTAGATTTATTCCTCTTCTATAAGTTATACTTGGATAGTTTGAAAGAACTGTCTTCAATGCTTCGTCTTCGTATATTAGGTGCCAGTGTTTATTCAGAATATTTTTAACTTGCTCGCTATCTGTTCCATATGATAAAATGCATCTCATGTTCTTGTCCTGGTTTTCTTCTTTCTTTTTAAATAGAAGTTCTGTTCGATCTTTATTTAACGCTTTTTTATATGCGAGTTTTAATATTCTGTTGGGGTAACCTCTTTGTTTTAGTCTCAGTTTTAGTTCTTTGGCTTTTAGTTGGAATTCTTCTTTTGTGTCACAATTTCTCCGGAGTCTCACGTATTGACCAATTGGTATACCCACTCTTTGGGATCTGGGGTGCTGGCTTTCCCACCGAAGTATACTATTAGTAGATGTTTCTTTTCTGTATATGGTAGTATGAAGTTTCCCATTTGTTGATTTTGTAATTGTAAGGTCCAGAAAGGGTATTATGTTTTCGCTCGCTTCCCATGTTAATTTGATGTTCATTTCATTTTTGTTCAGTTTAGTAATGAACTCTTCCAGTTCTTCTTGATTTCCATCCCAGCAAATCAGAACATCGTCGATATATCTCTTCCATAATAGGACTTTTTCAGTGTTGGCATCTTCGTGGAAGACTTTCGTATTCTCCCATAGCCCTAGGAAGAGATTTGCATAGCTGGGTGCACAGCTTGTTCCCATTGCTGTGCCTCTAATTTGATAGTACCATTTACCGTTGAATATGAAATAGTTTTTCGTTAGAATGAATTCTAGTAGATCCAAGATAAATTTGTTTCTTGTTTTATTACTAGCACTTTTCATATCTAAGTAGTATTTGACTGCTTTTATTCCTTGATCATTAGGAATACTACTATATAGTTGCTCGACATCGATGGTTCCTAATATTGCTGTAGGGGAAATTTCTAGGTTCTCTAAATTTTTTAGAGTGTCCATAGTGTCTTGTAAATATGATGATAGACTTTTCACTATATCATTGAGTTCTCTATCAACAAATTGACTGATTTTTTCTGTTAAGTTGTTTTTACTCGACACTATTGGTCTACCGGGAATTGGTACACGTTGTTTGTGTATTTTCGGGAGTGCGTAAAAGGTAGCTGCTACTGGATCTTTTGGAAGTAGGTATTCATAATTTGCCTTGGTAATTATCCCGTCATCGATAGCATGAAGAAGGAGAGATTGCAACTCTAAAGAATATTTTCTGGTAGGATCTTCTGATAGCACTTCATAGGTTTCTTTATCTCGCAGTAACGTAAGGCACATTTCCAGATAATCCTCTTTTTTCATGAGGACGATATTGCCTCCTTTATCGGCTCTTTTAATTTCTATGTTTAATTTTGTGATTTCTTCTATTGCTTTCCATTCTTTCTTTTCAATATTATTGTATATTTGATGGGCAGAGTAAAGTTTGTTGATATAGTCTACATTTTCCAGATCTTTACTTACTAATTTGAGAAAAGTTTGCAAGTTTCCATAGTATTTAATCTCTGGAGTAAATTTGCTGTTATTTTTAAGGAATTTATTTTTATTTTCGTTAGGATCATCTTGTTTTAACAATGTCATTAGGGTTTCTAGAGTTTCTTTATCTTCTATTGTTAGTCCCATATCCTCTAGTCTTTTTTTATCCTTTTCATAGAAGAATTTTGTTAGGGATAGTTTTCTTACGAATAGATTTATGTCCTTTATGTTTGTAAAGAGGTTAGTATGGTTCGAGGGGACAAACGATAAACCTTTAGACAATATTTTTTTCTGTGAGTCATTTAGTCGAATATCTGTGAGATTTATAATTGGATTTTCATCAATTAATGCGTCTTTTTCTTCGGTTTGTTTAACTGTTGAAGTCATTTTTTCAGGGTATTTTGTTCTTGCAGTAGGTATAGTTTTTACAATTCGAGGGTTTCCGTATCTTGGTTGTTCTTTTTTATTCGTGAATGTGCTTTCGAATTTCCTTTCCCTCTTCCTCTGGGTTTTTGGTCTGGCCCCTTCTCTAAAAAAGTGTGCATAGATGCTTGATTGTATCTGATATTAGTTGTTGAGGAATTAAATTGTCTGTTGGATCTTGTTTTCCTTGTATCCTCTTGCTCTAGTTGGCTTTCTGCTTCTGAGTAATCAGACGATGTTATTTCTATTGTCTCTGCTAGTTTAGGGATATTTGCGATTTTATACAGTTTACCTTGTTGTTGATCATTTCTATCCCTATTAAATTTCATTTGTTTTCTTCTAATTAAATCTCTTTTGTATTTGTCCAGGTTTTCATTCATTTTTTCTAGCCATTTCTCATATTCTTGGCTCCCTTTGTTTTTTTCGATTTCTACATTACTCTCTTTAACTTTTTTATTAAGAATTTCCAGGTTTTTATGTTCTTGTTCTACTATTATTTTTATTAGGTCAATAGAGCATTTTGTGATAGTGTCAGTCCATTTTTTTACAAATTCAATTTCTAATAGATGATGAGGTGGTATTATTTGAATTCTCAGTCCCCTGGGTATTAGGTCATTTTTTATGTAATTACCCAGACTACTAATTTCCCAAATGGACTTGATTTGTTTTTGTAGGTATTTTTGTAAAATTTTGAAATTTGTGAGAGTATCATGTTTAATTTCTTGAGTTACATTAATTCCTTCCCATATGGTTGCTGACTGAGCTTCATTAATTAATGTCTCGTAGTCCCATTTCTTGGACTCTGCCATGATTATTATAAGTATTATTAGGACTAGATCCTAATTACTCTAGAAGTGTTAAAGTGCAAGGATAAATATGGATTAAACCAACTATAAGAAATAGTGTCAAATAAAGAAAAAAATGTATGCAAAAAATGGTGCGTAACACCTAGGTATTAAGTAGTAATAAAAGTTAAAAAATAAAAAAAATTTGGTTTAACTATGGTAGACAAAAATGTACCTACATAGTTCTTTAAGTCTGCGCTTCCAACTTCTTCTCCAATCCCCCTAATTTTGATATTATTCCTTCTAGAGTAGTCATCCAGTTTAGTATTACGAGTTTTAAGGAGGCCTATTTCTGTTTCAAGTCGTTGATAATTATATTTTAAGGTTTGCATTTCCTCCCTTATCATTTTAACCTCTTTTCCTAAGTTATCTGACTTAACTTGAACCATACTATTGCTTTTGCATTTTCAGCAATTTTTCCTGTTAAGTCAGAGATAATAGAATTTTTAAATTCAAGGAAAAGCCCTTTAAGAACAGACAGTGTCACCCCACTATCTTCTGATTCTGACACTTTGCTGGAAGCTTCTGACCTAAGTGTCTCGTTAAGAGAAGATTGAGCCATACTTAGAAAATTGGCTTCAGTATTAATCTCAGGATATATTGACTCTGCAGTTTTCCCTTTATTAGATGGTGAAAAGAATGAGCTAGATGTTATGGGATTTTGTTGGAGTTTATCCACCTTTGATTTATTTTTTACTACTCGGCCTTGTTTCTTATTCATGTTTCCCCTTTTTTTTCTCTTTTTTTGTTATTTTTTTATTTTTTTATAGACCTACTTTAAGCTCTCTCCTTTCCACACTTTCTTCCCCCTAGTTTAGACGGATATGTTAACTGTTTACACTTTACCCCTACTCAGCTAAAACCTTTATGAGTGTCCCTTTTTTTTTTTACTTTTCTTTCTTTGGCATTTAGCAAAGTCAATATCAGCTAATAACCTTTGTAGCCATTTTGCATACTTTTACTATAATACTTAGATAGATTTAAATGATTATGCTATACAGAAATTCATTCAAATACAGTAAAAAAAAACAAAAAAAAAACACTTGTCTCAGTTGCTGACAGCTTTGTCTTAGTGGGATTACCCACTTCATGTGTATCCCATATATACCAGATATATGGTATATACCATATTCTTCTTTTCAGAATTTAGTCAAACTTCATAACAGATCTTGGGGGAAAATGGGTTATAGTTTATATAGTCCTATAGTTCGTATAGCAATTATGCCAGAGTATCCAAAAATATCCCAACGTAATTACGACAGCCAATTTTTTTATTTAGAACCAAGATTTTGTCATACACGTCATGTTTTACCATCAGGGTTTAGGGCTCAGGGAAGGTATTCATAGACCTCCGGGGCAGGTGTTCACTGACCTCCAGGACCAGCTTACTTAGCTAACCTCAATCTTTAAGGTCTCCAAAGCTGCTAGTGCATCTTACTGGGGGTTGCCATGCTTTCTACATATCAGGGGTCTTTGAGGGACTTATCATAATGGCCTCTGTAATTAGCATTTAGCAGAAAATAAAGCACAGACTGCATCACTGCAGGCACACCACGTCTTCACCCTCTCCTCCCTCTCCACTGATAAAGCGTGGCTTCCTCCCCCAGTCTGCACCTCCCTGGTCGGCCTCCTGAACTCCCGCCTACCGCCAACTCAGATGTGCCGCCTCAGGAATCCTTCCGAGCCCCTATTACCACTCCCGTAGCTGGCTGACTTGACTCCCGGCACTCCGGCACATCTGTCCCGCTAGGCTCGGCAGGGTTCGGGCTTGCCCAGTTGCTCGGTCACTGCGAGCACACCGCGGGTGAAGGCGCCATTGCCCTGCTAGCTGCGCTCGCTAACACCTTCCGGGGCGTGGCCCATCACCGGATGCAGTCGAACTTGCCTTTTCATTACTACAATATGGGCTTGTTTACATGGCTCCAAAAGGAAATCTTGCAATTCAACTTTCTACATAACTATTACATTCCTCCCGCAGCAAATCCTTACAACTAAATTCTTAGTTCTTTGAACTGTTCCCTTCCCTAGGTTAGTTTTTACATAAAGTGTCATAGCCTCCTGACAATCTAAGTGTTCTAGTAAGTTAGTTGCGAGCAGGGATGGAGCTACCGCCGATGCAATTGGTGCCTTGCACCAAGGCTCCTGGCTTCTGAGGGGCCCCTGCGGACCTCTTGAGGGTTCTCTGTGGCCCCTGCGGCCATCCCATGTGGCCCCTGCAGGTCTTTGCTGGCCCCCATGGCTCTCAAGTGGCCTGCGCAGGCCCTCAAGTGGCCCGCACAAGTCTTCTAAGGCCCCCACAGATCACCTGTGCCTAATGGCACCACCTTGGGTCTTCTGAGGCCCCCGCATGTCCTCTGTGGCCCCAAGCAGGCTTCCTGTGGCCCCTGTGGTTCTTATAAGGCCCCCATGGGTCTCCCCGTGGCCGGCACTGGCCCTTAGGGCCTTCTGTGGCCCTCACCACCCTTTAAAGCCCCTGCAGATCTCCCTGGGGACCCCTTATAGCCCACTGTGGCCACCAACAGACCCCTCGCGGACCACTGTAGCCTCCTTCAGCCTCCTGCGGCCCCCTGTGTTCTCCCTCGGCCCCTTGTGGCCCCCTCGGTTATTAGGGGTCCCTGTGGCCCTCCGCGAATCTTTGCGGCATCCCTAGGCCTTTTGTAGCCCCCTTGGTACTTGCGGGCCCCTGTGGCCCCCTCAGACCTCTGCGTCCCCCTCAACCTCGCACCTCCTCACCCCAGGTAAGAAAGTATTTATATAGGTGTATATATGTATATATATATATATATATATATATATATATATATAGAGAGAGAGAGAGAGATGCATATGAAAATGTATATAGGTGTATATGATATATATATATATATATATATATATACCGTATGCATAATTGTATACTTTTATATATGTATATAAATATATATATATATATATATATATACAGTATCTCACAAAAGTGAGTACACCCCACACATTTCTGTAAATATTCATGTGACAACACTGAAGAAACAACACTCTGCTACAATGTAAAGTAGTAAGTGTACGGCCTGTATAACAGTGTAAATTTTCTGTCCCCTCAAAATAACTCAACACACAGCCATTAATTTCGAAACCGTTGGCAACAAAAGTAAGTACACCCCTAAGTGGAAATGTCCAAATTATCCTACTTGTATCAGTATCGCTTTTTGACTTGATAAAGAGAGGCATTATCTCTCGAAAGCTCGTCGCTTTATTATGAATACGTTTGTCCAATAAAAAATATATTGCTATTCACTGCAATACTCTGATTATTCAACTATATATATATATATATATATATATATATATATATATATATAGACACAGACCCACATATATATATTTATATATTTATTATTTATATATTTTATATATGTACTTTATATTTTATATATGTGGAGTGGGCTCTGGAAGTGTGGGGGGGGGGGGGCAATTTCTTTTTGCACTGGGGCCCCCCATGCACTAGCTCTGCCTCTGGTTGCGAGACAAGGGGAATAAAGAATGATTTTTGAGGACTAAATAAAATTGAAGACTACAAATTCGAAATCACATTCTAATGGTTAACTCAGTCCTATACAACAATACAAAAGACCAATCAACTAAATCACAAAATGTCAAAAACAAATACCTGTTCATACACTTAAAACTCTAACACCCAACTAATTCTAAGCCACACCTGTAAAATAAATATCCCTAGGAGTGAAAATCTAACCACCTGTCCTGAAAATACAAATACAATCCCTCTCAACAATAACCCTGTCTCAGTATTCCATGTTTATCCCCTGACATATAATATCTTGTTAAGTGTGTGAAATTAATATATGTAATATGTATTCAGGTTCACTCAGGTTGAGCTCAGGTCACTACAATTAACTTCATCTATTTATGCATAAGTATCTGAAAACACAAGCAGAAACATACTGCCATTCTAGACTGTTGGCGGCAATCACAGAACAGACCTTACCACCTTGTGTCAGCTGTATGTGGACATAACTATCAGCAATTGCAGAATAAAGAGGCAGACGCAGTCAATCAGTTTCAAAAGTTTACTAAACAATTATTAATTTATAAGAAATATGGTCACCAAATGCACAAATATTATCAGTGTGGTTCAAATAGACCCATGGGGGTCATGAGGCCAACAAATAACATAACAAACCTATCTAACCACTTACACAAGAATAATGAATAGTACTAACATATCAGTCATACCTGCTAGTACACCAGAATAACAATACATTTAGAGAAGGGATTACCCAATAATTTAACTCCTATATTGGAACTATCAGTAATAGTGCACAGCACAGTGCCATTAAAAGAAGTGTCAGCTCATCAGTACACAAGAATGACTCACCAAGAAGAAGGAATACACCTACACACGGCAAGTGTCAATGAAAGAAATTACAAGTATTATGCCACAGCTCTGGACTGCTCTGTTTGAGGACAAAAAAAGTTGGAAAAGAGAAAATATAGAGTTGATATGTACAGTTTAGTAAGATTTACATGTTAGTGTTCCAAAAAGAAATCCTAGCAGCTTTTGATCTCCAAGCACGGCTACTAATGCTGTATTAACTGTCAAACCATAAAGTAATAGAACAGAGTGCATATTGTTTATTACTAGTGATGTCGCGAACATCAAATTTTCGGTTTGCGAACCGCAGACGCGAATTCCATCAAATGTTCGCGAACGGACGAACATCTGCGAACCGCCATAGACTTCAATGGGCAGGCGAATTTCAAAACCCACAGGGACTCTTTCTGGCCATAATAGTGATGGGAAAGTTGTTTCAAGGGGACTAACACCTGGACTGTGGCATGCCGGAGTGGGATCCATGGCAAAACTCCCACCGAAAATTACATAGTTGATGCAGAGTCTGGTTTTAAGCCATAAAGGGCATAAATCCCCTAACATTCCTAAATTGTTTGGAATAACATGCTTTAAAACATCAGGTATGATGTTGTATCGATCAGGTAGTGTAAGGGTTATACCCGCTTCACAGTAACAGACCAATCTCCCCGTTTAATGCACCGCAAACAACCGCAAACAGTCCCTTTGCACAACTGCAAACTCCCCATTTGCACAAGGTTGGATACCAAGCTAGCCATGTCCAGTTCCATGTCCTCACTGATGTCCTTGAAGGTCATCATCCACCCAGTCACCAAGGGTCCCCGAAAGGTGACAACAAGCCCCCTGGGACGCCTGCTGTGTTTGGTCTTCCACCTCCTCAAAGCCACCTTCCTCCTCTGACTCCTCTGGAGTCTGGGGGCTTCCACTGCCGAGCATGGAATATTATACACAGGTCAGAGTCTGGGGGCTTCCAATGCCCAGCATGGAAGATTATACACAGGTCAGAGTCTGGGGGCTTCCACTGCCCAGCATGGACGATTATACACAGGTCAGAGTCTGGGTGCTTCCACTGCCCAGCATGGAAGATTATACACAGGTCAGAGTCTGGGGGCTTCCACTGCCCAGCATGGAAGATTATACACAGGTCAGAGTCTGGGGGCTTCCACTGCAGAGCATGGAAGATTATACGCGTTGCCTCTGTCTGCGTTATTATAAGGTGTGTACTGTTAAGTAGTACTATTCCTATCGGTTTAATCCCTGTTACTTCCACTATTAGGGGACATGTATATGGCATGGATTTTTGGAACAGGGAGATGGAAAAAGATGCTTGGTTGGACCTCCTACTTTGAATTTGAGGCACTGCACATGCAATCTAAGGTGCCACCAGATAGGAGTGGTGTATTAAGTTGTACTACTCATTCCTATCAGTGTAATACCTGTTACGTCACCTATCAGGGGACGTGTATATGGCATGGATTTTTGGAACAGGGAGATGGAAAAAGATGCTTGGTCGGACCTCCTACTTCAAATTTGGGGCACTGCACGTGCAATCTAAGGTGCCACCAGATAGGAGTGGTGTATTAAGTTGTACTCCTCATTCCTATCAGTTTAATACCTGTTACGTCACCTATCAGGGGCGTGTATATGGCAAGGATTTTTGGAACAGGGAGATGGAAAAAGATGCTTGGTCAAACCTCCCACTTTGAATTTGGTCCACTGCACGTGCAATCTAAGGTGCCACCAGATAGGAGTGGTGTAATAAGCAGTACTATTTATTCCTATCAGTTTAATACCTGTTCCGTCACCTTTCTTTCCTCCTGTGACGAAGTGCCCTTCGCCACTTTGTCTTGGAGAGGACTGTTTGCCAGCCTCCTGCCCTGCGACTATGGCCCTGGTACATATTGCCCTTTAAACACAGTATTCGGCCATACCAGAGTGTATGTCCCTCATTCTGGCCCTTTACATACAGGGGGGTCATTCGGTACTTGCCCTGTGGGAGCTGTGATACCCCAGATAACTATGCCATGGAGCCCATTCATATGATGAAAGACTATGGGAAAGACTTTAGCTACATGGCAATTGAACTGTGTGAAGAGGATCTGAGCGCTATTCGGTAGTTTTGTGCGCTCAGATCCCAGCTATCTGGGGATATGTGAAATGTGAGTCAATGTGAATTGCTGTAATGCTGATGGGTTGTCAAACTAGATAATTGACCAACAAATACTTTTGTCCGGACATCCCCAGGCCGATCCGTTGGGATCAGACCGTGTATGCCGGCTTATGGTCACGGGGGAGGTGTGTAACGGAACCCATCACTGTTTTACCCTGTTTTATGATTATTATGGTTAAAATATGATCCTACTATATGTATGCTGGTTTATGCTCTGCAGAATATTAGCCAGACTTTTGCAGACCAAGGCTAATAGATAATCCTATTACAGAGATTCAAGAGATAAGAAAGTTGTAAAGGATCCTTGCATTTTCCAAAGTGTTTTCATTCTCTGATAAGAACAAAGAAGGATGATCTAATTAATGTCTGATTGTATCCAAGTTGCCAGGGAGGTGTGACTCACCTATTGTCCTATATGTGTATTGTGTGGGGGATATGTGCAATGTCTGTGTGTTATGTGTAAAATATACTTTTACTAACTTTTGAACCCCTGGTCTGATTCATGCCATTTTTTTATATGTTGTTCCCCTGGGTGAGAGCTATTGAATGGTGCGGGACTTAAAGGTGTACCGCCTGTATTTGGGGTACATCCAGAATGTGGTTAAAATTGTGTCTGTTTTAATTGTGTTACCTGTTATCTGAGGGGAGGAGACGTGGGGGTTGAACCATGTAGATAATTGGCTGTTGTGATAATTATGTGGGTGTAGCCCTTCAGAGGGCACCATTGCATAAAAGGAGATTCCCTGTTATTAAAAATAGTTCTACTTGACCCTTCAAAACGTAGCCTTGTCTCGTTATTGAAGGGATCGCTACATCATACTGGGGATTGCTATGCTTTGGCATACTCCCTTGAGCTGTAACTACTGAACGCTTGTTCCTGATGCACTATCCTTGGAGTCTGTGGTGGTTTTGGTGTCCGGTGCGGTGCTTGTAGTCCTCGACGCAAACTAGGACGCGTCCATCAACGGAGGTACCCGGTCGGGGTGCCAGTAGATCCGTTACACCTCCCAATAGCACATTCTATATGTCATCAACCGGCCTGTGTGTATTTAGAGAACCACACTTTAAGGCCCTTAACCTGGGACAAGGTGGCTTGGCTATCAGAATTGCCTCAGAGCCTTAAAAACTCGCCAAACCCCCTAATCAGACACTCACTATCATACTGGAAATGGGCCAAGAAACACACAGGTTTGTTCCCTGGATCCACCCAAATGACCCCAATTCTTGACCACCCTCAGGCCCCGAAACACATGAGCACAACATCACAACACTGGTGGAGGTCAAGGAAACTAGATAGACTGGGAGACTGGTTAGTAAAGGGCCAGATGCTCACCTATGAGGAACTGAGGGACAAGCATGAGCTACCGCTGTCAGAACATTACAATTACTGTAGGCTGAGGCATTTCACACACTCCCTGACCCAGAAACAAAGGACACCGGTCTTAAATTGGTTCTCCAAAATTTGTAAAGATAAACCTCATCAAGGCGAATCATTGGGTCGCTTTACAAATATAAAACATTTGTTACTGGTTGAAGCGACACTGGGGGAAGGACCGGAGTGGAGGAGCCCTGGAGACCCTTCAGAAGCAACCGGCGGCAAAATCATTCCAGGAAAGGAGAGGTTGCTCACTGAAGCCTGCCCTAGGGTAACCCAAGGGTGATTGCCCAGGTTAGACATTGTAAATAATAAGCTAATACTGCTGGAGGGATGATAGCTAATAGGACTTTGGTGTTCCCTGCAGATATACTCTTTACTATTGTCTGTTTTACCATGTTTTAGGTATCTCTTAAATTGCAATCACAGTAAAAAAAAAGAAAAATGATTAACCTAAAAAGTAAAAATAAGAAGGAATAACCAGCTAACTTTCACAAAATGTCTGTATTGTAAATATGTATTTTTGCACAACTGTTATGCAAGACTGTTCAAAAATGAGTTATTTTTCATTACATGCTGTACGCCTTCTGACAATAAAAGAATTTAAATGCAAAAATTAGGTATTGTTGCAGCGACCAGAAAAATTGATGTTAGTTTGTGGACCATTATTAGCTCAAGGCAGCTCATCTATCAGGCCTTTTTTAATCGAATGTATCGCCCACTGTCAGTCCCTTCCATCCCTCATTCATCTTAATAAAGGTGAGGTAATCTAGACTTTTTTGACCGAGGCGACTTCTCTTATCAGTGACAAAACCTGGTGCTGCACTGAAGGTCCTTTCTGACAGAACACTTGAAGCGGGGCAGGACAGAAGTTCTATGGCAAATTGGGATAGCTCAGGCCACAGGGCAAGCGTGCACACCCAGTAGTCAAGGGGTTCATCCCTCCTCATAGTGTCGATATTTGTAGTTATGGCGAGGTAGTCTGTTACCTGACGGTCGAGTCATTCTCTGAGGGTGGACCCCGAAGGGGCTGTGGCGATGCATAGGACTTAAAAAGCTCTGCATGTCCTCCATCAACAACACGTCTGTAAAGCGTCCTCTCCTTGCTGGCGTGGTCGTGGGAGGAGGATGATTATGTTCACCTCTTCCGCTGTTAGATTGCCTTTGTGCTGTGACATCACCCTTAAACGCTATGTAAAGCATACTTTTTAATTTATTTTGGTAGTGCTGCATCCTTTCCGACTTGTGGTAATTCGGTAACATTTCAGGCACTTTCTGCTTTTACCGGTGGTCTATTAGCGTGGACACCCAGTACAGGTCGTTCTCCTTCATCCTTTTTATACGTTTTTATACGAGGGTCCCTCAACAGGCACGACAGCATGAAAGACCCCATTTGCACAAGGTTGGATGCAGAGCTAGTCATGTCCCGTTCCTCGTTCTCAGTGATCTCACTGAAGGTATGTTCTTCCCCCCAGCCACGTACAACACCACTGGTACCAGATAGGTGACAACGAGCACCCTGGGATGCCTGTTGTGGTTGGTCTTCCTCCTCCTCCTCAAAGCCACATTCCTCCTCAGACTCCTCTTCCTCACAATCCTCATCCAGCGTTGCGGCAGGTCCAGCAGGCGATGCTGATAAGGCTGTTTCTGGCGGTGATGGTGACCACAAATCTTCCTCTTCCTCTTCACGCTCATCTACGGCTTGATCCAGCACTCTTCGCAGGGCACGCTCCAGGAAGAAAACAAATGGTATGATGTCGCTGATGGTGTCCTGGGTGCGACTGACCAGGTTTTTCACCTCCTCAAAAGGACGCATAAGCCTACAGGCATTGCGCATGAGCGTCCAGTAACGTGGCAAAAAAATCCCCAGCTCCGCAGAGGCTGTCCTAGCACCCCGGTCATACAAATACTCGTTAACAGATTTTCTTGTTGGAGCAGGCGTCGGACATTAGGAGTGTTGAATTCCAACGTGTCGGGCTGTCTAAAATCAAGCTCCTCGCTGGCATGTTGTTTTGCCGCTGGATATCTGTAAAGTGCGCCATGGCCGTGTAGGAACGCCTGAAATGGGCACACACCTTCCTGGCCTGCTTCAGGACGTCCTGTAAGCCTGGTTGCTTATGCACAAAGCGTTGTACAATCACATTACACACATGTGCCATGCACGGCACATGTGTCAACTTTCACAAACCACTTTGCCAATCTCCAGTTGGTGTGGAGTCAGCCACTGATCCACCAGTGCGTTCAGGGCGGACAGGAGTGCTGGTCCGGTGTGACTCTCTGCTTTCAGGGAAGTCAACCCCAAGACGGTGTGACACTGCCGTATCCGGGATGTAGAATAGTATCTGTGGAGCTGGGGGGGGGGGTGACGTGGATGTGGAGCAAGACATAGCAGCAGCAGAAGAGGACTCAGCCGAGGAGGTTATGGAAGAGGATGGAGTAGGAGGAGTAGAGGAGGTGGCAGCAGGCCTGCCAGCAAGTCGTGGCAGTGTCACCAACTCCTCTGCAGAGCCACGTATTCCATGCTTGGCAGCCGTCACCAGGTTTACCCAATGCGCAGTGTAGGTGATATACCTGCCCTGACCATGCTTTGCAGACCAGGTATCCGTGGTCAGATGGATCTTTGCCCCAACACTGTGTGCCAGAGATGCCATTACTTCCTTTTGCTCAATCGAGTACAGGTTGGGAATTGCCTTTTTTGCAAAGAATTTTCATCCGGGTACCTTCCACTGCGGTGTCCCAATAGCTACAAATTTTTTGAACGCCTCAGACTCCACCAGCTTGTATGCTAAAAGCTGGCGGGCTAAGAGTTCAGACAAGCCAGCTGTCAGTTGCCGGGCAAGGGGGTGACTTTGTGACATTGGCTTCTTACGCTCAAACATGTCCTTGACAGACACCTGACTGTGGGCAAATGAGCAGGGACTGCTCAGGGCGAGACACGGAGTGGCGGATGGTTGAGAGGGGGCAAGCAGGGCAGCAGTGGTTGACGTGGCTGAAAATGCTGGACCAGGAGGAGGATGGCGGCTTTGACTTTGTGTGCTGCTTGTACTCATGTGTTGATCCCATAGGCGTTTGTGATGTGACATCATGTGCCTTCGCAAAGAAGTTGTACCTAGGTGAGTGTTGGACTTCCCATGACTCAGTTTCTTTCGCACAGGTTGCAAATGGCATCACTGTTGTCACAGGCAGACACACGAAAAAATTGCCACAGAATGCCGTGCTGAGCTCTGCAATGATGGCATTCTGGTGGTGGCAAAAGCATGCGTTGACTGGCGTGCTGTCTGGCTGACCCCGGGTGCCGATGCATGCTGTCTGAATGTGCCACTAGCTACTTTCGACGACCTTCCGCTGCTTCCAACTCGTCTCCTCCACCTCTCTGTCTCCCCATCTGAACTTTCCTCCTGTTCTTCTTCTCTTATAGCGGGCATCCACGTGACATCCACGGACGCATCATCATCATCAACCGCTTCACTTGTATCTGACAACTCAACAAAGGAAGCAGCACCGGGTACAACATCATCATCATCATCAGACCGTACGTCCATGTGTGTAATGCTGCCTGACTGGGACATATCCCTGTTATCTACATCCTCTGGCACTAATGTTTGTGCATCACTCATTTCTTCCAACGGATGTGTAAATAACTCTGCTGACGGATCAAGTGAAGCGGCTGTGGTGCTAGTGTTGGTGGTGGCGGCAGGCGGGCGAGTGGTAACTGGAGAGTTGCCCGAAGCTAAGCTGGAGGAGGATGGTGTGTCTAGGTTCCGAGCGGAAGCTGTAGAAGATTGGGTGTCCTGTGTTAGCCAGTCAACCATGTCCTCAGAACTGTTCAAGTTCAGGGTACGTTGCCTGAAAACTGGGCATTATTCTAGGGCCAAAGGGAATCACAGCACCACGACCACGACGGCCCCTGCGGGGTGGCCTGCCTCTGCCTGTCATTTTTTTTATGATTAGTGGTACTATGCGTGCAAGCTACTGTGACACCAGATATGAGTGTCACTGTGAACTGGCAAAAGTTGGCAGACTAGATGCAATAGGCCTCACACACACGCCTTTAGGCAGGCAACTGATATTCAATCGATTACAGTAAAAAAAGGTTGTTTTATTTCACTGCACACTACGGTTGCACTAGATATGAGTGTCACTGAGCACTGGCAAAAGTTGGCAGACTAGATGCAATAGGCCTCACACACACGCCTTTAGGCAGTCAACTGATATTCAATCGATTACAGTAAAAAAAGGTTGTTTTATTTCACTGCACACTACGGTTGCACTAGATATGAGTGTCACTGAGCACTGGCAAAAGTTGGCAGACTAGATGCAATAGGCCTCACACACACGCCTTTAGGCAGGCAACTGATATTCAATCAATTACAGTAAAAAAAGGGTTGTTTTATTTCACTGCACACTACGGTTGCACTAGATATGAGTGTCACTGAGCACTGGCAAAAGTTGGCAGACTAGATGCAATAGGCCTCACACACACGCCTTTAGGCAGGCAACTGATATTCAATCGATTACACTAAAAAAAGGGTTGTTTTATTTCACTGCACACTACGGTTGAACTAGATATGAGTGTCACTGAGCACTGGCAAAAGTTGGCAGACTAGATGCAATAGGCCTTACACACACGCCTGTAGGCAGGCAACTGATATTCAATCGATTACAGTAAAAAAAAGGTTGTTTTATTTCAATGCACACTACGGTTGCACTAGATATGAGTGTCACTGTGCACTGGCAAAAGTTGGCAGACTAGATGCAATAGGCCTCACACACACGCCTTTAGGCAGGCAACTGATATTCAATCGATTACAGTAAAAAAAGAGTTGTTTTATTTCACTGCACACTACGGTTGCACTAGATTTGAGTGTCACTGAGCACTAGCAAAAGTTGGCAGACTAGATGCAATAGGCCTCACACACACGCCTGTAGGCACGCAACTGATATTCAATCGATTACAGTAAAAAAAGGGTTGTTTTATTTCACTGCACACTACGGTGACACCAGATAGGAGTGTCACTGTGCACTAGCAAAAGTTGTCAGACTAGATGCAATAGGCCTCACACACACGCCTGTAGGCACGCAACTGATATTCAATCGATTACAGTAAAAAAAGGGTTGTTTTATTTCACTGCACACTATGGTGACACCAGATAGGAGTGTCACTGTGCACTGGCAAAAGTTGGCAGACTAGATGCAATAGGCCTCACACACACGCCTTTAGGCAGGCAACTGATATTCAATTGATTACAGTAAAAAAAGGGTTGTTTTATTTCACTGCACACTACGGTTGCACTAGATATGAGTGTCACTGAGCACTGGCAAAAGTTGGCAGACTAGATGCAATAGGCCTCACACACACGCCTGTAGGCAGGCAACTGATATTCAATCGATTACAGTAAAAATGGGTTGTTTTATTTCACTGCACACTACGGTGACACCAGATAGGAGTGTCACTGTGCACTGGCAAAAGGTGGCAGACTAGATGCAATAGGCCTCACACACATGCCTTTAGGCAGGCAACTGATATTCAATCGATTACACTAAAAAAAGGGTTGTTTTATTTCACTGCACACTACGGTTGCACTAGATATGAGTGTCACTGAGCACTGGCAAAAGTTGGCAGACTAGATGCAATAGGCCTCACACACACGCCTGTAGGCAGGCAACTGATATTCAATCGATTACAGTAAAAAAAGGGTTGTTTTATTTCACTGCACACTACGGTTGCACTAGATATGAGTGTCACTGTGCACTGGCAAAAGTTGGCAGACTAGATGCAATAGGCCTCACACACATGCCTTTAGGCAGGCAACTGATATTCAATCGATTACAGTAAAAAAAGGGTTGTTTTATTTGACTGCACACTACTGTGACACCAGATATGAGTGTCACTGTGCACTGGCAAAAGTTGGCAGACTAGATGCAATAGGCCTCACACACACGCTAGCAGGCAGGCAGGCAGGCATATGCAATTAGATTACACAGAAAAAAATAATAAAATAAAATAAAAAGGGCTTTTTGGGTTGCTGTCCTTGCAGCATATATCAAAGGAGTCTTTCCGGTGTGTAGTTAAAGCTAAATACACAGCCTGGCTATCTATTTCCCTATTAAATGAGCAGAAAAAAATAATAAAATAAAATAAATGATGTTCTAGCCCTAAAAGGGCTTTTTGGGTTGCTGTCCTTGCAGCAGATATCAAATGAGTCCTTCAGGTGTGTAGTTAAAGCTAAATACACAGCCTGGCTATCTATTTCCCTATTAAATCAGCAGAAACAAATAAAATAAAATAAATGATCTTCTACCCCTTAAAAGGGCTTTTTGGCTTGCTGTCCTTGCAACAGATATCAAAGGAGTCCTTCAGGTGTGTAGTTAAAGCTAAATACACAGCCTGGCTATCTATTTCCCTATTAAATCAACAGCAGGTAGAATATATCTCCTCTCTCAACGATTGCAGCTACAGAATGATTCTAAAATGGAGGCTGTCATACAGATGGAAGGCTCTGGAAGGGAGTGTATGCTGCTGATTGGCTGGAATGTGTCTGCTGACTGTAAGGTGCAGGGTCAAAGTTTCCTCAATGATAAAGAATAGGGGGCGGACCGAAAAGCGCATATGTTCTCCGTTCGTTGCGAACGCGAACATGCGAAAATCGCCGTGAATAGTTCTCCGGCGAACTGTTCGGGACATCACTATTTATTACTGATCGTTGCTCTCTCAATGATGAATTGGAATGATACTGTAAAGAAGAGCACTGACTAGATACAAATCTTGTTGTGTTTTGAATAGGATATCAGAGAAATATACATTGACATCGGAGACCCACAAACTTGAATTCTTAGAATAATGAGTCAAACAATTTGTAAATGATTGATGAAAATTAGCCCAATTCATGTGCGACTATTTCATGATTGTCTGCCACCTGTATTTTGGTGGGAATCATATGATTATTACTAAGAATCATTACATTGCTACTAAATGCCAATATTATGACCTTGTTCAAGTGCTTTAAGCTATATTTATTTTAAAAATTACTGCTGCCAACCTGAATTATGCCATTCACTGGTTGTTAAAATATAAATCTCTGTGAGATGTGTTCACAGAACAGATGTGGTTATGTACATGTATGTTGTTGGTGTGCACTGTATGTTATTCACTTATGCATCAGGCAGCACTGCTTGGAGATGAATACACTGTTATAGAGATATCTGAAAAAGAAAAAAAACAGAAACCTAAAAAGGGTTTCTCGAGTTTAGCCCTCAGGGAGCAATACTAGGGAATGCATATTCCTGCTTGGGCACAGGTAAGCTAATCGGTGATGCTTATGGTAACTCATCTGGACTTGAACAGTAACACCAAGCCGATGATTAACTCACCTGTGTACAAGCAGAAATGTGCGTAAATGTGACCTGTTGTTGGCCTCTAAGGATTGGAGTGGACAAATGCAGTAGCTGATAATGCCCCTATCTCCTCCCACTCTTGGATACAGTGTTAAAGTGTGGGTTCTGCTAAAGGCTGGTAGTTGAGGTGCAGGCAGTTCTACACCAGCAGGTGGGCCAGGTAGGTGTGATAGAGAGCGGTATTGGGGTGGGGCCCTCTCCTCTGGGGTTGTGGATTGTAATATAGTCTGTAAATGAAAATGTTCCAACATTGTTAGGAAGAGGTCCTTTATTCTAGCCAAGCTCCTGTTAAAGACAGTAAATGTTCTTAGAGGCAATGTTTTATAGTTTAACTTTAAACTGGTGATGGTGCCTTCAGTTTGTATGCATGATCCCTAAATAGCTCTAAATATCCTGTAAGTACCTGCCCAAGTTCCTTCTCCACCACCATTGTGAGAGTATATTGGATAAACAAACACATAATGTAGTCACAGCGCTCACTTACAGATACACACACACTCACAGAACAGCAAACTATCACCTAACTCTCTCATGTGATTACATAAAAAAAGTGTGTAAATGCTTTTGTGAAAAACAAAATATGTGCTCTGTGTTTTTTATGAAGAAAGGACTAGTAAAAGTGCATTTATTTTAATTATATGGGTGTATGTGAATATTTTACTGGAGAATTAAGGTATATTAAAATATGTAGACAAAAAGTGCAAACCTTCTACTCTCTTTAAAGCAAACTTCTACTCTCCCTCACTCCAAACAAAAATGACCTGGGACCTAGTGGGTTAGCTTAAGTAGCATGGACATGGAACATTTAGAGTAGGAAACACAGGCTTATGTAGACTCAGGGCCTTATTCAATTGCAAGCCCGCAGATTACGTTATACAGGCCGTATATCTGCAGGCTTTAAATTGGCTACATTCAATTGAACAAGCCTGCAATTTATGGCCCGAAATCCGAAACCATAAGCCATGCAATCATAAGTAGCATTTCAGAGCATGATCAATTAAGCAAAGCCGTAACTACCAATTTAGAAACAGCCAATAGTAAATGAGGTCGTCATCATGACATCAGTAAAACATGGAGGTTAAACGTCAATCAATTATCATATAGAAGTCTGATATGCGATCAGACTCGCAATTCAGCAATGTACAAAATAATAAATATGAATGGCGATACCGTTTTAATCCATATGGATGGCCTGATATGTACCATATTGGTCCGGATATAAGCCGCACCTTTTTTCAGATTTTTGAGCTTGCGAGTTACGGGTGCGGCTTATATTCCTGACTGTAAAAAAAATCTTTGCCGATTTGCGAACTTTGCTTGTTACGTGTGCGGCTTTTATTCGCGAACGCAAAATTACTGCCGATTTGGGCGATTGCGAGTTAAGGGTGCCGATTTTCGTGCTTGAGACTGCAGTATTGAATACCGATTTACGGTTTAGGTGATTCTAACATCCTGTAAAGCCTGTAACCTGCAAAAAAAGCTACAGTGCTAATTAGAAAGCCTGTTTCTTGCAATGGCTGATCACTTTGAGAGTTGTTTTCTCTCCAATTTTAAGGGTGCGGCTTATATTTGAGTACTATCTTTTTTCTATTTTTTCCCCTTGAACTTTACGGGTGCAGATTATATGCGGGTGCGGCTTATATTTGGACCAATATGGTATTAACTCTTTGATTCCTGGGATCAATATAACACAAAAATAAAATGTAAGAAAAATGTTTTTTAGTGCAGATTTGCAAGCTTGAGACTATTGTGTAATTAATTATAATGTCTTTCATCACTTTCCCCGTCTTAAAGTACAGTATTGATTTTTTTATTTGCATTTACAGTGCTATGAACAGGTGTTTAACCCCCTTGTGAATCCTATCTGGTACCTTTAGGATTTTCTTCTACATTTGCCATTTAGGGGTGTGAAAACATTTGCGGGCTTGAGGAATTGTAGCAATTGAATAGCGATTTTAACAATTGTAACTTTAGCGGGCTTGAAAGTTCAAAGGCTTAGATGGGTTGTAAGTTACAATTTTGACAACCGCAGGGATTTTCAGCCTGTAACCGGTAATACCGTGCAATGAACAGGTTATCTTAATGTCCTGAAGTACAGATTCATTGGATCTTCTTGCAGTCCAAGGGACTTTAAGCAGTTAACGCCAACATCAAAATTCGAAGGCGTCAATTCTACAGCGCTCAGACTTCTTTATGTCAAATCTGTCTGTTACTACTGGGAATACCATAGTTCCATGTGGACCTTTGATGTTTGTGCCTCTTCCTCTGCAAAACCCGGCTTGCATATCTGGTAGTCCCCGGTCCATATATTGTTGGAATCAAGCTTGAAGAATTTTGAGCATTACCATGCTGGCATGTGAAATGAGTGCAATTATTGGATAACTGGAGCACTCTTTTGCACTGTCTTTCTTTGGGATTGGGATGTAGACTGGCCGTTTCCAATCTATAGACATTGTTGAGTTTCCAAATGTGTTGGCATAAGGCAAGTAACACTTTCACAGCATCATCTTGTAGAATATTGAATAGTTCAATTGGGGTTCCATCACCTCCTGCAGGCTTATTATCAGCAAGACATCCTAGGGCCCATCTCACTTTTCTCTCCAAGATGTCTGCTCCAGCTCATTGGACAAACTATTGAGGTCATCACTGCTGTTAAGATCCTTCCTGCTTCAGTGTATTCCTGCCACCTCTTCTTTATCTGATCTTCTTCTGTTAAGTTGATTTTCCCTCTTTTCTTCTCGTTTAATTTTGCAATAAGAAACTCATGGTCTGAGCCTCAGTCAGCTCCAGGTCTTGTTTTTGCTGATTGTATAGAGCTCCTCCATCTTTGGCTGCAAAGTATATAGTCAATCTGATTTATATGTTGTCCATCTGGTGATGTCCATGTGTAGAGTCGTCTCGGAGGCTGTTGGAAGAGGGTGTTTGCTATGACCAGAGAATTATCTTGAAATATTTCTGCTAATCTCTGACCTGCTTAATTTTGTACTACACAGTCAAACGTGCCAGTTATTCAATGTATCTTTTGGTTCCCTAATTTAGCATTCCATTCTTCTATGATGAGAGTAACACCTTTTCTTGGTGTTATATCTATGACGTGTTGAATATCTTCATAGTACAGGACAACTTCAGCCTTGTCAGCATCCATGGTTGGAGCATTGACTTGGATCACTGATGTTAAATGTCTTGTATTGAATTTGAATTAAAATCATTCTGTCATTTATTGGGTTGTAACCGAGCACTTATTTAGCCACTCTTAGAATGACTATTTCTTCTGTGGGATTCTAGACCACAGTAGAAGATCTGGTGGTTGTCTGAAATGTCCCATTCCAGTCCAGTTAAGTTCACTAATTCCCTGGATATCAATGTTTAACCTTGTCATCTCATTATTGACCACATCTAGTTTGACCTGGTTCATAGTTCTAACAATCCAGGTTCCTATTCAGAGTTGTTCTTTGCTGACACATCCGCAACTGGGTGTCCTTTTCAGCTTTGGCCCAGCCACTTAATTAGATCTGGTGCTATTTGTACTTGACCTTTGCTCTTCTTCAGTAATGTGGTAGGCACCTTTGACCTGAAGTACTCATCTTCCGGTGCCATATCGTTATGTCTCTAGTTGTGCCTGTTTCTAGTTGTTTTCTTAGCAATGTTACTGGAGTGGGTTGCAGTTTCCTTCTCAAAAGGACTGTGATTTGTCTGACCTCTCTGCCATGACCTGCCCATTTTGGGTAACCTTACATGGTATAGCTCACAGATTTATCAAACACACAAGCCCCTTCACCATGGCAAGGTAGCAATCCAGAAGGGGTATGTTAGTGGTGGCCAATTAGTTGAGTTTAACTATCACAATTGATAATTGTAACTGTAGTTTGATTGGCCCTTGATCATTTTAGCTAATCAGGCAACGTGGCAGGCAACAATTAACTATTTCACTGCCTTTGAATTCCACAGCAATGCATACAAGGTTAATGTACTTAGATTATTAATCTTTATTTGGTTCGCACAGACATAATCTGAAGTGCTAAACAAGGTAGATACAAGTCAAAAACATTTTTTTACAAATTACAAAAGAATGGAGGGACCTGTTATTAAGATTACAATTAAATATACAAAGTGCTTTAACTAAAGTGCACAATAAGATTGAAAACTCACAAACGTACAGTCTAGAGGGAATGGGTGAGGAATACAATTTTGTGGTAAAATATATTGTACATATTAAGGCTGAAGGTGATACTTTTCTTTAAATAGATGAGTTTTTAGTAAGGGTTTGAGGGATTTGAGGCAAAAGGATAGTCTAGTGGAGCGAGGCAAAGAGTTCCAAAGATTAGGTGCACACAAGAAGGCGGAAGGTGGAAATGAGCAGAGTTGATAAGAGAGGAGGAAAGAATTAGAGCGAAGAAGACGGTTGCGAGAGTATTTAGAGACAAGAGCAGAGATGTAAGAGGGTACATTATTATTCAGGGCTTTATAAGTTAGGGTCCAGATTTTACATTTTATTCTGGAGGCTATGGGAAGCCAGTGGTGTGACTGCCAGAGAGGAGGTGCATATACAGAATGATGAGTATGGTAGATGTGTCTAGTGGAGGCATTCATTATGGCGAGAGACAGGTGATGGCGAGGCCAGCAAGGAGAGAGTTGCAGTAGTCAAGGTGAGGGAGAGTGAATTAGAATTTGGGCTCAGCAGATATAGTATATTATTGGGAGCAGAACAGAAATTGTTGTATAATTTCTCTGATGCACAAAACGTTTTTATTAGTCATTTTATATTTTGAAGCTGTTTTGTAAACAATGGACTCCACAATCACCTGACATATAAAATTCTGGTGAATTTAATGTGTATATTTAATATGTAACTCTACCTATTTTGGGGACATTTTTCTATCTATCTATCTATCTATCTATCTAGATTTAAATTCACGTATAATGTACCCAAATCATAATATTATATTGCTTAAGTGCACTGAGTTCTGTCCATAGTGAGAAATAAATTGTAATAGAAGTAGTGAAAAATCCAGATCAGTTTTCTGCTTAATAAAACAAATAAAACAATATTAAGTTTTTTTTTATCAGTCTATAGCATTTTATTTTTATCTCTTGGGCTGCTGAGAAATAGGCATGACATTTTTTCTGACTCTATTTGTTATTCTTAAATACACTGAAGCATTTTTCCATTTATGTATAAGTAGTAATATTTGTGTGTGTCCACTGGGTAAACACGGCACTACAACTTTCAATTACAATACAACTTACAGGAATTACAATACATTTGCAATAAAGGGAAAGTATTCCAATGCAATACAACAATAATGCCTAATAATATACAAGAGGTTCTATAGATCAGAATAGTGATAATACATACACACTTATTTGTGTATGTGACTATCATTATTTACTAGCGACTTGCCGGTCAAAAAAGATGGCAATAACATTTGAAGGCTGGCAATGCTGTTTGCCACACAATGCAAGTCTCTCCCCTCCTCTAACTTGCAGGCCTTGCGATGAGCGCCTTCAGTTCGCATTCCCCCACTACTTTACTGTTTTCATCGCGGGACTTGCAATGATCGGCTTTGTTGCTCATTGCAGGTCGCAGTATGTGCTGTGTGCATGCTCAAGCCCATAATTTTAGCACTCATTGTGGCCCTGTGTCTCTTTGTCCCCCTCTCCCTCCCCTGTGTCTCTTTACCCCCACTCCCTCCCCAGCGTCTCTTTCTCCCCTCTCCCTCCCCTGTTTCTCCCCCCCTCACCTTTGTCTCTTTCCCTTCTCCCTCGCCTGTGTCTCCCCCCCTCCCTCACTTTTGTCTCTTCCCCTTCTCCCTCGCCTGTGTCTCTTCCCCCCCCTCCCTCACTTTTGTCTCTTCCCCTTCTCCCTCACCATTGTCTCTTTCCCGCCTTCTCCCTCACCTCTCTCATATGCGGGCTTGGCAGCGTTAAACCTGTAACTTTTTTTCAAGCCCGCAAGACTTGAAACTTTAATCGTATTGCTCCAAGCCTTGGCTGTAACTCGGTAGCTGTTCGGAGGTCCCCAAAAACTCCAATTGAATAGCAAATTAGCTTTTAACCTCACTTATGAACTCCCTGCCTCAGGAGGAGTCAGGGAGCCCATAAGTGAGGTTGGTAGCCAATTTTCTATTCAATTGGCATCTTTTGGTGGCCTCCTATCGGCTTCCGTGTTACAGGCTTAAAAAAAAAAGGGTGTCTTAAGCCTGTAACTGGGAATACGGTCAGAGCCTCTTTTGCGAGCCTTCAGCGCTCATTGCAAACCTCCTGATGAGCGCCAAAGGCCTACGACCTCATTGTGAACCTTTCCCCCCATCTAAGTTGCGGGCCTCGTGATGAGCACCTTTGGTGCTCATTGTGAGGCCTGCAATGATGCCTTTGGCACTCATTGCCGCCCCTGTCAAACCAGTAACTTTCAGGCCTCGCAATGAGCACCTTTGCTGCTCACTGCACATATGCAACCCCGTAACTTTTAACATTGAGTGACAACAACTTGCAAGTACCACAACTATTATATGTGATACATCTAGGCATATTTTTGTGGTGTATCACTCCTGATTGTCAAATACAATTACGGTAATCATTTGAAATAAAGTCTGTATTAGAGTGGAAGGAACTTTTTAATGTAAATTATGCATAAAATATCCAACTCATGCTCAATTATCTAATACTTCCACTCAGTTTTTAATAATAGCTAACTTTCATTTCTGCAATGACTGGGAACTGTGCTGTGTCACTTTAACTTAAACAGCAAGAAATGTCCATTGTGAGTAACTGGCAGAAGAAATAGTTTGACTTTTTCTTCATAAAGTAAAGCTAATTGTCCCCTAGGTGCCACTGTATGCCTTGATAATACAAGAAAAGAGAGCAATTACAATAACCTCCCAGTGTGATATAATTAATCCTTGGAGAGCTACCTAGTCAATTAGTGTAGATTATATCTTCAGGTTAACTCACTTTCCTTGAAAAGGTGTCAGTATTTAATCATGCATCCTTCTCCCTCTCTGGGTCAAGTGTACACTTTCTTCTGTTCATTCTCTGCTATAGCACTTGATGTGCCTGTGTAATCTTGCCACAAACCCTCAGCTTGCTGTGGCTGAAGATATCTTTTAAATGAGAGTAAGAAAAATCTTATGTTTAACATTTTTTTCTCAACACTCTTTTTTCCAAACGGAAATCTCTTGCACTAAGAATTAGTTCTGTAGTGGGTATGGTGTTCTCATAGACCCCTCTTTAGAACTCTGAAAATTAATCCAATATAATAATTGACGATTTGTGTACCACGCTTGCAGGGTGTCTTGTGCGCAGGCGCATGATTGTTGGTAGAGTTGGGGCATCATTGTGCATAGAATTGTAATCACAACATAGCCATTTCCATAACCCCTGGAAACCGCCACAACAGAGAGAGAGGGACAGGACAGAAAGGTAGTCAAGACAGAGAGAGATACTGGACAGAGAGAGAGACAGGACAGAGAGTAAGGGAGACAGGACACATAGAGAGACAGGACACAGAGAGATAAACAGGACAGACAGAGAGACAGAACACAGAGAGGACAGGGAGAGAAAGACAGGACAGAGAGAGAGAGAGAGACAGGACAGAGATGAAACAGAGAGAGAAACATGACAGACAAAGAGACAGAACAGAGAGAGAGGACAGAGAGAGAGAGACAGGACAGATAGAGAGAGAGAGAGAGACAAACAGAGGGAAGAGGAGAGAGAGGACACAGAGTGAGAGGACAGAGAGAGAGAGGACAGAGAGAAAAGACACACAGAGAAAAATAGAACAGAGAGAGAGAGAGACATGACAGAGAGAGAAAGACGGGACAGGACAGGACAGAGAGAGACAGGAAAAAGGGGGACAGAGAACACAGCGAATGAGGACAGGAGAGACAGGAGAGCAAAAAAGGACAGACATAGAGAGACACGACACAGAGAGAGATGAGACAGAGAGAGAGACAAGACAGAGAGAAAGAGATAGGGCAGAGAGAGAGAGGGGACAGAGAGAGACAGCAAAGACATTTTATGATACCATCATTTATGGTGGGCAAGTTGCTAGTTATAAATAAATACCTGTGGAATAAGGAAGTTAGGTTTAGGTAAGTGATTTTCCTCAACATAACTTAAAGTGACACTATCAGGGGCGGGCTGGCAAGTTTTAGCCTGGAAGACAAACACATCCTATCAGTCTATGAGCCCAATTCAGAGTAAGAGGTTAATGTACTACAAGCTAGTGTTTTTTTCCCTTGCTGTCTTCCTTTTTCTCTGTCACATGCTATCATGTTTGTCTCTCATCTGCAGTCTCCTTTCTCTTTAATTTATTTGCTGTCTTATAACTCTCTTCTATTCTTTTGCTATCTCCACTCTCACATTTCTTTGTCGCCGATCTCCAAGGATGTGTTTTATTCTAGGCCCACAATGCTCAGGCCTAGGGCAGAACATGTTTTAGGGGGCAGTAGGCTGTCTGAAGTTGCTGATGCAGTGCCATGGAATATGCACAAAATGAATGTATGCACTGAATATTATCAGCCTTATTAAATTGCGATTCGGCCAATTGAATAGGGCTCTATATAAGCACAGAGCATATTTTGTTTACATAAGTTTTTAGTTAGTGAACACCTTGCTTTTGGATAACTAAAAACTTCTGTAAAAACTATGCTATGTGCTTATATAGAGCCCTATTCAATTGGCCAAATCACAATTTAATAAGGCTGTATGTCTGTAAGTGTACCTGCCACTTTCTGACTTGCTGTATTCTTACCTAGAGACCTATACATTGCTGGCAGGCCCTATGGTCATTTCTGATCCTTTTTTAAGAATGTATTCTTATCTCATCTTCCCAAAGTCGATAGAATGATGCAAGACAGGGTGGAATGATAAATATAGTTCCCCCCATAGTCAATGTATTTTCTTTCTCCATCCTTGCTGGTCAGTAAAACTTCCACTTTGATCAGGGGGCTCTTGCCTGTCTCACATCCATCTTGTAATCTTGAGCTTTAGAGGATCATCTTGTCGACCCGTTTTGCAAAAGCCTTTAGATTTCTTTACTCTGGTGTGGTGCACCCACACAGCCACTCTGTTTACATTGACAGCTATAGGCATGGTTATGAGCATCTGCTTGGGGCCTGAACTGTTGCTCTTTCAACAACTTTATCTACACCTCATCACTAGGGAATATATGATGCACTGGTTATGTCAGCATGCCCAGATTATCTATTAGGCTAAGTAGGCACACGCTCAGGGGCGGATCCCTGAGAGGGGTGCCTCATTTCTGCAAAAAAATATTTTTAGTTTTACTTTTAGGATTCTTTAATTTTCTACCCACAAACTGTTTTTTTGTGACTGCTAAAAGACAAATCTTTATTGTATAATTGTAAAGCCTTTTATTAAAACACAACTGTCTAAAAAGAGCACTTTGTTTGCTCAGTGTATGTCAAATTATCATAAATAATTATTTAAACAGTTTCTTGTAAGTATAATTCCAGTAGTTTGTTATGGGACTTAAGTAAAAATCATTTTCATAACAGGAGTTTGGTTTTCTCACCAAAGGGACTTTATTGTACAAAGTATCAAATTCAATTTAATTGTAGCAATCAATGCAGCCTTTGCCACTGTAAAGCTGCAAAATTAAGAAACTATTGTGTCACATTCAGCATGAGAACTTCATTTAAAATATTACATTGGATTTATTTATTTACCTTTAACAGATTTTTTCACTTATCATTGTTATTCCCTCATGCCTGAAATTCAGCCATTACTTATACTTATTACTAGCGAATTGCCCGTCAAAAAATTACGGCAATGAAATTGTAAGGTAGCTAATGGTGTTTTGTGTGTACTACTGAAATATATAATACAATTAATAAATGAATATACTTTACCTATTTTGAAGCATTGTGTTGAAGAGCTGGCAATCTGTTTTGATGTTGCTGCAGCATTAGTGCTGTGGAGCTGCTGTGTAAGCGTGATGAATGTGTGCAGTGTAATAGGGTGCGTGCGCGAGATGAAACCGTTAGCGTAGTTGTGTACTTCCTCATTGGCGTAAAATGGCGGGTAATGTGTGGTATGCGTCTTAGCGGAATATCCGTAGGTCGTTTGTGGTGTTTTGCATGTTTAGAGTGCTGTAGCCTCGGTGTGGTTTTGTTCGGCTGCCATTTTTTCTGTCGCTTAGCGAATTTTTTAGTGTTCAAACTCTTTTATTTTTAGTTAAATGAAGGTGTAAGTTGTTTTTTTGAGGTCCTGGATGCTTCCTCTTGCTGTAGGTAAGCTTTTTATGTATGTGCTGTGTGTATTTATTGTGTTTTGAACTTTGTAATGTTCGCGAGTTGCGTCCGATTGTTGCGAGGTCGTAATGTGTGGTAACGTGTCTCGTATGTTGTTTGCGTTGCATCGTAAAGTTTGCGAGGGTCGCAGTTGCTGGCAAGGAGCGCCTACGCGAGGGCCGCGGCCAGTAACTGAGGCCCTCGCTAAGCGAGCCCGCAAGCGTTAGCAACAACTCGTACGCTCACAACTATATTTGTGATACGGATTTTCAACATTACTTATTACCATTAAAATATCTTCCTTTAAATGTTTTGGATTACTAGGAAAGCTTGATGTAACTTATCTTCCCTATGCTGTTTTTATTAATCCATTGTTAGTCCATATATAAATTCCCTTGTTGCAGATCAACAGTAATATTATAAAGTAATAAGCTTAATTTCAGTGTCATATTCTCATCTCATTTGCTTGTTAATCATGCCACTTTATTTCTGCACTATCTCTCTATAACACTTTTGCTGCAATGGATCAACATCAATCTATTTATTTTACTTCTGATCAGTTTACATATGCAAAAAGTCATTTAAAATAACTTGCTCATGCTTTCTTCAGAGCATCCTTCATTAGGACAAATGACTCTCTGTCGAGTTCTGTACTACTTACAAATGTCCACAAATAACACACCCCCTCTGACATTCATAATCACTTGCTTAATTTTCTCCAATAATTTTTTATCACTTGCGATTATTTCCTTAAAATCATACATGCACCCTTAATTACCCAAAGATACTGATTACTTATTTTGCGATCATCTTAGCGCTCAAATAAGAATATTCCATTGAAAAGATCTTGTTCACAAGAACGAATGAAGCAATGTTAATATTCTAATAATCATAATTATGAATATATACCAGTTACTTCACTGATTGCACAATAAACATCTAATTTACAACAGCTTAAAATACCAGCATACCTTATGCTATTCAAAAAAAAATGTCTTCTACGCAACATGCCTTTGACAATTCCAAAGGCGTGGGCTCAAATTCTGTGCTGTTCACTTCTGCATATTAACCATTTTTTTCACACTTTTTAAAAACAGTTACATGGTAGGTCGGTGTACAAACTGCAGCCAGGCAAATAAAAGTATTGGCAAGCACAGAGGTGATAACATGCATGCACCAAGCCCTTTCCAATAACAGTGGTTTTGACAAGATAGCTTGCTGTGTATCTCCACACACAGTGGTATGCATTGGGAGATGGAGGGAAGGAGGCCAACAATGTTACTTAATGGAGGTGAACAGAAGAAAACATTGTAATATTTCATACAGCTATATATTTGGGCTAAAACGCTTTAAATATGCTAGGTGCAATTTTTACTTTGAATGGGGTATTGTTTATTTTGTAGCCACAATCTCTTAATGTTAAATAGTCATTGCTGACATGTCTCAATAACTTCATCAGCCTATGACAAAATATATATAATATAAAATACCAGTAAAAAAACTTGCAATGGACCAAGTTTCATAACTTTTAATTAGTAAAGATCAGTGCAAACATTAGTTCAATATTGTAACGGAACCCATCACTGTTTTACCCTGTTTTATGATTATTATGGTTAAAATATGATCCTACTATTATACTGCATGTATGTTGGTTTATGCTCTGCAGAATATTGGCCCAGACTAGTGCAGACCTTGGCATGGGAGATAATCCTGTTAAGTCTATTGTATAAAGTGTTTTCATTCTCAGATAAGAACAAAGAAGGCTGATCTAATCATTGTCTGATTATATCAAAGTTGGCAGGTAGCCTCAGGGAGGTATGACTCACCTATTGTCCCTCTATGTGTATTGTGTGGCCAACTATGAGGGATGTGTATTGCCTGTGAAATGTCTGTGTGTTATGTGTAAAAGATACTTTTACTAACTTTTGAACCCCTGGTCTGATTCATGCCATTTTTTAATATATTGTTCCCCTGGGTGAGAGCTATTGAACGGTGCTGGACTTAAAGGTGTACCCCCTGTTTTTGGGGTACATCCAGAATGTGGTTAAAATTGTGTCTGTTTTAATTGTGTTACCTGTTATCTGAGGGGAGGAGACGTGGGGGTTGAACCATGTATATAATTGGCTGTTGTGATAATTATGTGGGTGTAGCCCTTCAGAGGGCACCATTGCATAAAAGGAGATCCCCTGCCATTAAAGAGTACTACTTGACCTTTCAAAACGTAGCCTCGTCTCGTTATTGGAGGGGATTGCTATATCATACTGGGGATTGCTATGCGCTGCATACTCTCTGGGAGCTCTAAGCTATGGGAGTTGTGGAGTCTGTGGTGGTGGTGGTGTCCAGTGCGGTGCTTGTAGGCCTCGACGCAAACTAGGACGCGTCCATCAACAGAGGTACCCGGTCGGGGTGCCAGGAGATCCGTTACATTGGTGGCAGTGGTGGGATGGCGTCCTAGTAAGAGGAAAAGCAGCACGGAGACACCGGTAACGTTTGGAGTTACAAATTGAGTGCAACGCTAGTATCCGTACAGCGCCCCTGGCTACAGCAGGATGGAACCGGCTAGTTTTCGGACAGCGTTCCATGATGATGAGGAGGAGGCGGCTGCGGACTACAGGGATGCAGACAGAAAGGAACTCTGGTATGATGCCCTGGAAGATGCCCAATGGCGGCGAGGTGAGAGTCTCCCCAGTGATGAGCAGCGGCTACAGAAGCGTGTGGCGATGCGGATGTATCTATTGGGAGAGCAGCCCCTGGATGAGTGGGTGACAAGACTAGAGACCCTGGTATTGCGAGAGCTCTGGCTAGACAACGCATACCAGGCCCTCTGGTGGCATACCGTTCGACTTACCCCTTGGACGGCTGAACACGACTTACCGGAGGGGGATGATTATGATGGCCCGGGATTATTATGGGATGCCTTGGAGGACGACATTGATCTTGGCAGCACAGAGGAGTCTAGGTTTTGGGACATCTACGACTACCGGATGGGCATGTATGTCTGGGATGATGAAGGCGAGGGAACGAGAGAGTGGGAGCTGGAGCAGGACTACCAACACCTGCTCAGCTTCGTGCAGCCCCAACCTACTCGACATGCAGAACCAGACTTCATTGACTGGTCCTGGGATGACCTCCAGATGGCAGGTAGAGATGGGACCGAGGTCTCTCTACCGGCCCTACAGGGGGCAGAAGGTGTCGTCCTTCCCCCCCAGCGGCAGTGTGAACCGAGGGGGCAGAAGGTGTCATCCTTCCCCCCCAGTGGCAGTGTGAACCCCAGGGGGCAGAAGGTGTCGTCCTTCCCCCCCCAGCGGCAGTGTGAACCCCAAGGGGCAGAAGGTGTCGTCCTTCCCCCCCAGCGGCAGTGTGAACCCCAGGGGGCAGAAGGTGTCGTCCTTCCCCCCCAGCGGCAGTGTGAACCCCAGGGGGCAGAAGGTGCCGTCCTTCCCCCCCAGCGGCAGTGTGAATCACAGGGGGCAGAAGGTGTCGTCCTTCCCCCCCAGCGGCAGTGTGAACCCCAGGGGGCAGAAGGTGTTGTCCTTCCCCCCCAGCGGCAGTGTGAACCCCAGGGGGCAGAAGGTGTCGTCCTTCCCCCCCAGCGGCAGTGTGAACCACAGGGGCAGAAGGTGTCGTCCTTCCCCCCCAGAAGCAGTGTGAACCCCAGGGGGCAGAAAGTGTCGTCCTTCCCCCCCATCGGCAGTGTGAACCCCAGGGGGCAGAAGGTGTCGTCCTTCCCCCCCAGCGGCAGTGTGAACCCCAGGGGGCAGAAGGTGTTGTTCTTCCCCCCCAGCGGCAGTGTGAACCACAGGGGGCAGAAGGTGTCGTCCTTCCTCCCCAGCGACAGTTTACCCTGACAAGGGGAGACACCAATCTCCCAGATGGCGCAGATGGGACCGTGGTCTCTGCGCCCACAGCCTGTCCAGATCCCCAACTACCCTCACTGGGACAACCGGAGGAGGGGGTAAGTACAAATTCCCCTCCCAAGCTAACTTCTAATGTGGCCCCAGGGTTAACAGAGGAAATGTTAACCCCCACTGACCCCCACGTTTCCCTGGCTACTGAGCCGGAATATGTCCCAAGTACCCCAGCAGAAGAGCTGACAGCGGGGCAGAGTGCAGTCGGCCTCTGCCCTCCCTTTGTCCCTTGTACAGAGCAGGATGTCCTGCAGGTTATACCAGCAGAAGAGCTGGCATCAGGGCAGAGTGCCACTGGCCTCTGCCCCTCAAGTCCCCTCAGCGTGTTGCCCCATCACCACAGCGAAATATCCAGTTGCAGTAACGGTTTGTTTTGGGTGGGCTGCTCTTGCACTTTGTTGTTGTGGGGGGGCTGCTCTAGCACTGGTTTATTGTGGGTTGGTGGATCGTCTAACGGAGGCACTGACCGGCAGAAGGTCAGGTGCCCGGTTAGACTTCCCCCCAAAGGGGAGATGTGTGACGAAGTGCCCTTCGCCACTTTGTCTTAGAGAGGACTGTTTGCCAGCCTCCTGCCCTGCGACTATGGCCCTGGGACATATTGCCCTTTAAACACAGTATTCGGCCATACCAGAGTGTATGTCACTCATTCTGGCCCTTTACATACAGGGGGGTCATTCGGTACTTGCCCTGTGGGAGCGGTGATACCCCAGATAACTATGCCATGGAGCCCATTCATATAATATAAGACTATGAGAAAGACTTTAGCTACATGGCAATTGAACTGTGTGAAGATGATCTGAGAGCTATTCGGTAGTTTTGTGCGCTCAGATCCCAGCTATCTGGGGATATGTGAAATGTGAGTAAATGTGAATTGCAGTAATGCTGATGGGTTGTCAAACTAGAGAATTGACCAACAAATACTTTTGTCCGGACATCCCCAGGCCGATCCGTTGGGATCAGACCGTGTATGCCGGCTTATGGTCACGGGGGAGGTGTGTAACGGAACCCATCACTGTTTTACCCTGTTTTATAATTATTATGGTTAAAATATGATCCTACTATTATACTGCATGTATGTTGGTTTATGCTCTGCAGAATATTGGCCCAGACTAGTGCAGACCTTGGCATGGGAGATAATCCTGTTAAGTCTATTGTATAAAGTGTTTTCATTCTCAGATAAGAACAAAGAAGGCTGATCTAATCATTGTCTGATTATATCAAAGTTGGCAGGTAGCCTCAGGGAGGTATGACTCACCTATTGTCCCTCTATGTGTATTGTGTGGCCAACTATGAGGGATGTGTATTGCCTGTGAAATGTCTGTGTGTTATGTCTAAAAGATACTTTTACTAACTTTTGAACCCCTGGTCTGATTCATGCCATTTTTTAATATATTGTTCCCCTGGGTGAGAGCTATTGAACGGTGCTGGACTTAAAGGTGTACCCCCTGTTTTTGGGGTACATCCAGAATGTGGTTAAAATTGTGTCTGTTTTAATTGTGTTACCTTATCTGAGGGGAGGAGACGTGGGGGTTGAACCATGTATATAATTGGCTGTTGTGATAATTATGTGGGTGTAGCCCTTCAGAGGGCACCATTGCATAAAAGGAGATCCCCTGTCATTAAAGAGTACTACTTGACCCTTCAAAACGTAGCCTCGTCTCGTTATTGGAGGGGATCGCTATATCATACTGGGGATTGCTATGCGCTGCATACTCCCTGGGAGCTTTAAGCTATGGCGGTTGTGGAGTCTGTGGTGGTGGTGGTGTCCAGTGTGGTGGTTGTAGGCCTCGACGCAAACTAGGACACGTCCATCAACGGAGGTACCCGGTCGGGGTGCCAGGATATCCGTTACAAATATATTTTAGGATGATTTATTATGAGAAAAATGACATTTGAATATAGAATATTTTTTCCTCAGATTTGGGCTGGAGCTCCTCCTTCCACCCAAACCGCAAGGCATTTGTGGCAGAATGTATTATCACTTCCCTGCAGCTGTTTAATTACTGCATAGTGCTACACAGTCAAAGTAAAACAATATCTGCCACCAAAACTAAAAAAGTTGCTGATGTTGTGAAGTTTCAAATTTTTTCAAATCAGAATGAACTGAAATATGATCTTTACTGCTTAAAGTTTTAAACTTTAAAAGTGGCTTGATGAGAACAAATTGTTTTAAATGTAATAAAACAAATGGCTGAAGTTGCTCAAGCTTAGAGACTTGTGGACATGTAAACAAAAAGTATGTTTGTATGTGTGATGCACTAGATATAACAATGCGTTGATTTCATACATGTACATATAGAATCTTGTACAGTTACCATGTATACTCCATGTGAAGTATAATGTTCACTTTGCTTTAATAGAATCATGGTTAGTATGAAAGTACTGATTGCCTTATTTGGAAGAAAAATAACTTTAAATTATGCAATATAGTTTTGTGCATCACTGGTTAATTCTTGTGCAAAGCTATCTTGTGTGTGCATTATATATATACAGTGCCTTGCAAAAGAATTCACCCCCTTGACTTTTTACCTATTTTGTTACATTACATGCTTAAGTTCAATGTTTTGTTAATATGAATATTATGTGATGGATCAGAACACAATAGTCTAAATTGGTGAAGTGAAATGAGAAAAATATATACATAAAACTATTTGTTAGAACTAGAAAACAGAAAATTGGCATGTGCATATGTATTTACCCCCTTTGTTATGAAGCCCATAAAAAGCTCTGGTGCAACCAATTACTGTGGTCAGACTTAAAGATTGCTGTTCACAAGCGCAAAACCATCCAACTTGAAGGAGCTGGAGCAGTTTTGTAAGGAGAATAGGGCAAAAATCCCAATGGTAAGATGTGGCAAGCTCATAGAGACTTATCCAAAGCGACTTGGAGCTGTGATTGACGCAAAAGGTGGCTCTACAAAGTATTGACTTTAGGGGGGTGAATAGTTATGCACATTGACTTTTTCTGTTATTCTGTCCTATTTGTTGTTTGCTTCACAATAAAAAAAAAGAAAAAAACACCTTCAAAGTTGTGGGCATGTACCAAAACACGAGAAATATATAAATATATATATATATATATATATATATATATATATATATATATATATATATATGTATATTGCAATAGCGCAAAAACAAGTTAGCGCTAAGTGAGTTGTCACAGAGGCGGAGGGGTTGAGGAAAAAAAAAAAAAGAGTTGCCTGCCCCTCCCTGTCTGTGATATATGGTTTGAGTGATAAAATTGCAACTATTCCAGAGATAAAACAATTGTGCAGGTGTTGATAAAATGTTAATTCATAATTTTAATAAAGAAGAAATAGGTAGATTTTGTTGTGTATATGGTGCAAAACATATATAACTGAAAGTACAAAGCTAATTGTGGCAAACAAGTATAATTATAATGATCACAGGCTACGCAAGTACATAAATGAAAAGAGTTAACTAAATATAGGTTTAGATTGTAAGTTTGCAAGTTTTCTTACAAGGTGCTTTGGGGAAAGCACTCTGGACACCGGATTCTAAGCTCAAAGACAGGGCCCTCCATTCTTTGCAATGTGTTAATATTGGTATTGTTTTTTCCTTGAACTTGTGTAATGCTACGAAATATGTTGGCGCGTTACAAATAAACAATAATCACTATAATAGCTGTGGATCTGCGGGGCTGTTTGGAACGCTTACAATGTTTGTAATGCTTTGCAAGCCTCGTGAAGCAAGGCAAACCATTGACCATGCAGGACTTAGGCTGCAATGAGCACCGAAGTTCGCTCATTGCACTGCGAATCTTGTGAAGCGAGGCGAGCAGTGGAAGCACGCGGGACAGGCTGCAATGAGCTATAAAGGCGATTGTTGCACTGCGACCTTGCGAAGCGAGGTGAACAGTTGAACTGCAAGCACGGCAAAGTGACGCAAGCAGTTGAGGCACGTGGGACTTAGGCTGTAATGAGCGCAGAGGCCAGTAGGACTTAGCGCAGTGCACAAAATTATGGCCCGTAGGACTTAGGAACCGATGGACGTAGATGAACTGTGGGCCTTTAACAACCGAACCAAGGAACTCAAAATACCTGCTAAAACAACAAATATGCCTCAAATTAACTTACACACTTAACTCACAAATAGCCCAGGGGGAGAGACAGGGAGCCTGTGAGTAAGGTTTCAAGTTAATTTAAGGCATATTTAGCACTTTTTCAAGAGGCAAAATCGACTAAGCGGAAAAAAATGGTGGGCGAAAAAACGGAAACACAACGAAAACGAGGCTGAAGGATGTAAAACCAGGACGAAGGATGTAAAAACAAGCTGAAACAAGTAACACTTAACGCAAGACTGTGACACTTAATAAAAGGCAGTAACACTTAACCCAAGACACTAACTCTTAACCCAAGGTATTAACAGTCATCGCAAGGCCCCTAAAATACACGGGGGGAGAGGCTCCCAATGAGCCCCGCGGGGCACAGAGGGGGCATAGCCTCGCATTGTGTGGCAAAAAGCATTGCCAGCCTTACAATTTAACTCCCAGCATTTTTTTTTGTGTCAATCATTTTTATTGTCACTTATGAGAACACATCATATTTCCATATCTTTAGACTTTCTCTGCCAGGGCTCGCAGGCCCTTTCGTGTTATAAGAGCATAATACATAAAAGACATATTACATTTAAATGTTTCATTTCAAGTTTGTGACATTCACCACCTCTTTTTCCTTTTTCTGTTCCCCTTTTCCTAATTTTCCCTAACTAACCAAATTAGTCTTTGGAGCCTTCTTGTTCATGCACTTTTATTCACAGTCATGGTACTCCTTGGATTATCAGTTCCCCCCTTGTCTCCCTCCCCTCGACCCCATTAAAACAAGTTCAAACTTAAAATAAACATACAACTTCAATTCAACTGTTGGCAGCTATTAATCATCCTAGTGAATCTGACTTCTTCCCGCCCCTGTCGATTTCACCTCTGTAGTCTTACCTCTCAGGTGCAAAGAATTATTGGGTATATCCCCCTGTCCAGCTCCCCCGTCCATATTCTCTCCTCCCCCCCCAGGATGGCTTCACCCCTCAAGCTATCTTTGTTGTTCTTGATATGTGACCCAGGGTCTCCATATTGTTAAAAACTTGTCCATAGTATCTGCTAATGTGTGAGATATTCTTTCATATAGCATAATTTGACTTAGTTTATTGGATATCTCTAATGGCTCTAAATATTCTGCTTTCCATCTCTTAGCTATGCAATTTTTAGTGGCTAAACATATAAATTGCATCATTTTGTTTTGAGTAGCCGTTAAGGCCTTCATGCCCAAGCCCAGCAGACATACCTCTGGGCCTGCAGATTTGTTTGAAAGATATGGGATGCCAGAACTCCCAGCATTTTTGACGGGCAATATCCTAATAATAATAATAATAATATAAGTGACTCTAGGTTAGTTAATTGTGCTTCTCTTTAAGCTTCACTATTAAATAACTTATGGAACGGATCTGATGAACAGGGGATTTTTTCATACTGTCACCAGTATTTCTAAAAGTGACAAGGAAAAACATGGAATAACTGAATATTGAAGATGGTGTTATCTCTGAGCATTGTGTTCTGCAACTGCAAATGTTTCACTAGATGATGCTGTGTCAGTGGAGTGCCATGATTCCAGAGCAGAGGATGTAATTGGCAACAGAAGTGACAGCTCTGGCAACTGGTGTTAGTCTAGATGGGAGCACCACAAATATAACCTATAATCTAGTATCTGTGTGTTGATTTACTTTATTTGGTTCTTGAATTGTGTCCCCTAATCTCTCTTTAGATCACTTGCCCTGACCACTTTCCTGCCTATGGATATTCTGTAGACTGCTGCCAGTCGACATCTTGCCTGCCTTCTGTACTGTCTGGCATGCTTCCAGCCTTGACCTCTTACCTACCTCTGGATATTCTCAAGCTTCCTGCCAAAAAACCTGAATCTCTCTGCACAATCATGCCCCCTCATAATTTGCACAATCATCCTAGAGTGAGTAGCAAAGGAGGAACATCGTTATTCATCAGAGCCGCAAATAGAGTCACATGCGTCACCTTAGATTGTAAGTCTGCGAGTTTCTATCCTAAGTACTTTGGGAATTCACCATAGACATTGGATTCCTAGCTCAAAGTCAGGGCCCTCCTTGCTTTGCTATATGTTAATCCAATTTATGTACAGCGCTACGGAATATGTCTGTGCGTTATAAATAAACTATAATAATAAATAATAACATGGAATAAAAATAAAATATTTTCATAATAAGAAAATGTAAGTGCTTTTTTTAAAATTACGCTATATACTCGAGTATAAGCCGAGTTTTTCAGCCCTTTTTTTAAGGCTGAAAAGGGTCCCCTCTGCTTATAATCGAGTCACCACCCCTGTGTCTCTCTTTACCCCCGTTTCTCTCTTTCCCCCATGTCTCTCTTTCCCCTGTGTCTCTCTTTCCCCCGTGTCTCTCTTTCCCCCGTGTTACTCTTTCCCCCATGTCTCTCTTTCCCCCCGTGTCTCTCTGTCCCCTGTGTCTCTCTTCCCCCCGTGTCTCTCTTTCTCCCCTGAGGCTCTTTCCCTCCCGCTCCCTTATCATCCTCAACCCCCTCATCCTCAACCCCCCTCCTCATCCTCAACCCCCACTCCTCATCCTAAACCCCCCTTCTCATCCTCAACCCCTCTCCTCATCCTAAAACCCCCTGAGGAGCAGCTGCAGATGGAAGGTAAGTGAGGGGAAAGGGAGAGGGGGAGGTAATTAGAGGGGTAAAGTGAGGAGGGGGTTTTAGGATGAAGAGGGGGGGTTGATGATGAGGAGGGGGGTTGAGGATGAGGAGGGGGGCTGAGGAGAGAGGTTGAGGAAGGGGGTTGAGGAGATAGGTTCAGGAAGGGGGTTGAGGAGAGAGGTTTAGGACGGGGGTTGAGGAGAGAGGTTGAGGAAGGGGGTTGAGGAGGGGTTTGAGGAAAGGGGTTGAGGAGGGGGGTTGAGGAAGGGGGTTGAGAAGATGGTTTGAGGATGAGGAGGGGGGGTTGAGGATGAGGAGGGGGGCTGAGGAGAGAGGTTGAGAAAGGGGGTTGAGGAGAGTGGTTCAGGAAGGGGGTTGAGAAGAGAGGTTCAGGAAGGGGGTTGAGGAGAGAGGTTGATGAAGGGGGTTGAGGAGAGAGGTTAAAGAAGGGGGTTGAGGAGGGGGGTTGAGGAAGGGGGTTGAGAATTGGGGTTGAGGAGGGGGGTTGAGGATGAGGAAGGGGGGTTTAGGATGAGGAGGGGGGTTGAGGGTGAGGAAGGGGGGTTTAGGATGAGGAGGGGGGTTTAGGATGAGGATGGGGGGGTTGAGGTTGAGGAGGGGGATAGAGGAGGGGGTTGAGTATGATGAGGAGGGTTGAGGAGGGAGGTTGAGGATGAGGTGGGGGGTTGAGGAGGGGGGGTTGAGGATGACGAGCGGGGTTGAGGAGAGGGGTTGAGAAGGGAGGTTGAGGAGGGGGGTTGAGGATGGAGGATGAGGTGGGAGGATGAGGAGGGGTGATAAGGGAGAGGAAGGGAAAGAGACACAGTGAAGGGAGAGGGGGTCGAAACACAGGGAAGGGAGAGGGGGAAGAGACACAAGGAAGGGAGAGGGGAGAAAAAACACAGGGGAGGGAGAGGAGGAGAAGAGACACAGGGGAGGGAGAGGGGGACACAAGAAAGGGCCACAGTGGGCACACAAGAGGGGGGCACAGAGGACACAAGAGGGACACAGGGGGCAGCACATTTCCCACGACTTATACTCGAGTCACTACGTTTTCCCAGTATTTTGTGGTAAAATAGGAGCCTCGGCTTATACTCGGGTCGGCTTATACTCGAGTATATGCGGTATATGCTCCATTCTATGGTCCATATTTAATTGAGGTTTCGGGCGATTCAATAGCCCGTAAGTGAGGTCGCAAGTAAATTTGCTATTCAATGGGCATCTTTTTGCGGGCCCTGAATGGCTTCCGAGTTACAGCCTTGAAAAAATGGCTATGGTTAAACTCGTAACTTACAGCCTCCCAAGGCCTTTGAGTTTTCACTTTTTCCCCAAGCCCGCAAATGTTTTCACGCTCGTAAGTGGCAAAAGGAAAACATCCAAGCTGTGTACTAGAGAGGACCCTATTCGTAGCACTGTAAATGCAAATAAAAAAATACTGCACTGTAAGTAACGGGGAAAGCGATAACAGACATTAGAATTACACAACAGTCTCAAGCTCGCAAATTGGCAGTGCAAAGCTGCACTCTTCAAGCAAGTTGTTCCTGGGTCTATCTCACCTCTGCTTCCCCTGAATACAGACCAGCAAAGCTGCACTCTTCAAGCAAGGTATCTACAAGCAATCATCTTTTGTTGTTCCTGGGTCTATCTCACCTCTGCTTCCCCTGAATACAGACCAGTACAGCTGCACTCTTCAAGCAAGGTATCTACAAGCAATCAGCTCTTGGTATCTGCTGCTACCTTCTCTTCATATAGATTATTATATTATTTTTTCTGATATTATATTTAAGCACATTGGTTTTTTTCTTCCAGTTTTGTGAATGTAAGCCTTCTTTGATGTATTGTTTTAATCTGATGCACATCCTGTGACTTCCTTTGCCTAATTACTCTTCCCCACTTAATTTACACATCTGTCTTGTCCATCTGTCCTTGAGTCTGTCTCACCTCTGCTTTCCCTGAACACAGACCAGCAATCCCCTCCCTCCCTGCCCCACTACCACCCACCCCTGGTTTACTTTAATTTATTGAATCACTAAAACTGCTTGCACCTGATCTATCAGCTGCACATGATTACTATCCCTACTTCCTCCTCTTAGATTATTCTCCTAGCCACTATGTTCCCTTTCACTTTCTTCTTCACCTTAAGCTCTAGCGTTATTCTCAGACTATCCTCATCATTTGCTCCACATTATGTCTCCAACACCATTAATATCTCTCCTTCCCTATTTTCCTCCCATCTGCTCTGCTCCCACAAACTCCTCTCCTTTTTTCAATCAATATTTCATTCATGTTCTAAAGACCATAAGCAGAAAACTCATCTCATCCCCCTGCTTATTCAGCTGCTGGAGTTCTATCTCCTAACCCTTACCCCTCACTCAGTCCCACTTCTCACCTACTCTTTTCAGCAACAAGGTTATTAACTCTGTCCTTAATCCATGTATTTCAATTTGCTCCTCCATGTCTAAAATGTACCCTCCACCACTTATTTCCAAGTTATTACATCTTCCCACCTAAGCAAACTTTCACACATCCCTCCTGACCCTGCTATTCCTTACTTTTCTTCCCCAGACTTATGCCTCCTCCATTCCCTTTAGATTGTAAGTAGCGAGTTTTCAGTCTTGTAGGGTGCTTTGGGAAAAAGCACTTTCTACAAAGACTCTAAGCTCAAAATAGGGCTCTCCATTTTTCAGTTGTTAATATTGTATTTTTCCCTGTTCTCTCCCCTTGTACAGTGCTACGGAATATGTTGACGCGTTACAAATAAACGATAATAATAATAATAATAATTTTTATGTTTCATTTTAGGGCTAAATCGATCTTAGGTATCAATGAGTTAATACATATCAGGCCACCCATATGGACACCTATTCGTAGCACTGTAAATGCAAATAAAAAATCACTACTGCACTGTAAATAACGGGGAAAGCAATGACAGACATTAGAATTAATTGCACAACAGTCTCAAGCTCGCAGATTGGCAATAAATAACATTTATTTTTATGTTTCATTTTGGGGCTAAATCGTTCTTGGGTATCAATGAGTTAATACATATCAGGCCACCCATATGGACTAGAATAGTATTCGCGTTCATTTTCATAATTCTTTATTTTGTGGATTTGTGAGTCTGATCGCATATCAGGCCACAAACATAATTGATTGACATGTAACCTCCATGTTTTACTGCTGTAATAATGACAGTCTCATGTTCTATTGGCTAATTCGTAATGGGAGGTTACGGGCTTGCTTGATTGATCATGTTCCTGTCCTGAACTGCCATGAACCAGTGCATGGTTTCCGGTTTTAGGCTTTGGGACAGTAACTTACGGGCTTGAGTAATTGAATAGCATAATCTGAGGCGAACGGTAGCCTGCAACACACCCGCAGACATACGGCCTATATCGCCTCGAGTATGCCCATAAGTGAAGTTGCAAGTTAATTTGCTATTCAATTGGCGTCTTTTTGCGGGCTCCGAACGGCTTCTGAGTTACGGCCTTGAAAAAATGGGGATGGTTAAACTCATAATTTACAGCCTCCTGAAGCCTTTGATCTTTTACTTTTGCAAGAGTTACGATAGCTAAAATGGCAAATCACTATTCAATTGCTCAATTTCCCCAAGTCTGCAAATGTTTTCACACCCGTAAACGGCAAAAGAAGGAGAAAATCCTATGAGTGCTAGAGAGGACGGACAAGGGGGTTAAACACCTGTTCGTAGCACCGTAAATGCAAATAAAAAATCACTACTGCACTGTAAATAACGGGAAAAGCAATGACAGACATTTTGGGGCTAAATCGATCTTGGGTATCAATGAGTTAATACATATCAGGCCAACAATGTGGACAAGAACAGTATTGGTATTAATTTTCATAATTCTTTTTTTTTTTGCGGGTTTGCGAGTCTAATCACAGATCGAACCCCCGAAACTCATTGATTAACATGTAACCTCCATGTTTTACTGCCGTAATAATGACAGTCTCATGTTCTATTGGCTAATTCGTAATAAGAGGTTACGGGCTTGCTTGATTAATCATGTTCCCACCCTGAACTTCTACGAACCAGCGCATGGTTTACGGTTTTGGCTTTGGGACAGCAACTTGTCGCTTTGAGCAACTGAATCATATTGCAATCGGAGACCAACGGGAGCCCGCCACACACCCGCAGGCATTCGGCTGTCTGCGATTGAGTTGCGGGCTTCAAATTGAATATGGCCCTGTGTCTTTTACATACTGCATTCAGGGGCATGGTATGTGCTTTACCTGTAAGAGGGCCAATTCTAAGATACCAGTTCTGAGACATTACATTTTAGTATTTAAGAGAGGAATAATAATATACATATATATGTATCAAAATATATTCATCTAAATTCATCATTTATATTTATTTTATTCATTATATATATCAGTACTTTAAGATTCTGGATACCTTAGATATTTGGATCTTCGATCTTAATCAATTTAAGAATAACCTGAGGTTCACGGATGCTCTTAGTCATTAATCTTGACCTTTGAAAGTGAGAATATCACAGACCTTTTTATAATCAGTCAATAGATTAGGGATTTATATTATAAGGACTCATCCATCAGTTCTGAATAATGGCTATGTATGGAAGGAATTACAGATTAAATAACCATACAAACATGAATACATTATTTTCTAAGCTTTTTATACATTTTAAGACATTTGTCTAGCCCTGTACAACAAACTAGTAGAAAACAAATCTTTGAAGCTTGCAAATATACAATATATAGACTTAGCCATGGCATCATTAGAGAAAAGGTGTCAGAATTGAACATGGTTAAATAAATGCCCTATTGAAGAAGAATGTCTCCTCCAGAATTTTATATCTAGTAGTTCTTTCAAATATTCAATCTGTTTTTTTTTTAAATAATTTTTATAATTTTCAACCCTATTATTGTGTGCTGTTAAAGGACCGCTGTTGTTCATTTATAATGAAAGATAATATGTGTGTTTGCTGGTATTCAGTTTAAAATAAATTAAAGTAAATATGTTTTCCTGTTTTGGAAATTTTCAGTTTCTCTCCAAGCAGAACTGCTTTTCCTCCACCTCCTTAGGTTCTGGCTCTAAGTTCTGGCTCAGACTTGGCATGCTCACTATGGCAGCTCATGTACTACCGGTTAGGCAGTGGCAAGAAAGCTAAAATAAAGATGTTACCTATGTAGGTATGAGGGCAGCCCAACCTGCTTCCTAGCTCCAAGATGGTCCAGCCTCAACTCAGAGCTGAGAACGCTTCCTTTTAAGGCACAGAGCGGTGGGAAGAAGCAATTCTGCTAAGGGTGAAACCGGCAATAAAAAAAAAAAAAGAAAACATGTTAACTTTTATTTATTTTAAACACCATACTGTTATAATAGTCTCTGCCCAATAAATAAAAACCATATGAGATTAACTTTTAAATGCATTACTGTGGTTCCTTAATGTATTCTTTCTGCTTCTTTTTCTGTAGACAAATATTGTAGTCTTCACTCAAGCTTGATGGCCATATCATTCCTCTCTTTTACTTATTGTGAGATATTTAGTTACCATTTTTAAATATGCATATATTTAAAAATGTATATTTTCAGGCAATGTATGTTTATTTTTCCCCTTCTGGATTGTGGAGAAGGGGCTTGTGTACCTCAATAAAGCTGTGAGTTATACGATGCCCAAGATAGGCAAGTCATAGCAGAGAGGTCAGACAAATTTGATGTCCACTGGAGAAGGAATTGGCAACCCACTCTAGTATCTTTGCCACGAAGACCATATGGATAAGTACAACCAGAAACACAGACAGATGTGCCTGGAGTTGGACATGGCTGAAGCACTGAAAAACAGCAAAGGGGCGTAAAGGGCCAGTGTAAGTGCTTCTAATGTTACATCTATTTTTAGTGCACCATTGATTAGCATTTAAATCATTTGAAAACAATAGAAAAATATTTAGCCAGACAATATAATTTAAAAATACAGTTTACCTTACTTAGGAGGGGCATATGGAGCATGTTGTGTAGGATTAGGGGAATATAGTTACAATCCCATTATTCCCTGCATCTCCAATGTGAGCATGCTTTAGTTTACCCATTCTGCCTAAATAATTATATCTTATTTGAAATGTTTGTTTTATTTTCAGGGGATCACATATATAGTTGTGAGCATGCGGGACGTTGCTAACGCTGCAGGCTCACGTAGCGAGCCTGCGGCCGGCGCAAAGCTATGGCCTCAGTTGCTGGCAAGGAGCGCCAAAGGCGCTCCTTACCAGCAACTGCGGACCTCACAAAATTTACGGACTTACGACAAACAAATACGAGGTGTGTTACGACCCATTACGACCTCGCAAAAATACGACCTTACCGCCCGAAACCCGCGCACATGAAAACATTAAAAACACAATTAATAGACACAACAAATACATAAAAAGCTTACCTACAGCAAGGGGGAGCACCCAGGACCTCGAAAACTGAAGTTGCACCTCAATGTAACTCCAAATAAAAGAGTTTAGACACCCGAAAATCCCATAAGCAAGAGAAAAAATGGCCGTCGAACAAAAACGAAAACGAGGCTACAGGACTAACGGATTTGGCTCCCGCACGCACACTCTTTACACTACACACTACACACATTCATGACACTTACACAGCAGCTCCACAGCACTGATGCTGCAGCAACATGAAAACAGATTGCCAGCTCTTCAACACAATGCTTCCTGCATATATTACTTCACAATAGGTAAAGTATATTAATTTCTTATTTTATTAATTATTCATTGCCATACCAAAAAAAAAAAACAACGCTGCTCATAGCCCACAAACAACCAAGAGCCTCGCAATGAGCGTCGAAGGATCTTGGAACACCAACAAAATTAATGTCGCACACAAACAACATTAACTGCCTTACAATCTTATTGCTGTTATTTTTTGACAGGCAAGTCGCTAGTTAAATTATATTTTCTGGCTAAAGCATTGCTGCTTTTTGCTCATGTATTTTTAAAGTTAATTAATGGTGAACAATTAAATAGGTTTAACATGAAAAAAGCTGACACTGTACCTTAAAATTCAACATATATTGTGTTGTTTTTAGAAATATTTAGTATTAGTGTGCTCATAAAATGTTAAACTTAGCACCTTAGGTTTTATCTGCAAACGTTTCATTTGTTACTTTCATGTTTGTCGGCATATGCTTATTTTCATGCTCAAAGATTGTTTGGCCTTGCAAGTCATGGGGTGTGTACTTCTGCTTCGCCATGAACATTTCAGATATGAAATAATAATGAACAATTTAAAAATATATGTCAGGGCAAAAACATATTTTAAACAATTGCAATTTAATAGCAGAAATATTACTTTAAAATTGTAGAAGTTGCATCAATGGGATTGCACCTCTTGTAAGTCTGCTAACTTTTTAAAGATGGTGGAACAGCTCAGCGGATAAATTCGACTAAAATATTGTTTCAAAGTAAATTATCACTTACTTAATTTTTAATGATACAATTATAAAATATATTTTCAGGATTTAGACCAGTCAATCATAGGAATGGTGATGGTCCCTAAGACCTTATCTGATGATACTATCACCATTAATCTCAATTATAAATCGATTATAGAATGAACATATAAGCAATTAAACAGTGATCAGTTCAAATCAGATCAAAGGTAGATTAAAATGTGGTCAATGACAGAAAGTATAACCCTGTAAGAAAAATGTTCTGGGTCTCACAGTTGGTCCCCATGAGCACAGGAAGGTGCCCAGCTGATCCCATGAGCACAGGAAGGTGCCCAGCTGATCCCCATAAGCATAGGAAGGTGCCCAGCTGATCCCCATGAGCAAAGGAAGGTGCCCAGCCGATCCCCATGAGCATAGGAAGGTGACCAGCTGATCCCCATGAGCACAGGAAGGTGTCCAGCTGATCCCCATGAGCACAGGAAGGTGCCCAGCCGATCCCCATGAGCACAGGAAGGTGCCCAGCCGATCCCCATGAGCACAGGAAGGTGCCCAGCCGATCCCCATAAGCACAGGAAGGTGCCCAGCCGATCCCCATAAGCATAGGAAGGTGACCAGCTGATCCCCATGAGCACAGGAAGGTGCCCAGTCGATCCACATAAGCATAGGAAGGTGTCCAGCTGATCCCCATAAGCATAGGAAGGTGTCCAGCTGATCCCCATAAGCATAGGAAGGTGACCAGCTGATCACCATAAGCATAGGATGGTGTCCAGCTGATCCCCATGAGCACAGGAAGGTGACCAGCCAGTTTCCAGAACAAAAAGGTTGAGACCATTGATCTAGACTATTAAAATATTATTTCCTTGAAACTTTTTGTTGGCTTATAAAGAACTCACCTTCACATCTAACCTACAGACTGGAACATGTCCTAGAGTCTTTAATCAGTCCTAGAATTTCATGTAAGTAAATATAATTCAAAGCAAAATAGAGAATTGTAGGTCTTGAATGATGACAATGCCTGAAATATTAAGAGCAAGAAGGAAAGAACTGCACACTGACATTTAAGACATTTTTAGCATTGACAGACAAAGTTTAATGATGGGAACAATTGCCCTAGAATTGTATCCCACTTGTCAGCTCATATCATACTGTGTAGTTTAACATTGTTAAGGAATGTTAGAAAAAGCTTGTTCTCAGATAGATGAATTTAAAAAACAACTATTTATAAAGGATGAACAGAGATGTCACATCTAAAATTAGTATTTTAGTGAACCCCAAAAAACATAACATATCTGACCTCACAGCAGAATATATTTATCAAGCTAGGGTAAAAGTGTGGAGACAAAAATGGATTTCAATATCCCCATTTTCTATATTTTATATAACAGTATATTTTATATAACAGTATTTTTCAAACAGAGTTAAAGTTTATTTTTGCTGGATGAAAAGGCCCCGTAGAAAACATGGGACCTCATTCAATCTGAGATACTTAAGAAATACCTCTTTTTCAATTGCGGGAGTTTTTTTCAGTAGTGTTTCACTTGTATTCAATGCAGTTCAAATTATGTATCTCACCAAACTTAAATCATGTTTTGTCAGTAACATATAAGGTGAATTATCAGCCTTATTAAATTGCAATTCAGCAAATTCTAAAGGGCTGTATACAAGCACATAGCATATTTTTTTTACAGAAGTTTTTAGTCTGTGAACTTCTATTCAAAAGCAAGGTCTTCACGAACTAAAAACTTCTGTAAAAAAATATGTTATGTGCTTATATAGAGCCCTTTAGAATTTGCAGAATTGCAATTTAATAAGGCTGTATGTGTTTACTCGTAATATTACACCAAACCCAGTATTTTACTTAAATTACTTATGAGACACAGCTCAAGGAACCAATAGAAAATGAGCACGTCATGATAATGTATATATGAGTAAAATGAGTAAGAATAAGAATAAGAATAAGGCAAGTAAGCATTTTGAGAATAGATAAGTACATTTGCCGATAGGGCCAGCTCTTCAATAGGCAATGCATCTGTTTCTAGGTCATGTGGGTTTCCTGATATGTATTAACCTCTTGAGTACTGGGATGTGTGTTACCCTGGATGTTGTATAATAACGCTAACATAATAATAAAAAGATCATATTTTTAAATTCTTCATATGTGCCTATGGGTTTGTTAAGCGTCAAATTCGGATGAACTTCCGATGCTTTTTTTTTTACTGGTTTAATATCTCTTTAACTGCTGCTCCGGATCTCAGAAATTGTTTCCAAACAATTTGCGGGTACTGTTTATCTTAACATTTTTGATACTACAAGTCATACTTAATTTGCAAGTGATCAGTAAAGTTTCAATTAAATACAGATTTTGCCTAAAACTAAGAAAGAGTCACTCATATTATTATCAATATAAAAAAATCAATGGGAAAGCATCCCTTAATTTGCGAGTAAGGCTTGTCCTATACCATTAGTAGTAGCTCACTCCCGCACCCTTTGCCTACAAATGGTTATAAACAAACTAAAATATATACTGATAAACGAAAGGCTCTCCCATGTTATAGAAGATTATATTCCCTTATTTGTGCAAACATGGAGCCCATGGCTAGATTCACCCCACAGCATTTCTTTAACATAATCTCAAATCCCCGGAAATTATCGAATTTTCAAGTAAACATTTTTGAAGATCCCTATGAGGAGAGTAAGGCGATGGCCCATGGAGGATGGACGGAGGTGAGTTCACCGTTCCCAAGATGGACAATATTAACAAATACTAAGAAAGGAGACTTACATCTCCTTTGTTGTGTTCATTTCTTTCTTTCTTTTTTGTTTTTTGTTTTTTATCTTTCCCCCCAGATTCTTCCCCTTCTTTTTCTTATTTTCCCTCTTCCCTAAATTGTTTTGTATATATAAACTTTGGGGTTTTGGCAGAATTTGCTGTATTAATATTGCTATCAGGGAATACTCAAGACTGAGAGATTAACAACAGTATGTGACTAGCTACGTTAAACCGAACATTGACTTTATAAATGTATGACCACCTGAGCACCCTTTATTTGTCATCCAACATTTTATACATTTAGGCCACCACTTATCAACAAATCACAACTCCTAGTAACAATCTTCTTAACCAATCCTCAACCCTTCTCCTTCTAACCATTTGTGTTGGAGCCGAGCAGGCTGAATACTTAATGGAACCCTTTGTCCCGGGTCTGACACTTTTCGTTTCCTCTGTCAGGGAGTTATAAGGGCTAATTAGATCTTCCTCACCCGCCCCTGAATGAAATTTCCTGGCTCCTCCATGTCTGACTTCTGAAGTCTTCCCAAACCCCATCAGCCTGTTACCCCACAAGTCCATAAGCCCACGGATACTATAAATGCTAAAATGGCCATAACCATGTCACACACATCCAGGGGCTACCACAATTATGACCACCCTGGGCACAGGGAAATAACAGTCCAGATACAGTCCGTGCAATGTTTGCCCTGGGGCTCCTTGTCCCACGCAACCCATGCCCTCCCAGGGCACAGGCTGATTGACAGAAAGTGTCAAGAGAGTTAAAAAGAATATAGAAGAGTCACATAAGTCAAAAATAGTGGAAATACAGTAGCTAAGATAATCTCATGAACAATACCAAAAAACATTATATTATTGCACAGAGAATAAAATGGGACCAGTCTAGTGTAAAAAAAGAATTGTTATTTTACCCTGAAATTTGAAACTTTCTTCTGAAGATAAATTTATTAATTTCACAGTGGAAGTCATTCTCTTTGATAGGTTTGAAAGCACTGCTGATAAACTCCAGCCAGCTGTTCTTCTTGTAATGTGATCTTTTACTTGAAGTGTGTCAACTGACAACATTCTCAGAGACTTGCTTTTAGTCATATTTTTTATAGTCATCTTCTGTGCTTTTAAAATCATTATTTCTCTAGATAGGGATGATTTAGTGTGACCTATTGGTATTAATCTTTGTCATTCAGATGCTGCTTTGAAGACGCCACTATTGCAATCCTAGCTGAATTCTATGAGATGTCATTTGCTTTAATGTTTTTGCTTTCACACTCCAGTACATTGAATAACTTAGCAAGTCAGAGACAGCTATATAAACCATTCAAATAAAACAAATTCAGTAAAATCACAAACAAAACATAAATTATCTTGATTAAAGCAATGAGAAAATGACAGATATGTTTTGATAATTAAATCCTTGGAATACACCTAGGAGTGTGGATCTGAAACACCAAGGACAAAATCTCCAAATAATAATACAGTTAAACAACAGTTTATTGTGTGCCTGGAACATATACACACCTATTACACTGCACACAACTGGTCAAGTCCATCAGAGTCCATAAGTCCCGAGCTATGGTGGTACTGTGGGGTTGATTTGGGTGTTGATTCAGTTGAGTGGATAGGATCTCTTAAAATATGGAACTGTTCAAGGCAAGGTGTTTTTTTGTTGTTGAACTTTTATGTTTCGGTAATTAACACCCCAAACTATTTTCGCTCAAATAGGAAACAAAGCATGCACAATAGATTACTTCCTCAGACTTGTCCACCAAAAACTGTAAAAATCTACAACAAGATTAATTGCATGCCGTTATATATTTTTCAGCTTATATATATATATATATATATATATATATATATATATATATATATATATATACTATATATATATATATATATATATATATATATATATATATATATACTATATATTTCGCCAAATCCCCAAGATGGCAATATTGGACCATGCTACAAGGTTACTGATTATTTATTTTATGTAATATATGATTTATTCATTAGTTTTTATGTAATAGTAAAGAAATGCACTGCATAGTGTATCTTGTTTTTTTTGTTTTTTTTATAGCAATGAACTCATCTCAGTAAAGTACAAGAAATATTTCCATGGCTGCGAATTATACATGGCTATGAAGTACGGGTTTTGAAAGGCTGTAATTATGAATATATGTACATATATATATATATATATATATATATATATATATATATATATATATATAGTAAAAAAAATAGTACATCTGTGTGAAAAACCTGCTGCCAGCTCAGAATTCGGAGAAAAACAGTTATTACCCTGCATTCTGGGAATATATATTATTTTTTCCTTTATTTGTAATTCGCCAATGTATTCCCCTGCTCTGTACAGGAGTTAAGTACAAGGCAAAAACAATATTAACACCTAGCAGACAAGTGGAGGGCCCTGTCTTTGAGCTTAAAATCTAACATGTACAGTGCTTTCCCTATAGCACCATGCAAGATTAATACTTGCAAATTTACAGTCTAAAAGGTTTGGATGTGGTAGATATAAATGATGAAGGTGATAAGCTTCTTTGAATAGATGTATTTTAATGAGGTTTTGAAGGTCTTGAGGCAGGGAGATAGTCAAGTGGAACAAGGCAAGGAGTTCCGCAGAATAGGGGAAGCAAAAGAAAAGTCCTGAAGGCGGGAGTGAGAGGAGATGATAAGAGGGGAGGAAAGAAAAAGGTTTTTAGCAGAATAAAGAGAGTGGTTGGGGGAGTATTTTGAGACAAGAGCAGAGATATAACGGGGTTTACTGTTATTGAGGGCTTTGTATGTTAGGGTCTTGATTTAAAATTTCTGGAGGCTACAGGAAGCCAATGAAGTGATTGACAGAGAAGTGCTGCAGAGTTTATGATTTTAGCAGAGGGCTTCATTATGGATTAGAGTGGGAACAAACGGATGATGGGGAGGCAGCAAGGAACGAGTTGCAGTAGTCGAGATATGATGCGAGAATGTATAAGAATTTTAGTTGTGTCTTGTGTAAGATAGTCACATATTCTGGAGATATTTTTTTAAGTGATAAAGACAAGATTTTGTTAGGGATTTTATATGAGGAATTTTTATGTGGCGGTGAGCAAGTCATTAGTAGCTTTTGTGAGTGCTGGGGCCGGAAACCAGATTGGAAGTTGTCAAAGGGGGTGGAATGGGGGGATAGCATAAAAATAGTACTCATTTGCATGACTAAAAGTAAGTTAATAAACATATTTCCAGTTTAGAATCTCAAGAAATACAGTATTTGCACTGCTTTCTGGGAAACTGAGTGGGACATCTATGTATGTAAATAGGTATGCATTAGTTGGTATTTTTAATTTGTAAATATTTGTTAACCTTTATTTATTAAGGTTTAAAATTAACTCATTATTGATATTACATTTAGGCTGTTACAGCTAGAATCCTCTTTACTGTTTATGTGCTACAGATTTGACAAAGTTTATGCTGAGATGAAACATAGTCTCTTGCCGTTCATAGCATCTGCGTAATTGTAATAGAATCTTTTTAACTTTATATTGAGGTTTTTAAAGCATACAATATTATATTCATTTTCTGGGAGAGTAGCTAAAAAGAAATAATTATGTCTTTTGTCACCCTAAGCAATATTATCTTTGGATATTAGATGTAAGCCAGCTGAGCAGACTAGTCATTCTCAACTTCAATACTTAAGGACAAGTAACATGCCAATATATAGAATACAACTTCTTAAATTGACATAGAAGGTTTCTGAATTTCACTAGCAATATAATATTTTTATGTATCTATTTAGAAATCATATTATCAACAAAGGTCCGCATAGTTACAACTATGGTATTCCCAGTAGTAACATACAGATGTGAGAGCTGGACCATAAAGAAATCTGAGCGCCATAGAATTGACGCATTTGAATTGTGGTGTTGGAGAAGACTGCAAGAAGATCCAATAAATCAATACTTCAGGAATTCAAGACAAACTGTAAAGTTTGGTCATGAGTTAAAGCTGAAATATTTTGGACATATCATAAGAAGACAGGATTCCTTAGAGAAGACTCTGCTGCTGGGAAAGATTAAAGTAACATGAAGCAGGGGAATGTAGAGGTGGAGATGGATGATGAAACAATGAATGAAACAATGAACATGAGCTTGAGGGAACTCAGAGGCGCAGAGGCTGACAGATGTACCTGGTGTGATGTGGTCCATAGGGTCACAGAGAGTTAGACACAACTGAACAACAACAAATATATCTATTTACGTTTACATACTTTATTTTATTAAGAAGTGCTTAAAAGCATGCTTTTTTTCTGTGTAAAACAATACAATCTGTACCTGTTTGTTTCTGCCCTCTTCTTCTTATGCAGCTCATGAATACACACACTGTGAATTGCAGTGTATAAAATTAGCCAATCAATAAAAGTCTCTGAAGCACCATGTTGCAAGATCTTACCAGTGATTGGTTACAATGAGTACATCCCCTGTACACTGTCTTCATGGGTTGCCAAAGGGAGAACCTAGGGGTTCCCTTGTGGTCCAGTGGTTAGGATTCAGGCTTTCACCACTGCAAACTGGGTTTGATTCCTGTCAGGGAACCAAGAGGTCACACCACCCTGAAGCTGAGCAGGGTTGGGTTGGTCAGTACTTGGATGGGAGACCTAGGAATACCAGGAGCTGTATGCTGTGGCCCACTGGAGAAGGAACTGGCAACCCACTCTAGTATCTCTGCCATTAAAACCAAGTGGATCAGCATGACCATGGATATGAAGATGTGCCTGGTGTGTTACAGTCCAAGAGGTCATGGAGAGTCGGAAAAGACTGAATGATGCAAAACAAAGTTAGGAAATATCTCTAAGATTTTAGGCAGAAAAAAAGCATTTCTTAATAAAATAAAGTACACAAAAGTAAAGAGATACATAGATAGATTATATTCCTAGTTCCTTTAAGTATAAAGTAAATATGAGTATTTAATTTGCCACCTACATAGAGCTTTCATATTTTTATTTACTTTTATTGAAAAACAGGAGGTATACAAAATAATACCAATTCATTGATACAAATACGTACGGCAGCAATAACAATTATTGCAAAGCATATCCATGTGTAATAGAATGTGAGGAAACTAAATATAATGTAAATCATACTGGTGTTCCCTAAGAAGGGAATGTGGGATTGATAAGGAATAAAAGGAAGTGAAGTGGATATTATTTCAATATTCTTTTGGATGGCTCTTCAATAGAAGTTTTGATAAAGATACTAGAAATAAATGAAGACATACAGACAAAAGTAATGCACACTCAAACATTGATAGAGAGACTGACATGCCGTACAAAGACATAACCTGGAGCTTTAGGGTAACAGTTAATGATTCAATTTAAAAACATGATTTTATAATAAGATTACATCTCACATGCATTCTCATAAACATACAAAGTAATACACAGACCACAGCGATACATTTGCACAAACACACACTTACTCCCATCAACTTGCAAAGCAACATACAAATGTATCATATCAGCACAGCAGTTTACTTGAAAGTACATGTAGCTTTCTTTTTATTTGCTTGTTCCAAAAACCTCTCAATAAAATGAATACATTTACAAACCCTGGATTTGTTGGTGTTACTTGAACCGTGCATAGAAAAAGCAAATACAATTTGTCTTCAATTTGTTTACTTACATACAGTCATGGATACAAAGTGATAAAGATGCACATACACAGTGCATGGGTGGATGATTCTATCAGAACTTAATAGTATGCTTTACTACTTCTGCACTATAAACCCTTTAAGTAGTGAAATAAGAATAATAAAACTGTTTTTACAGTGGCAGATTATTTTCTGAAATTGTTTATAATACAAACTGCATCAAATCATTTCCCACCATAATTAAGTTTTGTTATATCAATGTGTGTGTGTACATTTTTTTATCCTTTTATTATTATTAGTTTTTCCCTGATGTCTTATGGTAATTGATCCCGAGGCCAAATGCATTGAAGTGCTTCTGCCCTGTGATCACTTAACCAGGATTCATTTAGTGTCGATCCGCTCTCCTGTTGCACCCAACTGACATATTTTTCTGAGCGCCGGTTTTGCATGACGTCACGTTGTCATGATAATGTTCTCATTTCCTGGAGTTTGAGGGATTACAGAGAGAGAGAGAGAGCTGCTCCATGAGATCTGAGATTAAGCAGTAGTACTGGAGGCATCATTGCCAAATGGAAATGAAACAGTATTTCCTCCAACAACAGGACATTGCCTAGTCCATGGAGGGGCAACAAGAACTTGGTGATAATATGGAAACTCTTCTCAGCAATGCTAGAACATTTACAGAGATAGTCAGAGCACAATAAATCACACATGAAGAGAAGTCCCCACCACGCCCACCTGCCCACCACCTGGCTGCTGGACAAATCCATCCTCCACCACTGGCCCACATCGGGTCATCAAGAGGAGAGAAACTTTTCTTTTTTTTGTAATTTTCTGTTTCTTTTCAGTTTGCTCTGAAATAGAACATTAGTGTATTGATCTTCAACCAGTGCTACCTGATACTGTAAGTGAATCATACTTTTATGTCATTAAAATCTATTTTCAGCTCAGTTGAAAGGCGGCCTCAATGTTGTGGTAGTTGTCACAGGATTAAATGGAAGTTCAACTCATAACCGTTCACCTCAGGCTCCAGGCTAAGAAGCAGTCCTATATTGGAGCTCTCACACACAGAGAATACTAATATTGATTTTGCTCATGGCTTACATAGCTGTTATTGTTATATACTTGCTAGGTTTTTATATACTTTAGAAAACACATGAACTTTTTCCCAAACTACAGTGGCCATTTAATAGCTACAGTATGCTAGGATTCTTCAGATAACATTAAAATTCATGATCATGCCTTTCTTTATCTGCTGGATAATTGCAGTCTGCATAATCAATGGGACCTTTAGACCTTAGTATGTCAATAATATATCCCATAATTGGTTCTATACCTCATGAAGCAAGCCAGAATAAATCTTTGATCTATTAAAAAAGAAATGCAAAATTAGTAATTTCAAATGAAAACCACAGTTTAAAATGATGTTGAAATTTGAGCAAATACACACTTTATAAGATTGTATTGTATATGCACAAATGAGTTTAATACACAAATGAGTTAAATCAAACTACAGATAATATCACAATGTTTTTATGTGATATTTTTATGCATTCGCCAATGTAGGTAGCAATTTACATGTTATACAATTTTGATTATACTTTATTTTTATTCATTCCTGACAGGGTTTGATTTAACCGTTCTACTGCCCTAGGCTAAAATTTTAGAATATCCACAGAGCAAAAGTATTACAAGATGATGTATGGGAGAGAGGTAAGGTGAAACATGTAAGTGAGAAGGGCGAAATAAGACAGGATGATTAAGACAGAAAGGAAAGGGAAAATGTGTAAAAAGAGTGGATGAAGGAGAACACATTAGAAAGATGGGATATACAGGCCAACGTGAAAGAGAAAAGGGAACTGGAAGGAGAAATATGGCTGAAAGAGATGATGGGATAATGGGAAATGGGATCATATAGAAAGTATAGACAAAAGGAGACTTCTTGATTTCCTACTGCACTAAACCCCAGTCATTCAAGACTTTTGGGAATTAATATTTTTAGTTTTTTTGCTATCTAGCACCACTTGGATGTGCTCCTCTGTCCCACCTGTTGTATTTCTCAAACTCTCTTACTGTTGTCTGAAGAAATTCACAATAAAACACATCATAATATTCACATATATGGTGTCTATATATTACACTGTTTCTGCATAACTTCATTGTTTGTCTGATAAAGCTACTTTATTACAATTGTCAGTCCTTGTGCAGCTATCGCAGTGCTATAATATACTCCTCAACATTTCAAATCACAAATATATTCTGTAGAACTGACACTGCAGGCTTCTTTATTTCTTGTAGACTGTTAGAGAAAACAACAGAAGGAATCAGAGAGAGTGAGAATTGGTCAGGGCTGGAAAACAGGGTTTTACCCTTTAATCATGGCAAGATTTCTAACTAGGCAAATAAGGCAGCTGCCTAGGAGCACCCTCATAGAAGGTCACCTTATTTACATAACAATAGATTTTAAATTACTTTTTTCACACACAGACCCTACCTTCTTTAGCCAGGTGCCGTGAGAAAGAGCTTTGTTTGGGGATAGGGAGGACGTTGTTGAGAACTAGGATCCCACCTTCAGGTTAGTATGTAAAAAATATTATGGCCTTACCTGTAAGAGGAAATATGCTTTTTACTTTGAACTAAATAAGCGACTCTAAGTCTTTAATGTTATGATGTTTTGTTTATTCTTGTATCTATTCTAATATCCACATTGCCCTTTATTCTTAGAGAGTTCTTTACATATGATATCTCCATATGTATTTGTATTTCTAGAAAATGATCATTTAAGGAACTGTTAAAGCTCTTAATAAAAGAAAAAAATTAATGTATAGAACAAAATATGATTGTACCAAAAGCATGCTACCTTTTACTAAAGCCACCACCATGTGTAATTTACATTGAAATGTTAATAAATAAATACATTATAAATTAAATTATATTATGAACAGTTTCCTGTGTGTGGATAATATAATTTAATAATGTATGTGTGATGCATGTGCCAATATATATGTATTTAAGTTAGTGCAGCAGAATTGATTTGTTTGACCTACAGCTGCTGGTAGAGAGCAGGGAAACAGATGCAAATGAGCTTGTGGGGGGCGGGGCACTTGGTAGGCTAAGTAGGAGGAGATATCCCCTGAAAAGATATACTATCCCTCTAAAAGAGGACAGTTGGGAGATACGTTATTGTGGTAAAATAGGCCTTCTCATCATTAGGAATTTAATTTTTTTATTACGTATTTCTGATGTATGTTATGTGTTAATAAATTATACTTATTTATTACCCTCGCATTGCGGCCAGGCAAGGAGCGCCATAGGCGCTCATCACTACGACCCCGTACAACTTTCAGACCGCAAATGCGGACCCGTGCAAAGCAAGGGGCAGATTTTGCGGAGGTGGAGGCTCCCATGTCAGCTGCAATGAGCCCAAGACTCATTGCACACCGCAAATGCCGACAAAACACCCAATGACTAAATACGGTTTTACACTAAAAATATTTTGTGGACTTACCAAAAAAAAAATACGACCCGTGGAACTTAGAAAAAATACATTACAGACTTGCAAAAATATGACATTAACGGACAACCCGCGCACAGCCGAAAACATTAAAAATACAATAAACACACACAAATAACAAAAAAAATAATACCCACGGCAAGGGGGGACACCTAGGATGTCTGCAAGACAGGTTACACATCAATTTCAGTAAAATTAAAAAAGTTTAGACACTCCAAACTCCCCTTAGCAAGAGAAAAAATGGCAGCCGAAAAAAAAAGAAAACGAGGCTACACGACCCCTAAAGCCGCAAAAAACCGCCAGGCACATACAACTTTTACCTCAACCCGTATGACCTGCAACATACACCATTAGCAAGGACGCTAAATCATCCAAACCCACGTACCACATACACATTCGGCGCCATTTTACAACACTACCTTACAGAATATGGAAGTACCCTACTACACTAACGGTTTCCCCTCGCGCACGCAGCCTATTTACACTATACACTGCACACATTGCTGACACTGGGGCAAACAGCATTACCTGCCTTACAATTTTATTGCCCCGTCATTTTGGCAGGCAAGTCGCTAGTCATATATAATGCTAGATAAATCAGAATTTAGTAGCAACAATACATCTCATCAATACATTGTACAGCACTATGGAATATGTTGGCGCGTTACAAATAAAAGTTAATAATAATAATACACTGCAAATTGTGGCTTAATTTTCCTAGATAGTATGCACATATTATTTATTGCTATGCTAAATAAAAGTTATATTTTATCAAGTGCTTCTCAACAAAAACATTTTTTTGCTAAACAAAACATGTTTAGGAGACCTTACAATATTTGAAATTTGGCATATTTAAAACTCTCTATGTGTTTTGTTGCAGTTCTCATGGAAACTAGACATAAAAAATAATGCCACAAACTATTTTCTCACCCAAGTCCTTCACAGTTATTCATTACTCACTTCCATCTTCACTCTTTTAGCATCCATTCCCCTCCATTATTTCCCTCCATACGCTCTTATATCCATCACACCTTTTGACCTATGCACTCACATTCATGTTCTTTCTTTGATATTACAGTGTATAGTGATAAAATAAAATTATAAAAAACATGATGCACTATATTTACTTATGTTTCAGGATTTCATGAGTCAAAATGAACCTCATATTAGTCTTTGTTGCATGTTGGGGCACAGGAACTTGTATAACACTCATGGTGCATTTTCCCTTCACATATATTTGTCCTATAAAGAGAGTCCTAAACTCTATCTTGCAATAGACTGTCAGCCCTATTAAATTCCCCCAACGTGAAAAAGCCAGTAATGGATCCCGCTAGACTTACGGCTATTAAATTGGCCTCTTACCTGCAAACGATCTGCGGGTTACAGGGTGGAAATCCTATGGGATATATTGCCGCAAAGCCTTTGATCTGTCAAGCCTGTAAATTTTACGTTGCAAATCGAATTAAAATTGCTACCAATCCCCAAAGACGCTCAGGCATTTAAACCCGTAAATGGCAAATGGAGGCAAAAATATTACGGCCTCCAAATAGGACCCGCAAAGGGTTTACAGACAGGTTCTCAACACTGTAACAGACAGTGTAAACACACCAGTGGACTTTAAAATATGGGGAAAGCATTGAAAGGCATTACATGTACTTGCACAACAATCCCCAAATAAAAAAAATCTGCATTTAAAATAATTATTATTTCATCATATGTTGGAATGATCATGCATATGCCAATATGAAAGGCCATGCTGCAACATGCATAAATTAACCATTTCTCACTCACAGAGGCTTTAATATGTACCCTGGAAAATATATATAATTGCATATACATCTCGCTCATCACATCTACATTGGAAAAACAAGTAGTGGCCAAATTACTCCACCACATAACATATATCAAGTACCAGGGAAACATGTTATTATTTGTAGTATCCCACTCCCTGTGACCCTATGGACTGCAGCACATTTAGCTAGGTCTCTGCCTGTTCTGTTCCACAAAGTTTCCATGCCAAAGATTCTGAGGAGGGTTGCCAGTTCCTTCTCTAGTGGACTGCAATATGACTGAACTCTCTGCCATGACCTGCCTACCTACAGTGGCCCTACATGGTATAGCTCACAACTTCATTCAGGTACACAAGCTCCTGCACCACCACTACTTAGCAATCCACAAGGGGACCAGGGAAACATACACCACACTAATGTAAATAGATGAATAGCAAAACATAATGGGAGGTCACCAAATGGGAATAAGTATACATCTTGGCACATGGCCACCAGCAATGGAGTGGGACTTTCCAGGATGGGGGCATAGCAGAGATTATCCCAGATGGAGGTCAGTTGACTGTTGATTCACGTCCCTCTGCACAGCCTCCATGTGTTTTTGCAGCCCATCCTGATGGGTTAGAGTAGAATTAGTGTGGTGTATGTTCCCCTGGTCCCCTTCAGGATTGCTAAGTGGTGGTGGTAAAGGAGCTTGTGTACTTCAATAAAGCTCTTAGCTATACCATGTAGGGTCACTCTAGGTGAGCAAGTCATATCAGAAAGGTCAGACAAATGACAGTCCACTAGAGAAGGAACTGGCAACCCACTCCAGTATCAACTGTCATATTGTTATCAGGCCCTCAGGGGAATGTTGATACTCCACAGTATCACAAATTGGACTTTACATGTGTATTTACCCTTTATTATTATTATATATGATATATAGTATTATATGATATCTAATGCTATTATTACTATTATTATTATATGTATTGATCTATTGCATAGTAATAGGAATGTGACACAAATGTGATGTATGTGGATGTCCCATTACCCCACAATCAGAAATGGACAAGACTATGCATTAATATCATGGGTGGGGTGGGGCGAATCCCGGGAGAGCAAGTGGCTTGTGGTAAAAAGGGGATACCTACAGTGGGTAATGTCATAGTCTTGAATAATGCATGATGCATGGCACCTACCAGGATCACATGTGGTCACTACACCACTGCATCCGGAATCTGATGAAAAAAAGGATCATCAGAAATCACTCCATGTAATTGAAGAAACCATTAATATGAATAGCACTTACAATTTGTCTAGATCTGCTCATTGAAACAGATGATTCAACCTCTGGACTGCGGACCTCTGGACTGCATAATCAAATTAAGCTTGTGGGAGCTACATGTTAAGGGGGCCTCTCATTTAAGGAATGTCCACACGCTGAAAATCTTACACCTCACACATTTCTTTCACAATGCTTGCAGATGTAGAAAATGCCTTCATGGGCCTGAATTGTTCCTAAAGCAAAACAAAAACATAACACCTACAAAATAAGGCCTGGGAAATGGGATCATATAGAAAGTATAGACAAAAGGAGACTTCTTGATTTCCTACTGCACTAAACCCCAGTCATTCAAGACTTTTGGGAATTAATATTTTTAGTTTTTTTGCTATCTAGCACCACATGGATGTGCTCCTCTGCTCCACCTGTTGTATTTCTCCCACTCTCTTACTGTTGTCTGAAGAAATTCACAATAAAACACATCATAATATTCACATGTGGACTTACCAAAAAATAAATACGACCCGCGGAACTTAGAAAAAATACATTACAGACTTGCAAAAATATGACATTAACGGACAACCCGTGCACAGCCGAAAACATTAAAAATACAATAAACACACACACATAACAAACAAAAATAATACCCACGGCAAGGGGAGACACCTAGGATGTCTGCAAGACAGGTTACACATCAATTTCAGTAAAATTAAAAAAGTTTAGACACTCCAAACTCCCCTTAGCAAGAGAAAAAATGGCAGCCGAAAAAAAAACGAAAACGAGGCTACACGACCCCTAAAGCCGCAAAAAAACGCCAGGCACATACAACTTTTACCTCAACCCGTATGACCTGCAACATACACCATTAGCAAGGACGCTAAATCATCCAAACCCACGTACCACATACACATTCGGCGCCATTTTACAACACTACCTTACAGAATATGGAAGTTCCCTACTACACTAACGGTTTCCCCTTGCGCACGCAGCCTATTTACACTATACACTGCACACATTGCTGACACTGGGGCAAACAGCATTACCTGCCTTACAATTTTATTGCCCCGTCATTTTGGCAGGCAAGTCGCTAGTCATATATAATGCTAGATAAATCAGAATTTAGTAGCAACAATACATCTCATCAATACATTGTACAGCACTATGGAATATGTTGGCGCGTTACAAATAAAAGTTAATAATAATAATACACTGCAAATTGTGGCTTAATTTTCCTAGATAGTATGCACATATTATTTATTGCTATGCTAAATAAAAGTTATATTTTATCAAGTGCTTCTCAACAAAAACATTTTTTTGCTAAACAAAACATGTTTAGGAGACCAGGGAAAGTACCAGGGAAACATGTTATTATTTGTAGTATCCCACTCCCTGTGACCCTATGGACTGCAGCACATTTAGCTAGGCCTGTTCTGTTCCACAAAGTTTCCATGCCAAAGATTCTGAGGAGGGTTGCCAGTTCCTTCTCTAGTGGACTGCAATATGACTGAACTCTCTGCCATGACCTGCCTACCTACAGTGGCCCTACATGGTATAGCTCACAACTTCATTCAGGTACACAAGCTCCTGCACCACCACTACTTAGCAATCCACAAGGGGACCAGGGAAACATACACCACACTAATGTAAATAGATGAATAGCAAAACATAATGGGAGGTCACCAAATGGGAATAAGTATACATCTTGGCACATGGCCACCAGCAATGGAGTGGGACTTTCCAGGATGGGGGCATAGCAGAGATTATCCCAGATGGAGGTCAGTTGACTGTTGATTCACGTCCCTCTGCACAGCCTCCATGTGTTTTTGCAGCCCATCCTGATGGGTTAGAGTAGAATTAGTGTGGTGTATGTTCCCCTGGTCCCCTTCAGGATTGCTAAGTGGTGGTGGTAAAGGAGCTTGTGTACTTCAATAAAGCTCTTAGCTATACCATGTAGGGTCACTCTAGGTGAGCAAGTCATATCAGAAAGGTCAGACAAATGACAGTCCACTAGAGAAGGAACTGGCAACCCACTCCAGTATCAACTGTCATATTGTTATCAGGCCCTCAGGGGAATGTTGATACTCCACAGTATCACAAATTGGACTTTACATGTGTATTTACCCTTTATTATTATTATATATGATATATAGTATTATATGATATCTAATGCTATTATTACTATTATTATTATATGTATTGATCTATTGCATAGTAATAGGAATGTGACACAAATGTGATGTATGTGGATGTCCCATTACCCCACAATCAGAAATGGACAAGACTATGCATTAATATCATGGGTGGGGTGGGGCGAATCCCGGGAGAGCAAGTGGCTTGTGGTAAAAAGGGGATACCTACAGTGGGTAATGTCATAGTCTTGAATAATGCATGATGCATGGCACCTACCAGGATCACATGTGGTCACTACACCACTGCATCCGGAATCTGATGAAAAAAAGGATCATCAGAAATCACTCCATGTAATTGAAGAAACCATTAATATGAATAGCACTTACAATTTGTCTAGATCTGCTCATTGAAACAGATGATTCAACCTCTGGACTGCGGACCTCTGGACTGCATAATCAAATTAAGCTTGTGGGAGCTACATGTTAAGGGGGCCTCTCATTTAAGGAATGTCCACACGCTGAAAATCTTACACCTCACACATTTCTTTCACAATGCTTGCAGATGTAGAAAATGCCTTCATGGGCCTGAATTGTTCCTAAAGCAAAACAAAAACATAACACCTACAAAATAAGGCCTGGGAAATGGGATCATATAGAAAGTATAGACAAAAGGAGACTTCTTGATTTCCTACTGCACTAAACCCCAGTCATTCAAGACTTTTGGGAATTAATATTTTTAGTTTTTTTGCTATCTAGCACCACATGGATGTGCTCCTCTGCTCCACCTGTTGTATTTCTCCCACTCTCTTACTGTTGTCTGAAGAAATTCACAATAAAACACATCATAATATTCACATATATGGTGTCTATATATTACACTGTTTCTGCATAACTTCATTGTTTGTCTGATAAAGCTACTTTATTACAATTGTCAGTCCTTGTGCAGCTATCGCAGTGCTATAATATACTCCTCAACATTTCAAATCACAAATATATTCTGTAGAACTGACACTGCAGGCTTCTTTATTTCTTGTAGACTGTTAGAGAAAACAACAGAAGGAATCAGAGAGAGTGAGAATTGGTCAGGGCTGGAAAACAGGGTTTTACCCTTTAATCATGGCAAGATTTCTAACTAGGCAAATAAGGCAGCTGCCTAGGAGCACCCTCATAGAAGGTCACCTTATTTACATAACAATAGATTTTAAATTACTTTTTTCACACACAGACCCTACCTTCTTTAGCCAGGTGCCGTGAGAAAGAGCTTTGTTTGGGGATAGGGAGGACGTTGTTGAGAACTAGGATCCCACCTTCAGGTTAGTATGTAAAAAATATTATGGCCTTACCTGTAAGAGGAAATATGCTTTTTACTTTGAACTAAATAAGCGACTCTAAGTCTTTAATGTTATGATGTTTTGTTTATTCTTGTATCTATTCTAATATCCACATTGCCCTTTATTCTTAGAGAGTTCTTTACATATGATATCTCCATATGTATTTGTATTTCTAGAAAATGATCATTTAAGGAACTGTTAAAGCTCTTAATAAAAGAAAAAAATTAATGTATAGAACAAAATATGATTGTACCAAAAGCATGCTACCTTTTACTAAAGCCACCACCATGTGTAATTTACATTGAAATGTTAATAAATAAATACATTATAAATTAAATTATATTATGAACAGTTTCCTGTGTGTGGATAATATAATTTAATAATGTATGTGTGATGCATGTGCCAATATATATGTATTTAAGTTAGTGCAGCAGAATTGATTTGTTTGACCTACAGCTGCTGGTAGAGAGCAGGGAAACAGATGCAAATGAGCTTGTGGGGGGCGGGGCACTTGGTAGGCTAAGTAGGAGGAGATATCCCCTGAAAAGATATACTATCCCTCTAAAAGAGGACAGTTGGGAGATACGTTATTGTGGTAAAATAGGCCTTCTCATCATTAGGAATTTAATTTTTTTATTACGTATTTCTGATGTATGTTATGTGTTAATAAATTATACTTATTTATTACCCTCGCATTGCGGCCAGGCAAGGAGCGCCATAGGCGCTCATCACTACGACCCCGTACAACTTTCAGACCGCAAATGCGGACCCGTGCAAAGCAAGGGGCAGATTTTGCGGAGGTGGAGGCTCCCATGTCAGCTGCAATGAGCCCAAGACTCATTGCACACCGCAAATGCCGACAAAACACCCAATGACTAAATACGGTTTTACACTAAAAATATTTTGTGGACTTACCAAAAAAAAAATACGACCCGTGGAACTTAGAAAAAATACATTACAGACTTGCAAAAATATGACATTAACGGACAACCCGCGCACAGCCGAAAACATTAAAAATACAATAAACACACACAAATAACAAACAAAAATAATACCCACGGCAAGGGGAGACACCTAGGATGTCTGCAAGACAGGTTACACATCAATTTCAGTAAAATTAAAAAAGTTTAGACACTCCAAACTCCCCTTAGCAAGAGAAAAAATGGCAGCCGAAAAAAAAACGAAAACGAGGCTACACGACCCCTAAAGCCGCAAAAAAACGCCAGGCACATACAACTTTTACCTCAACCCGTATGACCTGCAACATACACCATTAGCAAGGACGCTAAATCATCCAAACCCACGTACCACATACACATTCGGCGCCATTTTACAACACTACCTTACAGAATATGGAAGTTCCCTACTACACTAACGGTTTCCCCTTGCGCACGCAGCCTATTTACACTATACACTGCACACATTGCTGACACTGGGGCAAACAGCATTACCTGCCTTACAATTTTATTGCCCCGTCATTTTGGCAGGCAAGTCGCTAGTCATATATAATGCTAGAGAAATCAGAATTTAGTAGCAACAATACATCTCATCAATACATTGTACAGCACTATGGAATATGTTGGCGCGTTACAAATAAAAGTTAATAATTATAATACACTGCAAATTGTGGCTTAATTTTCCTAGATAGTATGCACATATTATTTATTGCTATGCTAAATAAAAGTTATATTTTATCAAGTGCTTCTCAACAAAAACATTTTTTTGCTAAACAAAACATGTTTAGGAGACCTTACAATATTTCAAATTTGGCATATTTAAAACTCTCTATGTGTTTTGTTGCAGTTCTCATGGAAACTAGACATAAAAAATAATGCCACAAACTATTTTCTCACCCAAGTCCTTCACAGTTATTCATTACTCACTTCCATCTTCACTCTTTTAGCATCCATTCCCCTCCATTATTTCCCTCCATACGCTCTTATATCCATCACACCTTTTGACCTATGCACTCACATTCATGTTCTTTCTTTGATATTACAGTGTATAGTGATAAAATAAAATTATAAAAAACATGATGCACTATATTTACTTATGTTTCAGGATTTCATGAGTCAAAATGAACCTCATATTAGTCTTTGTTGCATGTTGGGGCACAGGAACTTGTATAACACTCATGGTGCATTTTCCCTTCACATATATTTGTCATATAAAGAGAGTCCTAAACTCTATCTTGCAATAGACTGTCAGCCCTATTAAATTCCCCCAACGTGAAAAAGCCAGTAATGGAGCCCGCTAGACTTACGGCTATTAAATTGGCCTCTTACCTGCAAACGATCTGCGGGTTACAGGGGGGAAATCCTATGGAATATATTGCCGCAAAGCCTTTGATCTGTCAAGCCCGTAAATTTTACGTTGCAAATCGAATTAAAATTGCTACCAATCCCCAAAGACGCTCTGGCATTTAAACCCGTAAATGGCAAATGGAGGCAAAAATATTACAGCCTCCAAATAGGACCCGCAAAGGGTTTACAGACAGGTTCTCAACACTGTAACAGACAGTGTAAACACACCAGTGGACTTTAAAATATCAGGAAAGCATTGAAAGGCATTACATGTACTTGCACAACAATCCCCAAATAAAAAAAATCTGCATTTAAAATAATTATTATTTCATCATATGTTGTAATGATCATGCATATGCCAATATGAAAGGCCATGCTGCAACATGCATAAATTAACCATTTCTCACTCACAGAGGCTTTAATATGTACCCTGGAAAATATATAATTGCATCTACATCTCGCTCATCACATCTACATTGGAAAAACAAATAGTGGCCAAATTACTCCACCACATAACATATATCAAGTACCAGGGAAACATGTTATTATTTGTAGTATCCCACTCCCTGTGACCCTATAGACTGCAGCACATTTAGCTAGGTCTCTGCCTGTTCTGTTCCACAAAGTTTCCATGCCAAAGATTCTGAGGAGGGTTGCCAGTTCCTTCTCTAGTGGACTGCAATATGACTGAACTATCTGCCATGACCTGCCTACCTACAGTGGCCCTACATGGTATAGCTCACAACTTCATTCAGGTACACAAGCCCCTGCACCACCACTACTTAGCAATCCACAAGGGGACCAGGGAAACATACACCACACTAATGTAAATAGATGAATAGCAAAACATAATTGGAGGTCACCAAATGGGAATAAGTATACATCTTGGCACATGGCCACCAGCAATGGAGTGTGACTTTCCAGGATGGTGGCATAGCAGAGATTATCCCAGATGGAGGTCAGTTGACTGTGGATTCACGTCCATCTGCACAGCCTCCATGTGTTTCTGCGGCCCCTCCTGATGGATTAGAGTAGAATGAGTGTTGTGTATGTTCCCCTGGTCCCCTTCAGGATTGCTAAGTGGTGGTGGTAAAGGAGCTTGTGTACTTCAATAAAGCTCTGAGCTATACCATGTAGGGTCATTTTAGATGAGCAAGTCATATCAGAAAGGTCAGACAAATGACAGTCCACTAGAGAAGGAACTGGCAACCCACTCCAGTATCAACTGTCATATTGTTATCAGGCCCTCAGGGGAATGTTGATACTCCACAGTATCACAAATTGGACTTTGCATGTGTATTTACCCTTTATTATTATTATACTAGCGAATTGCCCGTCAAAAAATGACGGCAATGAAATTGTAAGGTAGCTAAATTAGTAAATGAATATAGTGTACCTATTTTGAAGCATTGTGATGAAGAGCTGGCAATCTGTGTTGATGTTGCTGCAGCATTAGTGGTGTGGAGCTGCTGTTTAAGCATGCTGAATGTGTGCACTGTGTGGTATGAATATCCGTAGGTGGTTTGTGGCGTTTTGCGAGTTTCTTGTGGTGTTTTGCGAGTTTGTTGTGGTGTTTTGCGAGTTTAGAGTGCTGTAGCCTCGTTTTCGTTTTGTTCGGCAGCCATTTTTTCTGTCGCTTAGATTTTTTTTTAGTCTTAAAAGTCTTTTATTTCGAGTAAAATCGAGGTGTAAGTTGCATTTTTGAGGTCCTGGGTGCTCCCTCTTGGTGTAGGTAAGGTTTTTATGTATGTGCTGTGTGTATGTATTGTGTTTTAAATGTTTGTATGTCGGCGTGTTGCGTCCGATGTTTGCGAGGTCGTAATGTGTGGTAACGTGTTTCGTAGGTTGTTTGCGTTCCTCGTAAAATTTAGCGAGTGTCGTAATTTGTGTGTCGTGTTTTTTGAGTAGCGACGTGAAGTTTGCGAGGGTTTGAGGCCCTTGCCCAGTGACCTCGCCAGCAACTGAGTCCCTCGCTTCGCGAGGGGCCTCAGTTGCTGGCATGGAGCACCTTCGGCGCTCCATGCCAGCAACTGAGGCCCTTGCCCAGTGACCTCGCCAGCAACTGAGGCCCTCGCTTCGCGAGTGGCCTCAGTTGCTGACATGGAGCGCCTTCGGCGCTCCATGCCAGCAACTGAGGCCCGTGCCCAGTGACCTCGCCAGCAACTAAGGCCCTCGCTTCGCGAGGGGCCTCAGTTGCTGGCATGGAGCGCCTTCGGCTACGCGAGCCCGCAAGCGTGAGCAACGACCCGTACGCTCACAACTATATGTGATATGATATATAGTATTATATGATATCTAATGCTATTATTACTATTATTATTATTATATGTATTGATCTATTGCATAGTAATAGGAATGTGACACAAATGTGATGTATGTGGATGTCCCATTACCCCACAATCAGAAATGGACAAGACTATGCATTAATATCATGGGTGGGGTGGGGGCGAATCTCGGGAGAGCAAGTGGCTTGTGGGAAAAAGGGGATACCTACAGGGGGTAATGTCATAGTCTCGAATAATGCATGATGCATGGCACCTACCAGGATCACATGTGGTCACTACACCACTGCATCCGGAATCTGATAAAAAAAGGATCATCAGAAATCACTCCATGTAATTGAAGAAACCATTAATGTGCATAGCACTTAGAACTTGTCTAGATCTGCTCAATGAAACAGATGATTCAACCTCTGGACTGCGGACCTCTGGACTGCGTAAACAAATTAAGCTTGTGGGAGCTACATGTTAAGGGGGGCTCTCATTTAAGGAATGTCCACACGCTGAAAATCTTACACCTCATACATTTCCTTCACAATGCTTGCAGATGTAGAAAATGCCTTCATGGGCCTGAATTGTTCCTAAAGCAAAACAAAAACATAACACCTACAAAATAAGGCCTTAAAAAATATAGTCACTGCAGCATATCTTCTCAAAAGAATTCTTCGGTGATCATCACTTGGTGAAATGTTAAACATAACCCTTTGTGTCCACAGAGAAGAGGATCATGGACCATGTGATGGAAGGGAGCCATCTGCATACAAAATATCAGAATCACATAGGCCAAGATCCAAGACTCAGTAGCCAAGACTCGGTAGATTAGGTTAACATTGTGACCAACAGATTGTCACTGTGGAGTGCTGTTGAGAAGGCACAAACATCTGCGCTGCCCCTAGGTCCTCCTCCACCTAGGCTCTGGGCCCCAATCCCCCGTGGCTGTCCACCGTCTCCCTGGTGGTGGGAGACAACCCCACAGGAGGCAGCGGCACCTGCAGTGGCAGGGGGAGGCATGGTGGGAGGAGAGGAGGGGCGGGCTGCGGGTGGCCAGGGATGGCTCCGGGTTGGTGGAGGCGGGGCTGGGGACCTGGAATGTGCTCAGTCATCAGTTGGTGCCTACTCTCCTCCTTATTGTGCCTGACCAGGCTGCGCATGACCTCTGCAATTTTTTTGGGAGATGCTGGCCTGGATCCACAAAGACACTGATGCATGAGGTCCAGCATCTCTGCTTGCGCAGCCTGGCCGAATGTTGGGGCTGGAGGCCCCTGGGATGTGGCCTGGTGAGGAGGTGGCGGTGTTCAAGTGGGGAGGGTCTGTGGCCCGATTTGAGACTGCTGCATTATGGGTGGTGGTGTTGGTGGGCCCGTTCGTGGTGGTGGTGGCCAGTCCAGCACACTGCTGTGGGGTGGGGGGGGGGCGGAAGAGGTAGTGGCTGGCTGGTATGGTCAGTCGGGGGTCCTGCCAATAGGCCCAGTCTCTGGAGGAGGTGAATAGTGGGGTTGAATCATGTCGGTGCGGATGGTGCTTCTGATGGTGACCCCGCTAGCCATATTACATTCTCCTCCTGCGAACCAGGACCCTCGGCTCCTCTTCTCTCCTCCTTTCTCCTCCACTTCTTACTTAGATGTAGCCGATGCCCCTGCCTCCTGCTCACCACTGGACCCAGACCTCGTTGATGCTGAAAGAGAGAAAAGAAAGGTATATGTTATTAGTATGATGAATAATACATTGGTTTGGGTGCATTCCTAACAATCTGACATCTAGGCTTGAACCTGGATGATTCTCCTAATTGCAACTCAGATTAGCTATCATTTGCTAGATATGATCTATGCTTTGGTTCTTGGCCTTGATCATTCTTGACTCCTAACGCTATCTTAATTCCGGCTGTGGTCTGTAACTGCATACTGTAGGCTGCACTGAGAACACCAATACATGGACTCTCTATTGCTTGATTACTGTTGTTGTGCCCAGGAATTACAGTGATTTGTCAGCTTCATAGATTTAATGACACATTCATCTATCCCTTGTTAATTCAATGGAGCTGACATGTCAGTGTCCTTGTGTGTAGTGTGTGTGTTATGTACATGTGGTGGCTTGTTGGTGTATGTGATATTCACCTGACATGGAGGCTGGATCCTGCTGGGCCACAAGATCTGAAGTTCCAGCGGCGGGCACCTGGCTCAGAAGGTCCTTGGCGACACTCTCCCACTCAGTATAGTGCACAGTCACGTTATTCTCCTCCTTGGCCATCACCCTCCGCACCTTGGCCCTGATGTAGTCAAAATGGTGCTTGTCGGCACTCACATCCCTTGGCACTGTGTCCACTGCTGTAACCTCAGTCGTTACATCCTTCCATGTGGGAGCCCTAGTCCCTGGCCTAACTTCCCTCCACCTGCAAGGATCACGGGGCAACCACGGGTAGCACCAAGGAGGACCACATTCTCCCGATGCGTGTAATTGTGGGCTCTGTGCTTGCCCTTAGCCTCTTGCCGTCCAGACTGTGGACTGGTATCCTCATCTCCCTGACCTGTCCCTGAGTCCATCTCTCCCCTGAACTACCACCCCCCCCCCAGGATCAGACTCCTCCCCCGCTGTTCCTCTTCTATGTGTGCCTGGTGCTAGGGCCACCCTGGCACCAGCACCTCCTCCTCCCACTCTCCTCCTCCAATTCCACCACCTCTGGCTCCTCCTGCTCCTCCTCCTCCTGTTCTTTCTCCGCCACCTACTCTCCTCCGCCACTCCCAACCTCCTCCTCCTCTCCTCCACTCATCCACCATTTCCTCCACTACTCCACTACTTGCCAGGGCCACCTCTCTCTCCTCCTCGCCTCCCCTCTTCTCCTCCTCCCTCCATTATAATCCCAAAAATAAAATAAGGATAAATTAATCAACGTTTGGCTATATATGTATGATGAAAAAAAAAGTATATTATCTGTATTTAATAACTGTTGGGGGATGGGGTGTGGGGGATGGGATGGAGTGTGTGTATTGAGTGACCTAGATCTATGAGTCTCTATGCGTGTTCTTTAAATTATGTGTATTGCAATTATGTGAAATCTGTAAATATTTGTAATCAAGGATGTGTAAAATCATAAATAGTATAAAAGAAATAAACAAATCCGCAAATTACTGCTCGCAAAAAACTCCTTCTCTCTCTCTCACAAAAAAAACTCCAAATCCGGGACCTGCATGCTACTTTGTGAGAAAATACAACACAGTCAACGCATGGGCGGGTGGAACGCAACTTTATAATCTCCCTCTGTCAATCATCTGCTTCTAGACCGCTTTCTATTGGCTGAGAGGCCAGTGACGCACTATGTTATACTGCAATTGGATCATAACGGCCGATCGCATCTTGGACAGTTTGGGGACGTGGGAGGGATTTAAGGGCTTGCGGCTCTGGCCCGTTGGTTGCAGCATGGCTGAATTTAATAGCTCTGTAACTCTGCTGAATGTCAACCGTACCGTGCCTCTACGGGCTTGGAATTTAATATGGCCCTTGGTCTGTCCTGAGTCAATGTTCTTCCACCAACCCACATCAATGACTGAGGTGAGAAACTTTGCTGCTATAGCCAAACGTCTTCATTGCTCTATATCAGAGGCTCAGATTCTGAGCATACTGTTACAATTAATTTTAAATAGCAACTAATGTCCCATCTCTACAAGTAGACATTTGTATATTCAATAAGAAAAATCCTAGCAGGATGTTTCTGAGGGCTCAAGCACATTGCAGCTAAAGACATCACTCATCATATGATGACCAATGGCAGTGGTAACATTTATGGTCAACATGCTCACAACCAATAAATAATACCCATTTTGAATACTCCCCAATTAGCTTTTTTAACTCTTAGAAACCCAGGAAAATTACTGAACCAGAACAAGAATGTTTGTTCAGAACTCATTCTACAATACCACAGAATAGTATATCAGTAAGATATCAGTAAAAATCTTGCAACCAGAAACAATGTATTGCACTAGCAGGCTGCACAGAAACCAAACTCAGTAACAAAACTGAACAAAACTAAATTAAAAAAATAGCTAGTGCTGATTAGCCCAAGGCAATCCCGAGGCCCTGCTCATGGCTATCAGGTAATCATTCTGACATAGAATCGCAAATACTTAACACATTTATTACAACTTTTCAAAATGATATTACAACACACTACAGGTTGCACATGGAGTTTTTGTTTATGTCTGTGAATTGTTAAAATAAAATTAATGTTTAACGTGTATGGTAATTCTATTTGTAGTTTTGTATGTCATAACTGTGAGGTTTTGTGTGTAAAATATGCATCTGAATGCAAGCAATACTGAAAAACAAATCAAACGCCTCTCATACACTTGCCACTAAAGACTTACAATTGTGGAAACAATTGCAAAACAGTAATTTCTGGTAATCAACCACTGCTAAATGCATGTAATATGAAATCTATTACATTAATTTTCTTTTCAGAGTAATGATATATAAAAATAACTTCCTGCATTCTAACGGTATATTGCATTTATATGGCCTGTGTTACATTATAATAGCATGGGCACAGCTCCTTGTGGTGCAATTGATGCTCTGCACTGGGACCTGCTGGTGCCAGGCTCTTATCGTTACTGCTCACTTGCTACTATGTTTAACCACACCAATCCGTTCCCACAAGCTCATACACATTGACTATTACATTTAGAAAACTCTCCTTACTCAGCAGAAGGAAGACACAAGCACATGCACATAGGGCATGGTGTGCATTTGTGTAAAATAGCTTTTTCTACCTTGCAAATTCAACTATGGTACCATCTTACCCCACTTTGGCTGCTCAGCCAGTAGTACACTGGTGTGTGTAGTGAGTGTTTGAGAAGGTGTATTAAATCTGGAGAATATATTATGGAGGGGGGGGGGGGGGGTGCTGTCTATGTAAAAGTTCTGAAACTTGCCTAGTTTGACAGTTACTCCTCCATTTTTGTGGCATTATTTTAAGGACATAATGTGTCACTGTGACTCCCAGGGAAATCCTTAGAAATCTGTGGGACTGTGTAAACTAATGGGCCTTGGGTGGGCATGGATCGAAGTGGCACAGCTGATCCTTTTTCTTTTTTATATTACTACAGATGTTGGTGAGGGATAGCCATATTGTGTTTTGTGGAACATGTTGTCTATCTGCCATCCAGTACATGGGTCCTTAGGGAGGCAGTCCCCCATCTTGTTCAGTCACTCCGTGTTTGATTACTGTTGTTGGAACCATCAAAGCCTTACCCCCCCCCCCCCACCCTTTACTCGCATACTGCCTGTCTCCAGGACAGGAAGATATGGACTGCAATATTGACATTTGTTCGCCCCCCCTGTGACAAGAGGAAACTACCTAGTGACACTAAGGTATTAATTACCTCTTCTTGGGTAATGGGACAGTCAGCCTTAGCAACCATGTGCTGTTGCGTTAGATTTGTGGCATATTATAAAACCTTCATAAACATAAAAGAATATTATCACACCACACCCCTAAATCCTAACAGCACTACGTATGATGTTGCGGCGCTCTATGGTCTATTAAATATGAAATTATTATTAAACATAAAGACAATATTTTAATTGAGCACTTCCAAAGGCAGGGAAAGAATACGACTAAGATAAAAAGTAACTCTTTTATGTTTAATATTATAAAACCCCTCTTTAAAATTCATGCAGAAATATGAGTGTGGGTGGATCAAGAAAACCTATTCCCTATGATATCTTTGCCAGGAAAGTGGGTTGCATAATCTGAAGGCCAAGACATCAGCTGGAAAAGGGTTTTTCATATGTAACTTTTAGTGTTCTGTTTAGGCTACCTGGGTAAGAAGTGCTGCAGCCATGGTGACAGGGAGGGGGGTATCATGTGTGCCATGTTATTCCATCATGCTATGCAATATTATTCCCCATGGTTGTAGTAACTTGTCTAAAGAGTCAACTGTCTTGGACTAGTTCTTCCATTGATTATATTATGTCAAACAAAGTTTTCAAATTATTTTTTTGCATTGAGTGGTGGTCCTTTAATATACCGAGTAGTGGCAGACCTACTGCTGGTGCAGCAGGTGTAAAGCACCAGGGCCCACGACAGGGTCAGGTTCCCTTTGCTACTGGCACCACACGAGGAATCTTACATTGTTAGATTATTATTATTATTACTAACGTTTTTTTGTAAAGCTATACAATATTAAACACATTGCAGAAAATAGGGGACCTGTCTTTGAGTTTAAAACCTTACAAACATGGTATTTTCTTTTTAAGATCCTAAGATTGAAATAAGTTGGGTTGCTCAGGGTATAGCATTAGGTCCTCTCATTTAAAAAAAAAATATTAATGACTTTAATGAGAAGTAGGATTGGAAAGTATAGTCTCCATTTTTGCTGATGACACTAAGTTGTGCAAGGTAATTAATAGCCACATTGAATTCCAGCCTTGTAAGTGCAATGTGAGACCTTCAACGTCTGCGAGCTTGAATATTTGCAGAATTACAGGGCTATTAAATTAGAACAGGCTGCAAGATACTGGCTTGAGAGGCAAACCCGTAAACCATACTTCGCTCGTTGGATGTGCTGCAGTAAATGGGATCAATTAGTCCAACTCGTAGTTACAAGATGGGATGGAGCCAATGGCAAAAGAGATCGTCAGAATTACATCATTGAAAAATGGAAGTGGGATTTTCAAAGTCCTACGGGGTTCAATTATGAGTTACTATCGGACCCACATTTCAGATGTAATGCAATATTCATAAGGCTGTAAATATGATATTCTATTACATTTGAGTTCCTTTATATGTATTAGCACATTGATTGCAGCGATTGCTATAACACAAAAAATAAACATGAAAAAAAGTATTTTTCATGACCGTTTTGCGGGCTTGAGAATGTTGTACTAACAAAGGATTTGTGGCCACAAAGTTCCCCGTTCCACGTCCTGTACTCTTTTGCGCCTTAACCCACAAGTCGTCTGCGGGTTGCTTTAAGAGGCCAATTTAATCGCTCTCAGTCTTGCAAGCTACGCTACGAGCTATGTTTTTACATGTATCCCTCCAAAGGGATTTGCACAAATTAGAGATGGGCGACTAAATGGCAGATAAGATTAAATATGAATAAATGTAAAGTTATACATCTGGGAGGTAAATATAGCCATGCAATTTATAATCTTAATGAAGCAAATATAGGGGTATCAGATATTGAAAGGGATTTAAAATCCCTAGTACGCCCTCATTTGAAATATGGAGTACAATTTTGGGCACCACTTCATAAAAAGCTGGAAAAAGTACAGAGAAGGGTAACAAAACTAATAAGGGTAATGGAGGGTCTAAGTTATGAAGAAAGACTAACCAAATTAAACTTTCTGAATGCTCTGCTTGTGCGCTCTCTCTCGCTGTCTGTGTGCGCTGTTAGCTCTGTACCCCTCACTCTCTGTCTCTCTCTGCACGCTCTCTCTCTGTGTGGGTTCTCTCTCTCTCTCTGCTCCCTGTCTGTGTGTGCTCTCTCTCTGTGCACACTGTCTGTGTGCTCTCTGTGTGTGCAATCCCTCCGTTTGTGTGCACTGTTGGCTCTGTACCTCTCTCTCTCGGTACCCTCCCTGTCATTCTGTCTCTCTCTTTGTGTATTCTCTGTCTGTGCACTCTCTCTGTGCACTCTGTTTGTGTGTTCTCTCTCTATGCATGCTCTCTGTGCATTCTTTATCTCTCTCACTTCACTCTCTGTCTAGGCACTCTCTCTCTGTCTGTGCACTCTCTGTCTGTGCACTCTGTCTGCTCTCTCTGTCTGTGCACTCTCTTTCTCTGTGCACTGTCTGTGTTCTCTCTTTGTGCGCTCTCATTCTGTACCCATGTATCTCTCTGTGTCTCTCTGTCTTTGCACTCTCTCTCTCTGTGCACTCAATCTCTCACTGTGCACTCTCTCTCTCTACGCGTGCTGTCTGTGCGCTATCTCTTGCTGTCTGTGTGAGCTGCCAGCTCTGTAGCCCACCCTCTCTGTCTCTCTCTGTGCGCTCTCTGTCTCTGTGCGCTCTCTGTCTCTGTGCGCTCTCTGTCTCTGTGCGCTCTCTGTCTGTCTCTACCTCCCTCTCACTCACTCACTTTGCTGTCTGTTTCTCTGTGCTGTGTGTCTCTCTCTGTACCTCACTCCTCCCTCTCTCTCACTCATTCACTCCCTTTGCTGTCTGTCTCTCTGTGCGTGCCTCTCTCTCTCTCTCTGTTCTTCTCTTCCTCCCTCTCCCTCTGTTACTTTGCTGTCTGTGTCTCTGTGCTGTGTGTCTCTCTCTCTGTACCTCTCTCCTCCCTGTCTCTCTCACTCACTCACTTTGCTGTCTGTCTCTCTGTGCTGTGCCTCTCTCTCTCTCTCTCTGTTCTTCTCTTCCTCTCTCTCTGTCACTTTGCTGTCTGTGTCTCTGTGCTGTGTGTGTCTCTCTCTGTACATCTCTCCCCCCTCTCTCTCACTCACTCACTTTGCTGTCTGTCTCTCTATGCTGTCTCTCTTTCTCTGTACCTCTCTTCTTCCCTTTCTCACTCTGCTGTCAGTCTCTCTGTACTGTGTCTCTCTCTCTCTGTACTTCTCTACCTCCCTCTCTCTCTCTCACTCACTCACTTTGTTGTCTATCTGTCTGTGCTGTGTGTCTCTCTCTCTCACTCACTCACTCACTCACTTTGTTGTCTGTCTGTCTGTGCTGTGTGTCTCTCTCTCTGTACCCCTCTCCCTCCCTCACTCACTCACTTTGCTGTCTGTCACTCTGTGCTGTGTCTCTCTCTCTCTGTAGCTCTCTCCCTCCCTCCCTCACTCACTCATTCAGTTTGCTGTCTGTCTCTCTGTGCTGTGTCTCTCTCTGTACCTCTCTCCCTTACTTTGCTGTCTGTCTCTCTGTGCTGGGTGTCTCTCTGTGCTGTGTCTCTCTCTGTATCTCTCTCTCTCCCTCCCTCCCTCCCTCCCTCACTCACTCACTCACTCATTCAGTTTGATATCTGTCTCTCTGTGCTGTCTCTCTCTCTCTCACTCACTTTTCTGTCTGTCTCTCTGTGCTGTGTCTCTCTCTATACCTCTCTCCCTCACTTTGCTGTCTGTCTCTCTGTGCTGGGTGTCTCTCTGTGCTGTGTCTCTCTCTGTACCCCTCTCCTTCCTCTATCTCACTCACTTTGCTCTCTGTCTCTCTGTGCTGTCTCTCTCTCTCTCTCTCTCTCTCTCTCTCTCTCTCTGTACCTCTCTCCCTCCCTCTCTCACTCACTTTGCTGTCTGTCTCTCTGTGCTGTGGCTCTCTCTCTGTACCTCCCTCCTCCCTCTCTCTCACTCACTTTGCTGTCTGTCTCTCTGTGCTGTGGCTCTCTCTCTGTACCTCCCTCCTCCCTCTCTCTCTCACTCACTTTGCTGTCTGTCTCTCTGTGCTGTGGCTCTCTCTCTGTACCTCCCTCCTCTCTCTCTCTCACTCACTTTGCTGTCTGTCTCTCTGTGCTGTGTCTCTCTCTCTGTACCTCCCTCCTCCCTCTCTCACTCACTTTGCTGTCTGTCTCTCTGTGCTGTGGCTCTCTCTCTGTACCTCCCTCCTCCCTCTCTCTCACTCACTTTGCTGTCTGTCTCTCTGTGCTGTGGCTCACTCTCTGTACCTCTCTCTCCTCCCTCTCTCACACTCTCTCAGGTCTGTGTCTATCTGTGATGTGCTTTATCTGTGCTGTCTTTGAATACATCATGGCTGCCCGCTGTTATAAATTCCTGCTTTAGCCCCTCCCATGATGTCATGGCCATGCTCCTCGATGACAGCGTTACAAACTATAAAAACTATTATAGTGATGTAACTATGTTAAATCCTCAAACTTACAATCTAAAGGGATAAATAAAACAAAATGTGAAGAAATAAATGGAAGAAATAAGAGCTTGGCAAGAAAGAGTAGAGGGTAAATTAGTGATTAATAGCCACATTACATTACCCCAACATGTAACACTGCAGTCTGTAACGTAGCCCACAAGACTTACAGCTATTAAATTGGCCTCGTAAAGCAACCCGCTGACGACTTGCAGGGTAGGTGCGAGAAAAGACTACGGGACGTGAGAATTCGACTTGCGCAACTGCAAATCATTTGTTCTTTCATTCCCGTAACTGTTAAGTTACAATCGCACTATTAAATGGCAACAAATTCACTGGCGTTCAAGCCTGTAACCCACAAATGGAGCCAAAAAGCCTACGGGTACGAGAGAGGATCCGCAAGGGGCTAAAAGTCAAAATCTGTAGCACTGTAAATGCAAATATACACACCCTACTGTACATATAAGAACAAGGAAAGTGATGTTAGGTATTAGAATTAGTAGCACAACATTCTCAAGCTCGCAAATCTGCAATATAAAATACTTTATTTCATGTTTAATTTCCATGTTATATCGATCCCGGCAATTAATGTGTTAAAACATATAATGGAACTTGCATGTAATAGAATATCATATTTACGTCTTTATCAATATTGCATCATTTTCTTGAAACCCGCAAGACTTTGAAATCTAATCTCCATTTTTCAGTGACGTAATTATGACGATCTCTGTTGCCATTGGCTCCATCTAAACTCGTAACAACGGGTTTGACTAATTGATCACAATAAAATGGGGTTGATTGTGTTAAAAGGATTATACTTTCTTTGGCCATTTCACCTAAAACAGTGGAGAAAAGAAATATATACTAATAAATACATACTATCTTTTTTAAAACTTGCCTTACAATATATGCTATATGACACTCATCTGTTCTTCACATACTAAATATATTTAATATGCATTTAATGTACCAGTAATGCTGTTTATAGTTTATCATGAACCTAACTAAGCAGTTTATGCTATTACTTTAGCTCTCCTGTGGTTTCATATTAATATAACATTCATGATTTTATTCATATGTCTGCTCATTTATTGATAACATGTCTCAACAGGTCACTGGATTTCGAGTCCTTACATTATATTTCTGGTACCCTGGGAGAGAAACAATCTTCTGTTGTGCAGAGATGAAAGCATTAATCAGCGACATTTGTTCCACATGTTTATTAAAGGAATCTATTTGCTCTGTATTACTGCACCCTGGTGCCACAGTATATCGGAACAGATTACACAAGGAAAACCTTACAGAATAGATCAAAATATATTTAAAACATTTACATAAAATATCATTTTAATTTTGGAAACTTGTATACATGTATAATTTAGAAGTTGAAAATCTCTACATTTTATATTAATATGACACAATGGGGTTAACAAATAATATGTCATTTGTTATTAAAAAAATATTATATCTCCTTACAGTAGATGGTTTCAAGGTATGCTTAATATAAGTAAATCCTTTGTTTAGAAAAGTGTTTGTTATTACCTATTAAAATGGATTACATTGATACAATATCTAGAACTTTGAGATATTATTGGTTTAGAAATGCTTAGAGGAAAGGGGCCATAGAGGTATAGTTAATATAGCCCTAACAGTTAATTAGCACAAATTATGCTAAACTATTTTATTTGTTTTTGTGTAGCCCACTTACTGCTTTCTGCCTGTGGTATTCCTCAATAACTTACCATTATTTAAAAATAATATATATATATATCTTTATTTTTTATTTTTATTTTTTATTTATTTATTTTTTATTATTATAATTCTACAATTATTATCTCATAACCTCCTCTTGCTCCTGTATACAGGATTTCTCATGCAATTCATGCCTTTTTTGAAATACACTTCCAAGAACAAGTGGACTTTCTCCAGGCCTTCAAACCTTTAAAAACACCATAAAACATATCATACCAGTATATTCCCAACACTGATACCATACTAAGGATCCCATACTAGACAATCTACCTTTCAGTATCTCAATACATCTGGGCACTACCCAAGCATTATAACCTACCTCATTACTACTAGTTTACCAGCCATCATAAATCACACTGTTTTATATCACAGTTATCCATTGTTTCAAATTAAACCACCTCCTTACCACATTTTCGCAAATAGTATCTCATCTATCTTCTATCACACTGTCTATCACACCTCCAAACTAACTTTTTTTATCCTTCTTGTAAACCCAACCATCCCCACTAGATTGCAAGCTCCTAAACGTAGGGCCCTTACAGCCCTCCATATCAATGGACGGATGCAATTGTAACAACCTCTAACTGTAGGGTTTAGTAAAACGTTGGCATGTTTTAAGTACTCTAATAATAATCCACTCCTACCAGCTTGTTACTGCAAGCAAATTGGCCCCCACACTAAATAAATTGGACAGCGCTTATATAGGAAATATTATTTAATGTATACCATACTTTAAAAAAAGGCTCTTGGCTGTGGCAATTTAAAGCAATATAATAAAATATTATTGCAATCTTTACCATATGTTTCTATTTCTATAAATTTTGATTGATTTATAGTGACTTTTTGATGGAATATTTCTGAGTGACATCCTAATACTGTGTGGGAAACTTAAGAGCTTTATCCTGCTGTGTAACCAGTTGGCTATTTGTGTAACTATTGTTTCACAAGTTATTTTAACTTTGTTTGCATATCTAATAGCCTGTCCAAGAACAAGACACAGATTAAAGTGATTGACCTGAGAACTGTATGAGATCAGGAAGTAAAAATCAATAAAGCCACTAGAGGACTAGTCAACTGGAAATCTGTTTCTGCAGCAATTTGAGCCTACTGAGATTCATAATGGCTCATTAACTTTCACAGGTGCTAACATGGCAGGGAAAAGGAAAGCTAATGCCAGAGTAAAATGGTATAGATGTTACAAAAAACATCACCACTCAATATGGATTAACAGTTGAAATAAAATTACATAATAAGGAACATTTTTGTGATGATTGACTTAATGGTATCATATTACATCTTGAGATTTTCTCATCATATGAAGATTCATTTTAATACTACTGCTAAAATTCAAGGTAGATAAACAGTATAAGTGCTATAAAAGTTAACATTGCAGTATTTAAATACCATTATAACCCAAGAAAAAGACCTTTCAATAAAATACGTTTTGAGACATTTTGTATTTTATTTGTATTCCTCTAAATGATGGTACAGAACAGTATCCAAGAGTTCAGGGAACTTTAAAAAAAGTTTTAACATAAATGTCTATGAGTGACTAACAAAACATTGCAATATGGTGGGTTTCTATGCCATCTTTCACTTAAGGGGTAAAGTGAGCTACTGTGCTTCTTCCTGTTAGACTGCCAATGTAAGTGTATAGAAATTCTGTATTTACCAAGTAGGGTTGCATGGGCAAACCAAAAAAAGCCCATTGGCTGAATAGGAAATAAAGTTATACAAAGGGCACTATTAAATTTGAAGCCTGCAGCGGCCCTAGTACAGCCGCAAAGCCTGCAAGCTTGAAAGAGCGATTAAATTAGACAAGCCTGCAACATACGTGGCCGATATCCAAAACCTTAAAACATGCTTCCGCATATTGCATTTGCGTTCGTGAACATGATCAATTAATCAAACCTGTGGTTATGGGTTTAGACAGAGCCAGAGTAAAAGAGACCGTCATCATTACGTCACTAAAACATGGAGGCTAAATTTCAATCACCTACAGTTTTGAAGTCCGTGTTGCGATCGGACCCACATTCCAGAAGTAACACAATAGGAAATAATCAATAAATATAATATTATATGTATTAACACATTGATTGCCAGGATTGATATAACACGGTAATTGAGCATAAAATGAATATTTTTAATTGCAGATTTGCAGGCTTGAGAATAGCGTGCTATTAATATTAATACCTTACATCAATTTCGCTTTAATTTAAAATACAGTATCGTGTTTATATTTGCTTTTCCAGTGCTACGGAAAGGACTTTAACCCCCTTGCAGGTCCTCTGTAGTACTCGTAGGATTTTTGGCTCCATTTGCCATTTACGGGTTTGAACACCAGTGTGTCCTTGGGAATTCATAACAATTTAATAGTGATTTGCCATAGTAACATTTACGGGCTTGACAAATCAAAGGCTTAGCTGGGGCGAAGTTCAGATTTTGACAGCCCGTAGGATTTTTCCGCCTGTAACCAGCAGATAGTTTGTGGGTAGCTGAAAGAGGCCAAATTAATAGCTGGAACTCCTGCCGGCTCCTTTTCGGGCTACGATTTTGAAAATCGTAGCAATTTAATGGGGCTCCAAGATTGCAAGTAAGATTACAAGACGTTCATGTCTTTTTATAAAAATACATTTTAGAGACAAAGATGTGTTTTTGCTTAATTACTTCATTGAGTTACTTGATCATACTCAATATGAAACTTCTGTTAGCTCTATTGAGAAGTTTGCACTGTTCCACCCTCATAATGAAAGTGACATAATTGACCTGATCCATGGTATCCATTCCCATATAAAAGTCATATCAAAGTTTTCAAACCCCCCTATACTGCAACTTCCTCTTGTTAAATTATAATGTATCTGCTTCCTCTGTGCTTCACTGACTCTAGTCCAATCACATACTGTATATCCCTTCAAATATGCATAAACTACAGGTTTCCTAAAACAGCCTCTTAACCCAGCTTCTCGCTTAATAATTGCCTACTCTCTTACTACTTGGTTTTACCACACGGATAATATGTTTTAGAACAATTTAAACTTCTTACTTCAACTTCATCATTCAACCTTTTGCAGTCTGTCTTCCATACACTATACTCATCTGAAGCAATACTCCATGGAGAAAACCATGTTAATTTATATAAGTGTATGGACTAATAATCATAGGACCTTGTACTAATGAAATATATTTATTTGGTTACTTTTTAGATTTTCTTTCTTTTAAAATAAATATTAAATTTAACAGCTATATCTCATTCCGTCCTTTTACTTCACCCATGGGAATAAATGGATCAGCAATGGTGTTCACTTTTTTGTAATAATTTCCACTACTGCAGGCCTAGGTGGCACTCACCTTTAATATCACCTCCTTCAGGTAGTCATAGAGACACACTTGTATATAAGCTAATGGAAAATGTCAGTATATATATATATATATATATATATATATATATATATATATATACAAACGACTTGCCCGTCAAAAATGACGGCAATAACATTTTAAGGCATGGCAATGCTGTTTACCACACATGTATGGTTTTTGCTCCTCTGTGGACCTTTGGCGCTCATCGCGTGGCTCACAATGAGCGCCCTCGGCAAATATATAAGTGTTAAAAAAAAAATGTGAGTACAGTGAATTAATAAAATAATATGAATTAATAAATTTAATATACTTTACCTATTTATATGTAATATGCAGCAATCAATATTCTGAAGAGCTAACAATCTATTTGGATTTTCCTGCATCTGAAACTGTACAGTTGGACTGTTGATCATCTAAAGAGAAAGTGTCAGCAATGTGGCAAGTGTGCAGTGTAAATAGGCTGCGTGCGCGAGGGCAAACTGTTTGTTTAGGCGGGTTAAGCGGCATTTTAGAATCCTAATATTATTAGTTGCAAGTTAGTGTTGTAAAATGGTGTTTTTTTTTCTATGTGTTTCTTGTCTCGCAAGCATTTTTCGTCCGTTGGAATGGCAAATTTGGTATCTCCTACGTTCCTGTGTAACTCGTACGTGCCTGGCGGGGATTTTCACGGCTCTGTCTCCTTTAGCCTCGCTTTCATTTTGTTCTGCCGCCATTTTTTTTGTTGCATAGACGATTTTCAAGTGCCAAAACTTCTTAAATGCGACTTAATTGGCATGCAACCTCACTCCCAGACGTCCTGGCTGTCCCCCCGTGTTGTGTGTAAAGTTTGTTTTATGTTGTATTTTTGTTGTTGTTGTGCTTTTCGTGGTTTTCAATGTGCGCAGTTGGGCCGTTAATGTATTTTTTCGACTTCATATTATTTTTCCGTGGGTCGTAATTCCTGTTTTTAAAAGTCATACATCCTTGTTGGTGTTTTGTGCTCTTCGGAGTCGTGTAGCCTCGTTTTCATTTTTTTCGGACGACATTTTTTTTCTTGCTTAACCAGTCTTCAAGTGACGAAACTCCTTAAATTCGACTTTAATTCGAGTGCAATCTCACTCCCAGACGTCTTGCGTATGATTTTTTTTTCTGTTTTGTTTTTATTTTTCTGTGTTTTGGGTGTTTTTGTATGTATGCATTTTGGCTGTTAACGTCGTATTTTTGCGACCTCATAATTATTTTTTTTTGTAACTCCTGCGGGTCGTATTTTTTTTTTCTAAGTCCCGATTTCCTCATCTTGTGTTGTTTTGCGAGGTCTCAAAGTATGACGACAACTCGCAGTTTGACAATTATAATATGTGATATACACAGCCGTATATGAATGATAATGTGTCCCAGCACAACACTTATCATTCAAAGGATCTAGACCAGGGGTGGACAAGTTCGGTCCTGGAGTGCCACACTCAAGCCTGGATTTGAAGATATCCTTTCTGTGCACAGGTGAGTCAATCAGTATGACTGCAGAAGTGATTGACTTACCTTAGCACAGAAGGCATATCACCAAATCCAGGCCCTCCAGGACCGAACTTGCCCACCACTGATCTAGACTATTGCCTGGTCCCTCCTGACCAACCATTCCCTCCACTGTTAACTACAAACACACACACCCATCACCCGTTCTCAGTTTGTGATGTAACAAACACAAAATGAACTCCTGTACTCATTAAGACAGTCTTCCAAAATTCAGATTTTCCCAAAATGATTTGAATCCCATGGCTTACACAGCTGCTAATATGGTTAATGTGGTACATACTTGATAAACAAGTATATTTTTTAATGAACTGCAGTGGTCCTTTAAACCCTTGAGAGGTCACTGAAAAATGAGCAATAATTATATGTTTTCCAGAGAGACTTTGAGAGCTATTGTGTCTATTTTTAATACTTTAATTGAACATTCACTTTGGAAAGGCACATAACAACTATGGAAATATAAAGCACAATACACTAGCAACATGTCCTCCAAAGAAATTGCAGAAGAAAGCAGGAAATTATATATTGAAAATTAGTGTTTTAGTATGAAATTGCTTCATAATTTCAGGTCATTTAATGAGTGGTTTGTAGGGCAGAGAAACAAAGCAGTCAATGTTTTATATATATATATATATATATATATATATATATATATATATATATATATATAATGCATGGTTAGGACAATAGCTGCTTCAGACAACTAATGATCTAAACTAGTAAAACAGTGTACAGCTGGTGAAAACTGAGCATTTTCCTGCTGGGAAGTAGAAATGCTTTTTTAAGTTGCTGTACACTGATACAAAACGTTTCCCATGGCTTATTGAGCTATTTGGTGATATCAGCTGGGGGCTATTGATTTACAGCATATGGCTCATCTTTAGCTTGTGTTACTGTAATAATATACAGTAGCAGCCAGTGCTCTGAAATGTGCATTAAACATGCTCAGACAAATCAAGAAATAAGTAATAGACCTTTTTTCTTGTAGTTTGATATAGTGCATTATTCATGGTAAATTAACTTTCACAGTAGCAGATTCTAATCTTTCCAAATCCTAGGCTGTTATTAATTTACTAAAAAAATAAGTACATTTTTAGAGAAATATTAATTTCATCTATTTTAATGACCCATAAGACAGATTGCAATAAGGATTTGTTAAATATAGATTACAGTTAATTTCTATGACTGACATTTTTACAACAGTTTTGGAAAGCAATTAAACTACTCATATGAAATGTAAAAAAATATACTGTGGTGCCAATTTTATTTACATTTTGAACAATGTTGACTTATACTGTAATAAACGGATAATATACTTGAACTCATACACAAAAATGTTATGCAAAATGTTAATAAAGTGGCCCACATAAAAATCACATTGGGTAAGCTTGCAAACTCTAATGATAATCAATCATTAACAAATGGAAATAATACTTTACACTAAGCCTACAATTGGCTAATATATGTGTAAAATGCTCCATTAGCTACATGAACAAAATTAGAGAAATATAATTCTTATGATTATTTATATATTATCGATTTATTCTTAGCATTTTTATAGACCATTGGATAGAACACCTATAACTTAGGCTATAGTTTCATTAGGTTAAAGGATCACTGAATCATTATATTTATAGTATGCTCTTTGAAGAACTTACATAGTTACATAGTTACTTAGTTGAGGTTGAAAAAAGACTTTTAACCCATCAAGTTCAACCTTTTAAGATCTCCTCTGATCTGCGGATTAGTTGTTAATTAATCCAGAGGAATGCAAAAAACAAAACAAAAAAACAAGTTAAACTGTGGCAATTGTTTCAAAAGGGAAAAAAAATAATTCCTTCCTGACCCCAGATACTGGAGATCAGATTCTTCCCTGGATCAATACTCCCTCTCTAATTAACCAGGATAACCCTGAATACCCTTTTTATTTACAAATATATCCAATCCCTTTTTAAACGTATCTATCGAACCCGCTGTCACCACCTCCCTTGGTAGAGTATTCCACAGATTAACCACCCTTACTGTGAAGAACCCTTTTCTTTCTTTAAGGTGGAATCTTTTTACTTCTAACCTCAAAGGATGTCCTTGTGTCAATTGAAAACCTCTTGGCACAAAAAGCTCCCTTGACAAATCTTTATACGGACCCTGGATGTATTTATATAGGGTAATCATATCCCCTCTTAGACACCTTTTTTCTAGAGACAATAAGTTTAATTTGGTTAGTCTTTCTTCATAACTTAGCTCTTTCATTCCCCTTACTAGTTTTGTTGCTCTTCTCTGTATTTTTTCCAGTTCTAAAATGTCCATTTTATGAAGTGGTGCTCAAAACTGTACTCCATATTCCAAAATGAGGGCGTACTAGGGATTTGTATAGTGGTAAAATAATATTTGCTTCCCTTGCTTCAATATCCTTCCTAATACATGCTAATAGTTTATTTGCCTTTGCAGCTGCTGCTTGGCATTGAGACCTGTTACCTAGGTGGTTGTCCACGAGCACTCCCAAATCCCTTTCAATATCTGATACCCCTACATTTGTTTCATTAAGTTTATAAATTGCATGGTTATTTTTCCTTCCCAGATGCATAACCTTACATTTACTTGTATTAAATCTCATCTGCCATTTAATTGCCCATTTCTCTAATTTATGCAAATCCCTTTGGAGGGAAAGACCATAATTTTCTGATTTAATTACCTTGCACAACTTTGTGTCATCAGCAAAAATTGAGACAATAGTTTCCAGTTCTATTTCTACGTCAATAAATCTTTTAAAAAGGAGAGGACCTAATTCCCACTTACCACATTAGTCCAATCGGAGCATGTTCCATTTACAACAGCCCTTTGCTTCCAGTCGTTTAGCCAGCTCTCAATCCATGTGCATATATTTACTGCAATCCCTGTATCCCTTAGTTTGCACAATATTCTCCCAATGTGGCACTGTATCAAAAGCCTTTGCAAAATCTAAAAATACTACATTTACTGAGTTGCCTTGATCCAAGTTCCTACTAACCTCCTCATAGAAACTAATTAGATTGGTCTGACAAGACCTATCCCTCATAAATCTATGTAGGCTCCTACTTTTAATCCTGTTTGAACAGAAATATTTTTGTATATTTTGCCTTATTAACCATTCTAAAAGCATTCCCACTACAGAAGTGAGGCTTACAGGTCTATAAATCCCTGGATTTGCTTTTGCTCCCTTCTTAAATATAGGTATTACCTCTGCTTTTCTCCAGTCATCTGGTAGAGACCCTGTGTTGAGTGAATATTGAAAAATTAGATATAATGGTTTGGCTATTACGGAACCAAGTTCCCTTGGTACCCTTAGATGTATTCCATCAAGACCTGGAGCTTTATTAACATTTATTTTCTAACCTCTTTTGGATTTCTTCCTGCGTTAACCAATTATTTAGTGATGGTAGTGTAGCCCCACTTGTACCTCCCTTGTGTATACCGAAGAAAACAACCTATTTAGCTCATCTGCCTTTTCCTGGTCACTAATTGTCAGACTGCCTGTTTCACATTGTAATGCCCCTACAGCTTTCTTCCTGGCCTTCTTCCCATTTATATACTTAAAAAATATTTTTTTAAGGGTTAGTCTTTCTCTCATTTGCAACTCATTTTTCATTTTCTATTTTAGCCAGTCTAATTGCCCTTTTGCAAGCCTTGTTGATTTCCTTGTACTCCTGTAAAGCAGTCTCTGTCCCCTCTTGTTTGTATAATTTAAATGTCTGTTTTTTTACTCTGTATCTTGATCTTTAAATCATTGTTAATGGGATGGGATTTACTCCTTCTACTTTTATTCCCACATGGTATATGTCGATGTGTATGTATATTTAATATGGATTTAACTGTTGTCCATTTATGTTCAGTATTTTTACCTATCAGTTCTCTGTCCCAGTCTATACTTTGTATTGCTGCCCTTAGACCGTTAAAATCTGCCCTTTTAAAATTCAGAGTTTTAGTTGGCCCCTTACAGTTTTTTTTATTTAATAAAATCTTAAATGAGACTGTGTTGTGTTCACCGTTTCCCAAAGGTTACCCTATTTCAACATTTGATACCATATCAATATTATTTGTGATTACTAAATCCAAGATGGCCTCATTTCTAGTAGGCTCTTCTATAACCTGGGCCAGATAATGATCCCTGAGTGTACTCAAGAACCTGCTCCATTTAACTTGCCTTGATAATATACACAAGGTTTAACATAAATAATTATTGCCATTATTTTTTCCATTGTTTTGAAGTTTTGCTTAATGTTGCCAGACATTTTGTCTTTGTTGCTGAAAATATTAAAAGTAAGTGGGAGGAAGATAAAATCTTGATTTAGTTCTGTTTTAAACTACCTCTCAAAATAGCACACATACCACAAGGCCCAGGCCTAAGTCAGTACATTTCCAGGTTGCAGCAGGCTGCCTGAAAATGTAGCCCAATACATTGCTATATGACATATGATAAAGTCTGTATGCTGTGATATTTCTGTCTGTAAGGGTATTTGACTCTTTCTGACATAACATATATACATAGACATACATAGACATATGATTTGAGATATAAAAAAGGGAAAGTTGGAGGTGCAAGTGGAGCATGGGGGTAGCACAAATCACACTTCATAAAATAATTCAGTGCAAGAGAAAGCAGTCTAAGATGCAATCGCCATACAAGATTTTTTAATAAAAAATATTTATATTTTGCGTACCTACTAATGTTGCTACATACTTCACAATCATGTGATGTTTTTACTAAACTACAGTGGTCCTTTAAATATCATTCAAAAAATTATCACTTAGCCCAGTCGGAGGCTGTTGTATGAAATGCTTGAATTGAGGTAAAAATTAGAGACTTTCACTACAAATATTGATTTATTTTAATTTCATTTAATTACCGTAATACTAGTGTATGCCATAAGCAAGTTTGAAAATGCAAGTAGAGAATAGCACAGTGAATACCTAGAAGTGGGTGCCTTTGTAGAGCTACAAAAGACGGCATTTTATAATGGTTCTGCACAGCGGATTTAGTGAATTTCTCCTTTATTCCTAAGTATCTTTTTAGCTTCCTAGAGTGATACAATAAAGTGCATATTTGTGCATTTGGAATAAAATTAAATGTATTTCTACAGTTTAGAGACAATATTTCTATGCATTAATTTGTTAGAATAATATTTGTCCTTAAATTACCCCATTAAAATGTGCTGTTTTGGAGGACAGAAAATGTCAAACCATGTGGAACAAAGAATGAGAAGCAGGCACTAGAGGCCAAATTCTAACAGACGGGATTGAAAAAAAAAAAAAAAAATGAGATTCCTTCAAGTGCTTAATACATAATTAATAACTCTAACACTTAGGTTTGAAATTTTTGCAATAGAAGGCATTCTTTCATATTAAGCTCCTTATACTTTTAGTGCTATATGTACCAAGCGGATTGCTTCCAAGCCAGAGGAATAGAATCAACAAGCAAGCCCCCCACAGACACTTCAGTAGACTGGACATACCATTACAAGAACCCAAAAGCTAACATGCTTTATGTAATATACATATCAGAGAAAATTAATCCATTACAATAAGGTTAGTGAAAATATTCTAAGGTCTGCACCATTAGGAAAAGAATAAAAACAGAACACTTCCATTAGTCAATATGCAATTAGACAGTTTGATAGAAATAATGTGCCAATCTCATATACCAAGCCATGAGTCTCTAGAGGAAAGATGACCTCACCACTGGGCTCCTAACTGGGATGGAGGGAAATTCTGTTTGCAATGGCACTTGCCTCTTAGTTTGTTTTCACGTCCAATTTTGCAATCTTTTTGTGGTCACTGTTTTATTAAAATGTTCAAATTTATTTTGCTGCGTTACTTCACAAACAGTTATCAAATAGTCTCCTAATATACAGACCTATGCCACTTACACTCATGATTTTCAAATAACTGAAATATCTGTTTTTATAGAGTTTAGAGCCCTTGTGACTACAGTCATTGGGGGCTTTTCACTTAGCCATAGTCACAGAGAAAGACGAATGCTGAATGACTGATTATTGTTTGCAGGAGCCAAGTATGTATTAAACAAATAAAAAATAAATAAGCATTATGCACTTTTATAAGGACTTTTGTTTTCAGATTTTCATGTTCCAATTTAACCAGGATAACATAGCACTTTACTGTGAAGGGCTCAACGAATGCTTATTCCCAGGCTGTGAGCTTGCTACTTCAGTGTTTCTGGGATCTTTTTTTAAATACTACCAAACACTGGCAACCTGTTATTTAGTCAAAATTGGTATAATAGTTTGGTATAATAGTTTTCATAAAGGTTGACCCATCACGTGTGTCATTTTGTTCTATTCAGTACCCTGGCTATTTTACCTAAAGTAATATCAGCCTTATTATATTGCGATTTGGCCAATTGAATAGGGCTCTATATAATCACAGAGCATATTTGTTTACAGAAGTTTTTAATTAGTGAAGACCTTGCTTTTGATAGAAGTTCGCTAACTAAAAACTTCTGTAAAAAATATGTGCTAGGTGCTTATATAGAGCCCTATTCAATTAGAACAATCACAATTTAATAAGTCTGTATATTTATATGGACCAGTTATCATTAAGTGCAAACTATTATACCTCTCCACTATTCATCAATCACAATGGATCTATATAGCATAGTGTGTACCTATTACCATAAAATACTCTGCAAAAAGAGTTTTATATATATATATATATATATATATATATATATATATATATATATATATATATATATATATATATATAAAACTCTTTTTGCAGAGTATTTTATGGTAATAGGTACACACTATGCTATATAGATCTATTGTGATTGATGAATGATGGAGAGGTATAATAGTTTGCACTTAATGATAACTGGTCCATTGTGTTGGCCACCAGATATCCTAACTGATCTACTGTACCATCAATTAGCAGACTGTCTTACTCAGACAAAGTGTATATCAATCAATAACTAAATGGAATAATGACTGCTGTAGAGTACCATACATTTTCTTTTACTATAAAAAAATAAAAATTAGAACTCAAAATGTCATTAGGTCATAAGAATAAAGTATCCAGCACCAGCCAACATTTAATTTAGTTTTAGTTTGAACTATGCTATTTTTGTACCTGTACCATTGAGAGTGTTTGAAACAAATTCTATCTTGCATTTACACAAACCTACCCTTGAAATGGTGTCAGAAAAGGATGTTTTGTTCTGAAGTTCTACAAACTTACACATACTCAAAAAAGCAGGCCATTATTGTTTAAAAGCTTACATTTTTACCAAATTTGCATAGGATATTCTATTTAAATTGGCATTTGTTTGTTTTGCTATTTAATTACAATATTTTGTTTAGGGTGGAGAGGTGATTCAGCAAAATTATGTCTTAGAACTAATAATAACTCTTCATACTGAAAACACTAATAAATATGTTAGTTAACTAATATATGTATATATATATATATATATATATATATATATATATATATATTCACACATATTACATATTAATACATATTTTGAATACATTTTACATATTATCAAGTTTGGTTCTTCAAATGATCATAATGCAGACTACAATCAATGTGTCCTATAATCCCACATTTATAGTATGATCTTTAAGAGACTGTCTTAATAATAGACAAATCATATTATTATTATTATTAGTTTCTTTATTTATATTGCGCCAATATATTCCATAGCGCTGTAAAGGGGTTGAGTACATGGCAAAAAACAAACTTAACACCTTATAAACATGGAGGGCCCTGTTTTTGAGCATAAAATAAAATGTACATAGAGCTTGTTTTCAAGGCACGGACACAAGATTGAATTTACAATCTAACAGCCTTATTACATTGCGATTTGGCCAATTGAATAGGGCTTCATATAAGCACAGAGCATATTTTTTTTAAACAGAAATTTTTAGTTAGTGAAGACCTTGCTTTTGGATAGAAGTTCACTAACTAAAAACTTCTGTAAAACAATATGCTATGTGCTTATATAGAGTAGAGCCCTATTCAATTGGCCAAATCACAATTTAATAAGGCTGTAAGGGTTTAGGTGTGATACAAGAGGGTGACAAATACAAGATGGCAGTGTGAAAGCAATTTGTTTAGTCAAGTGGAGGTGTCTGTGTGTTGTACTGTAGATTGTGGGTGTAAAGCTGTGGCGTGTTCATTTGTACATGTTAATGCAGGAAGGTGATAAGATTTTTTAAACAGGTGTGTTTTTAGTCATTTTTCAAAGGTTTTGAGGCAGGAAGATAATCTAATGGAGCGGGAGAAAGAGTTCCAAATAGTAGGGGCAGCACGAGAAAAGTGTTGAAGACGGGAGTGAGAGGAGGTGATGAGAGAGGAGGAAAGAAGAAGGTCATTAGCCGAATAAAGGGGGCGGTTGGGAGAGTAATAAAATATTTTATAAGGTAAAAAACAAAAAACAAATACAGCCTGTCCTTATTTTGTTATCTTATGCAATTTTGCTTTGTTATGAGTAGCCATTGCTTTTGTATATGTATTAAGATATCTTGAAAGTTTCCTGCAATATAATTTACAATACGCTCAAATGGATCTACAAAGGAATGCAGTGTATAAGAAAATCATATTCCCAGGTGACCAATTAAGTAGGCAAAAAATGATCTTCCAGAGAAAAGAATGCATGTGTACAATAAGTAAAAATATTTAAAAAAATCTATTGCTTTACTTTATAAAAACATTATGAAAATAATTATTTAAAGGAACATATTGTAAATATGAGTTTTCAGGTATTCTTTAAAATACAAAGAAATGAATACATTAATCTCATTATTATTATATTTTAATAATAATATTATTACTATTTTATTCTAATATGTGTGGGTTGTAGGCCAACATTATTCAAAATATTTATCACAGTTTTAATTATTCATTTGCACTAGAAGTCTTTTGGCCAAGAAATGCTTCAGCAGTCAGCTCAGTTAGTGCATAAAGAATGAGGTATGTTTCTATGACATCCGTAATCCTCTTTTCTGAATTAATTATATATTCATTGCAAAAGGCTATGTTAAAGTTACATTTCCTCTTAGCCTGTCATTTTGGCTGTGCTGGTTGCTTTTACATTGGATTTGACAACTGTTATACAGTCCATTAATCTTTTATTTGGAAGAAAGAGGGAAAAGGGACCATTATGGTCTTACATTAATGTACAAAGTATAATGAAAGGGTATACCAATAAATTATACTGTGTTAGAAATGGAAATGCCACCACGTTTAGAATGGCACAACATCTCAATAAAATAATGTGATTTTAAAAATAATCAACTGGAAAATATAGTACATTGAAAGTACAAATGTTTTATTACATGTTATTTGTTTTGCTATATGTGTGTTAACATGTGGATTATTAATAATAATTATGCAGCCCAGTGTAGATTCTCTAATAAATGGAGATTTAAATATCTATCTTTGGGGTCACCAACAAATTGCCCAGATTGTACTGGTAGCTTTCCAAGAGACACCCAGGTATTCATTCCTCAGTGGTGACAATTGTGTTGATTCAGAAGTTTGCCCGACAATATGAATTCCATAAGAATTTGCATTCTATTGTTTCTAAATTCTATTATTTCTTAAGTGTAAATGTGCTCATTAACAAAATAACTGGAGTAAGGGTTAGGATTTTATGTCTTTTCCTTGAAAAAATAGGGCATTAGTGTTGGAACTAGCAGAGGGGAGCAGCAGATGATGAGTATTTGGTGAGGTGGTTAAACCTGGCAGAATTATTCATGATCGATTGGGGTGAGGGTATGAGGTTGAGGGAAAAGCTACTTAAAATTGACTTACAATAGTCAAAGCCGGAGATGATGAGAGCATGAATTATGGTCTATGAAGTGTTGTATGTTAGGAACAGACACATTTTGGAGATGTTGAAGACTGCAGGATTTGTTGAGTGATATCATCTGAGGGATGCAGAAGAAATCTGGGTCAATTGTAACACCAGGACAGTAGACTTGAGAGAATTAAGGATATTACTTTTCTACAGAAAGGGAAATGTCAGGTGTAGCAGTGAAGGGGTATGGGGAAATAACCAGAAACTCTGTCTTGGGGATGCTACATTTAGATTGTGAGAAGCCATCCAGGAAGAGATATTAGACAGACAAGCTACAACATGGTTTAGTAGGATGGAAGACATGTCTAAAGATGAAAGATACATTTGGGTATCATTTGCATAAATATGGTACTGAAACCTTAAAGAGCTTATTAGTTTGCAAAGAGAGGAGATGTAGACTAGGAAAAGCACACAAAGAGAGTGTTGAGGTACCCAAACTAACAGTGGTGGAAGAGGAATGGAGGTGCCACAGTAGGTTTGATGGGCATGATGGATCAAAAGGGACTTCTAGATGAGTAATAACTGGGGCAAGTAGTGAGATTAGAGTTTGGATAATTCTCCCTCTGTGACTAGTGTAAAGTTACTGAATGTGTCTGTTGGAGTGAAAAGACGTCGAAGTAATGTGGCTGAGGGTTGGCACATAGGGATGCCTCATCTCGTATTATCTATTTTGTTGTTCAAGATGATAGAGAGGTCACGGGTTGTGAAGCTGGTGCTAGAAGAAAGTATTGATGGGTAGAAAGTAGAGAAGAGGATTGGATGACAGAGCTGCACTGTGGGCAAAAAAATACAATTGCTTGGATAAAGAAGGACTGAGATACAAGAGCACAGTATGAATTTATAGCAAATCAAGTCTGATAAAGTTTCTTTTTTTTTCTCTCAACACACCCTGTGGGAGCACTTTTAGAGATATCTTGTGTTCTTGGATTGTAATGGCTGTGGGTGAGAACAAGAAGCATAGCGAATATTAGTTGGGGCATACTTATCAAGTCTTGTAGGAGGTGTATGGTTCTAGTAGTCTACCAATGTGTGCTGATGCTAAGGATAGGTTGTAGTGAGATAGCAAGTTGCTGTGGGTCTATGGCATGCAGATTTCTGTAGGTTCTTGGAGAAGGTAGAACTGAAGATGGGTGTGGCATATAGTAAGGCTGCCAGTTAGGTGATGAAATTAAATATTGGACTGCATAGAGACATCACAGAGAAAAGAGAAAACAAGGTAAATGGAGAAGCCATTGCAGTGTGTAGCAGATGTAGTCCAAGGAGTTCAAAGCAGGAGGTTAGATAGACATGTTTAGAAGTGGTATGGACGTTTGGATGCTCAATGTTGCTGTCAACCCAGTATGATGGTGGGAATGTTGAAGCAAAGCAGACAAAGTGATGAAGCAAACACAAGAATGGCCCATAAGGGTTACAGATAACAACTGCCCTTCGAGGGGGGGAATAGAGCTTACTGGAAAGGATATGAACGGAGGGGAAGGAGAGAGAAGGACTGGAGGGGATTGGTGTGAAACGTAGGAGAGAAGATATCCCACACCACCTCTCTGTCTGTTACTGGATACAGAAGTGTGGCTAAAGTGCAGGCTATACAAAGTCAAGGTTAAGGGCGGAGCTAACATGAGGGCAGGCTGTGCACTTCACCTAGGCCCTCCTGGGTGGGGGTGGCTGAGCTGTAAACATTTGTTGTGTTTTACATTTGTTTCTATAGTGTAGGCATTAATCTGTTGTGAAAATATGCCGGTATACCCATAAGAACCCCTTGGGATCAGCACTAGATGTGTTTGACACAGAGAGACCCCAGCTAGGTACAGATACACTAGTTTCACAGGGCTCATCAAGACACTTGGGGATGCTCAATAGGACTGCAGGAACCAAAATGGTAAAATGAACTCATATCACAGGAGTCCATAAGGACCCTATGGTATCACTAATTGAGCCCCTATTCCATAGGGATCCATAGGGACCCCCATGATATATAACTACAAAAAAATCCTATATCATGGGTGTCCATATGGCCCCTGAAGGTATCCCTATGAATATCATAGGAGTCCATATTGGTCCCCCATATTTCCTAAAACTAATGTACAAAAAAAAAAAAAAAATTAAACCTGTAGGGGGTGGATATACATTACATATCACTGATCACCTCCAATGATGATCACCTACACTTTGGTCCTCAATCTTCTGCCCTTCTACGTTGAAATTACTATGATCCTTGTAATATGTGGATTAATAGTTAATTGATCCAATGGAAGGCCAATTATGTAAAACATGGAAAGGAGAGCAACCAATCCTTCCTTACCCAAAATACTGGAAAGATTACTCCATGGATCAGTACTCCTCCTTCTCTATTTATCCAGGATAACTTGGTATGCCCTTTTTATTCAAAAAATATATCCAGTCCTTTTTTTAAATTATTTATTGAATCTGCTGTGAAGAACCCTTTTCTTTCTTTAAGGTGGAATCTTTTTTTATTCTAACCTCAAGGGATGTCCTCTTGTCAGTTGAAAACCTCTTGGCACCAAAAGTTCACTTGACAAAGCCTTATATTGACCCATGGTGTATTTATATAAGGTAATCATATACTTATTTAAGCACTTTTTTTCTAAAGAAATTAAGTTTGGCTTTTACAGAACCTAGTTCCCTCAGTACTCTTGGACTCATTCCATTAGAACCTGGTGTTTTAATAACATTATTTTTTTTGCCACATGTCCTCTTTCTTCAGCTAACAACCTTCTTCTTTCCATCCTCTTATCACCTCCTCCCATTCCTGCCTTCAGGAATTTTCTTGTGCTGCCCCTTTTCTCTGGAACGCCTTGCCTCGCTCCAGCAGACTACCTCCCTGCCTTAAAACCTTAAAACCACCACTAAAAACACATGTGTTTAAAAAAGCCTATCACCTTTCACCTTGACATGCACAATAATTCTATTATCGTCCTTCACAACCCTTTAGATTGTAGGTTTGTGAGTTTTCAGTCTTGCAAGGTGCTTTGGGGAAAGCACTTTGGACACCGGATTCTAAGACAGGACCCTTTGCAATGTGTTAATATTTGTATTGTTTTCTGCCTTTTTCTTAACCCATGTATAGCGCTACAGCATATGTTGGCGCATTATAAATAAACAATAATAATAATAATAAAGTTTAGTTTTTATGTGAGTGCTAATATCCAGTCAAGCGCTGTACTTAATGCTGCCTGTTCAGTTAAGTCTTCATCATGTAGTACCTTAAGTCAGACTTATCTTTTATCCTACTTTCAAACCCATGGCACTCTGCCCCTGAATAGTCACCTAGTGACCCCAGTCACCTCTGACATAGTGAATATATTTTGGTGATGTTCAAATCAAATGTCGTTTTACAGTGTTAGGTCAAGCAAGAGATGCTATTTTGTAAACCAGTTCTCGGCCGACGGGGTTGCGTGCTTGAACGCAAACAATTAAGCAAGCACTTAGTTACGGGTTTAGATGGAGCCAACAGAAAAAGAGATTGTTTGCTTTACATCACCGATGTGTCAAAGTCCTATGTGCTTGCAGGGATCTATACAACACAAAATATGAACATGAAATAAATAATTTTTCGGGGCCGATTTGCCGCCATGAGAATGGTGTGCTATTAATTCTAAGACCTAACATCACTTTCCCTTATAATAAATGTACAGTAGAGTGTTGTTATTTGCATTACAAGTGCTACGTATTGGACTTTACCTCCCTTGTGGGTGCTCTCGAGCAAACGTTGGCCTTTGGGCTCCATTTGCGTGTTACATGCTTGCTCCCGAGTGACCACATTGCAATTTAATAGCTGAATTGAACAAGTAGCGGTTACGAGCTTGTCGGATTAAAAGATTTATGTGCTCGAAGTTCAACTTTGCTCAGCACATAGCCTATTCTCAGCCGTCCTGCATGTTAACACTCAAGTCTGCTGCAATACCCGTAACACGTAAATCTGAAGTTATGAGCTACGTTTTACAACATAGCCCCAATTTAATGAGGCTGTTATTAGATAGCACTCCTACCTGGGTGGGCTCCACTCCAGCCACAATACTCAATCCAGAGTGTGGGGAGATACAGAGCTTATACAGCCGGGGGGGCGGGGGGGGGGGGGCGGATGGGGTGATTGAAAAATAGTAAGTGATTGTATAAATGCACAGTATAATAAAAAAAACATTCTTAGCAAACATTATGTAGCTACTAGCGACTTGCCCATCAAAAATGACGGGGAAATAAAATTTGAATCCATGGTAATGCTGTTTGAGACATAATTGAAACCGTTTTGTACTGTGAGGACCTTTGCGCTAATTGCGAGCTCAGGACCTTCGGCGCTCATTGCAAGCCTCTCCTGTCGTGTACTTTTTGTCCTCTGAGAGTGATATCTATTTCTATGTATATGTAGTGAAGTAATAATGAATGATTTATTAAATGAATTAATATAGTTTCATTATTTGCAATTGATATATGCAGCGAGCAATAGGCTGAGGAGCTAACAATCTGTTTGTATTTTGCGTCTACATAGAATATACAGTGTGAGAGTGTCCTGCTTATAAAGTGTAATGAATGTTTAAAGTCTGCATTTTAAATAGGCTGCGTGTGCGAGGTAAAGACGTTGGTATATTGTGTAAAGCGGCATTGTATAGTTGTAATGTTATTATGTGGTACGTGTCTTGTGAGCATTTTCCGTCTTTTGTAATAGTGTATCTTGAGTAGTGTGATGTGTAAAGTTGTACCCAGTTTGCATTGGGTTTTGCGGTCTGTGAGCATTTTCCGGTATTTTCCGGTATTTGTAAGAGTGTATCTTGTAGTTCTTAGTGTGATGTGTAAAGTGCTATACATTTTGCAGTGTTTTGCGCGGTCCAGGGTCGTGTAGCCTCGTTTTCATTTTATCAGCTGCCATTTTTTTCCTTGCTTAGGCGATTTTCGAGTGCTGAAAATCGTCTAAATTGAGTTCAATTTGCGTTCCACCTCACTCACAGAGGTCCTGGCTGTTGCCCCATGCTGTCTGTGATGTTTTTTGTTTTTTTGTTGGTGTACTTAGTGTGTTTTTCAGGTTTTTTGTTCGGCCGCTAATCTTGGAAATTCTTGTGTCTCGTATCTTTTTTTAAGTCCAGCGTCTCATATATTTTTTTTGTCCTAAGTCCCGCATCTTGTTTGTTAACGGCTTGCCTCGCTTAGTGAGCCTCGCATGGGCTAAGTGCTAAGGTTTAACATCTCGCTTTGCGAGTCTCGCAGCGATGAACACTCATCGGCTAAGTGCTACGGTTTAACGGCTCGCCTTGCTTTGCGAGGCTCGCAGCAATGAGTGCCTTTGGCGCTCACCGGCTAAGTCCTACACGTTTACGGCTCGTTTTGCTAAGTTGTACGCACCTTGCAAAGTGTGACGACGTCTCAAAGTTTGACAACTATTACGTATATGTGATTCTTTTAAGACCACTTTAAAAGACAATTAAATTGGCCTTTTAAAACTTTTGGTTAGAACTTTATTATTATATTCAATGATTATTAGATTAATTGAAAAATGCAACCTTATGCCAGTTAATGATGTAAAACTGAACATTACTTTGACGCAGGATTACATGCTTCCGCATAAGGCAAACAGTGAAAAGAATATATATTATTTTGTGTCAGATATGTTACTCTTGATCATACATTTTTGTCTTAAAGCATTTAAAAATTTGTAGGAATTATACATTAGAAAAATTTATATCATGAGGATCTTCTTCGAACACTTTATTTACATTTTGGAACTTAATAGAGAACAGATGATGGAAGGGAGAGGGCTGATTTGATCATGTCAAATTTTAAGTAAATAAAATGGGCAGACTAGGTTGGCTGTTTTTGATTCTTATCTGCTGTAAAATTGATTTTTCTATGAGAAGGACTGAGCCTGAGCACCAACACAAATCTGTAAAAAACCCTTGTTTTTTCCTGTCACAGTCTCAGAGGTACTTTGTTCAGTTCTGTCCCTAAACAATGGATGGCACTCTAAGAAGAAACCACACCTTTTTATAGCTGCCAACGATGTATTACTTGCACTAATGTGCTTGCGCTGTGTACTGTATTGGATCTCACTCATATCGAAAGACCATTTTCAGTTAACTAAAGACTTTTGTGTATAAACTGAAGAGAATCAGGATTAGAATCTGGGACAAGTGATCAGATGATACCAGGACATTTCATTGAGACTAACACCAACTCTCTTCAATGCACTGTATGGTCATTGACCATATCACTAAACTCCTATTTTTATACTTAAAGTAATATTGTTATTGTCCAGTGTCAAGACTGATGTATTCATCACTTGGAGACAGTTTATCAAAAGACTTAAGAAAAAAATGAGCAAATTTTCTGCACTAAGGGTTCGCTGGTACTATACGGAGTCATGATTAATTCCTCGTAGTCCACAACTGGTCCCTTTTAGTGGGTATATTTATATTTTAGGGAAAAAATGTGTTTTATCAATAACATAAGGTCATTTCATGTTACAGTTAATGATCTTGTTTATAAATGACAGATAAACTGTGAACTTTGTGGAAATCCCACATCCATGAATTCAAGGAATAAAAAATGTCAACCAAATGCTTGGGACAATATATGTATTCGATTATACCTTTTGATGTACTTGGGGCCTCATTCAAATGTGATTTGGCCAATTGAATAGGGCTCTATATAAGCACATAGCATATTTTTTACAGAAGTTTTTAGTTAGTGAACTTCTATCCAAAAGCTAGGTCTTCACTAACTAAAAATGTTTGTAAAAAATATATGCTCTGCGCTTGCTGTATATAGAGCCCTTGCTCCTTGCCAGCAACCGGGGACTTTAAGGCCGTAAATGCGGACCCTCTCGAAGCGAGGGACCGCATTTGCAGAGGTGGAGGCTCCCACCGCGACTGCAACATTTACGGACTTAGCATCCGCAAATACGAGCCTCGTCACTTACAAATAAAAATATTATGACCTCGCAAAAATACAACATTAGAGGCCCGAAACCCGCGCACACCAAAACACTAAAAACACAAAAAGTACACACAACGAACAAATAAAAAGCTTACCCACAGCAAGGGATGCACCCAGCACCTCTAACAGTGAAGTTACAAGTCAATTTAGGTAGAAATTAAAGAGTTTAGACACCTGAAAATCCCCTAAGCAAGAGAAAAAATGGCCGTGGAACAAAACGAAAATGAGGCTAAAGGACCCTAAACACGCAAAACACCACGAAACACATACAGATTTTTCAAAAAAGTCATACGAGGTACAAGAACAAGGACGCAAAATCAGCCACAGCCGCGTAATACACACATTAGGCACCATTTTACAACACTAACCTACCCAATGTGGAAGTGCACAGCTACCCTAACGGATTTTCCTCGCGCACGCACACTATTTACACTACACACTGCACACATTGCTGACACTTACACAGCAGCTCCACAACACTCAAAACACACCTTAGATGCTATGGCAACATCAAAACAGATTGTCAGCTCTTCAGCACAATGCTTCCTGCATATATTACTTCGAAATAGGTAAAGTATTTTCATTTTGTAATGTATTATTTATTTGATTACCATACACCAAGCAGTATTAGCTCATTTACAATTTCATTGACGTCATTTTTTGATGGGCAATATTCTAGTTTGCAATATATTTCTTAAAGTGAACATTTCTTTCAATAATTAGTATTAATAATAAATAGCTTGTGTGTCAGTTTAAGAACTGAATTACGGTACATTTGATTGAGTTAGAAATGAAAAAGAATTTGATAATTTCACAATTTATGATAATGTGTTCATACTGTGTAGCATCTCTCTGAATATCTCTGGCATCTAAATTAAAACAGAGAAATCACACACATTGGGCCTCATTCAATTACAAATTGGCCAGTTGAATAGGGCTCTATATAAGCACATAGCATATTTTTTTACAGACATTTTTAGTTAGTGAAGACGTTGCTTTTGGATAGAAGTTCACTAACTAAAAAAATATCCTATGGTCTAATATAGAGCCCTAATAAATTGGCCAAATCACATTTGAATGAGGCCCATTGTATCTGCTGAACATAGAAAATAGAGGCACTTTTACTAAAGGAAAAAGCGTTCCTTAGCATGTAATGATTCAGAGATTCCCAAGGGCAGTCTAGGGTATGAGAGAAACAAAGAGCATTAGACTTTTAAGGCCTTGGTTGTAAAAATGTTGGACTCATAAATATTAAAGCTTCTAAATACCTAACCCCTGTAAATGGTGATGTTCAATCTCTAGATAACAGATGAGGCCATCTGTAAAGATGCTGAAAAGATCAATATAGTTCCTTAGCAACAGACCAGCATGCCTTGAGTTCTAGCATCCACAGGGATCATTGATTCCCTGACACACTTAAATAGAGGCAGCAGTTTTCTATTTCCACAGTGTTAATTCACAGCAAGCGGTTTTCAATAATATTCAGATAAATTCATCAGGGATATATGAATCATACAGAAAGTGCAAATTATTTCAATTGTGTGACTCAGATGTGATGTGTTAGCAAGGTGCTTCAAATAATATTTTGAAGTAATTCCTAGTCATTCTCTTTGGTGAAAATATCTAAACATTATGTTATAAAGGGCAGTGTGAAATTGAGAAAGGATAATATAATGAAGGCTAATTGGACGCACACCGGCTTTTGTGACAGACACTGTCACTGAGAGGACTGAAGATGTCGGAAATCTAAAGCCAGCAGACATCTGAAAGCTGTAAATTGCATATTAGGGCACAGTATGGTATTTTAGTCTTGTTATCTGTGTTAAATGGTAGCTGTACATAAAGGACACATTTCAGTACAGATAGCAAAAATTCAGTGAATACAATATATTAAGTTATTCTATACTCATATATTAAGCAATTATATTGTGAATTGTGCATTCTTGCATCTCCCACTATTTCTTGAAGAAATGCTGTAAGCATTGCAATCCGTAGCTTCAAGCCAAATATATCACTGCATCCTGTCTATCTGAATATAGTTTCAAGTGAAGTGATTTATTTGACTTTTTTGCTGACTGATGATTGCACAGGTTTGCTTACTATTGCTGAGCAGCTCATTAGAAATCAAATACATTACTTTAGAAAGCTTGCTGTGTATATATATATATATATATATATATATATATATATATATATATATATATATATATATATACTCCTGTTACCCAGCTTCCAATTGTGTAAAATACAGAGCCAGTTTAATACTTTCATAAGTTTGCATAGTATAGTATATATAGTATATCTATATTGATTATTGTGATTTAAACAAAAGCTTTTCTCATGTCAGTAAACTTACACAATGGCCCCTTGATCTTTAGGGTTAAGCTGCTCCCACCTTTTACAAACTGTAACAGTGAGTGGCACACAACTCCCTATAAATGTTTAACCTCTACATAACTGTTATTTCTGAGTGTAATTTGCTTTGAGACATCTGAAGAGGTAAGTGATTCACTCTCTGCCACAGTTTAGTAAAGATAGGAGGACAGGCCTAAAGTTGAGTAAAAAACAGCTACTTCCAGTATAGGTTTTCATATAAGATTTAAAAAAAAAACACAATGAATTGAAACATTGTTTATACAAATATTGCTAACTAGCGACTTGCCCGTCAAAAATGACGGCAATACAATTTTAAGCCTGGTAATGCTGTTTGCCACACAATGCGAGGCTATGGCCCAGATGAGCACCTCAGTGCTCTTTGCGACCCTCAACTTTCCTACTTTGTTATGATTACATTTGGTGCTCATCGCGAGCCCCCCGATAAGCTCGCATGGCTCGCAATGAGCGCCTTTGGCACTCATTGCAAGCCTCTCCCCCTGTGTACTTTATAGGCCTCGCGCTTGAGCACCTTCGGCGCTCATTGCGAAACTGTTCCCCCGTGTAGTTTAGGGGCCTTGCGATGAATGTTACTGCCTTGGTTTAAGTGTTACTGCCTTGTGTTAGGTGTTACTGATTAGGGCTCCTTTCTATGTCCTTTGGCCTCGTTTTACGTCCTTCAACCTCGTTTTCGTCTTGTTACGTTTTTTCGGCAGCCATTTTTTTTCTTGCTTTAATTAACTTGTAACCTCACTCATAGGTTCGCTGGCTCTCCCCCTGTGCTGTGTGTGAGTGTGTAAGTTAATTGGAGGCATATTTGAGTTTTTTTGGTGGTCTTGTCAGTTCTGTGATTCGGCCGATAAAGTCATAATTTTTCCGAGGTCCGCAATTTTTCCAATGTCCGAGATTTTAAGTTTTGCACCGCTGGTGAGCCTAAGTCCTGCTCTGCTGGCGATGAGTATCTGCGTCGCTCATTGCAAGGCCTACAATGAGTGCCTTCGGAGCTCATTGCAGCCTAAGTCCCGCGTGCCTCTCGGTTACGGCCCTAACGGCTCGCCTTGCTTCGCGAGGCTCCCAATCGACTGCTCGCCTCATGAGGCTTGCATTTTGAACATTGCATTACCAACAACCTTGGGCAACCCTGCAATTATGACAACTATATATGAGATAATACAAAGCGCCTTTAAGAGTTTAAGACCCAGGCAGCACGGTTATTATACACAAACTGCAAGATGCAAAACTGTGTGGAGCTTTATTTTAGTTAAAATCTCATTCTAAAGAGAATATCTCTAACCACAAGTTTATTCTGTCCTTATACAACTCTGTTACCCCACTATACAAATGTTAGTCTTTTCTTTGCCACATTACTTCTCTTACACTTAACTTTTATAAACCAACAGCCCGTCAAATTCGAGGCCCTTACCGGCAACGTGAGTCCCGCAAAGCCTTCGGGCTTGAAATTCGGCTGCATTACAGAGCTATTAAATTAGACCATGGTGCGGGTTATGGGCTTGAGACGCAAACCCATAAATCCTTTATGCGCATGCAAGCTGTAAAGGGCCGGACGAGTCCGTTAATAACCAATTGTGGTATAAAGTAGTGTGACACAGGCCTTTCCCCAATAAAAAGTGGTCTAGCCGCAGATGATTGACCAAGGGGGATTATAAATTTGTGTTCCACCTGCCCATGCATTGACTTTGTTGTATTTTCTTTCAAAGTAGCATGCAGGTCCCGGAGTTGGTGGGTTTTGAGAGTCAGAAAGAGAGTAGGAGAGTTTGGAGAAAGGTAGTTTTCGGTTTTATTCATTTATATTCTATTTCATACCTTTTTACACTTAATACTTGCTTACACATATTTACAGATTACACATATTTGCAATACACATAATTTAAAGAAAACATATAGAGACATATAGAGTTAGGTCACTCCACCCCCCCCCCCCCATCCCATGCCATACACCCCCTCCCCAACAGTTATTACTAACACATAGCACACACATTTTTTTCCATCAGACATATACAGTTAAACTTCTTTGTATTTATCCTTATTTTACTTTTGGGATAATATGGAGGGAGGAGAGAGGAGGGTAAAGGAGTGGAAGGTGGGGAGGAGGAGAAGAGGAGAGGTGAGGAGGAGAGAGAGGAGAGTCAGGTGCCCATGGGGAGTAGAGGTGGGGAGTAAAGTGAAGGAGGAAGAGGGGATGGAGGAGGGAGAGTAGGTGGAGGAAGGAGATGAGGTGGACTAGGATGTGAGTGCAAAGGAGGAGGTTGGTGGTGGCAGAGTATCCGGATCATCAAGCACACATAGGAGAGGGACAGGGGGGAAGGGGCCTGATCCCAGGGGGGGTGGTAGTGCAGGAAAGGGACAGGCCACAGGGACAGGTCAGGGAGGCAAGGGTCCCCATCCAGAGGGCAACAGGGTAAGGCCGAGCACAGGGCCCACAATTACTCACACCGGGAGAATTTGGACCTCCTTGTGCTATCCATCCCGTGATTCTTGCAGAGGGGAGAAAAGTTAAGCCAAGGCCTAGGGATCAGGCTTGCAAGAAGGTAGAAGCTGAGGTTACAGCTGTAGGAATAGCACCAAGGGATGTGAGGTCTGTCAAGCACAGGATCAATGACCTTAGGACCAAGGTGAGGACGATGATGGCTAAGGAGGAAAAGGACCAGACTGTGACCTATAATGAGTGGGAGAGGGTCCTTCTGAGACCGGTGCCCACCACTGGAGCTTCAGGCCTGGTGGCCCAGCAGGACCTTGCCTCCATGTCATGTCGTGAATATCACATAAACCAACATGCCACCACTTGTGCATCACACATACTACACATGTACATGATGACAAACAAGGACACTGACATGTCAGCGCCATGGCATTAACAAGGAATAGATGGATAGGTCATAAAATCCATGAAGCTGACATATCACTTTCATTCCTAAGCCCAACAAGAGTAATCAAGCAATAGAGAGTCAATTTATTGGGGTGCCCATTGCAGCCTACACAGTTACAGAATGCAGCCGCAATCAAGATAGCATTAGGAGCTATCTTGACCATGAAAAGGCCATGAAAAAAGAATAGATCATATCTATCGTATGATAGCTTAACTGAGCTGCGATTAGGAGAATCATCCAGATTCAAGCCTAGATGTCAGAATGAACACATAACCATGTATTATTAGGAATGAACACATCACATATATAGTTGGGAGCATACGAGTTGTTGCTAACGCTAGCGGCAAGAAGCGAGGGCCTCAGTCGCTGGCAAGGAGCGCCGCAGGCGCTCCTTGCCAGCAACTGCGCCCTTTGCAAACTTCACGTCATAACGCGAACAACATACGAGACACGTTACAACACATTACGACCTCGCAAAAATCACCCGCAACCCACGAACATGAAAAAAGGAAAAACACAATAAATACACACAACACATACATAAAAAGCTTACCTACAGCAAGAGGGAGCATCCAGGACCTCAAAAAATGAAGTTACACCTTAATTTAACTCAAAATAAAAGAGTTTAGACACTAAAAAATTCTCAAAGCGAGAGAAAAAATGGCCGCCGAACAAAACGGGGCTACAGCACTCTAAACACGCAAAACACCACAAGAAACACGCAATACACCACAAAACACCTACGGATATTCCATTACAGACGCATTCCACACATTTGCCGCCAGTTTAGAACAATGCGGAAGTACACAGCTAAGCTAACGGTTTGGTCTCGCGCACGCACGCTATTACACTGCACACATTCATCACGCTTACACAGCAGCTCCCACACCACTAATGCTCCAGCAACATCAAAACAGATTGTCAGCTCTTCAACAGAATGCTTCCAGCATATATTACTTCAAAATAGGTAAAGTATATTAATTTATTAATGTATTATTTATTTCATTATTATACACCAAACAGCATTAGCTCACTTACAATTTCATTGACGTCATTTTTTGACGGGCAATTCTCTAGTAACAATATATTATTCATCATACTAATGACATATACCTTTCTTTTCTCTCTTTCAGCATCCAGGAGGAGGTCTGGGTACAGTGGTGAGCCAGAGGCGGGGGCGTTGGCTCCATCTAAGTAGGAAGTGTAGGAGCAAGTCTCCTCCCAGCAGGAACCACCCAGGAGGAGGGAGGATCTGAGGGCCCTGGCTCGGAGGAGGATGTAATATGGTAGTGGGATCACCATCCGCTGGGATTTGACCCCACTATCCCCCTCCTCCGAAGACTGCAAAGCTCACCAGGGCCCTCCAACTGGACATATGGTGACCAGATTAGCCAGCCACCACCTCCTTTCCCCCACAGCAGTGCCGCCACCACCTGGCCCACCCACACCCCCGCAAGTTCCTCTCCAAGCTTCAGCTGGGCCCCATACCCTCGCCCTTAAGTCGCAAGTTATTGGCTGGTTGCTTTAATAGCTGCAAGTCTTGCGGGCTACGTTACGGGCTATGGTTTTACATGTTCAAGGAATTTAATAGGGCTGCAAGTCTTTTGCCAGTCCTTTAAAGTACAAAATCATTTTCAATCAGGACATCTTTATTTGTGACCCTAATATGGGCCATATTAATTTCCAAGCCAGTAACTCCAACGTGAAGCTCGTAACAGCTGCAGGCTTGAAATTTCCCTGAGTTATGGTGCTATTAAATTAGAAACGAGTTGTCGTCTGTCGTATTTGCTAGCTAGAACGTAATCAATTAAGCGAGCCCATAGTTACAGGTTGAGATGGAGCCAATAGAAACAGAGATTGTCAGCATTACCTCACAAGAAAATGGAGGATGGATTCCAAAGTCCTACGGGGTTCAATTACGATCTACGAGCTAACCCACATTCCAGTCATAGTGCTATATAAATAAAGCCGCAAATATGATATTCTATCACATTCGATTTACAGTATATGTATTAACACATTGATTGCAGGGATCGATATATCAAAATATATACATGACATGAAGTATTTTTTTGAGCCGATTTGTGGGTTTGAGAATGTTGTGCTATTAATTCTAAGACCTAACATCACTTTCCCTTTTAATATTAGTACAGAAGTGTGATTTTATTTACATTACAAGTGCTGCATTTTAGACTTTACCCAACTTGCAGGTCCTCTCGAGCACACATTGGATTTTGAGCTGCATGTGCATGTTACAGGCTTGCTCGCGAGTGACTTCTTTGTAATTTAATAGCTCACTTGGAAATGTACCGGTTAAGAGGCTTGACAGATCACAGTATTTATGGGTGCGAAGTTCATCGTTCCTCAGCACGTAGGCTTTTTTCCCTGCTGCGTCTTAACCCGCAAGTCGTCTGCGGGCTGCGTTACAAGGCTAATTTATTAGCCATAAGTCCTAAAATATGAGTTACGGGCAACATTTTAAAACGTAGTCCAAATTTAATAGGGCTGAATATCATATAATTTTTCTCTCCTTTCTACTTTCCCTAAATCTATTCCCTAAAGAGTCACTTTGCATACATACCTTTTTTTACGAGCTAGCCATAATATGGAATTCCCTAATGTGAAATCTCCACATTAACATTTTTTAATTTTGTCTGAAAAGTTACCTGTTCGAAGAAGTTTATGCTCTTGTTTTCCCTTACAACTATGGGTTAGCAGTCTACATAATCCAAATCATGTTCTCTGTAACTTAGATTTCAGCAGCTTTGCCCTCTTCCCACTAAAGGGTAAGAGTTTATGGCTACTACTACATAAGCACTCTAAACAGGGCTCCTTGGTGGTAAAGTGGTTAAGATTCAGTGCTTTTACCACTGCGACTTGGGTTTGATTGTAGTCATGGAATCAAGAGGTCACACCACCCTGAAGCCATGAAGGGGTTTGCCTGCTCATTACTGAGATGGGAGACCACCTAGGAATACCAGGAGCTGTATGCTATGGCCTACTGGAGAAGGAACTGGCAACCCACTCTAGTATCTCTGCCATGGTATGTTGTGGTTCATGAGGTCACAGAGAGTTGAACATGACTGAACAACACAAACATAAGCATTCTACCAAGCATTGTCTGTTTTCTGGTGTGAGTCTTTTACATTGGTTTGATTTTTTGCAAATAACCCTTATGATCTCTTTAAGGTTTTCAGATAATTCAGACTCGTTCACAGTGAGAAAGCAAAGCGGAGAGGTGAACACAGCATTATTTTATTTTTTGCTACCATTTACAGTAATTTTGGATAGAGCCAGACAACATATTTCCTCTTTATAATAACTATCTCAAACGTAAGTATCATGCACTAGCTATTTTTTGTTTTTACATGTACAATTATAAGGAAATTATATATCAGTATTATATATCTCAAAGGATTGAAACTGAGAAGATGCTTCCTGCACCACCACATATATCTGCTTAGACCTGGTAGCCTCATAATTCAATAGAACAGTATAATTTCAATCAGTCTACTTGTATCACATTAATTATTTTATTTCATACTAAGAAGATCTGTTTTTTTTCTTTTCAGCAAATATATTTTGTTCAAGTACACAATTTTTTTGTAGTATTCACTTTCATTTATATTAATATTATATAAATCCTTTAGATTGTAAGTCTGCGAGTTTCAATCCTGCAAGGTGCTTTAGGGAAAGTGCTATGGACACCGGATTCCAAGCTCAAAGACAGGGCCCTCCATTCATTGCAATGTGTGAATCTTGAACTTGTCATTGCCTGTAACTTATGTAAAGCGCTACGGAATATGTTGGCTTGTTACAAAAAAACTATAATAATATTAAGCATATATACAAATCAGTTTCTCTCTCAGAAAGCATTAGGAAGAAGTCTATGCCATATAAACATCAATCGTGTTGTTCAGATGGTTGCTAAAATAGTTATTAATGCAAGCTGTGCCCAGCTCTAGCAGCATTGATTTGTTTAGTCTCCATAAGCAAAACTGTTTTCACTAGCTGGGCTACCTAGAGCAATGCCTACTATGGCAACTACACAGTATGTTCCACCTGGGTTTGTATAACATATCTCCTAATACAGAGCATCAGATGTCATCATCTGCTCACTACATGGTGTTCTCAAATCAGGGCTTCAATACCCCACATTGACTACCCAATTTTACTAAAAGAGTATATATATATAGGGAATTATTGGTCTATGAGGAAAATCCTTCACTAGTTTAGAAACAGTCATTAATTTACTATGCAAAGACCAGTTATTAAACCTTTCTAACAGTTCTTTTGGAATTATCCTATTCATTTATAGTCCAAATTAATACAATCCATGAATCTTTCTTTTTTAAGTCACCATTGGTTCAAGATACAGTACTAAATCCATTTTTACATTGTTATTGACTACCATATGTATCATTAGAAGTTCCACCTTAACTGGAAGGCCAACATATGGTAATTGCACCTATCCTAGGCCTACTTAAGTGTTGGGCTTTAATCTTGGTCATGAAAAGCATTATGTTACCTGTGTTCTAAAATGATTTTGTACCCGTCTCCTTTAGTAATTTAAAGGGATTCTTCAGTCAAATACAATGTTCATACTAATAAGTAGAGGCTATATTTTTAAGCTTACTTAATGTTCCATCGAATGACAAAAGTTTAAAATCATTACATCATTTAGCTATTATAAATTTCCTGGGACAAAATAAGCTGCTTTGGATAGTCCACTCACAAAAGCTGCTCTTGGAAACTCAAGAGATTTAGCAAACATCAAATTGAGTTTGTAAATGTTTATTTTGGTATTTTTTTATGCAAAAAATGTTTTCATACACTACTGATCCTCCTGTATCAGATGCACTCATAATTCATGAAACTTAGATATGCCTTTAAGGGCAAATGAGATAAGAGGGGATTATATTGGTTAACCACTTCCCTGCTTAACGCTTACTACTTCAACCCTTTTCTTACTTCTGAAATTTTGATTTGCAAGCTTAGAATATAGCATACAAAGAGATTTCTCAAAGCAACTTACAAGCTTGCAAACTTAGACCCCGATTCAATTGAGCAATCGTAAGTTACTGGAGCCGTAAGTGAGGCCTTAAGTTAATTTGCTATTCAATTGGCGTCTTTTTGCAGGCTCCAAATGGTTTAAGGGTTGCGGCTTTGAAAACCTTGTGGTTGTTAAACCCGGAACTTAGAGCCTCCCGAAACCTTTGATCTTTCCCATCGGCAAGAGTTACGATCGCTAAATTCGAAAATCACTATTCAATTGCTACAATTCCTTAAGCCCCCAAATGTTTTCACACCTTTAAACGGCAAATATAGGAGAAAATCCTATGAGTACTAGAGAGGAGCCGCAAGGGGGTTTAACCCCTCTCCGTAGCACTGTAAATGCAAATAAAAAAATCAATACTGAACTGTAAATAACGGGGATGAAAGACATTAGAAACAATTGCACAACAGACTCAAGATCGCAAATCGGCAACATTTAAAAAAAAAAATCATGTTTCATTTCAGGGCTATATCGATTTTGAGAATCAAGGAGTTAATACATATCAGGCCACCCATATGGACTAGAACAGTATTGGCATTCATTTTTCTTATTTTGTATTTCGCATATCAGTCCCACAAACCCAATTGATTGACATGTAACCTCCATGTTTTACTGCCATAATGAGGGCTGTCTCATTTTCTATTGACTGTTGCGAAATGGGTGATTACGGCCTTGCTTAACTGATCATGTTCCCGCCCTGAACTGCAACGCACAAGTGCATGGTTTACGGCTTTGGTGTTCTGTCCGTAACTTGTAGGCTTGTTCAATTGAATAGCACTAGAATTGTAGCAGAGTTCAAGGAAACAGCACGCCCACAGACATACGGCCTGTATACCGGCAGATGCGGGATTCTAATTGAATCGGGCTCTTATTATCTAAATAGTTCTGAGTTTAATACAGGAGGGTGATAGATACGTAGAGCATATTAGGGCTGAAGGTGATAAGCCTCTTTAAATATATGCCTTTTTATTGAGGTTTTGAAGGTCTTGAAACAGGAGGATAATATATTGGAGAGAGGCAAGGAGTTCCAAAGAATAGTGGCAGTACAAGATAAGTCCTGAAGGTGGGAGTGAGAGGAAATGTTAAGAGAGGAGGAAAAAAGGAAGTCATTTAAAGAATGGAAAGAGTGGTATGAGAGTATTTTGAGATGAGAGCAGAGATACAGTATAAGGGGGTGCACTGTTGTTGAAAGCTTTGTAAGTTAGGGTCATGATTTTAAATTTTATTCTCGAGGCTATGGGAAGCTAGTGGCGAGACTGACAGAGAGGTTATATGGACACTGGGCGTTGAGTATGGTAGATGAGCCTAGCCGAGACGTTCATTATGGACTGGAATGGTGACAAGCAGATAATGGAGAGGTCAACAAGAAGAGAATTGCAGTAGTCAAAACCAGATATGATGAGAGATTGTAATAGAATGTTAGTTGTTTCTTGTGTTAGATAGCAATGTATTTTAGAGATATTTTTTAGGTGAAAAAGACAAGATTTTGTTAATGAAGCAAGAGAGGACAGGGTCTAGTAGAACCCCAAGGCAATGGGTCTGGAAGGTGGGAGTTATAATGGCATTGCCAACAGTGATATATATTTGCTGTACTAGAAGGTGGGAAGACAAGGAGCTCAGTCTTTGTCATGTTGAGTTTGAGATGGTGGGCTGACATCCAGGAGGATATGCTTGAGAGGCAGTGGATAACTTATGCTAGAAGAAAGGGGGATAGATCTGGTGCTGAGAGGTAGATTTGAGTGTCGTCTGCATAGAGATTATACTGAAATCCAAAAGTTTTTTTTAAGTTTCCAGGACTGAACCTTAATATGACTGAACATTGGGGTACGCCAACAGACAGAGGGTGAGGTGAAGAAGTGTTTCCAGAGAAGGCGCCATTAAATGTTTGACCTTGTAGGCATGATGTGAGCCATGAGAGAGCAGTGTCACGAATGCCAAGAGAGTAGAGAATTTGTAATAGAAGAGGGGGGTCAACTGTGTCAAATGCAAATGAAAGATCCATGAGAATTAGAATATAAAAATTACCCTTTGATCTTTCTCTGTGAAGTGATGGGGCCGGAAACTGGTTGGAAGGTGTCAAGAAGAGAGTTGGAAGAAGTAAATTGGGTAAGGCGATTGTAGACGTGGCTTTGAGCAGTTTAGAAGCCAGGGGAAGTAGGGATATAGGGAAATAATTAGATGCAGTAGCTGGATCAGATAAGGGTTTCTTAAGAATGGGTGTAATTATAGCATGTTTATAAACTGATGGACATATTATATTTATATGTTATATCATAATTATATGCAGGTATTATGCTGCCCTATGCTCATTCAGATTTGTGCGGGTCCTATGCCCCAACAAGCTCTCCTTGCTCTATCACAAATCATTATGTATATACAGTGAGTCAGAAGTTGTCAGATACAATTACAGACAGAAATATCACTGTATACAGATATTTCTGCCCATATACACACATAAGTGTATGGCTTGCTGGCTTGTGCTGTTTTAGACCCAGGCCTCATAGGTCTAGGCAGAAACAAACCACTTTGTTATATATCACTTAATGGGTCAGCCCACCACAGGTTGAGAATATTTATTGCATAACAGAGTTTTCAAGTAAGGTTTTATTACCACTATTACTGATAGATTAGAGTGCAAGCCCTTTACAATTGGATCAGTAATATTTATGTAAGTGTGCATACTGGGAATCAATTATTATTTGTGTGTATATTTGCAATTTTTTGGCAAGAAAAGTAAATGTGTTTTTACATATATCACTGTTGCTAGCTTCAAAGCAAAAATCAACTAGTGTCAGGTTAGTGTAAATATATATAATTGAAGGTTCCTACTTGATGACAGTCCATTTCTCAAAGTATACAGGATTTAACCAGTAGATTCAGAAACATTTGTAGGCTTTCCTTGAGGATAGCAGACCCTTTTAATGGTTTTTACTACATGACTTCGGGAGAACATCCTTAAAGGACACCCCTTCTTCCTGTTCTCAAGCATTCATGGTGTCATGCTTCACAGCTGTGACCTAAGGCAACACAAACAGGGGAGGGACCTCACACTACCATTGACTTAATATACAGTTATGCTCAAAAGTTTGCATACCTTGGCAGAAATTGTGACATTTTAGCATTTATTTTGAAAGTATGACTGAACATGCAAAAAGATTTATTTTATTGAAGGATAATAATCATATGAAGCTATTTATTATCACATAGGTTTTTGGCTCCTTTTTAAATCATAATAATAATAATAACAGAAATCACCCAAATGGCCCTGATCAAAAGTTTACATACCCTTGAATGTTTGGCCTTGTTACAGACATACAAGGTGACATACACAGGTTAAAATGGCAATTGAATGCTAATTTCCCACACCTGTGGCTTTTTAAATTGCAATTAGTGTCTGTGTATAAATAGTCAATGAGTTTGTTACCTTTCATGTGGATGCACTGAGCAGGCTAGATACTGAGCTATTGGGAGCAGAAAAGAACTGTCAAAAGACCTGCGTAACAAGGTAATGGAACTTTATAAAGATGGAAAAGGGTATAAAAAGATATCCAAAGCCTTGAAAATGCCAGTCAGATTTTAGCCACAATTGCCAGAAGAATTGTTCAGACCTGGGGCCCCATTAAATTTGTCTGCGTTACAGAGTGATTAAATTAGAAAAGCCCGCAAGGAAATAGCTGGAATACAAATCAGTAAACCATGATGTGTCACATAGCATTTTCGAACATGATCAATTATTCAAACCCGTGGTTATGGGTTTAGACAGAGCCAGTAGGAAATGAGACCGTCATCATTACGTCACTAAAACATGGAGGTTAAATTTTATTCACTTACGGTTTTGAAGTACTAGTTGCAATTGAACCCACATTGCAGAAATAATACAATATAAAAAAATACATAAATATAATATTCTAGTCAATGCGAGTTCTATTACATGTATTAACATATTGATTGCTGGGATCGATATAACAGGAAATAAAAAAAAAGGTGGGGTTTGTGGCTCTAGGTTTAGACTTATTACCATTAATAGGGTGCCACTGAGGGTCAAAAAGACATATAAAAAAACGCAAGACTATTAGCACTTTATAAACACTATCTTAATAATTGAGTCAGACATACTCCTGACTCCTTAATAGCACATTAGATCCTTATTTTTTGCACTTGTACTTTAATTTAAAATTGCACCGGATACTTACAGCCTTATTAAATTGTGATTCAGCAAATTTAAAAGGGCTCTATTTAAGCTCAGAGCATATTTTTTTTACAGAAGTTTTTAGTTAGTGATGACCCTGCTTTTGGAAAGAAGTTTACTAACTAAAAACTTCTGTAAAAAAAATATGCTGTGTGCTTAAATAGAGCACTTTTAAATTTGCCGAATCGCAATTTAATAAGGCTGTTAGTATGTGCCAGTTTGCATAGTAGGTTATATTGACATAATCCCTGAATGAAATGCAGCGTCTGAATACGTTTTAAAGATTTTAACTAAGTTATTAAAAGCTAAGTTTTATTTACCTATTTGTGTCTCTTCAAGACAATTGGGAATAATAAGTGTGCACCATAAGAGGGAACCTTTGTCTTAGTTAATTTTAACTGGAATAAACATGAAAAAAAGTATTTTTTATTGCAGATTTGGGAGCTTGAGGATGTTGTGCTATTAATTTTAATACCTTTCATTACTTCCCCTATAATTTAAAATAAAGTATTGTGTTTATATTTGCTTTTACAGTGCTACAGACAGGGGTTTAACCCCTTTGCGGGTCCTCGCTAGTACCCGTAGGATTTTTGGCTACATTTGCCATTTACAAGTGTAAAAACATTTGCGGCCTTGAGGACTTGTACCAATTTAATAGCGATTTGCGATTGTAATATTTACTGGCTTGACAGATCAAAGGCTTAGCTTGGACAGAGTTCAGATTTTGATAACCTGTAGGGATTTTCCGTTTGTAACCCACAGATCGTTTGCGGGTAGCTAAAAGAGGCCAATTTAATAGCCATTAATTTTGTGGGCTCCTTTACGAGCTTCGGGAACTGCAATTTGCTAAATTGAATAGGGCCCATGGAGGCATTTTGCCAAGATGAATGGGCAGCTATACCACCTGCAAGAATTATGGCCTCATAGACAACTATTACAAGAGACTGCACGCTGTCATTGATGTTAAAGGGGGCAATACACAGTATTAAGAACTAAGGGTATGTAAACTTTTGATCAGGGCCATTTGGGTGATTTCTGTTATCAGTATGATTTAAAAAGGAGCCAAACAACTATGTGATAATAAATGGCTTCATATGATCACTATACTTCAATAAAAGACATTATTTTTTGCATGATCAATCATATTTTCAAAATAAATGCCAAAATGTCCCAATTTCTGCAGGGTATGCAAACTTTTGCGCACAACTGTAGGTCATAACTGTGAAATGTAGCAACCTGCATGAGTGAAAACAGGAAGAAAGGGTGAGTTTATAAATGGGGAAAATCTCTTACACTGGGGGCTTGTTAAAAGTAAATGATGTAAATGTCTTATGTCAGTTACATTGAGGAATTGAAAAGAACACAATTAATAAAGTCGCATAGTTAAAACATTTATATAAAACAAAAAAGCCTGTAGTAGCTGCATTTTTTTAGCACTACAATAAAAAAAGAGACATTTGAAGACTCTTCCCTATCTTAGTCACACATTTCAATCTTAAGGGGATAATTCAAGGGTTTATATATACATGAAAAGTATTAAGGTGTGTCTGTGTGGACAGGCTTTGATTAATTTATGAGCACACGATCTAGGCTATGTCATATTATATGCCTCTTTCTATAAATATTTATATTGATTTAGAAATCAAGATGACCTGAAACACTACAGGTTTAACTGAATATGAATGAATTTTAGAATTCAATCCATTTTCAATTTCTGATTTTCATTTAGTAACATTCTTATTTGAATAGCCAATTTACAAGAAAGGAACAAATGTCAAAGTTGTCACTGGAAGCATTAAAATACAGTTTACATAACATAATATAGTTTACATGTAGTAATTTCAACAACAACAAAAACATTTTAAAAATATACCTTTGTTGTTTCACATTCAACGGTAGAGAATTAGGCTGATTTCTAATTAACTGTAAAAACAACATTTACTCGTATACTAAACAAGCACATGCCATTTTGAATAGGGCTATGAAAAGAAAAAAGTTGGTATTATACAAATGACCAATACAAATTAATGAATAAATATGCTAGTGGATCCTAATTTATTTGTGGGTCTAAATAAAAATACATATTTGATACACTGTAATAGATAATGTTATTTCAATGCCGTCAATCATCTTAAAAGAGAATGAAACACTGTATCTTATTTGTTCCGTGATTTTATATAGTTTAATACAAAATTAGTCACATAATTCTGAGTAAAATGAATGTTGTCTTTATATTCAATTAATTTAAACTGTATAGCAAATTTCATAGAATCAAGAATGGATCATGCATTTTTAACTTAGGCAACTAATTGTAAATAAACAATTTTACAAATAGATCTAATCTTAAATGTTAAAGTTAGAAATGTATAGATTCAGATGCAGAAATAGTAAAACAATTGCAAATAATATTGATACTATTTTGTCAATCCATTCCTTTTAACTTGGTAAACAATATAGTTAACAAGTAAGTCATTCAAACTTGCTGCATTGTATCAAATTAAAATGCATGTTACACAGATAACACAAAAACACAAAAGAAAATAACATTACAGAAACCCATTGTCTTCCCTTTGCCTTTATGTTTTACCTCTATACTTTACCTCTACCCACAGTGTCTTTGTATCCCATCTTCTGCTGCCATAAATCATTTACATATTTTTTCTTCAGGAGATATTAGTTATCCCACCCATATGCTCTATCAATGTTTTCAGATTATTCACTCTATGAATAAAATCTGCTCCTCTCTACCCATTCTGAGCTTACTCAAGCCTTAGATAGATGACCTGCTTTAATTTTGATACCCTTTTTTTTCATTGCTCCACCGAGCCCTACAAATGGTTTAACTGCATTAAATAGCTAGGCCCTCATTCAATTGCGATTCGGCCAATTGAATAGGGCTCTAAATAAGCACATAACATATTTTTTTTAAAGAAGTTTTTAGTTAGTGAAAACCTTGCTTTTGGATAGATGCTTACTAACTAAAAACATCTTTAAAAAAAATATGTTATGTGCTTATTTAGAGCCCTATTCAATTGGCCAAATTGCAATTGAATGAGGGCCCTAGTCATTAAAATATATTATCTCACTATCCCGAGGAACACAATAGCTGTTTTAGATACTGAGCAAATCCTCACTAAGACAAGTACTGTTTGAATGTGAAAACTGTTGTACAGTGTAACCTCTCAACATTACAACATGGAAGAAAATTGCAGAGAAATTGCTGTGATTTGTTACTTATTCTCTGTAAACGTATAAGATTCTAATAATCTAAAAATGTTTCTTCTTGTGTCATTACTTATAAACACCTTTTTCTTAGATGCCCCCATTTAATTCCAAGCCCGTTATTACCTTCATACTGACCATTGGTTTGCGGGTTAGAAATGTGTTACATATACCAATGTATTTAATTGACTCAAGCCTGTAAGTACAGACTCACAGCCCCAACATGCAAACCATAAACTCGTACGTAGTATTTCAGGGCATGATCAATGAATCAGGCCCGTAAGTTACAATTTAGAAAGAGCCAATGGTAAATGAGACTGCCATCATGACGTCAGTGAAACATGGCGTTTAAACTAAAATCAATAAGTGTTTAGAAGTCCAATCTGCAATTGGACTCGTAATCTGGAAATGTAGAAAACTATAAAAATCAATACATGAACTGGTCTAGTCCATGTGTTTGGCCTGATGTGTATTAACTCCTTTATTCCTGTAAACAATGTAACACGGAAATAAACCATAAAAAAATCTATTCTTTATTGAAGTTTTGCGAGCTTGAGACTTTTATGCAATTAATTATAATGGCTTTCATTGCTTTCCCAGTATTTTTAAGTACAGTAGTGTGTTTTTATTTGTTTTTGCAGTGTTACGAACAGTTGCTACGAACACACTTGTGAGTCCTATCTAGTTCTCGTAACATTTTTGATACATTAGACATTTACGGGTTTGAAGGCAATCGTGGGCTTGTTAACTTGTTGGAATTGAATATGAATTTTACATCTTTTGCACTGATAACATTTACAGGCTTGAAACATCAATGGAGAAAATAGGACGGAGTTACGGGGTTTTGAGCTTGTATTGAATGAAATGAGAGTAGCAAAATGTAGACAATTAAATATTAGTAACATTAAAGGCTTAAGTAATTGAGATTTGGACAATTAAATAGGGACCAATGTATATAAAGTTAACTCCTTAAATTACGGTAAACAGAATACTTTGCTGCCTAAAAAATTGGTAAGAGTTATACCAAAAACACAAAAGAAATTATCAAAGGCATTCTGTAGTAACCAAATAATAAGTCCTAAAGGTAAATAGATTGAGTTTCTCCTTCATCAAACTGATAAAATAAATATAATTTATTAATAAACCAAATAAATTCTTCAAATATCTGCTATAACACAATAAAATCTATCTTGTAAAATACTCATATATCAAATTTGAAAAAATCATTAAAACTAATTGGAGAAGGTGGTTACTGTACATTTAAATAGCCACTGCAGTTTAAGAATAAACACACTTGTTTGTCGAGAATGTACCAAACTAACATCAGCAATTGTGCAAGCCATGGATATAAAATATTTTTTGTGAAAATCTGAATTTTTGAAGACTCTGTTTATGAGTGCAGGAATACATTTTGTGTATGTTACATAACTTCCCAAGAGCTGAATAAAACTGTGTGTATATTGGAGAGAGTGGAGACATAGTGGGAAGAAGGGATTATAGAGACTTTGTTAAGGTAATCGGTCACGATTGAAATTAATACCACACCCCTTCCCACTCACCACGAGCAGAATGCTTGCTTCATAGAATTGCAACCATATCACTCCAGAAATGTAAATGCCCCTCTGACACATACAACATCCACCTATGTATAATGGATTCCACCAGGGTGCAATAGATGCACAAAAAGTTTATTGTTTTTTAATTAAAAACCAGCTGCATGACTTTTCTTCTGCTTTATTATGCTTGTAGTTACACTCAACATTTTCCGACGAATATTTATTTTCATTCAGCTGTGGTACTTGAAATAAACAGGATATCAGATAAGGAAATATATGTTATATATGTTAAATGCAACGTACTGGTGCATGAATGTGCCACTAGTAACATTACAATGGATTATACACTATCAGCACAATGTATTTAATAATTGGAGCACATCCTGTTATAGCATCAGCTGCCTTCCTTTTCCCATTCTAATCGAACCTAAATTAATCTGCCAGGCTACTTCACTTCTGGTTCCTTCTGCACCGCTTCTTTTTGACCAGTTCACTGTTTGCACACTGCTTGCTGAATTAAATTCAAAACAAAGTCTCTGAATTAACAACACTGATCCTCCTTATATCTTATCTATTGTTTTCAAAAATACCCCAAACTGCTCCCATCGCTCCACCAATGACCTTCAATGTTCTCCTTCCATCATCAATTCCCAGACTCCTGTTTCAGGACTTCTCCTGTGCTGCCATATTCTGTGGAACTCTGTATTTCTCTCTGAAAACATATCTGTTCAGAGAACCATACAATCTACCAGGATTATAAGTAGGAGTCAACATGGATTTATGAGGGATAGGTCATGTCAAACAAATTTAATTAGTTTCTATGAGGAGGTTAGTAGGAACCTGGATCAAGGCAACTCAGTGGATGTAGTCTTGGATTTTGCAAAGGCTTTTGATACAGTGCCACATGGGAGACTATTGTGCAAACTAAGAGATATAGGAGTTGCAGTAAATATCTGCTCATGGATTAAGAGCTGGCTAAAAGACAGGAAGCAAAGGGTTGTTGTAAATGGAACATACTCCGATTGGACTAATGTGGTAAGTGGGGTTCCTCAGGGTTCAGTATTAGGTCCCCTCCTTTTTAACATATTTATTAATGACTTAGAGGTGGGATTGGAGTGTGGTGTCTTTATTTTCGCTGATGACATGAATTTGTGCAAGGTAATTAAATCAGATAGTGATGTGCTTTCCCTCCAAAGGGATTTACATAAAATTGAGGAATGGGCATCTAAATGGCAGATGAGATTTAATACGAATAAATGTAAAGTTATGCATCTGGGAAGGAAAAATAGTCATGCAATTTATAATCTTAATGGAGCAAATTTAGGTGTATCAGATATTGAAAGGGATTTGGGAGTGCTTGTGGATAACCACCTAGGTAACAGTGCTCAAAACCAAGCAGCAGCTGCAAAGGCAAATAAAATATTAGCATGTATTAAGAAGGTTATAGAAGCAAGGGAAGCAAATATAATTCTGCCACTATACAAATCCCTAGTATACCCTCATTTGTAATATGGAGTACAATTTTGGGCACCACTTCATAAAAAGGACATTTTAGAGCTGGAAAAGGTACAGAGGAGGGCAACAAAACTAATAAGGGGAATGGAGGGGCTAAGTTATGAAGAAAGACTAACCAAATTAAACTTATTTTCTCTAGAAAAAAGGTGTTTAACAGGGGATATGATTACCTTATATAAATACATCCAGGGTCACTATAAAGATTTGTCAAGGGAGCTTTTTGTGCCAAGAGGTTTTCAACTGACAAGAGGATATCCCTTGAGGTTAGAAGTAAAAAGATACCACCTTTAAGAAAGAAAAGGGTTCTTCACAGTAAGGGTGGTTAATCTGTGGAATTCTCTACCAGAGGAGGTGGTGACAGCGGATTCGATAGATAACTTTAAAAGGGGACTGGATTTATTTCTAATTAATAAGGGAATTCATGGTTATCATGGATAATTAGAGAGATAGTATTGATCCAGGGAGAAATCTGATCACCAATATATGGGTTCAGGAAGGAATTATTATTTTTTTTCTTTGTGACGATTGGCTAAGTCTCACTTGGGTTTTTATTCTGTTTGCCTTCCTCTGGATTAATTAATAATTAAAAATTAAATAAAAAAAAAAAGATGAAATAATTGATTCATAATAAACTAACAACTAATTAATTAACATTTAATCCGCATATTGCAGATCAGAGGAGATCTTAAAAGGTTGAACTTGATGGACTGAAAGTCTTTTTTCAACCTTAATTACTATGGGCCTCATTCTATTAGCGGCCGCAGCCGTTGCGGGGCCGCAAGGACCGGCCGCAAGCTATTTGGCTATTCTATTCCCTTACGGCTGGGGACTCCGGCAGGCTTGCCTTTCTATCTCTTGCGGCCGCTCGCGCCAGAGGAAAGCCTTTGATCTAAAACGGCCGCAAGAGTTTCGGCCGTAAGAAATTCCTATTTGCAATTCAATTGCTCCGGGAACCCTCTCTGCAAGGCTAAAAGCGAGCCGCAGCTTACTTGCAGGAAAGAGGTCCCGCTAGCACCAATTAAGCACATAAAATAGCTCAAATAAAGCCATCCTGCACTTTGAGAAGACTATAAAGGGATTTTAGGTGTTAGAAAAAATAGCACATAATTATCCTATACTCAAATCCGTAAAATATTTTATTTTTAATTTCCGTAAAATATCCATGTAAAAAGTCCAGAGTGCTTGGAGCACTTCAGACCCGCCCACGCCGCAGCCGGAAAATAAACAGTTAATTTGAACTCGGGTTTGGGCTGATGTGCAAGCTTGAGAGTGGGTTCCTTTTAATCCTCATGTCCCCCAATATGATCCCTAGCATTTACAGAGCTGTACAGTGCAGGCTTGAATTTATTTTTGCGTTTTTAGATTTCTGAGATTATGGCCGGTTCCAAGATATGCGGCCGGCCGTAAGAGGAGATCCTTGCGGGGCCGTATAATAGAATCGCGAGTTAACAGAACCCCCGCAAGGAATCGCAGCCTTACGGCCGATTTACGGCCGCTAATAGAATGAGGCCCTATGTAACTATGTAACTATGTATATAGAACATAATAAATACAGACAATTCCTTATTCACTGTCAGTGTAAAAATGAAGTGGTTGGCTACTTTCTAAAGAACCGTCGTGAGGTAGTAAGAAGCTATGACCATCTAAATTAAAGCAATAAATTCTTCATGATTTCCAATTTAAGTGTCAACAGTAGTAAAATGGAAAATCATGGCAGATCTCCTTTGTTACCGTTTTAAAAATGTTTTGGGCATCAGTGATCTAATTACTGCATCTATAATTTTATGGTCATCGAATTTTTAATTGTCAATGTTCATCCAACTTACATTTTTCTTAATAAATATAAAAGACAGTCTAAAATATTAAAATTGATTTACTTCATATACTGTAATTTTTAGTATACTTTCAAAAATGTTGTCAAGCTAGACATTGCTAAAGGGAAGAGACAATGTTTTATTATCAAGGTCATTGTAGTTTAGACAGGTCCCCCAGGTATTGTCTGATCTAGCTTGGTCTATTCAGATCAAATCACAAACCATTCTACAGTTCCTGTTTGTTATTTTTTTACCAGTTACTAGAGCAAAATGACAAACGTGGCAAGTCCAAGCTATAAGATGGAAAAATCTTAACCAGTAGAGGAAACAGATTATTTTTTGTTAAACCAATAGTAAAATATGTATTCAGCACTCTTTGGCCAAAACTGACAACTTTATATGATTTTCCTGTAAATCTATGTACTTCTTCACGAGTGCAAACATAAAGGGACAAGGAACTGCTGACGGAGCAGATTGAGGATTGAAAATAATGTTTTATATATTTTATAGAGTTGTCATTTTTAACATTGATTAAGAACTGAATATTGAGATCCAGCAACTTCAGGACCATAGGGTCACACGCAGTTTACAGAACATAATCTGAAACCACCAGACACTTAACAGGAGTGACATGAGAATGACAACACAGGGCTGGTATAGGGGGATGGAGACGAGTCCATGAAGGTAACACATCTAACCAATGGGACAAGGAACACTGGAAAAGTTTTGTCTAATTGGTACTGTAGGCCTGCAATACGTCCCAGAGGACATTTTCAGCAGGCAATGTTGGGTATGTGCAACAAGAAGTGTAGTTGCTTTGGTTGCTGTGTCATTCGATTTTAATCACTGTTTGAAAAGGTAGAGCATGAATTTTGCTCTAAGATGCTAATTTTCCAGAGTAACTATCCATATTGGAATAAATTGTATTGTTCAATTCTGCTCATACATTACCTGTATAAAAATTCCAAAACCCATTAGTTAATTCTAAATCAGAACAATCTGTTTTGAAGCTTATCTAATATTGAGATAATATGTATTAACATCTGTATAAATACAGCAATCCCATTTTATAGATTATTGTTATTCATATTTCATTTATATGACAGCTAAGAGTCATGCCTAGATCTGCTGACTATTAATTCAATAGATCATCATGCTAGTTCAACTCAACAAATGATCCACTCTACAACCTTTTGTATTGGAAGAATCAAGGTTATTCAGATATCTCCATTGTATGTATTTAGCAGTAGTATCATGTCCTTGAAGTATGATAATGTTGGGCAATGTGTTTCTATTTATAAGCTAACAAGTCATTCTCTTTCACACTCTAGTTTAACAAATTCATAGCTCTGAGCTATGTAGATTTATATTTATTCATGATAACTCAGAAAAATATATATAACTGATATGCCACAAAAAACGCATATAGTGCTAAACAGTTAGCATATGATAGTAGACAAATAAAACTATATAGACAAAAAAAAATCAGCTCCTGCAGGGAAGTTAAGTGCCTAGGGGGAATTGTCTGTGAAGGGCGCCTTTTTTTTTTAACTTAAGTGACTGCCTGTAACTGGAGAGATACAACAGGAAAAGAAAGCTGATGAGAGAGACTGTCACTCAGTTTGAGAGAAGTTTTGGTGAGTCTATCTTTATGCGCTCTCTCACTCTTTGTGCACTCTCTCTTTCTGTGCTCTCTCTCTGCTCTCTCTCCCTCTACTCCTTCTCTCAGTGAGCGATGTCTTTCTCTCTCTGTGCTCTCTTTCTCCTGTCTCTCTCTCTGTCCTGTGTCTCTCTCTCTATCTCTGTCCTCTGTCTCTCTCTCTATCTCTGTTCTCTGTCTCTCTCTATCTCCCTCTCTCTGTCCTATGTCTGTCTCTCTTGTTCCTGTCTTTCTCTCTCGTCTCTCTTTCTCCTGTCTCTCTCTGCCCTCTCTCTCTCTCTCTCCTCTCTGCCTCTCTCCCTCTATCTCTCTCACTATCTTTCTCTCTATCCTCCTCTCTCTCTCTCCCTCACTCTATGTCCTGTGTCTGTCTCATTCTGTCCTATCTCTCTCTCCTCTCTGTCTCCTGTCTCCCTCTCTCTCTGTCCTGTGTCTGTGTCTCTCTGTGTCATGCCTCTCTTTCATGTCTCTATCGCTCTCCTGTCTCTCTTTCTCTCCAAACACAATGTCTCTCTGCAGACGCTGTGTCCCTCTCCTGTGCATGCAGGAGCCCTAGCCTGCAATGTACACCTGCACCTCCCAGACGACAATACACATGCGCGCGTCCCTGGCGACACTGCACATATGCAAATCCCAGGATTTGCGTTGGTGTGTGAAACCAACGCGCATTCCTTATTTATTGACAATTCTGATGCCTGCGCAGTAAGCACTGCACAGACGTTGCAGACTTTTGTCAATTATTATAGTGAGTATTTAAAATCCTAAATAAATGTAATCAAAAAGACATGCAGAAATCATAGTGCAAATTGTGCCAATCAAAAATATGAAATAGTAATATCTAGTAATACTGTGGCTAAGACCTCAAAAGGTACCTCCTGCCTGGAAGGTTGCCCTTATGGCCTACCCAGTACTATCTTAAGGGAACCCTAGCCACAACTTAGCAATTAAACTGAAAAAATTGATGGCAATAAATTAAATTATAGTCATGATGAAAGTTAAAGGATAGTTAGCCCAGGATATTCTGCCCATTCACCACCACTCACTATTCTTTTAAAATCAATATGGACATATACATTTTTTGAGAAAATCTGAATTTTTGTAGTCTGTTGAGTATGAGAATAGAAATCCATTTTGTGTTTGTTTCATCACCTTATGAGAGCTGGGTCATGAGTCTGTGCTTTTTGGCTATTAATGGAGGGAAGGTTGAGGAGGGAGGGAACTGAAAGCATTTCTTAATGGGAGAAGATTGAAACTGACACCACACACCTTCCTCTTTCTTGCTGCAGGAAATGCCACCATATCTCTAAAGAAATGTAAATGCCCCGCTCACACACACACACAACATTTACCTGTGTACCATGGATTTCTTGAGGGCCAAGCAGAGGCTTCAACATTTATTTTTTTCTAATTATAAACTGTATGACTTATTTTCTGATTAATTAGACTCTTAATTAAACTAATTTTTTTCAAACAATAAAAAAAAAATCTGTTTCCTTTATGCAGTGGCCCTTTAACTTACATAATTACTCAGTTTTTATGTGCGATACAAGTGATCATGATATGTGTTTGTGTAATATATGCTTGGCATAGAAATATAGAAATAATATGGCCAGGTGTGTAGGAACTACACAGGGGGTCAACAAATCCTCCCAGATTAAATATAAACTAATAGAGGACATAACAAATAGCAAAATTAAGCTTAACCATGCATTACTCTACCATGAAAGCTTTGACCCATTATAAATATATATATATAATTTTTAATTATTGGGGGTAGAACCACCCCTGCTTCCTGTCCTTGGGGTAGAGTTATCCCCCCTAGATTTTTGTTGGCACACCATCTAATACAACCACCCGTTTTTAATCATAGATTTTCTTTTTCTTCGCCCCTGGGTACTTAACCTCTTTAACCAAATATTAATTGGTAGGTAGTTTTACAGTGTAATACATATCTGTTATTGTCACTTGGCATATTTTGCATTATATCTTTTAAATGTTACATTGTATAAATACAATGTCAAATCTCTATAACTCTTTTTTCCATGAGTCAGCATTTCAGTAACAATTACACAAAGGAACTTATAATTTCAAATACCGTACTATTTCCAATGAAGGCTCTTGGAACGCTTACTCTATTCATATAGAAGCCTGCTTCTAGCTGAAAAGTCCTATTAGTAGATCTCTTAATGGGACCATCCTTCTTATAGTTATATCCCAGCCGTTAAGGCACAAAATTCGCAGGACAAAGGCGATGAGCGCCAAAATCGCTCATTGCCTGCTCACCTTGCAAAGCGAGGTGAGCAGTGAAGGCAATGAAACACGCGGGACTTAGCCACCAATTACTTAGTAAACACGGGATCGCATTAGGCTTCAAGCAGTTGACCAACGCGGGACTTTGAAAAAAAAATATGACATAGGAAAAATACGAGGTTAACGGCTGAACCGCGCAAAGCAAAAAACAAAAAAACACACAACATACAAAAAAAAAAAAAACATCACAAAAACATCACACACAGCATGGGGGAACAGCCAGGACGTCCGGGAGTGAGGTGGAACGCGAATTTAAGTCCACTTGGGCGAGTTTCGGCACTCGAAAATCGCCTAAGCAAGAAAAAAAATGGCCACCAAACAAAATGAAAATGAGAATACATGACCCAGGACCGTGCAAAACACTGCCAACCGTGTAGCACTTTCACACAGAAACGTACGAGGTACAAAATACACTATTACACAGGGGGGAAAAAATATGAGATGCTAAAAATACGAAATTAATGGCCGAACTGTGAAAACCAAAAAACACAAAAAACAAACAAAAAAAATACAACAAAAACATCACACACAGCATGGGGGAACAGCCAGGACGTCTGGAAATGAGGTGGAATGTGAATTTAAGTCGATTTGGACGATTTTCGACACTCGAAAATCTCCTAAGAAAGAAAAAAAATGGCCGCCCAAAAAAATGAAAACAAGGCTACACGACCCCGGCTCGCAAAAGCGTAGCACTTTTACACAGGAACGTAGGAGGTACAAAATACACTATTACAAATGATGGAAAATGCTTGTGAGCCGCGTAACACATAGACAACTTTACAATCCTAACTTGCAAATAATAACATTACGAATCTACAATGACGCTTTACACAACTAAACCAACCGTTTGCCCTGACGCACGCAGCCTATTTCTAATGCACACTTGGGACATTCATTACACTTTCTCCTCAGGGCAGCAACACTCAAACTGTACTTTTTATGCTGCCAGAAAAAAAAATAGGTAAAGTATATGAATTCATTAAATAACTACTTAATTCATTATTAGTTAACAAAATATAGATAAATACCGTATTTTTCGCCGTATAAGACGCACTTTTTCTTCCCCAAAACTGGGGGAGGAAAGTTGGTGCGTCTTATACGGCGAATATACCTTTTCAAACTGCCTCTGTCCTCTTGATTTCACCCCAGCGCTTCCTACCAGCATCGCGTCGGCCGGTGCGTCCTAGTGACGTCACACACGCAACGCTGCAGTACACGTGGAGTGCTGGTAGGAAGCGCTGGGGTGAGATCAAGATGGCAGAGATCAGAAGGAAGGTGAGGATCAGGGGGATCAGGGGGGTCAGGGAGGATCAGGAGGGTCAGGGAGGGTCAAGGGCTCCCAAATGCTCCCAAATGCTGCAGTATATGGATATGTATGTGTGTATGTGTGCATGTATGTGTGTGTATATATGTATGTATGTGTATGTATATTTATGTGTGTATGTATATGTATGTATGTGTATCTATAAAGGTGAGGATCAGGGGGGTCAGGGAGGATCAGGACGGTCAGGGAGGATCAGGAGGGTCAGGGAGGATCAGGAGGGTCAGAGAGGGTCAATGGCTCCCAAATATATATATATATATATATATATATATATATATATATATATATATATATATTTGTGTGTAATGTAGGTGTGTATCTGTGTGTAAAGTGTATTTGTGTTTGATTCAGATTTTTTTTTTCTTGTTTTCCTCCTCTAAAAACTAGGTGCGTCTTATCTGCCGGTGCGTCTTATAGGGCGAAAAATACGGTATATATCTGTCTTTGTGATGACTACCGAAGGTGCTCAGAGGAGCAAAAGTACATGAGAGGAGAGGCCAAAAGTCCTCAGAGTACAAAAATCTTTACATTGTGTGGCAAACAGCATTGCATTGGCTTCAAATTTTATTGCCCCGTCATTTTTGACGGGCAAATCGCTAGTCTGGAAATAATCTCTAGTTTGTTTTAGAAATCAAATATAATCAGCAACTGCAATGAACAAAGTTTTCTTTTTTTCAACTTTTTATTTTGAGTGGTTTTGACAATAAATTTGTGTATTTAACAAAAAACTGTATCTATGAAAAGGGGAGGATTAAGGTACAAAAATTAAAAAGGGGATTGGGAGGGGAAAACTAATATCGACTAATATCGGATTAAGGTACAATGTGATATAATGTTCATGTGATTCATATGTTAAGACATTATGTTTTACAGTTTTATATAATTTTTCTAAAAAGATCCAGATCACAACAGGAACATCATTTCTATATAATAAAAACCATATGTTAATATTATTAGAAGTACCGTATTTATCGGCGTATAACACGCACTTTTTCTCCCTGAAAATAGGGGGCAAATGATAGGTGCGTGTTATACGTCAATATTCCCTCCCCCCTCCTCATCCTCAACCTCCCTCCTCATTCTAAACCCCCCTCCGCATTCTAACCCCCCTCCTCATTTTAACCCCCCCCCCCATCAACCTAAACCCCCCTCCTCAACCAAAACCCCCCTGGCACCCGGTATATGCTAATGACGTGGCGCGCATGTGACGTCAAATGCCCCCCGGGTCAAGGAGCGGAGCGGAGGCCGGAGCAGAAGCAGGTAAGTGAGGGGGAGGTATTTAGGGGGGTTTAGGTTGAGGAGGGGGGGTTAGAATGAGGAGGGGGGTTAGAATGAGGAGTGAGGTTGAGGAGGGGGTTGAGGTTGAGGAGGGGGATTGAGGATAGGGGGGTTGAGGTTGAGGAGGGGGCTGAGGATAGGGGGGTTGAGGATGGAGGATGAGGATGGGGGTTTGAGGAGGGGAGTTGAGGGGGTTTGAGGATGGGGGTTTGAGGAGGGAGGTTGAGGAGGGGGTTGAGGATGGGGGGGTTGAGGAGGGAGGATGAGGAGGGAGGTTGAGGAGGGGGTTGAGGATGAGGAGGGAGGTTGAGGTTGAGGATTTTGCTTCAAAGTTCTTTATTTGAAATTTTATATGAATCTTGAGGTGAATACCTTATAGAAAGATAGTATCCACTTTTAGTTTATTTTTTATAAAAAATCTCTTAAGGCAGTTTTTTTGTGATGTCTTAAGACCATGTGTATTTTGTGATATCATTTTAATGAAAATTATGAACTTGTATTATAGTGTTCCCAGTATGTTTTAAATGTATTTATAATTTTCTGCCTATCAAACAAGCAGAATTATTACAAGAAAACAATAAAAAAATAAGGGATGGAAAACTGGCAAGATTTTAAATATCCAGTAAAAAAACACGGAGTGACGAATAAGGAGCGGCAGTTTGAGGTTTTAAATTGCCTGTCTTGTTTTGTGGATGATAGTTGTAGATAGTTATGTCTCTATGTCTCTGTCCTTAAAATTTACAATTTCATGTTTATGTTTAAGCTTATTCTTAGAATTTTAGTAATAAGTTTAGTATAAAAGCTAAAGACAAAGACTAAATAAGGTTATGTCTATATTTATAGCAAAGCAACAGCCAAGTTTGGATTTAGAGTGGGGCTGTGTTATTATCTAATTTTTATAGAAATTCGAAAAATTCTGCAAAACCGAAAGATGAACAAAGTTTTCTGAGGTGTGCATGTCTATTTTATGCCAATAATCTACCATACGCCTTGCATATATTGTCATGAAAAATGTTGGTACAACTACATTTTATCAATAAATCCCCATAATCATGAAGTATTGAATCCCTTCTGCATTCCATTCTGCATTATGAGACTTAAATATTTGCCCCAATTTCTGTAAAATGATTCCATTAGTTCTCAGAATGTCCCCTCTGATCATGCTCTTTTATTCACAGTTTTTTTTCTTTAAAACATTCTCTTTTCATGCACTTGGAATCTCTTAATGTGTTTGTAAGATTGTGTCATGTTTTTCCAAATTAATCTATCCCACATCTAATGAGTATGAATTTACTACAGATAAAAGCAAGCCTTAATTAGAGAGAAAGATGAAGTAGATAATTATTATTGCGTTTTTAAATATATAAAATACATTTTAGATATAACAGATGTCCTCTGTAATTAGTGGGTGTCTGTTAAAAAAAGATGATGCCACTTAGTAAAAAGTCTGGAATGGAAATGAAAAAAAGGTCATTGAATATTAGAATTACATTTGGGATGCACTCAGCAGATGCACAGTTATAACTCACTCTGACATGATTGTCACTCACAGTTGATTTTTGATACATATACCACTCTCTGATAAATTAAATCTATAAGACCAGGCCAATATCCTTAATAACACTTTGAGGGGGGTCTTAATACTGCATTCCATGGACCTCATTCTAATGCTGACCGTAGGAGCTGTGTGGCCGCAAGGGGAGGTCCCAAGCTACTATGCTATTCAAATCCCCTGCGGCTGAGTGCTCCGACCGGCTTGCGGCCGGCGCCCTGCATTCCCTTGCGTCCACCCCCGCCGCAGCTCACTGCAGGGAAAGTCTTTGCTTCATGCGGCCGCAAGAGATTCTGCCCCATGAAAGCAGCCATCCCTATTCAAATCCTCCGTTCACCCTCCCGTCAATGTATGGTTTAATGTATTGTAGATAGGGTTAATGGATTGTAGATAGGGTTAATTGTATGGTAGATAGGGTTTCATGTATTGTAGAAAATGTTAAATGTGTTTTAGTTAGGGGGTAATGTTTTATTTATAGGAGGTAATGTATTGTAGTTAGGGGGTGAATAGTATGTAGTTAGGGGTATATTTGCACTGTATTGATGTACTGTAATGTTATGTATATTTGTGTATGTATTTTCTTTGCAGGTGCGTAATTCTTTTTATTTTTTTTGTAGTGGGGGGGTTGTGTAATTTTCTTTTTTTAATTTTCTGTCACATTTTTTTTCTTTTTTCTAACTTATCTTTTTTAGTAATTAGTGGGTGGGGGTTAATAGGGGGTTAGGTAGGTAGTTTAGGTGTTAATAGGTTAGGGTAGGTGTTAGGTAGGTAGAAGTTAATAGGTTAAGGTAGAGGGGGGTTGGTTTAGATTTAGTGGTTTATTGGGGGGGGATAGTGTAGTGTTTGTACTTAGTGTCATGAGTGTCCTGGAGGACCCTCATGACACTTATGGAGTTAATATTAGGGTTCTAATTGTCCCATAAGGTTTTTTATAGACCCTTATGGGACTGATTGGGCCAAAGTGAGGCTTACATGCTGTGTGGACCCCATAAGTGAAGGGGTTAGATTTTCTCCTTGGTTGGGTTCCCAAATGAAATGTTGTCAGAGTACCTTTTTTATGTCTAAACTGACCCAGCAGTTGTAGCAGAAGTGTGGAGTGACCCAGCTGAGGTTGATCCCTTATCATCCCCAGACCAATGGTTTGTGTGAGTGGTTGAATGGTACCCTGAAGGCTTTGATTGGAGCCTTTCTAGACTAGGAGAAGTGTTAGGAAAAAGTTGCTTCCATACCTCCTCTTTGCGTCCCTCTTGAATTAACGTGGTTCTCCTGCTTCAGGGGCTGTTGGAATTGTTTCTGGAGTTATGGAAGGGGCTCACCAAGGGGAGGCACTCTCTATAGTGCTATATGGGCTGTAGCTCAGAGATAGACTGGCTACACTGACTGGGCAAACCAAGGAACATCTGCTTGCAGCCCAAGTCAGGACTAGGGAATTCCAGGTAGGCATCAGGTATTATGTTCGTACCTAATCCCCAGATCAAGCTCCAGGTGATTTGGAAGGGTCCCTTCTAATTGTCCTGAAACTAGCCGACACCATCTATGTGGTAGTCCTGGATGAGCAACAGCAGATTCAGAAGGTGATCCATGTAAATATGCTGAAGCAATACCAGAATTGGAAACCCTAAGTAATGACCATATGTGTAGCAGAAGGAAAAGTACTACCAGACATGCTTGTCACTGATGACTTGTCTGGTCTTCCAACTAGTCACATAACCAGAGCCCGCAGCTTGAGCTTGTGCTGCGTTGCCACCTAGGCTTGTTCTCAACCTGACCAGGTAAAACAGACCTACTAGTCCACAAGGTCCTTACGACTGATTCTTCCCCATTGAAGCAGCCCTCTTAAAGGGGCCACAGGATTGTGAAGGGAAATATAAGGAGGGAGCTGAATGAGACAAGGAGCACCTCATTGCATACCTGAGCCACAAGCTGTGTCCCCTAGATGTCAGCTATGCGACTGTTGAGAATGAGTACCTATCAGTCACCTTGCCCCTAAAGAAATTACATTCCTACCTTTTTGTACAAAAGTTTGTGCTTGTCACAGACCACAACCCATTGTGCTGACTCAATAGAGTGGCAGAGGACAATGGATACCTTTTGAGATGAAGCCTAGCCCAGCAGACTAATACGTTTAATACTTGAGGCAGGGTACTACAGCTAATCATTATGTTCATGGTCTCTCCATGCAATTGGACATCTTTGATCGCCAGTCACCCACGTCCCATTTGGGGTCTTGAATCGCCTGGTGACTGGAGGTGACTGTTTTAATATGTGCCTACACCAAAGAACATGCTTTACTGGTAAACATGTGGTGACCCAACATGGTGACTGTTACTGGTTTCCCATTCATTCCCCTTCTATGTTTTTTCCTAGAGTTAGTAACCAGCCACATGGATAACCAAGTAGCAAATGACTCATATTCCAATCCAAAGTGGACAGAGCCCTCTAGGAGGTGTGTTTTCTCCCAGGGGTCAGATTCCCACTTAGTGGTTCAAACTTAACCTAATCAGTGCAGCTAGTGTACTGATTGAGTGTACTGATTCATTCCCATACACCTAGGTGGGTAATTCAAACATGGTCACTCCTCTGTTCATTGTATTGTGGGATGTTTATTCTGCATACATCCTCATGCATCTGGCCTCAATAAATCAGTCCAGTCTGGCTGTGCATAACCACCGTGTACTGTCATTCTTGGGTAAGCGCTTCTTGAGGGTATTTTGATGCCTCTCTCTGGTCCTACCGTAAAGAGACCTACATCTGCCTGCTTGTTCCTGATTGTTCCTGCTGTATCTTGGGTTCCTGCATCAGTTCCTGACCAGGAGAAGCACGCTGGGCACTGAGATCACCCGAACATTGACAAACTAGGAGATTCATGAAGCTGTAGCTGGAAGGTTTCGAGGTGTCCCTGGCCCCTGTTCACCTGGTTCGTCACAGGAGGGAGTGATTGTGACAACAGCCCTGATTGGGGAGAAGCCTAAAAGAAAGTACTGTGGTGTTGTTACCATGGAAACAATAGCATTTATAAGTTAGACATTAGCTTTCTGCATGAGACAAAGTACTGGACAGAGTCATTTACCAATAGCCATCTGTCATAAGTCTATTCACCATTTAAACTCAGGCAGCTACTTCAACAAGGGCTCAGCCAGTGACACTAGGCCCATATCACTCAGCTGGACAGTCACTAACAAACTGCCATTTTTCGCAGATCCTGAAACAAGCTAGCACCAATACACAACCTACCCTGTGGTATACATTCATTAGCGGGTCCAGCTGGTCCCTCCTTATGGCATAGAGCATATATTAAATTTGAGCTAACTTTAACTTTGAGCAAACAAATTACAATTTCCAAGGCAGCATGATTTTTTTTCCGGAAGATCAACTCATGCTATTCTATCTGTAACTATGTAACAGATATAACAGAGTGGAGCAGTAGGGGTGTCATATATTGATTGTTGTAAAGAATTTGACATTGTCCAGCATTATAAACCAATTCTTAAACTATGTAATCTAGGATTAGATTATTAGGTATTGGCTGAAGAACGGGTACATGCTGAAGTTGCACCCAGTGAAGTTCCATGTATGTAACAAACTAAAAACTTTAACAGTTTTGAAAGTGATGAGCATAAAAACATTATTAGAGAAAATCTTTTATTTATTTTTTAACTTGTGTTAGATGTTCACATGTGAACACAAATGTACTATTTATTTACTGTACTACTGATGGCTTCTATTGCTCTTTTATCACCATAAATTAAATGATTGTTGTGGAAAACTACCTCCTCAAAAAAGTCACTACACAAGCTAAGGAACCGGGACCACGTTGATGAGATGCAGTAACCTTGAAACAGCTGTACGTGGGTGGGATTCCTAGCTTGTGTATAATCCATCCATAACTTTGCTCAAAGCTGTGTGATACAGCAGGAATATGCTTAAGGGAAATGCTTATGGATTGCAAGAGCGAAGCCTTCGTTGGCACATTTGCATGTCACTGCCAAGGTTCCCAGAATTAAGTGTAATGACTGTATTTCTCGGAATTCTGGGCATGACATTCTTTTAACTTGTTTTAGATGTTCAAATGTGAACCCAAACTAATATATATATATATATATATATATATATATATATATATATATATATATATATATACAGTTGTGCTCAAACGTTTGTATACCCTGGCAGAAATTGTGAAATTTTGGCATTTATTTTGAAAATATGACTAATCATGTGTATTCACTGAGCAGGCTAGATACTGAGCCATAGGAAGCAGAAAAGAACCGTCAAAAAATCTTTGTAACAAGGTAATGGAACTTCATTAAGATGGAAAAGGATATAAAAAGAAATCCAAAGCCTTGAAAATGCCAGTGAGTACTGTTCAATCACTTATTAAGAAGTGGGAAATTCAGGGATCTCTTGATACCAAGCCAAGGTTAGGTAGACCAAAAAAGATTTCAGCCACAACTGCCAGAATTTTTTTCGGAATACAAAGAAAAACCCACAGGTAACCTCAGGAGAAATACAGTCTGCTCTGGAAAAAGATGTTGTGGTTGTTTCAAGGAGCACAATATAATGATGCTTGAACAAGAATGATCTTCATGGTCGAGTGGCCAGAAAGAAGCCTTTACAGCACCAATGCCAACAAAAAGCCCAGTTACAATATGCCCGACAACACCTTGATATGCCTCACAGCTTCTGGCACACTGTAATTTGGAGTGACAAAACCAAAATAGAGCTTTATGGTCACAACCATAAGCGCTATGTTTGGAGAGGGGTCAACAAGCCCTATAGTGAAAAGAATACCATATCCACTGTGAAGCATGGGGGTGGTTCACTGATGTTTTGGGGTTGTGTGAGCTCTAATGTCACAGGAAATCTTGTGAAAATTGGAGTGGCCATCACAATCTCCTGACCTTAATATCATCGAGCCACTCTGGGGAGATCTCAAACGTGCGGTTCATTCAAGACAACCAAAGACTGGAGGCATTTTGCCAAGATGAATGGGCAGCTATACCACCTGCAAGAATTAGGGGCCTGATAGACAACTAATACAAAAGACTGCACACTGCCATTGATGCTAAAGGGGGCAATACACAGTATTAAGGGTATGCAAACTTTTGAACAGGGTCTTTTCATTTTTTCCTTTGTTGCCATGTTTTGTTTTATGATTGTGCCATTCTGTTATAACTTACAGTTGAATATGAATCCCATAAGAAATAAAATAAATGTGTTTTGCCTGCCCACTCATGTTTTCTTTAAAAATGGTACATATATTACCAATTATCCAAGGGTATGCAAACTTATGAGCACAATTGTATATACAGGAATTCTCCGCTTAGAGCAGTAGATAGTTTCAAGACACTCAGTGTTATGCAAAACAGCACTAAAAGGGATCATTTTAACATATGGAGATAGGGATAGGGGAAAGCACTGAATTAAAACAACACAAAAACAAATACAAAACAAAAAGTACAAAAAACTCAGCCTGGTTTAATTAGCAGAAGGTGATGCTTCAGGCTCATCCTCAAGCCTGGCTTTCTTGGTCACAAACTGGTCAAGTTTCATTTGCCTTTGTTGTCGTAGGCAGTCGTTGTCGTTGCAATCCAGCAGATGTTGGCAACAAGACATATCCCCAAGAATGATGAGTCTTGCATTTCTGCTCCTTGCAGCATCTGTATCATTTGCCAGCACATTGTCCATGATCTCATTAATTTGCTGCAAGAAGTTGCTGAGGAAATCAGTTGACATTTCTTTTGGTGGCTCTGTTTCTGAGTCACGGTTGTCCTGGGCTTCCAGTTGTTCCAGGTCCTAATTGGTCAGGCTCTCAACTAAAGCCTGGACCAAGTTTTCGATGAAGTGGGTGTCTTCATCTCACAGTCCAGCCATGGTCACAAGGTCCACTATCTCTGCTATAATGGGCTCTTCTGCTTGCACATTTCCACACAGCTATGGTCAGATTTTTTTCCACACAGCTTTTAGACATTACTGTGTCACCATCTGTGGCAGAAGCAGCCACAAGAGACTTTTGCCTTGATTATTGCCTGTATTTGAACTGTATGTTAGCATAGTGGATTTTATTAGACTGGTTCTGGCCCTTTTAAATGCTCTGACAAAGGATCTGCAGTTTTGTTATGCACTTCGAATGCAGAGTGTGAAGAAAAACCCTGTTTTATGGACTTAGTTTGACTGTTTTATTCCCCTCCCTCTTAGAACACCAGTTTAGAACCCTTAATAAAAAACCCTGTCAGTTTTCTCTGTCTGAGGAGGAGTTGCTCTGGCTGTGTGAGTGCTGGTGCTTTGGGTGCTCATTAACAGACCTGCTTGACCCTTTCTGGAAGCCTTGGCTCATGCTTGGATAAATGTGATAAATGTGATAAGTAAGTGTAAATAGTGGGCCTTGAAGGTTACAATGCAGCAGGGGAGCTCAGTAAAGTTTGTATGGTGGCTTTGTCTATTATCAGGAGCTCTCTCTCCTCCAGTCGCTTGCGCTTATTTGAGCATTTCCATGGTGATCCAGACCTTCTTACTAAATTGACAAATCATTGGCAAACTGGATTTATAAATACCCTTCATAGCTCTTGGTGTCTTGGAGGGGTAGACCAGGAATGCCTTATTTTTAAGTCACAGCTGGTGTTCCCACCCAAAAGAATGGTTAGCCGGTCTTTGGCCGATTTAAAGCTCTCTTCTGCTCCCTAGATATAAAAGTGTGGCTTGGGCATACTCCTCCAGAATTGGCCGGTCTCATTCAAATTAAACATCAATTCTGGTGCACAGTTGCCTCTTCCCACTACGTCCCTCAAAGTGTCTGGAAAGCTTGCAGCAGCTGCCGTGTCAGCGCTTGCCATTTATCTTGATGTTGTGGAGTTGTTCTTTTTGAACTAGTCAAACCAAACTGTATTGGCTGCAAAGTTCTCTTTCACATCTGGCGTTTTCGTCTGGATATGGCTGTAAATGATTCATGCCTGTTCCATTATGATGGCCTGGCTGAGAGGCATGTTATGCTCCAGTTCGTCATCTATCCAGATGGACAGCCTCTTCTCCATCTCCTTGAGGGGGTAGCATCTGGCACAGGTGATCTACTTTGCAGAAGATTCAGTGCTGGTGGTCACTGAAGATTTTATCTTGTCCTTATTTTTGAGGATGGTGTGAATGGTGGAGGTTGTCAATTTCAGATCCGCCCCAACATCAACTTGCCACTCCCCTCTCTTCAGGCGGTCCAGCACCTTCATTTTCACATCCAATGGAATGCTTTGGTGCTTCAGCATAGGCTGTTCCTCTTTGCACTCACACATCTGTAAAACCTTGCTAAAAATACAATTACTGTAGAGATTTTGCTACACTATTAACAATTAATAATTAACAATCGCATTGGGAGAAACAGGGAAACAATGACAATATTTTTTATCTTGCCAGTGGATGTTGTTAGCAGGATTTGGGGATCCCTGCTGGCAATCTGTCTCTCCAGCTGCAACTTTCTGTCCTTAACAAAAAAAAATACAATTAAGGTAGATTTTATTTAACAATTATTATTATTATTTAACAGTGACATTATTAGAAGCAAGGGAACAAATACAATATTCTGTACCTTGCCCCTGGATCTTGTAGTTAAGATTTGGGGGTCTCTCTCTCTTTTAGTGTTCAGCTGGGAATTACAGAAAAAAAGAACGCTATGGCCAGTGGCAGAGCTAGTGAATGGAGGGCACTGGTGCAACAAAATACGTTTGCCCCCCCCCCCCCATGCTAGGCAGCGGTGGTCCAAATAAATATTTTAGGTTGGGCCCTCCGTGCTCCACTATGTGCCAACAATAATATATAAATACATATATATATAATCTCTGAAGTGTTGCCACCCCAGCTCACTTCTTTCTCTCCCTCCCTCTCTCACCTCTCCCCCATCTATTTCCCCTTTGTTCTCTCCCCCTTGCTCCTTCTCTCTTTCCACTCTCTCTTTCCATCTCATTCTCTCCTTCTCTCCCCCCTCTTTCCCCTTTTTCTTCTCTCTCCCTCCTTCTCTCTTTCTTCCCCCTCTCATTTTCTCCCCCCTCTCTCCTTCTCTCTCCCCATCTCTCCTTCTCTATTCCGCTCCCCTCTCTCCCCCACTCTCCTTCTCTCAGCCTCCCCTGTCCTTCTCTCTCATCCTCCTCTCCTCATCTCTCTTTTCTCCCTCTCCTTCTCTCTCCCCTCCTCCTCTCTCCCTCTCTTTCTCTCTCCCCTCTCTCATTATCTCTTCCCCTCTCTATCTCCCCTCTCTCTTTCTCTCTTTCCCCATCTCTTTCTCTCTCCCTTACCTCCTTCTCTCTCCCCCTCTTCTTCTATCCCCTCTTCCCCTATCCTTCTCTCTCACCCTCTCACCCTCTTCCCCTTAACCCTCTCTCCTTCTCTTTTTCCCCTGTCTCCTTCTCTCCCCCTCTACTTCTCTCTCCCCCTCTCCTTCTCTTTTCCCCTCTCTCCTTGTCTCTCTCCCTCTCCCCTTCTCTCGCCTTCTCTCTCTCCTTCTGTCCTTCGCCTTCCTTCCTCTCTCTTATTCTTCTTCTCTGCCCGCTCCCCCTTTTCTTCTCTCTCCTCCTCTCTTTCTTCTCTCTCCTCCTCTCTTCCCACCTCTCCATCCTTCTGTCTCACACTCTCCTTCTATTTCCCCCTCTCTCCTTCTGTCTCTCCCCCTCTCTTCTTCTCTATCTCCCTTATCTCCCCTCTTTCTCTCTCACCCTCTCCTCCTCACTCCCCATCTATCCTCCTCTTTCCTGCCTCTCTTCTCTCTCCCCTGTCTCCTTCTCTCTCTCCCCCTCTTCTTCTCTCTCATCATCTCCCCCTCTCTCACCCTCTCCTTCTCTTTCGCCCTTCTCTCTCATCCTCTCCCTCGCTCCTTCTTCTCATCTCTCCTTCTCTCACCCTCTCCTTCTCTTTTCCCCTCTCTCCTTCTCTCTCATTCCATCTCCTCCTCTCTCCTTCTCTCTCTCCTTCTATTTGCTCCTCTCTCCTTCTCTCTCTTCCTCTCTCCTTCTCTCTCTCTCTCCCTCTCTCACCCTCTCTCACCCTCTCATTCTCTCTCTCCCCCTCTATTTCCCCCTCTCTATTCTCCCTCTCTCCTTCTATCTCATTGTCTCCCGCTCTTTCCCCCTCTCCTTCTCTCTTTCCCCCTCTCTTCTTCTCTATCACCCTCTCTCTCACCCTCTTTTTTTACTCCCCCTCACTCCTGCTCTCTAACCTTCTCCTTCTCTTCCCCCTTTCTCCTCTCTAACCCTCTCCTTTTCTTCCCCCTCTCTCCTTCTCTATCACCTTCTCCTTCTCTTCCCCCCTCTCTCCTTCTCTCACCCTCCCTTCCATCTATCACCTACCTGCTCCATTCCCCAATACCTGCAGCTGAGCCTCAGTCGGAGCCTAGCCCCCCCAAGAATCCTTAATGCAACGTGATAGGCAGGCAACGATCAGGAAGCCCTCAGGATGGAGGAGGAGGACCCAGGAGTGGGGGTTATGTCCTAGGGTGGGGGGAATCAGAGGCTGAGGGGGGAGCAGGGTTCTGGTGGGCTCCTACACTACTGTTTTTTTTTTTTTTTAAATAAATGCAATTTTTCAAAGCAATAAAGCCTGAACCGGGGCCTCAGCTTGTGTATAATCCAACCTTGGCTTTTCATATAGGCTGTATAATGCAGCGGGCATAAGCTTAAAGGAAGCCATGTTTAAAATGGATTGAAGAGTGAGGCATTTGTGGGCACATTTGCATGTCCCTGCTCAGCTTCCCAGAATGCGGTGTAACTGATATTCTCTGAATTTTTTTAGACATTCAAATGTGAACACAGATGTACTGTTTATTTTTTGTACTACTGTACGGTGGGGGGCTTCAATCACTATTTGCCTACCATATATTAAATGATTGCTGTGGTGAACTACCTACTCATAAGATCCAAAACACAAGCTGAGATCCCGCTCCACGCTGATGATAGCCAGTAAGCTTGAAACAGCTGTACGTGGATAGCATTCTCAGCTTGTGTATAATCCAACCTTGGCTTTTCCTATAGGCTGTATAATGCAGCGGGCATAAGCTTAAAGGAAGCCATGTTTAAAATGGATTGAAGAGTGAGGCATTTGTGGGCACAATTGCATGTCCCTGCTCAGCTTCACAGAATGCAGTGTAATAACTGTTTTTCTTGGAATTCTGAGCTGGAAGCAGGTTTGTTTACTTGCTTTATTGTTTTAGACATTCAAATGTGAACACATATGGACTATTTATTTACTATATATATATATATATATATATATATATATATATATATATATATATATATTTATATATTAAATAATTGTTGTGGTGAACTACCTTCTCATAAGGTCCATAACACAAGCTGGGGTCCCGCCCCACGTTGATGATACACAGTAAGCTTGAAACAGTTGTACATGGGTAGTATTCCCAGCTTGTGTATAATCTTTATAACTTTTGCTTTTCATAAAAGCTGTGTAATGCAGCGGGGAAAAGCTTTGTTTAAAATAGTCATGTTTAAAATAGTTTATGGATTGAAGAGCGAGGCATTTGTGGGCACATTTGCATGTCCTTGCTCAGCTTCCCAGAATGCAGTGTAATAACTGTATTTCTCGGAATTCTGAGCAGGAAACAGGTTTTTTTTAACTTGTTTTAGACATTCAAATGTGAACACAATTGTGAACACAAATATATACATATTTATATGTATAAATATTCATCATACAGTGGTCTTTTCATGCTATATATCTTAATCCATAGCTCTGTTTAAATTGCTTCATTGATTGTAGTTGTTTCTTGCTCCTTTTTGTTGTTTCTTTTTTCTCATTTTAAGAATGTACATGTTTATAGTTATGGTCTATTTCCTGAAATATACAATCTCTAAGAGCAAAACTTCTTGCAGTCTTGATTTAGAAGGCACTGTTATATTTTATATCTTCTGCTCAAAGTGTGCAACCAAGCAACAAAAGATGCTGATACTATATTGGCTGGGACACTGCTGTCTAGATTATCAGTCATGTGTAGAAAATAATAAATCTTTCATAGTACAAGATGCATTTAAATTTGTGGCTGTGTCATCCCTGTAAGAAATGAAAAATATCCATCCTGTTCACACGCAAGGAAAATAATTATCAAAAAATTGCTTAAAGGGAAAAATTAATTAATGATAACAAATGTTTAAATGTAATAATAAAATACTGATTAAAAAATCTTCAGGAATATTTATTATGCATTTTAAATATATTTTTATATAATTGAAAATATCTTTATTGAAAGAAGAGTAATACACAAGCAATCACAATACATTTTGATATATAACAGGATTGTGAGCATAACATTAGAAATGTTGCTGTAGCATTATTGTCAGCAGTGGTACCCTTTCTGTTGGATCTCACCCACAGATGGGTCTGTGAATCTTCACCCCCTGGTGACACACATACAGAGTAGGTTGCGGGGTAGACCTAGGATGTGTGCATTTGCTTTGGCACCTGTGCACAGTGGTTCTTCTGCATACTGGTGAAGTGGGGGTTTCAGTAGGCCTGCGTCCATTGTTTGTTTGGGGCTTGCTGTAGGACACATTGCAGGCCTGTTGTTTAAGTCTACTGTAGCTCTGTTTGAGTGTTTGTCCCTGTCTTGCTGCAGGTTCTAGCCCAGCCTCAGACTCTTGCTTTGTTAAGCCTTTATATCTTGTCAATGCCGATGCTCCATTCTGCTAGTTTTGCCAATTTGCATGCAAGGTCAGCTTCACGACAGTTTAACTCTCGTAATTTCGTAAGAGCCTTAACTCCTGAAGAGCCGCAGCTGATCTGAGCTCATTTTGCCTTTCAATGCCTCAACGGCTCGCCTCGCTTCTCGAGGCGTGAAGGGCGATGAGCGCCTTTGCTGCTCATCGCGTAAGTGCTCCGAGCTCGGAAGGCTTCTACGCCTCAACGGCTCGCTTTGCGATGCTCGCAGTTGCGGCCCTATCGTCCGCAAATGGCTCGCCTGTCTTATTGAGGCTCGCAAGCTTGAAGACAACTCGCAGTTTGACAACTATTATATGTGATTATTATTATCATATTTATAATGTGCCAACATATTCTGCAGCGCCATACATAGTCAAGGTCAAAACAATATCAATACAGATTAAATGAATAGAGAACCCAGTTTTGAGCTTAGAATCTTGCATATAGAGTACTTGGGTCAAGACAGATGTATGTACTTCAAGTAGTCCTAAACAAACATTTGAGTTTAACATAAAGGTTTTTTCACTAGCCAGCTGAAGATATCTGGTGAACTTGATCTCAAGAGCTTTGATAGCCCAAGGTTGCAAGCCAGATGGCCTGCCATCACACATTTACAAATGTACACAATGGTGTGGTATTGGAGAGTATAAATATGTTGTTTTGATCATTCAATAAAGGGTAGGAGATAGTTTTCACATATACATTTCTGTGTGTTGTATCCTGACTTGCCGCTAGTAACCTGTATGCAGTATTATCTGCCTGTTCCTTTTGGGCCTTGTCCTCTTCAGAAGCCATCTTTTGTGCCAAAGAGAACAGGAACTATATGATTCTGCAGGGGTAGGTTTGAACTAGGTTCATATCAAGCCCCCTTGAAGAAGCAGACCGTGAAAAGCTTCATTACATAGATGTGTTTTAGTGAGGTGTTGATACATTTGAGACAGGAGGAAAGTCTTGTGCAACGAGGAAAGGAGTTCCAAAGAATTGGGTCAACATAAGAAAATTCCTGAAGGCGGAATGAGAGAAGATATTAAGAGAGGAGGAAAGAAGAAGCTCACTAGCAGAACGGAGGGGGAGGTTTGGGAGAGTATTTTGAGATGAGAACAGAAATATAATGGGGTACATTATTGCTGTGGGCTTAATAATTTAGGGTCATGATTTTACATTTTATTCTGGAGGTTATGGGGAGCCAGTGGAGTGACTGACAGAGTGGTCAGGTTGGAATTGAATGTTGGGTATTGTAGATGAGTCAAGCAGACGCATTCAGTATAGATTGGAGTGGTGATAAGCGGGTGATGGGTAGGCCACTGAGTTACAGTAGTTGAGATGAATTACGATTAGAGAATGAATTAGAGTATTAGTTGTGTCTTGTGTTAGATAGTGATGTATTTTGGAGACATTTTTAAAATGAAATAGACAAGATTTGTTGAGTGAGTATATATGAGGAATGAAAGAGAGGGCATGATTTTGAAGAAAACAGGCTTGGGAGAAGGGAATGATAAATGCATTGTCAACAGTGAGAGATGTTTGAGGAATGGATACTGTATTAGATGGTGAGAAAATAACGAGCTCAGTTTTTTACGTGTTAAGTTTTAGATGGTGGGGACGAACATCCAGGAGGATATGCTAGAGAGGCAATTGGAAACTCTTGCTAGAATAGACGGGGATAGATCTGGTGTTGATAGGTAAATTTGAGTTTTGTCTGCATAGAGATGATATTGAAATCCAAATGATTTTATTTGAAGGTTGCAAGTGAGGAAGTATAGATGGAAAAGTGGAGAGGGCCTTGTATTTAACCTTGGGGTTCACCAACAGACAGAGGACAAGGCAAAAAAGTGGTGCCAGAGAAGGAGACACTAAATATTTAAACTTGTAGGTATGAAATGAGCCATGAAAGAGCCATGGATGCCAAGAGAGTAGATAATTTGTATTAGAAGAGGGCAGGAGTATCAAGGGTGGAAGTAAGAATTGAGTTGAGGTGGCAGTGTCAGGGCAGGTGTGGTTGGTAATGGGGCTGAGAAGCGTTTGTAGCACAATGGAGAGCTGTTGTAAATCAAGAGCTTGTAGATTTCTGTGGGTGATGGTGGTCGAGGATGAAGAAGAGTAGTAAGAGGAAGGTGTAGTCAGGTGAAAGTTAGGAGGTAGTGGTCAGATAGAGGGAGTGGACGGATGACTAGGTTGTTGGTGGTGGTGGTTTGTTAAAATAAAGTCAAGGGAGTGTCCAGCATGATAAGTTGAGGAATCTGTCCATTGTAAGAGGCCGTGGGAAGTGGTATGTGAAAGTAGTTTAGCGGCAGGGTAGGAGTGTCAATAGAGACTAATATCTATATTTAGCCAGTTGGGGTCAGTGTAAACATATAAATATGCTCACGCTGTAGGGAAATGCATTTCAATTATGCAGCTTGAAGGTAAGTTCTTCTTTCAAACTTTGTATTTTTAAAATGTTTTTTGATTAACTATTGGAATGACCACTCAGGGCCCTGCTTCACAATGTGAAATAGATGATATACTATAACAAAATTGTATCTTTTGTTCTAATTTTTTTAAATACAGGCCTCAACCAAGTTTCCAAAACGTGCATGCCTATTTAAGGACCTCCATCCTACTAGTGAGGTGAGTATTATTTATTCAACAGGGTGTCTATATATTTTTTGGACCCCATAGTATATTGAGGATTGGCACTAGGGGGGCTTAGTTTCACCATTTTATCCACTCTAAGCAAGGGCTTGAGGGATGTAGGTTGGGCATACTTAATGTCCACCCGCCAGTAGGAACATTGATGTTATTTGGATACGGATATATATATATTTTTTTCCCGTAACCACGCTTGTCCCACATCAGGAAATACTAGAGTTTCACATTGCATTTATCTTTAGTCCACTGGATTGAGTTACATGTAAGGGTCTAGAATTTCTCTATTTAGTTTTTACAAACAATTCCTTCCTTGCCCCACATATGCACTGTTGTGGAGGATTATCTGCAATTATCAGGTTGTTCCATGTACTGTAGCAAAAATCAGAGCAATAAAGAGTGTATTCATGCAACTTACTGCTGGTTTGGTACAGTAGGTAGTGTGGTGAGATTATAATAGATCATAATAGGCAAATATTACTTTTTTCATAGTACTGTGTATTTTACTATGAACAGTGAAATATTTTAGAAAGCTAAATTATATCAAATGATAAGGTTGCTGCCAATTTTAAGATATCACATTGCGGGGCAGATTGCTGCATACATTTGTTTTGTAGCTCTCATTGTCTTTCATTGAGAAAAAAAGTAAAAATATGAATATTTTATTTAAAATAACCTTTAACAGAATCTTTGAAATCTGAGATCATACATGCATATGTCTGGTTATCCAAATCAAATTTACATTATATATACATTTTGTATTAGTGGGATTGTTATTTCATTAGCAATGTCTGTCAGATACTCTTTCAGGATATATGCTCAAGTAATTATATTTCCAGCAAAATTAAGCAATTTACAATTAGGAATGCAATGTTTTTTTCTTCATAAAATGGATGGAATATTTACTCTTTTGTCAGTCAGGAAATTACCCCAAATAAACAAATACAGATACCTAATACTTTTTAGCTTGAAAGAAAGAATGATATTCATTATATATTATATTAAAGTCAAATGTCGGTCTGCTTATATGTTACATGTCAAGTAAACAGGTAGCCATAACCCAGGCATGATCCATTTGGGTTAGTTTCTAGCAATAAAAGACGCCACACTGAAATGGGAGAAAACGGGCACAGTTTTTTTTTAAATTAATTTACATAGTAAATTAGTAACCATACGTAATAACTGATAACTTCTTGACGTATTATAGAGGAGGAGCCCGGCCACTGACAGTTACCTCACGCCTTGGGCCTGTACCCAAGGCCCCCCAATGCTTAACTTTTAAGCACGCCCGTGAGGTAGGGCTACGCACACTTAGGCCAGTGGGCCGGGCAACTCACCTCCCGCCAACACCAAAACATATACAAAATACATAAAATACCACTGTCTCCACTTTTTTTTTAAAAAATTTGCTCTTTAACACTGCTCTTTTTTTTTTTTTTACCAACATTCCTAATTCCAACACAACTTCACCTAACGAACTAAAACAGGTTGGGAGGGTGGGACTCGCTTTGCAGGCCGTGCGGAGACTGCCAAAAGCCTGCAAAATGAGCGGAAGTCACGACCCCCGACGCGGCCGACGTCAGAGTCCGCTGGGTAATGGAACGCTGCAGCCTACCCAGAAGCCTACCCAGATGGCCTGAGAGGCCTATGCAATGCAAAATACATGTGTACGTGTGTATCAATCTGGTCAGTATAGGAACATTATCTAAAAAAAATTGTGGCTATAACCCTCTTTTTAAAATAGTAAATTATTACATCATATTAGATATTAAATATCATGTACCTATCTGAAACAATGGGTCCATTGTCTTGACTTCAGCCACCTGCACAAAAAATGATTAGGTGTGCTCAATGTCTAGTGCCACATTGAGCATGGGGTAGAATAATATTTTTTAGTTTACTTTTTTGTTAACCCATGGGCACTTACCATGTATGGATATATATGCATGCGCATATACATATATATATATATATATATATATATATATATATATAATTGAAGAGTGAAGCAGCCGTGAATGTCCAGTAATCTAGTAATTTAGTAATTATTAATCCCTATATATACTGTATATATATACAGGAAGTGCAGAATTATTAGGCAAATGAGTATTTTGACCACATCATCATCTTTATGCATGTTGTCTTACTCCAAGCTGTATAGGCTCGAAAGCCTACTACCAATTAAGCATATTAGGTGATGTGCATCTCTGTAATGAGAAGGGGTGTGCTCTAATGACATCAACACCCTATATCAGGTGTGCATAATTATTAGGCAACTTCCTTTCCTTTGGCAAAATGGGTCAAAAGAAGGACTTGACAGGCTCAGAAAAGTCAAAAATAGTGAGATATCTTGCAGAGGGATGCAACACTCTTAAAATTGCAAAGCTTCTGAAGCGTGATCATCGAACAATCAAGCGTTTCATTCAAAATAGTCAACAGGGTCGAAGCGTGTGGAAAAACCAAGGCGCAAAATAACTGCCCATGAACTGAGAAAAGTCAAGCGTGCAGCTGCCACGATGCCACTTGCCACCAGTTTGGCCATATTTCAGAGCTGCAACATCACTGGAGTGCCCAAAAGCACAAGAGACATGGCCAAGGTAAGAAAGGCTGAAAGACGACCACCACTGAACAAGACACACAAGCTGAAACGTCAAGACTGGGCCAAGAAATATCTCAAGACTGATTTTTCTAAGGTTTTATGGACTGATGAAATGAGAGTGAGTCTTGATGGGCCAGATGGATGGGCCCGTGGCTGGATTGGTAAAGGGCAGAGAGCTCCAGTCCGACTCAGACGCCAGCAAGGTGGAGGTGGAGTACTGGTTTGGGCTGGTATCATCAAAGATGAGCTTGTGGGGCCCTTTCGGGTTGAGGATGGAGTCAAGCTCAACTCCCAGTCCTACTGCCAGTTCCTGGAAGACACCTTCTTCAAGCAGTGGTACAGGAAGAAGTCTGCATCCTTCAAGAAAAACATGATTTTCATGCAGAACAATGCTCCATCACACGCGTCCAAGTACTCCACAGCGTGGCTGGCAAGAAAGGGTATAAAAGAAGAAAATCTAATGACATGGCCTCCTTGTTCACATGATCTGAACCCCATTGAGAACCTGTGGTCCATCATCAAATGTGAGATTTACAAGGAGGGAAAACAGTACACCTCTCTGAACAGTGTCTGGGAGGCTGTGGTTGCTGCTGCATGCAATGTTGATGGTGAACAGATCAAAACACTGAAAGAATCCATGGATGGCAGGCTTTTGAGTGTCCTTGCAAAGAAAGGTAGCTATATTGGTCACTGATTTGTTTTTGTTTTGTTTTTGAATGTCAGAAATGTATATTTGTGAATGTTGAGATGTTATATTGGTTTCACTGGTAAAAATAAATAATTGAAATGGGTATATACTTGTTTTTTGTTAAGTTGCCTAATAATTATGCACAGTAATAGTCACCTGCACACACAGATATCCCCCTAAAATAGCTAAAACTAAAAACAAACTAAAAACTACTTCCAAAAATATTCAGCTTTGATATTAATGAGTTTTTTGGGTTCATTGAGAACATGGTTGTTGTTCAATAATAAAATTAATCCTCAAAAATACAACTTGCCTAATAATTCTGCACTCCCTGTATGTATGTATATATATATATATATATATATATATATATATATATAGATTAATAATGAGTATTGCAATATAATTTGATACCTTTTGTATTGGACAAACGTCTTATTTTCGAGAGGCTTAACCTCCCTTTATCAAGTCTCAAGCAATACTACATGAGATGGAACCCCCAGTTTGAATAATAACAGCAGATGCAGATAGTGTGGAAACAGCATCTGACATCATCAGGTAAATACATATATGGGGAATATACACAACATAGCAAAGGAAACATATATACACATATTGTATACACATATACATCAATATATACATGAAAAAGCAGAGAACTGTAGTCCACAGAAAGCAAACTCAGAGACTTTAATAATTCATTCAACACCTTCCATTCATCTATAAAACGTAAAATGGATTTCTCCACAGAACAGGTAAACTTTCTAGACACTACTATATCCATCACCAATGTCACTCTCCACTCATCTATATATAGGAAACCTACAGACTGATGTAATTACCTACACAGCTCCAGTTTCCATCCCTCCCACACCAAACAAGCCATCATCCATAATCAAGCTATTAGATACGGATTTGCTCAAACACTGGAGACCGTGATAAAAATTTAAAAACACTGTCTGAATCTTTCAAACAAAAGGGTTACAAACCCTGTATTATTACCCAAAAAATAACCACTGCCATCAGAATACCCTGAGAACACCTATTAAACTACAAAACAAAAGAAACTACTTCACGTATATCTCTAGTGACCACATATCATCCAATTTTAGAGAAAATTCGGAAAATAATCAAAGATTTACAACCATTACTTATTGAAGATACCAAATTAAAATATATATTCCCAAAACCTCCCATCCTTGCATTTAAACAACCACCAAACCTGAAACAAAAACTTGTCAGCAGAAAATTGGCCAATGAACAACTAAATACAAAAAATGGAACTAAACCTTATAACAAACGTGCCTGTAATATATGTCAACACATTTGTAATGATGATACAGCCACACATAACAACAACACCTATAACATCAAAGGATTATATTCATGTACATCGTCAAATGGGGTTTATATAATACAATGTACTTTATGTGACACAGGCTGTTACATTAGAGAAACCGGCCAAAAAATGCATTTAAGGATGAATTTACACAGGCATTCAATAAGAAAACATAATGAAGACAGTTATTGTAGCCCAGTAGGACACCATTTTAGCCAGAATGATCACTCCATCCAAAACTTAAAAGTCAAAATACTCAGAGGAAAATGTAAAAGCATCCAAGAGAAAAGCTTTTGAAATAAGGATGATCACATTCTTCAACACTAAAAACACAGGACTTAATATAGACTTGGGCTTTCTAACACAGTATCAGAATTCCATGTGATTTTTTTTCTTATTATACTATAACAGACTTAGCACTCTTAGGGCCTCATTCTATTAATGGCCGTAGGAGATGCGGGGCCGCAAGGACCGGCCGCAAGCTATTCGGCTATTCTATTCCCCTTCGGCCGGGGATTCCGGCAGGCTTGCGGCCGGCGCCTTGCTATCTCTTGCGGCCGCTCGTGCCGGAGGAAAGCCTTTGATCTAAAATGGCCGCAAGAGTTTCGGCCGCAAGAAAAGCCGGTTGCTATTCTATTGCTCCGGGAACCCTCTCTGAAAGGCTAAAAGCGAGCCGCAGCTTACTTGCAGGAAAAAGGTCCCGCTAGCACCAATTAAGCACATTATAAAGCCGAAATAAAGCCATCCTGCACTCTGAGGAGACTATAAAGTGATTGTAGGTGTTAGCAAAAATAGCACAATATTCCCCTACACTCAAATCCGTAAAAAAAAATTTAATTTATGTAAAAAATCCATGTAAAAAGTCCAGAGGGCTTGAAGCACCTCAGACCCGCCCACGCTGCGGCCGGAAAATAAACAGTTAATGTAAACTCGGATTTGGGCTGATGTGCAAGCTTGAGGGGGGGTTGCTATTAATCCTCATGTCCCCCAATATGATCCCTAGCATTTACAGAACTGTACAGTGCCGTCTTGAATTTATTTTTGCGTTTTACGTTTTCTGAGCTTACGGCCGGTTGCAAGATATACGGCCGGCCGTAAGGGGAGATCCTTGCAGCCTTGCGGCCGTTTTACGGCCGATAATAGAATGAGGCCCTCAGTGAGGTGTTTGTCTAACAGGAAATATATCACTGTGGACTACAGTGCTCTGCTTTTTCATGTATATATTGATGTATATGTGTATATAATATGTGTATATATGTTTCCTTTGCTATGTTGTGTTTATTCCCCATATATGTATTTACCTGATGATGTCAGATGCTGTTTCCACACTATCTGCATCTGCTGTTATTATTCACACTGAGGGTTCCATCTCATGTTAGTATTGCTTGAGACTTGATAAAGAGAGATTAAGCCTCTCGGAAGCTCGTCATTATAAATAAGATGTTTGTCCAATACAAAAGGTATCAAATTATATTGCAATACTCATTATTAATCTATATATATATATATATATATATATATATGTATATATATATATATATATATATATATATGGATTAATAATTACTAAACTACTATATATATATATATATATATATATATATATATATATATATATATATATATGTATGTATATATATATATATACATATATATATATATATATATATATATATATAGAGAGAGAGAGAGAGAGAGAGAGAGAGAGAGAGAGATGTTACATAGATTGGAAATTAAAGTCATTCCAGTATAAAGGAATTCCTGTGGAATTTCCCTCATCCTTATTTGAGGAAATTACATGCACTTAAATCCCATCAATATAATATCCTCCAGTGGCTCCAGGAAAACATCCTCTTCCATCCCACACTACATACATTAGTTAATGTGTTCTTTCAAGACTCACAGATTCTGAAAATAGATACTTGTATGTGCATTAGAACATTTCAGCTTTCCTGTCTGTTTCCTTTAGAGTTTTTTGCATCACTAAGCATCTCTACATAATGTTTATTACCGTTGTTAAGGGTAACTCCTTTTGAATCTGACTTAGTTGTCATGAATGCTTAGATAGCAAATGTCATTAGGCACCAACATTTATTGCCTAATTGGCTCTCTTAGAAGCTATTAGTACAAAATAAGTGTTGCATTAGGGACAGTTTAGGAATACATAAATGTTAGATTTTATTCGTCATTTCCATAAACCAAAGGACAATGTTAAAACCAGCTTACTAAGGCACAATTTGCATATTGAATGGAAGGTAAAAGTAAAGTAAATGACTTGCCACACATTTTCAAGTTTCCGTCAGGAGCTGAATTAATTTTGTATATGTGTATATACTGTGCAGTATATAGATGCAGCTCATAGCAAAATACTTCTTATTATTAGAGATGTCGCGAATAGTTCGCTGGCTGACTTTTTTCGGCTAACATAGCATGTTCGCGGCGAACTGCGAACATATGCGAGATTCGACCCGCCCCCAATACTTTATCATTGAGCAAACTTTGACCCTGCATGTCACAGTCAGCAGACACATTCCAGCCAATCAGCAGCATACACTCCCTTCCACACCCTTTCACCTCATGGACAGCAGCCATTTTGGAATCATAAGTAACTTGCAGTCTTACTGAGAGGAGGGACAGTTTGGATGATACTGCATCAATAGGGAAAACCATAGCTAGGCAAGTTTATTCAGTGTCCAGTGCAGTGCTGAAGGACTCTTGTGCATTATTATTATTATTATTACTACTACTATTTAATGTGTAGATGTACCAGCTGGGCATGCATTATCATTATTATTATTATTATTATTATTATAATTATTATTATTATTATTATATAATGTGTAGATGTACCAGCTGGGCATGCTCTTGTGCATTATTATTATTATTATTAGTAAAATACTACTACTAATAATAATAATAATAGACAAGAGCATGCCCAGCCGATACATCTACACATTATATAGTAATAATAATAATAATGTAGAAGAGCATGCCCAGCCGGTATATCTACACATTATATACTAATAATAATAATAATAATAATAATAACAATAATAATAATAATGCTCAAGAGCATGCCCAGCCGGTACATCTACACATTATATAGTAATAATAATAATAATAATAATAATGCACAAGAGCATGCCCAGCCGGTACATCTACACATTATATAGTAATAATAATAAGAATAATAATAAAGCAGAAGACCTCCCCTGTGTCTCCCCCCCACTCCCTCCCATGTGTCTCTCTCCCCCCCTCTCCCCTGTGTCTCCCCCCCACTCCCTCCCATGTGTCTCTCTCCCCCCCTCTCCCCTGTGTCTCTCCCACCCTTGCCTGTGTCTCTACCCCCCTCTCCCTTCCCAAGTGTTTCTTTCCCCCCTCTCCTGTGTCTTTTCCCCCTTCCCTCTTCCCTGTGTCACTCCCCCCTCCCCTGTGTCTCTACCCCCTCTCCCTTCCCCTGTGTTTCTTCCCCCCCCTCCTCTGTGTCTTTACCCCCTTTTCTCTTCCCTTGTGTCTCCTCACCACTCCCTCCCATTAGTCTCTCCCCCCCTCTCCCCTGTGTCTCTACACCCCACTCTCTCCTGTGTCTGTCCCCCCTCCCATGTGTCTCTTCCCCTCACCTCTCCCTTACCCTGTTTCTCTTCCCCCCTCTGCCCTGTGTCTTCCTCCCCCTCTCCACTGTGTCTTCCTCCCCCTCTCCCCTCTCCTGTGTCTTCCTCTCCCTCTCCCCTGTGTTTCCTCCCCCTCTCTCCTCCCTTGTTAGCTTCTATACGCATACATACATACGATAAGAAATCGGGGGGGGGGGGGGGGGGTTTACAGTTGCCAACTGGGGAAGACGTTACAGATATCACATATATAGTTGTGAGCAGGCGGGTTGTTGCTAACGCTGCGGGCTTGCGAAGCGAGGGCCAGAGTTGCTGGCAAGGAGCGCCGAAGGCTCCCACGTCGGCTGCAATGAGCCGCAGGCGGGACTTACACCATCAAATTTACGGACTTACCATCCAAAAATACGGGACTTAGAAAAAAAAACATTACAAGCTCACAAAAATACGACCTTAACGCCCGAACCGCACGCACTTAAAAACATTAAAAACACAATAAATACACACAACAAACACATAAAAAGCTTACCCACAGCAAGGCGGGCACCGAGGACCTCTGCAAGTGAAGTTACACCTCCATTTAAGTCCAAATTCATGAGTTTAGACACCCGAAAATCACCTAAGTGAGAGAAAAAATGGCCCTTGAAAAAAAGAAAACGAGGCTACAGGACCCTAAACACGTAAAACACATCCGGATCTTCCTAAAAAGCCGTACGAGGTAAAGATACACTATTAACAAGGACGCTAAATCATCCACACCCGCGTACCACATACACATTCCCCGCCATTTTACAACACTAACTTACACAATGCGGAAGTACCCAGCTACCCTAACGGCTTCCCCTTGCGCACGCAGCCTATTTACACTACACACTGCACACATTGCTGACACTTACACAGCAGCTCCACAGCACTGAAAACCTACATTGTATGCTGCAGGAACATGAAAACAGATTGTCAGCTCTTCAGCACAATGCTTCCTGCATATATTACTTACAAATAGGTAAAGTATATTCATTTAGTAATTATTTCATTAGCATACAAAAATACATATACACCAAAAAAAACATTATCACATTGAACATAAAAGCCATTCACTGCGCGCCTCACAACGAGCGCCAACGCTGCTCATAGCATACATAGCATACAAAGCCTTGCAATAAGCGCAAAAAAACACATCACCGCCGACCAAAGAATAACAGCAAAAGCGCCTATCAGAAAAAAAATACAACCAACAGCCTCGCAATGAGCGCCGAAGGATCTCCGACCGCCAACAAAATGAATGTCTCGTCCAAACCATTACCTGCCTTACAATCTTACTGCCGCCATTTTTTGATGGGCAAGTCGCTAGTAAATATATAAAGATCAAGATAATAAAAGTATCAGGAAATGTAACACAAAGATGCACGCGCGTCTGAATAATAAGACAAATACGGATTTTTGTCCTAAGTGATATGATCGCAGTATTGGGTCATAAACCCTAAACACTGGAATCTGTTACATACAATGGGCCTCATTCTATTAGCGGCCGTAAATCGGCCGTAAGGCTGCGATTCCTTGCGGGGGTTCTGTTAACTCGCGATTCTATTATACGGCCCCGCAAGGATCTCCTCTTACGGCCGGCCGCATATCTTGGAACCGGCCGTAATCTCAGAAATCTAAAAACGCAAAAAATAAATTCAAGCCTGCACTGTACAGCTCTGTAAATGCTAGGGATCATATTGGGGGACATGAGGATTAAAAGAAACCCACTCTCAAGCTTGCACATCAGCCCAAACCCGAGTTCAAATTAACTGTTTATTTTCCAGCTGCGGCGTGGGCGGGTCTGAAGTGCTCCAAGCACTCTGGACTTTTTACATGGATATTTTACGTATATTAAAAATAAAATATTTTACGGATTTGAGTATAGGATAATTATGTGCTATTTTTTCTAACACCTAAAATCCCTTTATAGTCTTCTCAAAGTGCAGGATGGCTTTATTTGAGCTATTTTATGTGCTTAATTGGTGCTAGCGGGACCTCTTTCCTGCAAGTAAGCAGCGGCTCGCTTTTAGCCTTGCAGAGAGGTTTCCCGGAGCAATTGAATTGCAAATAGGAATTTCTTACGGCCGAAACTCTTGCGGCGGTTTTAGATCAAAGGCTTTCCTCTGGCGCGAGCGGCCGCAAGAGATAGCAAGGCACCGGCCGCAAGCCTGCCGGAATCCCCGGCCGTAAGGGAATAGAATAGCCGAATAGCTTGCGGCCGGTCCTTGCGGCCCCGCAACGGCTGCGGCCGCTAATAGAATGAGGCCCAATGTCATTAGTCAGGAAGGAATTTTGCTTTTTTTTCCCCTTATGTGACAATTGGCAAAGTTTCAATGGTTTTTTTTTTCTGTTTGCCTTTCTCTGGATCAATTAACAATTAACAATAATAATAAATAGTCCACATTAAAAAGATCAATAGAGATCTAAAAAGGTTGAACTTGATGGACTAACTCTTTATTCATCCTCCAATACTATACTATTAATAATTATTTAATCAATAATTTAATTAATAACTAATCCGCATATTGCAGATCCGAGGAGATCTTAACAGGTTGAACTTGATGGACTGAAAGTCTTTTTTCAACCTTAATTACTCAGGGCCTCATTCAATTGTGATTCGGCCAATTGAATAGGGCTCTAAATAAGCACATAGAATAATTTTTTTAAAGAAGTTTTTAGTTAGTGAAAACCTTGCTTTTTGATAGATGCTCACTAAATAAAAACTTCTTTAAAAAATATATGTTATGTGCTTATTTAGAAGCCCTATTCAATTGGCCAAATTGTAATTGAATGAGGGCCTATGTAACTATGTAACTGTGTAACAATTTACTGATTATGTCATTAATGGGCTTCAAGGGGGGTGATCTCTTTTCATACTTTTTGAGCGGTGCAAATCCAACATACGCAGAGCGGAAACGCCACATCTGTGGGACACACACAAAGGGGTTCACTTTGGGAGAAAAAAACAAACAAATATGAAATATTTAATAATCATATTTTGATGTTACCAACAGATAAGGAAACGAAACTGAGGTTATTATATCTAATAGTAGCAAGCCTGGGAGTACTGGGAGTAATAATACTGCAGCAGGAGGTCAGGACTAATGTCACTCTATAGACACCCAGTTAGATAAAGGGCAGTACTAATGTCCCTCTATAGACCCCCAGTCATATAAAGGTCATTACTAATGTCCCTCTATAGACACCCAGTCAGATAAAGGTCAGTACTAATGTCACCTATAGACCCCCAGTCATATAAAGGTCAGTACTAATGTCACTCTATAGACACCCAGTCAGCTAAAGGTCAGTACTAATGTCCCTCTATAGACACCCAGTCAGCTAAAGGTCAGTACTAATGTCCCTCTATAGACACCCAGTCAGATAAAGGTCATTACTAATGTCCCTCTATAGACACCCAGTCAGATAAAGGTCAGTACTAATGTCACCTATAGACCCCCAGTCATATAAAGGTCAGTACTAATGTCTCTCTATAGACACCCAGTCAGATAAAGGTCATTACTAATGTCCCTCTATAGACACCCAGTCAGATAAAGGTCAGTACTAATGTCCCTCTATAGACCCCCAGTCATATAAAGGTCATTACTAATGTCCCTCTATAGACACCCAGTCAGATAAAGGTCAGTACTAATGTCACCTATAGACCCCCAGTCATATAAAGGTCAGTACTAATGTCACTCTATAGACACCCAGTCAGATAAAGGTCAGTACTAATGTCACTCTATAGACACCCAGTCAGATAAAGGTCAGTACTAATGTCCCTCTATAGACACCCAGTCAGCTAAAGGTCAGTACTAATGTCCCTCTATAGACACCCAGTCAGCTAAAGGTCAGTACTAATGTCCCTCTATAGACACCCAGTCAGATAAAGGTCATTACTAATGTCCCTCTATAGACACCCAGTCAGATAAAGGTCAGTACTAATGTCCCTCTATAGACCCCCAGTCATATAAAGGTCATTACTAATGTCCCTCTATAGACACCCAGTCAGATAAAGGTCAGTACTAATGTCACCTATAGACCCCCAGTCATGTAAGGTGTAACCCTTACACTACCTGATGTTTTAAAGCACGTTATTCCAAACAATTTAGGAATGTTAGGTAATTTATGCCCTTTATGGCTTAAAACCAGACTCTGTATCAACTATGTAATTTTCTGTGGGAGTTTTGCCATGGACCCCCCTCCTGCATGCCACAGTCCAGTTGTTAGACCCCTTAAAACAACTTTCCCATCACTATTGTGGCCAGAAAGAGTCCCTGTGGGTTTTAAAATTCGCCTGCCCATTGAAGTCTATGGCGGTTCGCCGATGTTCGCCGGTTCGCGAACATTTGCGGAGGTTATCATATATCTAGTCAAAAGACTTGTTTATGCCTAGGCTATAAAGACCTTGCCCTAGGGTGCCATATTTAGAGGAGCTACAAGATGTTGCAAGTTACTCATGCATAATTTGCCATACTATATGCACTGTTTGTGCAGCAGTTATTCTGTATAGGGCTTCTACACATGCCTGCAAGGCAGAAGAGTTTATCGGTCTTCTTTAATTTGGATTCACATGTGCTCTATTCACCATCACATGACCCCAGCCCTCGACACAAATTTCTTTATTTCTCCAAAACATTATCATTAGTTATTTTGACCGCTATCCTTTTATTCTTTAGCCATATGACACTTATAATATATAGTAATACCGCGGCACTCAACGGCTTAAAAACTTGCAAATTCAGTATTCGATGCATTGTGACAAGGAAAAAAATGATTCAGCACTCAATGCTTGCTCAGTACTCGTCGTGCTTGCTGAAACCTGTATGAAGTTTTATCCCATCTCCCTGACAGAAACAAAGAGTAGCTTGGTACTCGTCATGTTTGCCACTCATTGTGCCTTCTAGAATCAATTAACAACGAGTACCGAGATACCACTGTACTGAAAAACAACGAGGATCTGATGTCCAATCCATTACTTCTTCTGATATAGTGATATTAAAGGCATATCTAAGTAAGATGGATTAATATATGTCTGCAATTCTTAGGCAAAAAGCAGCTTTTAGGTATGCACATGGCCGGATTACCCATTAGGCCAAATAGGCAGCTGCCCAGGGGCGCTTCCCTGTGAGGGGCACCACTTCTTAAAAAAAAATGACGGTTACAATCGGAAAGGGAACTTACACGTACAGAAAAGGCAAAAATGTGTCTGTGCATACCTTGCATACTCACTTGCAGGGGCTCCTCCACTTCACTGCCTAGGGGCTCCAAAAAGGTAAATACAGCCCGGGGTATGCTCCATATCTCTAATATATAAAAATCCCTAATATCTAAAAAATGATTATATTGACACCTCCGTGCAGTGTCTACACAGGCATCTGATGCCCTGCCCCAATCAGTATGCAGCATTAGGGGAGCAATATTAACTCACTATTTAACTGCTGTCGCTTACGCAGCCAATCTCCTTGCAGCTTTCTGTCTCAATGTAATAGCACATATCAGTGATACATTACATATCCCAGGCTGCTTTGCATAACAAACAGGAACCCCAGAGCTTAATTCAAGAGTCTCAGCTTACCTGATTGGCCAAAACAAATCATTTTACATTTGATGCTAATGTAGCCATCAGAAATTATAAGAGCTTTTGCTGACTTCAATGAAAGTGTTTAAAGGTTTATTTTTGGATTTTTTCATGCACAAAATGCTTGCATACACTACTAATTGTCCTCTATCAGATGCATTCATAATCCAGCTCACTTAGATATGCCTTTCAACTCCAATAATTGATACTGGTAAAATAAGACTTAAACAAGCAGTGGTATCTCAATCATAGGAATACTAGAAAAAAATTCAGTAAGGCTTTTTATCAATTTACCGTTTTCATTTTTAACTAATATATTCAGTCTTTTAAACCATTGTTTACTATTGGTGTACTCCTTGGTGATGTACTCCCAAATCCCTTTCAATATCTGATACACCTAGATTTGCTCCATTAAGATTATAAATTGCATGGCTATTTTTCCTTCCCAAATGCATAACTTTACATTTATTCGTATTAAATCTCATCTGCCATTTAGACGACTATTCCTCTAATTTATGTTAATCCCTTTGAGGGAAAGCACATCATTATCTGATTTAATTACCTTGCACAACTTCGTGTTATCAGCAAAAATGGAGACACTACTTCCAGTCCTACTTCTAAGTCATTAATAAATATGTTATTTGTTACCTACAGGGAATCAGTTTTTAAAAAAATAGTTAAACTTCAATAATTTTATAGATCACAACAACAAAAATAAAAACGAATAAAAAATCCAGGATTGAACACAACATTTTTAAAAGAAAGTCAAGGTGTGAGGAATAAGATTATCTCCTTACTATTTAAAATAAGTATTTTTTATATAACACACATTGGTGGGGTAATCAAGATTCCACTATACAGTACTGTGTCTTTATTAGAAGCATTCTTCAATTGTAAATGTGCATTGAAACATTATTTGTCCTATATATATTCCTGGGGAAAAGTCTTGAAGAGCTCTCTTCTGCCCTGAGAGTGGCAGTGAATCTGTCACAATATATATACCATTAAATTATCTATGCTGTACAGAGCAGAGGATCTCATTTAGAGATAAGGGACCTATAATGATAATATAATGACCTGCAATCCTGCCTGGATTGCTTGTAATGAAGTATTTTCCCTTTTATTTCCTGTATTTCCCTCTTATAATCTGTATGGTAGAGTGGAAGCGATCAAAAACTTAGAGCAGGCTCCAGTTAAATGCCAGTATCATAATCTAAATACTGAAAGAATCTTATGAGGTAAATGGCCTGCATATAACTAACACTAGTAAGTATCCACACTCATAGTAAGCAAGCATAAAATTGGGTAAGGACGGGTTAGGGCACACTCACACACTGCATAGTAAACAACGCCTACGTGCTCCAATGTAAGGACGCACGCAGCGTCGTACGGCTGACGCGTTTCGACATCACTGGACGTCTTCCTCAAAGACAAACACGGGTTGCCGAAGGATCCGCTTATTTGATTTGTTCCCGTAACCATGGATACCTAATGTAGCACACGTGGGCCTAGGAGAGTATGGGAAGCGACATAATGCTCTAAATATAATAGCTAAACAGAATTTACAGGGGTAGCTTCTTTAGAAAGGTACAGTAGAAGTATATAATGCTAAGGGAAAGGAAAGGAAATATATATAAGAGCCTACACTTAAGGGACAATATCAAGTGAGAATTGTAATGGTAGTTAATATGAATCAACAAGTACATACATTCCTATAATATAGAAATTACATCTTCTTTGAAGACAAAATGGCATTAAATAGAATTATCCATATGGAGATGACAACAAGCAACTGCCATAGATAAAAGCTGTATGTAACCCTTCAACCCCCTCTACTTCAAGGAAGCAAAAAGGGAAAAAAGTACTATTAATTAAATAGGCACAAGTATGAAAAGGTATGACCCATAGAAAAGGGACTATAGCAGAATACTACATGCTGAAAAATGCTATAAGAAGACTGTAATTGTGTATATACTAGATAAAGAGTGCATATATAAAATAAAGAAGTGGTGAAAATTATGAGGTGTATGTGATGGTATTGATGTCTATATTAAAGTGAGATGAAAAAGAAAATAAAGCTAGCTTTATTACTAGTGTAGTAATTCCTAAAATAAGGAAATTCAATAACAATATATCTCCATCGGGAGCCCCTAATTTACCCCGTCACTCATGGGGCTCTATACAAAGCCCCATGAGCCCCAAATGAACCCCATCACTCATGGGGCTCTATACAGAGCCCCATGAGCCTCTAATTAACCCCATCACTCAGTATATTTTAGTATCATCTCTATGCAGATAACACTCAAATCTTCCTCTCTGCCCCATCCCCAGATCTATCCCCCTCTCTTTTAGCTCAAGTTTCCAACTGCCTCTATAGCATATCCTCCTGGATGTCTGACCGTCAACTAAAACTTAACATATCTAAGACTGAACTGCTTATCTTTCCACCCTCTACTACAGCTTCCACTCCTCAAATAGCTCTCAAAGTTGACAATGCCATCATCATTCCCACCTCCCAGGCCCGTTGTCTTGTGATTCTACTGGGTCCCGCCCTCTCTTTTATTCCTCATATTCAATCAATAACGAAATCTTGTCAGTTTCACCTAAAAAACATCTCCAAAATGTGTCACTATTTTACAGAAGACAGCTAAAATTTGAATACACTCTCTCATCAAGTCTCGACTCGACTACTGCAATTCACTCCTTGCTGGCCTCCCCATCTCTCGTTTGTCTCCCCTCCAATCCATAATGAACGCGTCTGATAGACTCATCTTCCATACAAAACGATTAGTGTCTGAAGCTCCACTCTGTCAATCACTTCACTGGCTTCTCATAACTTCCAGAATCAAATTTAAAATCATGACCCTAACATATAAAACCCTCATCAACAGTGCACCCCCTTATATTTCTGCTCTTGTTACAAAATACTCTCCCAACCGCCTCCTTCGTTCTGCTAACGACCATCTTCTTTTCTCTTCTCTTATCACCGCCTCTCACTCCCGTCTTCAAGACTTTTCTCGTGCTGCCCCTACTATCTTGAACTCCTTGCGGCGCTGTATAAGATTATCTTCCTGCCTCAAAACCTTTAAAAAATAACAAAAAACACACTTGTTTAAAAAATCTTATCACCTTCAGCCTTAACATGTACAACTGCACACTCCACAGCTTAAAAACACTTACACCCACAATCTACAGAACAACACACAAAGACCTCCCCTTGACTAAACAAATTGCTTTCACATTGCCATCTTGCATTTGTCGCCCTCTTGTTACTCACCTAAACCCTTACAGCCTTATTAAATTGCAATTCAGCAACTTCTAAAGGGCTCTATATAAGCACATAGCATATTTTTTTACAGAAGTTTTTAGTTTGTGATCTTCTATCCAAAAGGAAAGTCTTCACGAACTAAACACTTCTGTAAATAAAATATGCTATGTGCTTATATAAAGCCCTTTAGAATTTGCCAAATTGCAATCTAATAAGGCTGTTAGATTGTCTGTTTGTGGGTTTTCAATCTTGTGTCAGTGCCTTGGAAGCGAGCACTATGTACGTTTGTTTCTAAGCTCAAAAACAGGGCCATCCATTCTTTATAAGGTGTTCATTTTGTTTTTGCCATGACATGCAATAAAACACACAAATACATGCAGTAACACCCCTAACTACATACAATTAAACCCCTAACTACCTACAATAATACCCCTAACTACCTACAATAATAACCCCTAACTACCGACAATAACACTCCTAATGACCTACAATTAAACCCCTAACTACCTACAATAATAACCCTAACTACATACAATTAAACCCCTAACTACTTACAATAATACCCCTAACAACGTACAATTAAACCCCTAACTATATACAATAATACCCCTAACTACCCACAATAATTCTCCTAACTACATACACTAATCCCCTTTCTACATACATTAATACCCTTATCTACATACATTAATCCCCTATCTACATACATTAATACCCCTATCTACATACTTTAATCCCCTATCTTCATACTTTAATCCCCTATCTTCATACATTAATACCCCTATCTACATACATTAGTACCCCTAACTACACAGATTAATACCCCTAACTACATACAGTAAAATCCCTAAATACATACAATAAAAATCCCTCAATCTGACCTAAAACAACCCTCTCAATAAACATCAAATAGGGTAAATAAGCCCACTAACCTTGCTAAAATGCCCCTCCAGCGACAACGATTTTCTGGCCTTTGTCCCTAGCATAAGGGTCCTTCCATTGTGGCCGCAGGTCCGGCACCCCTACAAGAAAAAGAAACATTACAATTAATAAAACAAATAAACACAACATATAAAACAAGACATGTTAAATATTACACTTACCTTTCCTCAATGCTCCGTCCTCCTTCTAGTCTTCTCCAACAGGGCCCATGGAAAAAAACCTGAGGAGCTCCCTGGCGCAAATTAGGCTTGTATCGCTTGTTTCAGTAAATATTTTGAATTGGCGCCTTCTGATTGGCTGAAAATGCTGTCAATTATATTTCAGCCAATCAGAAGACGCAAAGGTGTGAACCAATCAGAATGGGATACACCCATATATCCCATTCTGATTGGCTGAGGGACCTGTCAGTCTTTTGGAATCCAATCAGAAGGTGCTATTGCCTTCAGCCAATCAGAATGGGATACAGCCTTGATTCTGATTGGCTCCAAGCATCTGCAACTTCAGATTGGCTGCAATCTGATTGACAGTTACATCAGCCAATCAGAAGACGCAGGAAGTTAGGAGGATTATTGTAGGTAGTTAGTGGTTTAATTGTATGTAGTTAGGGGTATTATTGTAGATAGTTGGGGGTTTAATTGTAGGTAGTTAGGGGTATTATCATAGGTAGTTAGGGGTTTAATTGTATGTAGTTAGGGGTAATATTGTAGGTAGTTAGGGTTGTTACTGTATGTATTTATGTATTTTATTGCATGTCATGTGTGTTTTTCTGCACTGTTGTTTTTTTTATTTTTCAGTAATGTATGTTTTTTTTTACTTTTCAGTAATGTAGGATTTTGTTTTTCTTGTAATGTAGGTTATTTATTTCCCTGTAATGTAAGTTATTTATTTTTCAATAATGTATTTTTTTTATTTTCCCGTAATGTAGGTTTATTAAATTTTTCTATAATGTATTTTTTTTTAATTTTTAGTAATGTTCTTTTAATATTTTCAGTAATGTCCTTTTTTTATTTTGTGTAAGTAGGTGGGTTTTTTATTTTCTGTAATTTGGTGTTTTTTTATTTTCTGTAATTCTATTTTTTTTATTTTGGGTAATTAGTGGGGTAATAGGGATTTTATTAGGGTGTTAGGTGGGTAGTTTAGGAGTTAACAGGGTAGAGGGGGGGTTACCAGGGTAGAGGGGAGGGGGGTGATGGGGTCGAGTGGGGATTAATAGTGTAGTGTTTAGACTTTGTGTCATGAGGGTTCTGGAGGACCTTCAGGGCACATATATTGTTATTCTAGGGGTTAATAATGTAGAGGGGGGTTAATAGTGTAGAGGAGGTTGATAGGGTAGAGGGGGGTTAATAGTGTAGTGTTTAGACTTTGTGTCATGAGGGTCCTGGAGGACCCTCTTGTCACTTATAGTGCTATTCTAGGGGTCCACACACTTTTAAATTGAAATCCTGTCATGTCTGTGGGGTCCTGAGGAGAGGGCGGAGAACCACAAATTAGGTTGGAGAAAATAAATGTTAATAAAGCCCCAGGTCCTGATGGAATACATCAAAGGGTACTGAGGGAGCTGGGTTCTGTAATAGCCAAACCATTATATCTAATCTTTCAAGACTCACTCACTACAGGGTCTCTACCAGATCACTGGAGAAAAGCAGAGGTGATACCTATATTTAAGAAGGGATCTAGAGCAAATCCGGGGAATTATAGACCAGTGAGCCTCACTTCTGTAGTTGGGAAGCTTTTAGAAGGGTTAATAAGGGACAGAATACAAGAATATGTCTATTTGAACAGGATCATAGGTAGCAGTCAACATGGATTTATGAAGGAAAGGTCGTGTCAGACCAATCTAATTATTTTTTATGAGGAGGTTAGTAGGAACTTGGATCAGGGCAACTCAGTGGATGTAGTCTTTTTAGATTTTTCAAAGGCATTTGATACAGTGCCACATGGAAGACTAGTGAGCAAACTAAGGGATACAGGAATTGCAGTAAATATCTGCTCATGGATCAAGAGCTGGCTAAAAGACAGGAAGCAAAGGGTTGTTGTAAATGGAACATACTCCGATTGGTCTAATGTGATAAGTGGGGTTCCTCAAGGTTCCGTATTAGGTCCTCTCCTTTTTAACACATTTATTAATGACATTGAAGTAGGACTCGAATGTAGTGTCCCTATTTTTGCTGATGACACTAAGTTGTGCAAGGTAATAAAATCAGATAATGATGTACTTTCCCTACAAAAGGATTTGCATAAATTAGAGAAATGGGCGGCTAAATGGCAGATGAGATTTAATACAAATAAATGTAAGGTTATGCATTTGGGAAGGAACAATAGCCAAGCAATCTATAATCTTAATGGAGCAAATCTAGGGGTATCAGATATTGAAAGGGAATGGGAGTACTAGTGGACAACCACCTAGGTAACAGCACTCAAAGCCAAGCAGCGGCTGCAAAGGCAAATAAAATATTAGCATGTATTAGGAAGGGTATAGAAGCCAGGGAAGAAGATATAATTCTGCCACTATACAAATCTCTAGTACGCCCTCATTTGGAATAGGGAGTACAATTTTGGGCACCACCTCATAAAAAAGACATTTTAGAGCTGGAAAAAGAACAGAGAAGGGCTACAAAACTAATAAGGGGAATGGAGGGGCTAAGTTATGAATAAAGACTAACAAAATTATACTTATTTTCGCTAGAAATAAGGCGTCTAAGAGGAGATATGATTACGTTATATAAATACATCCAGGGTCAATATAAGGCTTTGTCAACTTTTTGTAGCAAGAGATTTTCAACTGACAAGAGGACATCATTTGAGGTTAGAGGAAAAAAGATTTCACCTTAAACAAAGAAAAGGGTTCTTCACAGTTAGGGTGGTTAAACTGTGGAATTCTCTACCAAAGGAGGTGGTGACAGCGAATTCGATAGACAACTTCAAAAAGGGGTTAGATATATTTTTGAATAAAGAGGGCATTCAAGGCTATCCTAGATAACTAGCAAGGAATATTGATCCAGGGAGAAATTTGATCGCCAGTTTCTGGGGTCAGGAATGAATTTTGCTTTTTTTTCCCCTTATGAGACAATTGGCAAAGTTTCAATGTTTTTTTTTTTCTGTTTGCCTTCCTCTGGATCAATTAACAATTAACAATAATAATAAATAGTCCACATTAAAAAGATCAATAGAGATCTAAAAAGGTTGAACTTGATGGACTAACTCTTTATTCATCCTCCAATACTATACTATTAATAATTATTTAATCAATAATTTAATTAATAACTAATCCGCATATTGCAGATCAGAGGAGATCTTAACAGGTTGAACTTGATGGGCTGAAAGTCTTTTTTCAACCTTAATTACTATGGCTCTCATTCAATTGCAATTTGCCCAATTGAATTGGGCCCTAAATAAGCACATAACATATATTTTTTAAAGAAGTTTTTTGTTAGCAAGCATCTATACAAAAGAAAGCTTTTCACTAACTAAAAACTTCTTTAATAAAAATATGCTATGTGCTTATTTAGGGCCCTATTCAATTGCCCACATTGCAATTGAATGAGGCCCTATGTAACTATGTTACTAAGTATACAAGTGAAAAGCCTGATGTGTGTTTTTCACCTCAACGGCTTTTATGGAGGCCGATAAGAGGAGAGGAAAGACGGATCCTACATGCATTAGATTGTAAGTTTGCAAGTTTTCAGTCTTGGGCTCTCTACTCTCTGCAATGTGTAAATTTTGTTTTACCTTGTTCTTAACCCTTGTTCAGCACTACAGAATATGTTGTCATATTACAATTAAAGATAATAATAATAATAATAATATATGCAGGTAAGTTGTGACATAGATTAACTCTTTATTAATTGAGTTTCTTTGTATTTACAGGTATGTCAGAACATGCACAAATACAGGTGAATCAATAACATTACAATTTAATTCCTTCTTTTTATTTGATGATTCAGCATACAACTTGGAAATGAGTCTCCTACTCGCAAGAGCTTACAATCTAGAAGGTAATGGTGGTGTGTGAGACAGAAGAGTGACAGGTGTAAGATTAAGGCAGTAGACATATGCAAGTGGAGATGGTTGTGTGTTACACTGTATGTTGTCTGTGTGAGTAGTTTTGTAGCTTATGCAGTTGAGCATGTTAAGGCCGAATCTGACAAACTCCTTTAAACAGAAAAAAATGTTGTGAATTTTTTTTAAAGGTTTTGGGCCAAGAAGATAGTCTGATGAAGCAGCTTGAGAAAAGTCACAAGAGAGGAGGAAAGAAGAAGACATAAGCAAACTGAAAATTGTGGTTGGGAGAGTATTTTGAAACAAGGGAAGGGTGCATGGTTGTTACGAAGGTAATGTGAAGATAATGAAGTGATTGACAGTGAGAGGTGCTGCAGACACTGAGAATGGTAGATGAGTCTAGTGGAGGCATTCATTATGGTTTGGAGCAGAGTTGTGTCTTGCGTAAGATAGTTATGTCATGTGCATGATAGCAACATATTTTGAAGGTGTATTTTAGGAGAAAATGGCATGATTTGCTTATTGATTGTATATGAGGAATAAAGGAGTGGGAGGGGTCCAATAGAACCCCAAGACAATGGGCCTGAAAGGCGGCGGGAGTGATGATGGCACCTACAACACTGAGGGATATTGGAAGAGTGGGAGCTGTAGTAGTGAGTGGAAGGATTAAGAGCTCAGTCTGAAATGTTGAGTTTGAGTTGACAAGCTGAAATCCAGGTGGATATGCTTGAGATGCATTTGGCAACATGTGCTAGAAGAGAGGGAATGAATCTGGTGCTGAGAGGTAGACTTGAGTGTCATCCACATATAGATAATACTGAAATCAAAAAGAAATCATGAAGATGCCAAGGGAAGATGTGTAGATTGAGAAGAGGAGGGACCTTCATCCTCCCTTACTGGGCCAAAGAGCTAGGGGTAATGCATAATAATAATAAAGATGTGTGTGGCAATATCAGGGCAGGTAATGGAGGTGAGGGAGCTAAGAAGGGATTATAGTATGCTGAAAAATTGTCCATTGCAAGAGGCCAAGAGAAGGGAAGGGAAATTGGTTTTGCAACAGTATGTGAAGTGGGTATGTCAATGGCAAAGTTAAAATTACCTAGAATATGTGTAGGTAGATTAGATAAGAGAAAATGAGGGAGTCCACCAGCAAAATAAAATTGAGAGGGTGGTCCAGGGGGGAAATGAATCACAGCAACTCATAGAGAGATTGGTAAGAAGAGGCAGATAGTGTGAACTTTGAAGATTTAGAATTGAACGGAGGGAAATGTGTAGTGGGAAGAAATTAATATGCCCATATCTGAACCTTTCTTGTTCCCAGGTCTAAGGGTGTGACTGAAGTGAAAACCACCATATGAGAGTGCTGCGGGGAGGCAGTATCAGATAGAGTGAGACAAGTTTTTGTGATAGTCCACAGAGTAAGGGAGTTAGAAATTAATAGGTAATGAATGGAGGTAAGATTATTTCATACCAGAGGGCACAGAAGAAGAGCAAAGCATATGGTTTGTGACTGGTTATGGATATAAGATTATGGGTATTTGATAGTAGGTGGGATATACTGAGGGACTAACCAAAGAATGGAGTGAGAGGAGATGGGAATGGGATGGGAGATGGGAAAAGCACTTCTGCTTTAGAGATTTAGATATGGGAGGAGATGGTGACTGGAGAAATAAGAGGAGCTAGTGGGAACAAAGAAGGGAAAAGGAGAGGAAAGAAGGAGAAATGGTTATGCTATTAGAGACATGATATTTGAGAAATTGAGGAGAAAGATCTGAGTTGTGAAGATGAATATGAAAGTGCGGGGAAACATTGTGACACAATCTATGTGAGCAAAACAGCAATAAAATATGTAAAAACAGCTTCCTTGCTTGATTGCTTTTGTCAGAGGTGATACCGTTAAATGTATTTAATTCCTGTTCAATCCTGTTTGAATCCTGTTGTCACAATCTGCTCTTTTTTGGGCTTGAAAACAGTGCTAGACTGAACTGACTCACAGGGTGTCTTGGTTTGGTATCCGCCTCACACAAGATGGCTCAAAATTCAAGGACAAGTTACAGACTCTCAGGAAAAGTTGCAGAATTTCTCTGTAGAAAAAAAAAATGAAAACACACCAAGTACTGTATAGCAGTCCCAAACAAAGCATCATCTTTATTTTTTTGATTCACATTTTTATACTCTTCTTTACACAACACTACAATAGGTTATTTTCAAATATAATCATTTGATACTTTGAAATTCCCCCTGTAGGCTAGAGGATCCAATCAGGATCAGACTTGGGCCAATCAGGATGGAAGTTATTGTGCTCCAAGGAGTCTATGGCTCTACTGGTGATACTACTCTTAAAATATTTCAATTAGCCCTATGTATTGCACACACTATGAAACACATGATACACATATGGCAACTGTCAAAAAGAGTAAAAACGACATAGAGCAGCCTGGGCCCATGTTATCCGGTGGAATTGGTTCTTGGGGTCTGGGGCATATGACCAGGGGCTTGGGGAAACATTAGAGCATATGTTCATGTTAACCTTTAATTTTTGGTCCTATCACAGTTATAAAGTTATATAGTCTTTTATTAAAATGTCCATTTTGCTTTAGTCCATAGGGGTGAACAGTGGCTAGAGTATGTAGAAGTCCAATGGCCAGGTACAGAGGCCAGATAGTACTGAGGACTATGACAGCTGCATTATATATACGTAAGATACAAAAAGATATAAAGAACCCTCCCGGATGTCCCATCATCTCCGGAAATTGTAGCATTGGAGAACAGGTGAGTAGATTCATAGACAAAAAATTACGACACATTGTTTGGGAACTATCATCATTTGTGAAAGATACAAGAGATGTCCTAAATCGCTTAAACAGTGTTTCTCTAAGGAAACCACAGATATTTAATTACTATATACATCAATCCATCATGAAGTTGTCTGTAATGCCATAAAATATTCCTGTCTATGGAAACGACTTTCAAAACACAATTTAATGATTTTGTCTTGGTTCTTCGTACATTTATTCTTTGTCATAATTGCTTTGTTTTCAATGACAGATTTTATCTCCAAATTTGCGGGACTGCGATGGGGACAGACTGCGCCCCCACCTACGCCAATATATATTTTGGATGGTGAGAGCGTGAGCATGTATTTTGTGATTCTAATGCTAAGTATACCGATTGTATAACATTGTGAATAAGATATATCAATGATGTTTTGATTGTGTGGGACGGTACTGAACAATATCTTGATGATTTCTTTGAAATTCTAAATCACAATCAATACAGTTTGAAGTTAACGTATCAAATGAAAACTGATACAATTGACCTTTTGGATATCTCAATTATTAAAGGCAAAGGAGGAAGGGTCATAACAGATATTTTTCGCAAGACAACCGCAACAAACAGCACATTACATAACTCAAGTGTTCATTTACCTTCCATAAAGAAATCTATACCCTATGGGGAATTTTTGAGACTTCGTCGAAATTGTTCAGATGATGGAATCTTTAAGGAAAGATATAGAGAACTTATACAAAGATTGAAACTGAGAGGCTATAGTGGAAAATCTCTTAAAAAAGCCTATCATAAAACTTTACACATGCAGAGAGATGGTTTATTGAGATCACAAGTGAATATTAAAAAACAGGAACCAATACGTTACATATGAACTTTTTGTGAACAGTGGTGAAATATTTCGGCCATCATAAACAGACACGCCCATATTCTCTGAACAGATGATGTGTTGAAATCAATGCTGGGAGACCAATTTAAAAAGGTTGGAGGAAAAGCCAATCATTGAAAGATAGACTGACCAGTAGTCATTTCTATAAAAAACGAGAATTGACTCAATTATTCAAATGAACCTCTGGATGTTGAGGATGTTCTTTTTGTGGATATATGAAAATAAATTGTGGAAGTACAAGACAGACAAAATAAAATAATCAAACTTAAAGGCTTACACAATTGTACAAGTACTAATGTAGTGTACTGTTTACAATGTCTGTGTTCCCTAAAGTACATTGGTATCACCACCAGAGAGTTGCAAAGGAGGCTGGGCGAACATATTTGTAATATCAAGAATACCCCAAAGGACTTAAGCAAAAATAAGGTATATAGTGAAAAGACCACTTTTAAGATATCAGTTCGGATGGGGTAATGCTGCCGTTGGAGAAGATGATTGGCTAACAAGGGATTTAATTGATGAAAATTGGGAAATAATGATCTGAAAAAATAAAGTGGATGAAGTATATAGGAAAACCACCATTGAAGAAAAGTTGTATGAAAGGATTGCACGATAAGGAGTGGATTGAGTTAATTTTATCAGAAATTATAAGAAAGAAACAGGAAAACAAGAAAATGGAAAGATAGTATGAATACGTCAGAATACAATGTGACCAATGAGAACTCACCTTAGAATTTATAAAGGATATCAGCTCCCACTTTGAGAAGTCTTGAGAAAGCGTTAACCTGTGAAACGCGCGCCGACTTCCCATCAGCCATTGCCTACCGACGTCACACGCCGACTTGCTGTGCTGGGGATCAGCGGCATGATTTTATCGGCGAATGGATACTTATACTTAGAAGTTCACTGTCTGGATACATTTTTTGACCTAGGATAAGTAACAAAGTAACATTTCTATATGGATACATACATTATTACAGAAGATTACTGTTTGCATTTATTTGTTGGACTGAGATAAGCAATGAAGTGATATTTACAAAGAATGTCAAATTGACATATTAGCTATAATTGTTGTTTAAGCTGAATATAAATAGAAAGAGACACATCAATTGCTTATTTATTTTCGTACATTACAAATTATGTATGTATCTACAATGGGATTACCTACAAATTTATAACCAAGTTATTATTCAATGTGGTGTAATTATATTGGGTCTGCAGAACTGTTTGGACTGATTTTTGTATATGCACTTTCACGTATAATTGGATTCTTCCAATTATTTGGTAACACTTTAACACTTAGCACCTTAATACAGCACTTTAATACACCTTTTAGAGATTATATATTAGTCGGCTTTCTGTTCTGCATTCTCAGTATTTTTTGGGACAATACTGTACTGTCATCTATATTATACCCCTATTATCTAGTATAGTAACCACTTTTCTTTACTTATAGACGATAACGGTAGCAATGTAATATAATTATTTTTAATTTTTTAAGTGCTGTTGTTTATTTTAATAATAAAAATAAATTGATCTTTTAATTATCATGATTATATCTTCCTTAATTAATATAAAGGGGTTGACAATTAAGTGGAGTGTCTTTTTTTTCTCTCTCCAAAACATATGTTTATTTACACTCTTTAATTGATTTATTTCTATGGATTATGTAATTTGATGATATTGGAAATATTGCCGTTACATAGAAGGTTACTCTTTTTCTAAATGTAAAGCTGCAATATTCCAATCATTACACTTTAGAATGTACACTTAAAGGGACATGGAACATAATTAGTTTTTTTCGTGCATTTTAAAGAGCATGCTTAAAACATTACCAAAGCTGTGTTTTGCATGAAAAAATATTAACTAAAACGTATTTAACTTTTGCTGAAATTAACAGGAAATGCACTGTTCATAAATATGTCTATACATTTAATTGTCAGACAACTATGTGTCATATAGCTATTTTACTGCTCATTGATTGACAGAGTCAAGCCCCCAGATCAGTTACACATTTTAAACAGTTTTTATCCTTTGAGAGCATTGTTTCAACAAAGAAAACACACAGTTGTACAGTACGAAATACCCAGATACAACAAAGAAAACAATGCTTTCAATGTCATTTTAATGTATGTGAATATATGCAGCTGATGGTTAGAAGAGGTGATAAAATCTAACATACCCAATGCATGCAATATCTATCAAAAGCGCTTATAAGAGGAAAAGTGTTAGGGGAATAATGCTATTATTATTACTACCATTTATTTGTAACTCACCAACATATATTATAGCTCTATACATGGGGTTCAATAGATAATAAAAATACAAATGAAAATAAATTTGTGGACAAATGACTTGACTCAGAAAATGTATTACAATGCTTATATAATGTGCTTTTTAAGGATATTTTACAAATGAAAGTCTTATCCCAAGGTACATTGAGAGAGGTGTAATATGGTTTAAAAAAAATTCCTTTTGTGTGTTGGGTCATTAAAAGGTTCTCATCGTAAATCCAGACCATTTTCTCATGTCATTAACTCAAGCAGCTGTCACTAGGTGGCATAAAAGTATCTTATTGGTACTGTTTTCAAATTGCCTTTTTCTCAAGGTCATATGATAGCCATTAATCTTTCAGAAAGAGACAGCTATTATCCATAACTTAGGTTATACCCCATCAAAATATGCATTTTTGAACATGCTGTGTAGACGGTTTCCCCCCCACATTGTGTAAATGTGCTAAATTTACAATTTTATTTTTATTAAAAGGGACTTTACTGTGAGTGACACTGAAAGCAATTTTAATGTAATAGATACCTATAGGCAGGAGGTAATATATATATATATATATATATATATATATATATATATATATATATATATATGTATATATATATATATGTATAGTAAATAAATAGTACATCTGTGTTCACATTTGAATGTCTAAAACAAGTTTAAAAACCTGCTTCCAGCTCAGAATTCTGAGACAAACAGTTATTACACTGCATTCTGGGAATATATATATGAAAGATTTGTTAAATATATTTTTTAAATAAGAAGCAAGTGAAGTAGGTAGGAAAAAAGTGACATGAGTGGGACCCATGTATGCCTGGTATATTAATCAAACAAGAATTCTGCAAAGAAGTGTTATGCTCCTGTGTCAATACTTTTAGTTTCTACAGGTGTATTTAGAGCACTAATTTAATCAATAATTTCAGACATGAGTTCTGCCAGTTAAACTTTTTCAATGTTGAAAAAATGGGTGGGGAAGAAGATCCCATTAGATTTGCCAATACACATTTAAAAAGGCATATTTGTTTATCTTAATGTTAAATTGAAAGAAATAAATACTTGCAGTAATCCTTGGCATAGTCACTTTGTTTGCCTGGGAATTGTTTTTATAGGAATCATTAAATTAGAAACATATTGTATGCAATAAACTACATGGTGTAACTAAGACACTATGGGCCCCATTAAATTAGAAGCCTGCCACGGTCGTGGTACGGCCACAAAGCCTTCAGGCCTGAAGTTACAGAGCGATTGAATTAATGCCAAGCCCACAACATACAATGGTTTACAAATGCGTAAACCATGCAGCCACACGTTCCATTTGCGGGGGTGAACATGATCAATTAGTCAAGCCCGTGGTTACGGGTTTAGACGGAGCCAATAGTAAAAGAGATCGTCATCATTACGTCACTAAAACATGGAGGTTAGATTTCAATCAGTTACGGGTTTGAAGTACGAGTGGCGATCGGGCCTGCATTCCAAAAATAATGTAATATAAAATAATCAATAAATATGATATTCTAGTTCACGCGAGTTCTATTATATGTATTAACACATTGATTGCAGGGATCGATATAACACGGAAATTAATCATGAAATAAATTATTTTTTATTGTAGATTTACAGTAAACAATAATAGCTTGAGAATGTTGTGCTATTAATGTTAATACCTAACATCAATTTCCCTTTAATTTAAAATACAGTATTGCGTTTATTTTTGATTTTACAGTGCTAGGGATAGGAGTTTAAGTCCCTTGCTGGTCCTCTCTAGTACTAGTAGGATTTTTGGCTCCATCTGCCGTTTACGGGTTTGAACTCCAGTGCATCCTTGGGGATTCGTTCAGAGTTCGGAGTTCAGATTTTGACGTCCCGTATGTTTTTTACGCCTGTAACCCGGAGATCATTTGTGGGTAGCTGAAAGAGGTCAATTTAATAGCTCCTTTACGGGCTACGATTTCTAAAATCATAGCAATTTAATGGGACTCTTTTTCAGTAATGGTCGTTACATACTGGTATTGTGAATTTTAAGAATGGCCAGATTAGATGGATCATTTGTTTTTTACCAAAGTGAAAAAGTACTGGAAAATAATTTTATATTCAACATTTGAACTCTTTATATAATAATCTCACTCTCTGATTTAGGGAACAGTGTATTTGTTTATGTGCTATTAATGATAACGGTCCTTTCTGGACATAACACTTCATCTTAGAGGATCAATGTAGTTCAAGAGAAAAAGCACTTGTTTATGAAGAATGCAACAAACTAAGATCATTAGCAACTGTTAAAGTAAGCGACATAAAACAGTTTTGCAGAAAAATGGAATTTGTGAAGACTGTTTATGAATACAGGAATCCATTTTGTCATTCTTACACCACATCAATGAGAACTGAATAAGGAGGAGGTGTTATTTAGCTGTCAGTGGGCATGGTATAATATGTGGTTTTGTTGCACATCTGGATTTTAAGGAAACTTACACTAAGCCCTTTCTCCATTACAGGCCCAGAAACAGGTTAAAGCATCAGTAGAAGCAAACTGTGCCATTCAGAATAGTAAACACCCCTCAAATACAACTTTCACCAACATATCATTGATCCAACATAGGCATTAAAAGTTAGAGAGTATCCTAGAAGCCCTGCCCACCCACTTCATACCTACCAACGCCCACAGTGTCCTTTTAATAAGTTGTTGGGGCAACAATGCCAAAACAAAAAAAAAGAAGACATTTTGCGCTGCCGACATATGAAAAATTAATGAGAAATGACTTTGTTTCCATTTTTCAACCTTTAGAAATGGGACAAAAAAAAAAAATGCCTTTATTTATTTAAACTAAAATGAAGCTCCTTTTATGAGGAGCTCCACCCAAGTAAGGATGAAATTGTCTTGTGTAAAAGTGTTTATTCCAGCTCTTATTGTCAAAAATATGCTGTCAATCACTTTTCAGCCTATCAGAGCATGGGTACTCATAACCCGAAGTACAATTTTTTTGAATTTCATGAGATCTTTGGTAATTTTACGTTGCTCTCCTGAACCTGCAAATAAGCTGCATACATAGCAAAATGTGTTAGTTTTTGCATTTTCTAAGCATGCTGATAAGTAAATTTACATTGAACAAAACCAATCTGAAATGAGAAGAAATATTGTTTCAGTTGTAACAAAATCACAAATAATGCATCTAATCACAAAAACTAGATGTGCTGCAAAAAAACTAAAAACAGGTTTGAAATCAGCATTGAAAAATCTGTCGAGTCGACCTAAAATCATGTCTGATGAAAAAAGATTGTTGACCAGTGTAATTATCACCTCTGATTGATTGAAATGAGCCAATCAGAGAATGTGGGGAGTAAATTGCTGATTATTTTATGTTACTTCCTTGTTTGGAAACTAAAGCTAATATTTAATTTAAATGTATTTGAAATCCCCAGTACTTTCTTGATATCCTACTGGCAGTTAAATTCTATAATAGTATTTTGCTTCACATTGCAGTAAACAATTATCAACAAGAAATAAATAGAATTTTTTCTGCAACAAGCTGGACATAAGTTTCAGTAATGCTATTGCATTAAATACATAAAAAAAGCAAAAATATTAAGTTAATTTATTGTAAGGGTTGTGTTACTGTATTTTTGCAGAAAAACAATCAAATATGTAAGACACAAAAGGTAAATAAGTACATAAAAAAGTTAATTTTAAAATATCTAGAGCCACATTAAATTCCAAGCCACTAACTCCAACATGAAGCATGTAATGGCTGCATGCTTGAAAATTGGCCGAGTTACGGTGCTATTAAATTAGCATGGCTGTGAGCTACGAGCTGGAGACGCAAACCTGTAAACCATTTGTCGGCTGACGGATTTGCGGGCTAGAACGTAATCAATTAAGCAAGCCCATAGTTACGGGTTTAGATGGAGCCAATGGAAAAAGAGATTGTCAGCATTTCACAAGAAAATGGAGGATGGATTTCATAGTCTTACGGGGTTCGATTACGAGCTACAAGCGAACCCACATTCCAGTCAAAATATAATATTAATAAAGCCGCAAATATGATATTCTATCACATGCGAGTTACAGTATATGTATTAACACATTGATTGCCGGGATCGATATAACACAAAAGATATGCATGAAATTAAGTATTTTTCTGAGCCGATTTGCGGGCTTGAGAATGTTGTGCTATTAATTCTAAGACCTAACATCACTTTCCCTTTTAATATTAGTTCAGTAGTGTGTTTTTATTTGCAGTACAAGTGCTACGTATTGGACTTTACCCCGTTGTGGGTCCTCTCGAGCACACGTTGGGCTTTGGGCTCCATTTGTGTGTTATGGGCTTGCTCGGGAGTAACGTAGCAGTTATGGGCTTGACAGATCGATGCAAAGTTCAACGTTGCTCAACACGTAGGCTTTTTTCGGCACTGCTGCATCTTAATCCACAAGTCATTTTCAGCCTGCATTACGGGGCTAATTAAATAGCAAAAAGCCCTAAGATCTACTTTCTGGGCTACGTTTTAACACGTAGCCCGAATTTAATGTGGCTGCTAGCTTGCAAAATTAAATCTGCGTGCAAAACCCTAGCCATAATGTAGCCCGCAAGACTTATGGCTATTAAACTGGCCCCGTAAAGCAACCTGCCAACGACTTTCGGGGTAAGGGAGAGAAAAGGCTACGGGAGGTGTTAAATTTAACTGCGTACCTGCAAATCCTTTGATCTGTCAAGCCTGTAACTGTTACGTTCCAATCACGCTATTAAGTTGCTACAAATTAACTGGCGTTCAAGCCTGTAAAACGCAAGTGGAGCCAAAAGGACAACGGGTACTAAAGTGGACCCGCTAGGGGGTTAAAGTCCAATCCGCAGCACTGTAAATGCAAATATACTACACTACTGTGCATATAATAAAAGGGAAAGTGATGTTAGGTATTAAAATTAATAGCACAACATTCTCAAGCTCGCAAATTTGCAATATAAAATACTTTATTTGCAGTTTAATTTCTGTGTTATTTCAATCCCGGCAATCAATGTTTTAATACATAAAATGGAACTTGCATGGACTAGAATATCATATTTACGGATTTATCAATATTGCATTAGTTGTGGAATGTGGGTCCGATCGTAATTGAAACCCGTAAGGCTTTGAAATCTAACCTCCATGTTTTAGTGACGTAATTATGACGATCCCTGTTGCTTCCTCTAAACCTGTAACTACAGGTTTGACTAATTGACCATGTTCAGGGCACATCCAACATGTGAGAAATGGTTTACAAGTTTGCGTCTCAAACCCGTTAATTTAATAGCTATGTAACGCAGCCGAATTTCAAATCTGCAGCCTTTGTTGGCTTGCAGATGCCGCTACGGGCTTTGAATTTAATAGGGCTGATAGTATTCAAAACATTTAAACATTACACATGTAGGACCCACATCTCTTTAAGTCACCTAGCAAACTATTGTGATTAATGTGATAAACAGCAAATATTTGTACCAAAACAATTTAGGGCACCAGTCATCGCAGGAAATGTATCCTGCAAGGGCAAGCCCGATGAAGTGTTCAAATGTGTCACTAAGCTCAAAAATTAGAGTATAATTTTTATCAGGAGCATAAGCAGTTTTGGGTGCCAGTCATACAATATTATCACGTGTATAATGAGTGAAAGATGAAACATCTTGCATCTTATGTTCAACATATTTGAAAGTATTTTTTTAAATAATCTATTACTTTCTCTTTAATGCATATTAGTTGTCAGTTGCCTTTTACAGTTATGTTGAAATTAAATAATAGCTTTCATGTTCCTTTTCTTGCAAAGGTTTCTGTCTAAAACTATTCCATTTTGTACTGCAAAAAAAGACGAAAATGTTACGAAAATTTTCATGCTAAAAATTAGCTTTTTGCAAAGTATGTAAACAAACTCACAAGACAATGATAGTTTAGATTTTATAGTCTTGTTTTTTTTTTTTATAGTCTTATTTTATTATGACATTAAAATACTACACTTTAAAAAATGTTCCAGTCCACAGATGCTTGACAGGATTATTCTAGAAGAGACTGCTAAGGGAATTTAGTAGGATACAAGTTACGAAAAAATTGTCTTTTGTGTTTAACAACAATAAGCTGAAGCTTTTCTAATACAGATTTAAAAACTGGAAAATAATAACAAAACCAGAAAGAGTTAAAATGTTTAAGAGGTCAACTTTCTTTTAAAAATAAGGTTTGAAAATTGGAATGTATTTTGATCTAAAACAAGAAAATGATCTATGCAGCCCTTTCTAAAATCGGATTATGAGTAACACATTCATATAATAATTCCCAGAGGAAGCCTCCAGCTATAAGATATAATTGTGTTACACTGTCATTCAAATGCATCTTTTCTGAGTGTTGCATTGATTTGAATAACTTTTATACGCAATGGGTGTCATAAAAATATCACACCCAACTAAAGCTCTTTATTTTACATTGGTATTTGCAATGTTTTTTTTTTCTGCAAGTTACGTAAATTACTTTTGTGTTAGTTTTTTTTTAAAGCAAATAAAAAATGTTAGTGTGTTTGCGCGTTGCATGTTTGCCAGTCATTAAAATGACAAGTTTGGTAGACAGCGGAAATTATAAAAAAAATGAATTGGATTCCTAGCTCAAAGACAGGGCCCTCCTTCCTTTGCTAAATGTTGATCTGTATTTAATTTAATTTACGTACAGCGATACAGAATATGTTGGCGAGTTATAAATAAACTATAATAATAATAATAATAATAATGGGAGCAGGTGAAGTGGGTAAAGGAGAGAAGTAGTGAGAAACAGGAAAGCCTGGGAGGGGAAGTGGAGAGGAGACTGAAAGAAGGATGGGGTAGACTGAAAGGAGGAGTAGAGGGTATACTGAAAGGAAAGGTTGAAAGAAGACAAAGGAGGGTTGTAGGGGAGACTGAAGGTAGAGGTGTAGGGAAAGTGAAAGGAGGGATGGAGGGAAGGAAGATATGGGACATGCAGGAGAGGAGAGATGAACAGAAGAAAGTGTGTATTTAAGAGAGAGAAAAAGGTATGAAGCACATTTATGCAGCACCCCTTAAGATCTGCACACTGCATGATTTTGAACTCTTTAGATCAGCACAAGGAAAAAGGGGCCAGAGCCGTGACCTTGGGGAGAGTGGACACATGAAAAAAGTAACTTGTCCCGAGAGATAAGCATGTGGATGGACAGAGAAGACAGATAGGGAAGGCAAGAGGGAGAACATTATACAAACAAGAAGGGACAGAGACTGCTTTACGGGAGTACAAGGAAATCAACAAGGCTTGCAAAATGGCTATTAGACTGGCAAAAATAGAAAATGAAAAATTAGTTGCAAAAGAGAGTAAGACTAACCCTAAAATATTTTTTAAGTATATTAATGGGAAGAAGGCAAGGGAGGAAGCTATAGGAACATTACAAAGTGACACAGGCCGTCTGAAAATTAGTGACCAGGAAAAGGCAGATGAGCTAAATAGGTTCTTTTCTTCGGTATACACAAGGGAAGTACCAGTGGTTGGGTCACTGCACCATAAGGGAGCTACACTACCTTCACCAAATAATTGGTTAACACAGGAAGAAATCCAAATGAAGTTGGAAAAAATAAATGTCAATAAAGCCCGGGTCCAGATGGAATACATCCAAGGGTACTGAGGGAACTGGGTTCTTTAATAGCCAAACCATTATATTTAATTTTTCAAGATTCACTCAACACAAGCAGATGTGATACCTATATTTACAAAGGGAGCAAGAGCAAATCCGGGGAATTATAGACCAGTGAGTCTCACTTCGGTAGTGGGAAAGCTTTTAGAAGGGTTAATAAGGGATAATAAACAAGAATATGTCTATTTGAACAGGATTATGAGTAGGAGTCAACATGGATTTATGAGGGATAGGTCATGTCAAACAAATCTAATTAGTTTCTATGAGGAGGTTAGTAGGAACTTGGATTAAAGGCAACTCAGTGGATGTAGTATTTTTGGATTTTGCTAAGGCTTTTGATACAGTGCCACATGGGAGACTATTGTGCAAACTAAGGGATACAGGAATTGCAGTAAATATCTGCTCATGGATTGAGAGCTGGCTAAAAGACAGGAAGCAAAGGGTTGTTGTAAATGGAACATACTCCGATTGGATTGGTTCCTCAGGGTTCAGTATTAGGTCCTCTCCTTTTTAACATATTTATGAATGACTTAGAGGTGGGACTGGAAAGTAGTGTCTCCATTTTTGCTGATGACACAAAGTTGTGCAAGGTAATTAAATCAGAAAAAGATGTGCTTTCCCTTAAAGGGATTTACATACAATTGAGGAATGGGCATCTAAATGGCAGATGAGATTTAATATGAATAAATGTAAAGCTATGCATCTGGGAAGGAAAAATAGCCATGCATTTTATAATGTTAATTGAGCAAATATAGGGGTATCAGATATTGAAAGGGATTTGGGAGTGCTTGTGGACAACAACATAGGTAACAGTGCTTAAAGCCAAGCAGCAGCTGCAAAGGCAAATAAAATATTAGCATGTATTAATAAGGGTATAGAAGCAAGGGAAGCAAATATAATTCTGCCACTGTACAAATCCCTAGTACGCCCTCATTTGGAATATGGAGTACAATTTTGGGCACCACTTCATAAAAAGGATATTTTAGAGCTGGAAAAGGTATAGAGGAGCGCAACAAATCTAATTAGGGGAATGGAGGGGCTAAGTTATGAAGAAAGACTAACCAAATTAACCAAATTAACCAAGAAATTGGTTGCTCTTGTATTTTAAGAAAAGGTTGTTTTTTTTTAAAATCTTTGTACAAAAGGGAGGCTACTTTCACTTGGTGCTAAATCTATTCTTGGTATGAAAACTCTCTCTCCTTTATGGGTACCAGTTAGAATTTCAGCATCTATGAAATGGTCCTTTAATTGTTGAACAATTAATCTTGTCCCATTGCATAGGCCTTTTTTTGGGTTCATATTTCGCAGTAACATTACAATTGCACCTTTCTTGAGCTGCAAAATATGTGGTGGCATTCCAGGGGGAGTTAATGAGTTTATGAATTCAGTAGAAAAGTTTGCCTGACTTTCTTTGTCATCAGCAAGTACAGAATCAGCACTGTGATCATTTTTTTGGGGTGCATTAATTTTTTCTTTATATTTCATTATTGAGGAGCAATGCATCCTTATTTTTAGTGTTAGTTGTTTGCAAATCATATAATGTGGGATGTGCCCAGTGCCCTCAGGTACATTTGGGATTCGTTCTGTTTTTACTTCTCCAATTGTAATAAGCCAATCATTGAAATCATTTTCTCCTTCTGATCTCATATTTTGTTGTAATTGAAGATGGGTAAAATGTTTCCATAGTGTACTTGACTTTATACATGTTTCGATAATGTCTGTTCGATTTCCATGTACAACGAAAGGTAATGTTTGTCTAAAATCGTCACCTAACAACATGACTATTCCACCAAATGGCAAAGTATTAGCCATGATTTCACGAAGCAAACGGTCAATACATTGTAGGGCATGGCATGACATCATTTTAGCCTCATCTATTATAATTAATTTACTTTTTTTTTTTGCCTTGTAATGATGTCATTCTAATATCGGAAACAGATATTTCTAAAATAGGCACTGGTAGTTTAAATCCACTATGCACAGTCCTTCCACCTTCTAACAAAAGTGCTGCAATTACAGTGGTTGCAAATGCCAGCTCTATTTCACCTTGTGCTCATACAAAACTCATCAATAAATTATATAGATACGTTTTTCCTGATCCACCAGGTCCATCGAGATAGAAATAACGCTCTTTTACAATGTCATCATCTAGTGCATTTTTGATAGCATGAAATGCTTGCAATTGTAATGTATTTAAAGTTGCAAGTCTTGCTTCTGTTCTTTCTCTTTGTAGTTGAATGTCATAGTCTTCAAAGTTGATGTCGTCTATAATCCCTGGATTTGGCAGATTAAAACTTGCACAACTTAATCCATGAGTTAAAAAGACCTCTTGGATTTCAATTAATGCTTTTAATTGTGCAATAGACTCATTGTATCATTGCAAAAAGTCTTCAGCCATTTGAGAAGATACAAATAAATGCAAATTGTTCCCTCATCTGCCGTGGCATTTGACATAGTGCTGCTTCTTCTAGACATCTTTCCCATTCTGTATCATCAGCTAGGAAGTTTCTATGGCATGCAGCTAAATTAAATGATTCATATACTATGTCATTAACAGTTCTTAAGTGTTCAAAACTTTGTGCACCAGGAACATTTAGAAGTAGTAGTCGTAAGAAACGTTCAAGGTCTCTTGACTTCGCCATAATCCATTAACGAAAACATAATGGTATGGAATGTCAATGTATAAGAATTATCTTGCCTCTAAGTCAGTAGAATTTAACTGGAACCATGCAGTTAGTGTAGTGTGGCGCTTTTCACTTTGTGCTAAATCATTTGTTTCGTTGCCAGCATGGAAATACACTAAATGTACAGCTAATCGATATACTGCATGTGATCGATCGTGCATTTCAAATTTTAGTATATGCCACATAGCTTCTGGCGCACTGCCGTAGCGAGCATCTACATGAGATGCAAGTTCATCATGTACTAACTCACTGGGTTCGATATTTTCTGCAGTTTTGACAACTACAGTAGCGGCATCATAGCCTTTGTAAATCTATTTGTAGACATATTTTATGGCTTTTATGGAAGTGCAGGCTTCAACATTAATGTGTGCATTATACTTCATGAGTAAATGTGGATTGTATGGTACGACATATCTGTTTCGACCTTTTTGCCGCGGATAATGGCAGTTTGGCCTTCTCTTCTTCTATAAAATGGATAGCCATCACAATTAGCATAAGTTTTATCTCGATAATCTTTGGGGAATTCTTTAGTACATTTCTTATTTTCCATACATGGTGACTGTGGATTAAGATTTCCACATGGTCCGTGAATCATACGATGAGTTGTCATATAGTCTACCATGTATTTCTGGATTTGGTAGTTCAGCAATAATGACAGAATCTACTTCCTCACCAGTATCTAACTTATGTTTTTCTTGAAGGATTATAAGAATATGTGCATGTGGAAGTCCTCTTTTTTGAAATTCAATGGTATGAACATAAGCCAGACATTTTCCAAATAACTGAGTTATGGTTATGTCACGTATTAATTAATTTAATTTAATTTTAAATACTCTGGCTACTAAATCTGGTCTATCGGAAGCAGTTTGGCCATCTAGTAAATTTTGTGTAATCTCTGGCGATTGTGGATTACATGTAAATGTAATAAATAAATCAGGTTTCCCAAATTTGATGACAATAGCCATGGCATCATTGTATCTTTCTCGCATAGTGCGAGGAGATCCCTGGAAAGAAGATGGTAATGATAGGCTTTTCCAGCTGTTATGTCTCTGCTTGTAGCAACCTCAACAACATAATCCATCAATCCACAATACTGTTCTACACGTAGTTTATCTTGTTGATAATTAATGAAGTTTAAATTATTGGCCTCAACTTGCAAATAGGAATCAATAATCCATTTGTAACGGATCTACTGGCACCCCTGACCGGGTACCTCCGTTGATGGACGTGTCCTAGTTTGCGTCGAGGCCTACAAGCACCGCACCGGACTCCACAACCACCACAGACTCCACAACTGCCGTAGCTTAGCTGTAGCCGCGCAGTCTTCCTTCCACCCTGTATGAATCTCCAGCATCCAGGACCTTGTGGGGGAAGACCTCTCCTTCAAGGATAGTACATCAGGAACAAGCGTTCAGTAGTTACAGCTCAAGGGAGTATGCAAAAGCATGGCAATCCCCAGTATGATATAGCAATCCAATCCAAGAACGAGATGAGACTATGTTTTGAAGGGTCAAGTAGAACTATTCTTTAATGACAGGGGATCTCCTTTTATGCAATGGTGCCCTCTGAAGGGCTACACCGACATAATTATCACAACAGCCAATTATATACATGGTTCAACCCCCACATCTCCTCCTCTCAGATAACAGGTAACACAATTAAAACAGACACAATTTTAACCACATTCTGGATGTACCCCAAAAACAGGGGGTACACCTTTAAGTCCAGCACCGTTCAATAGCTCTCACCCAGGGGAACAACATATTAAAAAATGGCATGAATCAGACCAGGGGTTCAAAAGTTAGTAAAAGTATCTTACTGGCAGCATGGCAATCCACATCCCCCATAGTTGGCCACACAATACACATAGAGGGACAATAGGTGTGGTCACCCCTCTCTGAGGCTCCCTGGCAACTTTGATATAATCAGACATTGATTAAATCAGCCTTCTTTGTTCTTATCTGAGAATGAAAACACTTTATACAATCGACTCCCTTATCTCTGGAGTCTCTGTAATAGGATTATCTATTAGCCTAGGTCTGCAAAAGTCTGGGCTAATATTCTGCAGAGCATAAACCAACATACATATAATATAACAGTAGGATCATATTTTAACCAAGAATTAAATAACCATAAAACAGGGTAAAACAGTGATGGGTTCCGTTACAGCTGGGGTCTGAGCGCACAAAACTACCGAATAGCGCTCAGATCCTCTTCACACAGTTCAATTGCCATGTAGCTAAAGTCTTTCCCATAGTCTTTCATTATATGAATGGGGTCCATGGCATAGCTATCTGTGGTATCATTGTTCACACAGGGCAAGTACCAAATGACCCCCCTGTATGTAAAGGGCCAGAATGAGTGACATACACTCTGGTATGGCCGAATACTGTGTTTGAAGGGCAATATGTACCAGGGCCATAGTCGCAGGGCAGGAGGCTGGCAAACAGTCCTCTCCAAGACAAAGTGGCGAAGGGCACTTTGTCACACATCTCCCCTTTGGGGGGAAGTCTAACCAGGCACCTGACCTTCTGCCGGTCAGTGCCTCCGTTAGACGATCCACCAACCCACAATAAACCAGTGCTAGAGCAGCCCCCCCACAACAACAATGTGCAAGAGCAGCCCACCCACAACAAACAGTTACGGCACCTGGATATTTCGCTGTGGTGATGGGGCAACACGCTGAGGGGACTTAAGGGACAGAGGCCAGCGGCACTCTGCCCTGATGCCAGCTCTTCTGCTGGTATAACCTGCAGGACATCCTGCTCTGTACAAGGGATCAAGGGAGGGCAGAGGCCGACTGCACTCTGCCCCGCTGTCAGCTCATTTGCTGGGGTACTTGGGACATATTCCGGCTCAGTAGCCAGGGAAAGGTGGGGGTCAGTGGGGGTTAACATTTCCTCTGTTAACCCTGGGGCCACATTAGAAGTTAGCTGGGGAGGGGAATTTATACTTACCCCCTCCTCCGGTTGTCCCAGTGACGGTAGTTCGGGATCTGGACAGGCTGTGGGCGCAGAGACCACGGTCCCATCTGCGCCGTCTGGGAGATTGGTGTCTCCCCTGGTTAGGGTAAACTGTCGCTGGGGGGGAAGGATGACACCTTCTGCCCCCTGGGGTTCACACTGCCGCTGGGGGGAAAGGACGACACCTTGTGCCCCCTGGGGTTCACACTGCCGCTGGGGGGAAAGGACGACACCTTCTGCCCCCTGGGGTTCACACTGCCGCTGGTGGGGAAGGACGACACCTTCTGCCCCCTGTGGTTCACACTGCCGCTGGGGGGGAAGGACGACACCTTCTGCCCCCTGTAGGGCCGGTAGAGAGACCTCGGTCCCATCTCTACCTGCCATCTGGAGGTCATCCCAGGACCAGTCAATGAAGTCTGGTTCTGCTTGTCGAGTAGGTTGGGGCTGCACGAAGCTGAGCAGGTGTTGATAGTCCTGCTCCAGCTCCCACTCTCTCGTTACCAGGTGGGTCATGTCTTTCCTCACCTCGCCTTCATCATCCCAGACATACATGCCCATCCGGTAGTCGTAGATGTCCCAAAACCTAGACTCCTCCGTGCTGCCAAGATCAATGTCGTCCTCCAAGGCATCCCATAATAAACCTGGGCCATCATAATCATCCCCCTCCGGTAAGTCGCGTTCAGCCGTCCAGGGGGTAAGTCGAACGGTATGCCACCAGAGGGCCTGGTATGCGTTGTCTAGCCAGATCTCTCGCCGTACCAGGATCTCTAGTCTTGTCACCCACTCATCCAGGGGCTGCTCTCCCAATAGATACATCCGCATCGCCACACGCTTCTGTAGCCCCTGCTCATCACTGGGGAGACTCTCACCTCGCCGCCATTGGGCATCTTCCAGGGCATCATACCAGAGTTCCTTTCTGTCTGCATCCCTGTAGTCAGCGGCCTCCTCCTCATCCTCATCATGGAACGCTGTCCGAAAACTAGCTGGTTCCATCCTGCTGTAGCCAGGGGCGCTGTACGGATACTGGCGTTGCCCTCAATTTGTAACTCCAAACGTTACCAGTGTCTCCGGGCTGCTTTTCCTCTCACTAGGACGCCATCCCACCACTGCCACCAATGTAACGGATCTACTGGCAGTAATATGATTATCTATTAGCCTAAGTCTGCAAAAGTCTGGGCTAATATTCTGCAGAGCATAAACCAACATACATATAATATAACAGTAGGATCATATTTTAACCAAGAATTAAATAACCATAAAACAGGGTAAAACAGTGATGGGTTCCGTTACAGCTGGGGTCTGAGCGCACAAAGCTACCGAAAAGCGCTCAGATCCTCTTCACACAGTTCAATTGCCATGTAGCTAAAGTCTTTCCCATAGTCTTTCATTATATGAATGGGCTCCATGGCATAGCTATCTGTGGTATCATGGCTCACACAGGGCAAGTACCAAATGACCCCCCTGTATGTAAAGGGCCAAAATGAGTGACATACACTCTGGTATGGCCAAATACTGTGTTTGAAGGGCAATATGTACCAGGGCCATAGTCGCAGGGCAGGAGGCTGGCAAACAGTCCTCTCCAAGACAAAGTGGCGAACGGCACTTCGTCACACCATTGTTGTGTTAGTTTTCCCCCACATAAAATTGGATTGAATCCATTTCGAATGGCTATTTGAGCGACTTTAAATTGAAGCATGGAAATATTATTTCGCACTCAGACTTTAAAATTTGGGTAACTTGGAAGGGTTAATTTTGGTTGCCAACCTGCTTCTCTGTGTAGAAAAAATATTGGATATATCATTGGATCTAAATTTGTTCTTAAGATACTTATATTAATGAAAGGTTGCTCCTCATTTCTGGGATATATTCTAATGTCTCTTTGAAATGGTGGTTCTCCTTCATCATTTTAAAACACCATTGCAACCTCATTTGATGTTGGCAAGTTATACCGGCGTTTATCATTATGTCTTTCTTTTAAACACCATATTGACCTTTGGGATTGGCAATTGATGTATTTCTGCATGAAGTTGTTGTTCCTTTTCTACTTCTGCAAATTTTTTATAAGCTTGAGTATATGGGTTATTGGACATAATTTTATCTAGCTCTATAAAAACACTGGGTAAGCATTTTTTATTTTCTTGAAGCTGCATATGTTGGTCAACAGCTTCCATTGTATCTAGGACATATAGTTGAGCAAATTTTCTTTGCTCTCCTTCCTCTGGGTGTAAATGGGAAGTATGATGGTAAATTTGGCCTTGCACTTTAAAGCAGTAAGGGCCATGTCCTGGTACATTAGCAGCTAATGTTGCCCCCATAGATGCAAAGGATATGGCACTATTGTATGATCTTATGTTTGTTTGGAAATTCTTGTAGTTGGGAAAAGCAGGTTCAGTCATAATGCTTTGTAAATATGGTGGAAATTGTTGTCTTTCTGGAAGTTTGACCTTGCCTTTTTGACAGCAACTAATAAACTGTCCATCTGTGGGTCTTTCCTGTTTGAAATGATAAGCCTCAAAAAACTGACAGAGAATATTCATGTCACCACAATTATGAAGCTCTACTGGTAAAGACTTAAGTAAAGAACAATTTGAAGAACATATGTCAATGTGAGTCTGTAAGTCATCAGTAGAAATGTTATGTGATTGTTCAGCAACAGGTTCTAAATGCTTTTGTTTTTTTTTTGCCTTCTTAGGGGTTGTTTTTATTTTTTCAGCTGCTAGTCTTTTGCTTGCAAGTCGTTTGTGGGTTTAATGTTGTAGGTTAGTGGCGATAGAAGAGTATGTTTTCTTGAATTTGTTATGTGTTGGAACTATTTGTTGTAGTATCCTGTTTTGTGTGCAGTACGTTTGTGATAATTATTATTATTATTATTATCTTTTATTTGTATTGCGCCAACATATTCCGTAGCGCTGTACAGGGGATAAGAACAAGGGAAATACACGTTTAACAAAATTTTTTAAAAAAAAGTTGAAGAGCCCTGTTTTGAGCTTAGAATCTTAGCAGAAAGTGCTTTATCCCAAAGCACCCTACAAGACTGGAAACTCGCTACTTACAATCTAAAGGGAATTAAAGGGCAAAGAACTGGGGAAGAGTAACAAATAAGGAATAGCAAGGGCAAGGAAGTAAGTGAAAGATAGAAAGAGTTTTATTTTAGAGGGAGAGGGGATTGATCTGAGGTGAAAGAGTAGTATGTTGGCTGACCCCTAGTGTTGAGATGATATATCTGCAAGTAGGAAGTCAGGTGTTGTCTATGGCTCTATTAATTTAATCTGAGTTGGGGTGGGTGGGTGAGGGGAAGGGAGGGAGGGAGGGAGGGCAGTTCTGAGTGTGTCACAGATGAAGTAGGCCTTAAAACCAGAGTAAATTTGCACTGAAAGAAAGAGAGAGAGAGAATGGATTGGGGTCAGACAGTACAGGAAGATAGGAGAGTTAGGAAGGAATGAGAGAGAGACCATAGAATAAAGATATTTGAGGAGGGGGGGAGGAGATTTGAGGTATTTATGCCAGCCATAAATGGGGGAGGATGGGGGGGGAAGGTGGGGACAGCAGAGCAGGGTATAGGAAACAGTTAAAAATTGAAAACAAAAAGTCAGAATATTTCTATCTGCCAAGATATAATAACATGCATACAGTAGTGATATTAATAAACATATTGGCTCCAGTGATAATAGATTTAAGTTACGGCTTAGTGTTATAGGTTGTTAGCGCTAAAAGAGTATTTCTTGAGAAATGTGTAAGTAATATTTGTTCAATGATCGTCCTTTATCTGTGTCATTATTCTTAGTGTTTTCCTGTTATTTTGTTATATTTTATTTTTGACCTTGGTATTGAGCAAACATGCTTTTATTGTTTCTTTTTTTGTACTTGTTCTACTTTACCTTGTTATTGGAAGTCTTAGTTGTCTGTTGTTGGCACTGTATCCGGTGCTGCAAATCTTCGTGCGACAGTCTTCACGCAGTGTCTTTTGTAAAAGATAAAGATAAATGTTATTTGATCAAAATATTGAGTTGAACAACAGCATCCTTTTTTTGGTAAACTAATGTATTTGCATTGTTGCTTTATTTTTTGTCTGTAAAATAGTGCATATTTGAAAGTCTGTGAAAGGGTTGAGCACTGGCAATTATTTAGTAGTATCCTGTTTTGTGTAGGCCACAGTTGTAATTGTGTTCTTGGTTTAGTCTTGTAGTTTTCTGCAGACAAAAGAGGCTTCTTCTTTTTGGAATTGTGTATGTGTTGTAAATCTTTGTCATACTATACTGTTTTGTGTCCCTCAGTTTTGGGATGAGTGATTTACGTTATGGGTTAGGGTTCCAGTTTGTTGCAGACTAAACAGGAATGCTTGTTGCATTTTTGGTGAGTTACCAAGATTTGTTATACTTTCCTGGTTTGTGTGCACCAGTTTTGGGATATACTCGAGTATAAGCCGACTCGAGGATAAGCCGAGGCACCTATTTTACCACAAAATACTGGGTAAAATGAGTGACTCGAGTATAAGCCGAGGGTGGGAAATGTGCTGCCCCCTGTGTCCCTCTTGTGCCCTCTATGTCCCCCTCTTGTGTCCCCCTCTCTCTCTCGTGTCTCTTCTCCCCTCTCCCTTCCCTGTGTCTCTTTTCCCCTCTCCCTTCCCTGTGTCTCTTCCAACCTCTCCCTTCCCTGTGTCTCTTCCCCCCTCCCTTATCACCCTCCTCAACTCCACTCCTCAACCTCCCTCCTCATCCTCAACCTCCCTCCTCATCCTCAACCCCCTCCTCAACCTCCCTCCTCATCCTCAACCTCCCTCCTCATCCTCAACCCCCTCCTCATCCTCAACCTCCCTCCTCATCCTCAACCCCCTCCTCAACCTCCCTCCTCCTCCTCCCTCCTCAACCCCCCATCCTCAACCCCCCTCCTCAACCCCCCATCCTCATCCTCTCTCCTCAACCCCCCATCCTCAACCCCCTCCTCAACCTCAACCCCCCTCCTCAACCCCTCCTGCTCATCCTCAACCTCCCTCCTCATCCTCAACCTCCATCCTCATCCTCCCTCCTCAACCCCCCCTTCCTCAACCTCCCTCCTCAACCCCCTCCTCCCCCCCCCCTCATCCCCCCATCCTCATCCCCCCTCCTCAACCCCCATCCTCATCCTCTCTCCTCAACCCCCCTCCTCAACCTCCCTCCTCATCCTCAACCTCCCTCCTCAAACCCCCTCCTCAACCCCCCATCATCAACCCCCTCCTCAACCTCCCTTTCTCAACCCCCCCATCCTCAACCCCCTCCTCAACCTCCCTCCTCAACCCCCCATCCTCAACCCCCTCCTCAACCCACCATCCTCATCCTCAACCCCCATCCTCAACCTCCCTCCTCAACCTCAATCCCCCTCAACCCCAACCCACCTCCTGTACCTCATCCCCCCTCAACCTCCCCCCCTCAATCCCCTCAACCCCAACCCCCCTCCTCAACCTAAACCCCCCTCAACCCCGCTCCTAAACCTAAACCCCCCTAAATACCCTCCCCTCACTTACCTGCTTCTGCTCCGACCTCCGCTCATTAGCATATACCGGGTGCGCGCCGGGTCAAGGAGCGGATGCCGGAGCAGAAGCAGGTAAGTGAGGGGAGAGGGGGAGGTATTTAGGGGGGTTTAGGTTGAGGAGGGGGGTTGAGGAGGGGGGTTGGGTTTGAGGGGGATTGGGGGGGAGGTTGAGGGGGATTGAGGTTGAGGAGGGGGGAGGGAAAGAGACACGGGGGGTAGAGAGACACGGGGGTAGAGAGACACGGGGGGGTAGAGAGATACGGGGGGGGGGGGGAGTGACTTGTGTATAAGACGAGGGGGCCCTTTTTAGCCTTAAAAAAGGGCTGAAAAACTCGGCTTATACTCGAGTATATACGGTATATATATATATATATATATATATATAGTATATAAATATTACACTTGTGTTCACATTTCAATGTTTAAAACAAGTTAAAAAACCTGTTTCCTACTCAGAATTCTGAGAAATACAGTTATTGCACTGCATTCTGGGAAGCTGAGCAGGGGCAGGGACATGCAAATGTGCCCACAAATGCCTTCAATCCATAAACCATTTTAAACATGGCTTCCTTTAAGCTTATGCCTGCTGCACGGCTTTTATGCAAAACCAAGGTTGGATTATACACAAGCTGGAAATCCTACCCACGTACAGCTATTTCAAGGTTAATTGTGTACCTACTGTAGCTGCGCTTCTGGTTTAGATAGGTAGATTTTGCAACACACACTTTTATACATTTAAATTAAAAATAATTGATTATAAAAAGTAATTGTGTTATATATCAAATACAATATTCTTAAGACAAGCAGCCTGATCTAACTTATTGGACCCCTTTAAAATCCTTTTATATGTTTTTATATTGTGTCTTTAGATCGTTGGCACTTATCTTCAGTTTTTTTCCTTAGTGCTGTAAAATAGACAAGGGTAAAAGAGGCTCCTCTTATAGATATATATATACAGTATATATATATATATATATATATATATATATATATATATATATATATATATATATATATATAAATGTTCTCTTATTTAATATAATATTTTGATATTAAAAGATGTGACAATTGTATTTATAGCTTCGGTAGATAAATATGTGTTTATTTTGTACTCAAGAGTACTGTTTATGTGTTACCCTGAATGCTGTATAATAAAATAGGCATAGTAATTACATATTTTTTATTACGCATATGTTGATATTGGACAGTTAAGCGTCAAATAATGTTGACATTTCACAATTTTGTAGTGTTAATTGGTGCTATACTATCACTTTGACTTCTGCAGCGGGACTCAGCAAAGGTTTTAAAACCACTTGATCTTTGGTACACGTAAAATGTAGCAGTTATTTGTTATTATAACTAAAACAAATACTAAAAAAAACAAAAATAAAATAAAATTGCACAAACTTGCCTGTCTACAGTCCACTCCCTCGAGCAAATCGGCATTTTTTTCAGGATCGGTTCTGGAATTGTATCTAACCAAATTAGGGTATCCCTGGTTAGGAAATAATTTTAATAATAAACTGATACTAGGTTTCCACCCATTTATACATTAGAAACGATATTATGTTTCAGAACTATGCCAAGCTTTGCTTTATTTAACAAAATTATGTGTTCACAGTGTATTTTCTGGTTGTCAATATGTCTAATTGTTCTTAGTGTGTAAGTAACATACAACTGATTTACAATCCCCTTATTACTTGCTCTTTTATTTTATGGTTGCTGTTCTTTGTAATTACCAAACAAATGACTAGACAAGGACACTTTTAGCTCACAGAATACAGTGAACATAAAATGATGAATAAATCTGCATGATCCCTTCAAACATATTGATTCATCAAACTGTGAAATGTTGTGACCCATCTGAGTCCCTATGAATTACAGTCAGCCTTCCTTAGTCCTTGAAGCAACACACTGACTTTATGTTGGCTATTTAAATGTATATTTTTAAATATGGTGGTTTCCTTTTCTTTACTTCACATTTTAGATTCACCTTATATCTAAAGTAAGAGTGTCAGCAGATTCCATAGCAGTTGGGGCATGGGTGTAGAAACTGGGGGGGGGGGGGTTCTCTGAATCTATGTATGTATAAATAAGCAATTTTATGGCTTGTGTATACAATGAGCTATATCCCCACTTAATAGTTGGGTTACAATAAGCAAATCCTTAACATTTGAAATACATTGGAAGACAGTAAAAATAAGACAAGATGGCATTGTTCTGTGTATACATTGGTATATGAGATGATGAGAGTTCTGCTCTCATGAAAGCTTAACATTTAGGTTAAAAAGTGGCAGAAAAAAAAAGGTTAGGGGGCTGCTTGATGGATAGACATGATGAAAGCATACATTTAGGGTATTTACCATGTTGTGTTTGAGGAAATTACATTCTGAGGGATTTCCAGATGTGGAGTTGCCAGGATCTGGTGAGTGATAAGATATGGGGGATGAAGCAATATAAACAGTTGTGACTGTGTTATCAGACTTTTCAATAGAAAGTTTCAGATGCAGAGGTGATTGAGGATGGGGAAATTATTAATTAATCTGTCCTGGAAACGTTAATTCTTAGATGGTGAGAGGTAAGCCAGGAAAGAATTTGAGAAAGATATGTCATGATACAGGTTAGTTGGGAAAGGGAGAGCTATGGAGAGGAGAGATAAAGATCGTACTGGCACCCCAAAAAAGCTGTTTAGCTGCTTTGAGAGTAAGTATAGATTAAATTAAGAACAAGGGACTCAAGACAAAGGCTTGAGGTACCCCAACAGTAAGTGGTAGTGGAGATGGAGAGTAGACAATGAAACACAACCACAGTCATATGAAGGTAGGAGTGGGTGGTCTACTTTGTCAAAGGTAGTGGAGAGGTCAAGAAGAATTGGTAAGAAGAAGAGGCCCTTTGATACAGCAGTAAGCAAATCATTTGTTACCTTGGATTTAATTTGATCTGATCTCTGCAGTTTTTTCAGATGGTGTCATCCTTATTTATATGTGTATACTTTTCCCAATGCTTCTAAGAGATAAACTACAATGGTGATTCAACTGCAGCTTGATTTTTAAATCTGGTTTCTTTATAATCTTGCCAATTCAGCTTCAACACATTCTCATATTTCTGGTTAAAGAACCACATTAGTCCCACATTTACAATATGCTCTTTTGAAGAGCTACACTTGAGAATCTGAAAAAATGTTTCTATGAAATGTATTAACTTAGTAATTATATAATTAGCATTTATACTACAGTAATAGATTTTATATATATGTGGTTTTGCATATTTTGATGAGTACACAAATCCTGTGGAGACAAGACTTCTTTAATATTTAGCATATCACAATAATTTTGAAGAATGAGTCAATTGTAACATCTGTCAAGTATACTAATATATATCTTTTTGTTTTGATCCTATATCATGTAAGTTATTAAACTTATTAACTCTTTGTCAAATACATATGGAAAGTGTAAACCTAAGCAATTTTGTGATTATATTTGTTTTCTCAGCAAGTTTTACAAAATGTATGTTAAACTGAAATGCCTTCAAAGTGTCTGAAAACATGTAACACCCCTCTGGTGGAATGTATGTTAATTTGTTCATAGTGCTGATAAAACATAATTTCATTAATGTAAAAAGCATAAATATATTTAGTAATCCCTGCATTGGATATAAATAATGTATTTGATCATATTTATGTTCATGCATACATTTAGCATTAATTCTATTAACAGACTTCACAGTAACAGCAAAGGGAGTGCTCCTAATCTCAGCTTGTTACCTGTATAAAAGACAACATCCACAAAAAGCAATCAATCAATCAGATTCCAAACTCTCCACCATGGCCAAGACCAAAGAGCTGTCCAAGATGTCAGGGACAAGATTGTAGACCTACACAAGGCTGGAATGGGCTACAAGACCATTGCCAAGCAGCTTGGTGAGAAGATGTCAACAATTGGTGCAATTATTTGCAAATGGAACACAAAATAACTGTCAGTCTCCCTCAGTCTGATGCTCCATGCAAGATCTCACCTCGTGGAGTTTCAATGATCATGAGAATGGCGAGGAATCAGCCCAGAACTACACGGGATGATCTTGTTAATGATCTCAAGGCAGCTAGGACTATGGTCACCAAGAAAACAATTGGTAACACACAACTCAGTTAAGGGCTGAAATCCTGCAGCGCCCGCAAGGTCCCCCTGCTCAAGAAAGCACATGTACAGGCCCGTCTAAAGTTCGCCAATGAACATCTGAATGATTCAGAAGAGAACTGGGTGAAAGGGTTGTTGTCAGATGAGACCAAAATCGAGTTCTTTGGCATCAACTCAACTGAATGTTGCCTATGACCCCAAGAACACCATCCCCACCGTCAAACATGGAGGTGGAAACATTATGCTTTGGGGGTGTTTTTCTGCTAAGGAGACAGGACAACTGCACCGCATCAAAGGGACGATAGAACAGGGTGATGTACAGTCAAATCTTGGGTGAGAACCTCCTTCCCTCGGCCAGGGCATTGAAAATAGGTCATGGATGGGTATTCCAGCATGACAATGACCCAAAACACACAGCCAAGGCAACAAAGGAGTGGCTCAAGAAGAAGCACATTAAGGTCCTGGAGTGGCCTAGCCAGTCTCCAGACCTTAATCCCACAGAAAATCTGTGAAGGAAGCAGAAGGTTCGAGTTGTCAAACATCAGCCTTGAAACCTTAATGACTTGGAGAGGATCTGCAAAGAGGAGTCGGACAAAATCCCTCCTGAGATGTGTGCAATTTTGTTGGCCAACTACAAAAACGTCTGACCTCTGTGATTGCCAACAAGGGGTTTTGCCACCAAGTACTAAGTTGAAGGGGTCAAATACTTATTTCCCTCACTGACCTGCAAATCAATTTATAACTTTTTTGAAATTAGTTTTTCTTTTTGTTATTCTGTCTCTCACTGTTAAAATACACCTACAATTAAAATTATAGACTGATCATTTCTTTGTCAGTGGACAAACGTTCAAAATCATCAGGGGATCAAATACTTTTTTCCCCCACTGTATGATGACAGTATGCTCCACAATCTCATAGATAGTATTATATGTACACATGATTAACACTTTACAGTATTAGGCAAAATGCAATGTGTAAACATTCATACGAAATATGATAGAGAATAACTAGCGCAAAATAAAGATGTACTGGAAACTGTCCCAGTGCTCTTAATGCTACCCCCCATGAACATCTGAATTCACAGGAAATTACAAACTCCAGTAGTATTTGACAATTGTACTAATTAAAACCTCACTATGACATTTTAATGAATGGCTTTTAAAAAGCTGTGTTAAAATGCAATTTAAAGTGCTCTAAGCTGCCTGTACAATTTATCCTCTTTGTATAAGTTTGTAAGAATATGCTCCAATTTTTCAATTACATGAGTGATATGTGAAATACTGAGCAAATGCACAAGAAACAAGAAAGTATTATGTCTTAAATAGAAGTGCTGCAATGAAATATGTTCGAGGCAATCTTCACAAGTGCAGTGTAAGATCGGTTTGTTGCTAGCAAGGCAGTAGGTATTTTAAGCTCATTGTACATAATTCACAGAGGCTCACATTAGATCATAATAGGTATTAGGCGATTCATGAGAAAAGTCCAAATTGACTGCTGTGACCCATAACTGCAAGCCCTCAGTTGTTTTTCCTCTGGAAGCAGTGAAGCAATCAACAGCATTTACTGCCAGACAAGATACTGTGCCTCTCACTTCTAAAGGACCACAAACGTTCTGCACCATCATTTAGAGAGTGGGAAAGGTGCTTACATTTTTAAAATTGATCAGGAATTGATATTGCTATTTTAGTTTAGCCCTTGAAGCCCTCCCACAAGAATCTGCATATATAATAATGCTGGAGTCTGCCATCGTTACTTATTCTATTCCAGATTTAGACAATCTTTATGAGCAGAGTGTGATGGTGTAATTTATGAGCAGAGTGTGATGGTGTAGTGGTAAGTGTTCTGTTTGAAAGTTTTTTGTTAAGTCATAGGATCGATTACTCTGCCTTCCACGTATTTTGTTCAACTGATTTACTTATTTATATATATATCATATGTGTACAGATACTACCATCAATATAAATAGCCTGTTTATCCAGCTCAAAAGAATGAGGACATGGACATTATTATTATTATTTTTTTATAATTTATTTATTTTATTTTTGTATTTAGCTTTATTATTTTATATTTTATGTGTTTTTGGGGGGTGTAATTTACATAGGGTTCCAACATGAACCCCATGTTAGTAATTAGGGTGTTTTGGGATTTTTGAGGAGCCCCATGGCACATAGATGTTAATATTAGATACCATGGAACACAAGAGAAAATAATATAAGGTTTTCAAAACAAGTTTTGATGCATATTAAAAATAAGAAAATAAATTCAAATATCATTTTACACTAAATTGAACTATATTTTAAATGTAGATTTACCTACAACGTATTTTTATACTTACAGTATGAACCTGGTATTTTTGGTATTAGTGAGCAAAAGTTAAAAGTACTATGGAAAAAAAGGTAGTCCGGTTTTACACCAATGCAGCGAAGCATAACTTCTGATTTTGGGTCAGGGCCCTCTACTACCTAGAGTAAAGGGGGTCTCTTAGTTTATTAGGGAATGGAGACAGATCATTACTTTATAGGAAGATAATCTGACCACCCTAGTTGTGATCTTACCACCTAATATATTTTTGGCTTTTTTATTGACAGGTACCTGTGTGTGTTTTGTGTCATTCAGTACGACTCTTTGTGACCTCATGGACCTCAACACACCATGCTGATCCACTTTGTATTCATGGCAGAGATAATGGAGTGGGTTGCCAGTTCCTTCTCCAGTGGCCACAGCATAAAGCTTATGGCATTCCTAGGTGGTCTTCCATCCAAGTATTGGCTAGACACAACCCTGCATGGCTTCAGTGTGGTATAACCTTTTTGTTCCCTGACTGGAATCAAACCCAGGTCACTGCAGTGAAAGCACTGAATCCTAACCACTAGACCACCAGGGAACCCTTATCGTATTATTATTATTACTCTTTATTTATAAAGCACCAACATAGCACTATTACAAAGTATAATATGGTACAGTTGTTACAGTTTGCAAATTACAAAGGTACTGTATATACATACAGTATTCTAAGTTAAGTAGAAATACAAGTTCAGGTACAATGCAATACAGATATGAAACCAATGGTGCATCAAACAAGAGATTCCTACTCCAAAAAGCTTACAATTTAAACGGTAAGCTTTGGGTGTGATACCGGAGGGTGATAGATACAAGAAGACAGTGACTAAGGCATTAGGCCGTGCAGATGTCTGTGTTTTGCTCTGTAGATTGGGTGTATGAGCAATTTAATGTAGGAGAGTATCCATTTGTACACATTAAGGCTGAATGTGACAAGCTTATTTAAAATTATTTTGGAATATATTCTGATTGTTCATCAGAGATGGATAAGACTTTATATACTTCTGATTATTTTTGTGTTGAAATAACCAAATATAGACTGTTTTCAAATAGATTGATATCCAAGCTTGATAAGCTTTTATACACTGTTTACTAATTCCTTTATTGAAATCACAGAATTTAAAATATGATAAAGCTCAATTGTTGTCCAATTATTTAAACTGATTTTGATCATTGATTTTGTACTGTGACTATGTGATCATCTTGTTACTTTACATCATAAGTAGTCTTCTACCAATGCTGTCCATTTTTGGATGTTAGTTGCTGATAACTTCCCTTATCTCTGGATACAAGTACCAAATATACTTTGATTATATTTTTGTTGCCATTTTGGTAATCGCTATCTTGTCCTAACTGAATCTAGAATGTCGTAAATTGTTTGTTGTAAGATCACTTTGAATGATTTTGCATATGGTTCATTGATTTTATATTGTAATCTATCTAAAAATCAAAGCTTACAAGTTTAAATACATACAATTGTGTATTCTTGATTTTACTATTGTCCCAATAAAAACTATTCTGCAATAAAGTGCATACATGTCTATAAATTGATAATTGAAGTCAAGAAGCTATATTAATCTATGCATTGTAATAGTGTCATATTCAAATTGCATGACAATGCAGTCACTCCGGATGGCTGCGGCAACTCTGAACTGTACAGCCCTTAAATCAAGAAAAAATACAAATTAACTACAAATATTAAAACTTCCCCAGACCTGGGCAAGTAAGTACCAGAGGGGATAGGACCTGCTCCCTAGAGGGTGATTTAGTTCTTCCAAGGAGGTTGTTTTCAGTCCATGGGCAATTCATGACAGAGCCCAAATTTATTTTTATGCCTAGCCCATAAATTGATTTCATGATCTACTTGCCAGATTTTGGATCTACCCTTTTGATTTATTTTCCACCCGAAATTATCATTGCAGAAGCCTTGTGGTGTCTCCCTGCAGGAGCCTTGTGGTGTCTCCCTGCAGGAGCCTTGTGATGTCTCCCTGCAGGAGCCTTGTGGTGTCTCCCTGCAGGAGCCTTGTGGTGTCTCCCTGCAGGAGCCTTGTGATGTCTCCCTGCAGGAGCCTTGTGGTGTCTCCCTGCAGGAGCCTTGTGGTGTCTCCCTGCAGGAGCCTTGTGGTGTCTCCCTGCAGGAGCCTTGTGATGTCTCCCTGCAGGAGCCTTGTGGTGTCTCCCTGTGTTCCAACTGCACCCATGAATTTTTTTTTACATAAAGGTGTGCTACACAACTAAAACTGTCAGCACCCTGATAATTAATATTTAAATAACCCTAATCCCCTGTTTTCACTGGCATAAGCAAGACGCTTGTTTTTTCCTTCTCTAAATGAACCTCATTATGGGCCTCATTCTATTATCGGCCGTAAAACGGCCGCAAGGCCGCGATTCTTTGCGGGCGTTCCGTTATCTTGGAATTCAATTATACGGCCCCGCAAGGATCTCCCCTTACGGCCGGCCGTATATCTTGCAACCGGCCGTAAACTCAGAAAACTTAAAACGCAAAGATAAACTCTCAAGCTTGCACATCAGCCCAAATCCGAGTTTACATTAACTGTTTATTTTCCGGCCGCAGCGTGGGCGGGTCTGAGGTGCTCCAAGCCCTCGGGACTTTTTACATGGATTTTTGACATAAATTAAAAAATATTTTTTTATGGATTTGAGTGTAGGGGAGTGTTGTGCTATTTTTGCTAACACCTACAATCACTTTATAGTCTCCTCAGAGTGCAGGATGGCTTTATTTTGGCTTTATAATGTGCTTAATTGGTGCTAGCGGGACCTTTTTCCTGCAAGTAAGCTGCGGCTCGCTTTTAGCCTTGCAGAGAGGGTTCCCGGAGTAATAGAATAGCAACCGGGCTTTTCTTGCGGCCGAAACTCTTGCGGCCGTTTTAGATCAAAGGCTTTGCTCCGGCGCGAGCGGCCGCAAGGGATAGCAAGGCGTCGGGCGCAAGCCTGCCGGATCCCCCGGCCGGATGGGAATAGAATAGCCGAATAGCTTGCGGCCGGTCCTTGCGGCCCCGCATCTCCTACGGCCGTTAATAGAATGAGGCCCTATGTGTTTTTGCATGTTTGCAAATTCTTGATTGCTTGCTGCAAATGACAAGCAACAAAAAAGTAACGTGCCCAAGGTAATGCTGCCATTTTCACTGCTGAGACTCTACCTGTCTGGGGGGTATGGTTAAGAGACCACTGTAAGTTATGCTTTCATTTGCTGTGCAACTCTGGAAAATTGGTCAGTTCACCATAATATTTGCTAATAAAAATACATAAATACTTTAGTTTTTCCTTTACCCATTTAAATAAAAATGTGCTCCTTAGCACATACATTACACATTTGCTTTCAATAATTTACCACAACTCAATTGAAAGGACTCAGTACCTTAATTAAATAGTTTCCTGTTTGTTTATAATTGGTATCCATCTATGTAAGGCTGCAGTTTAAATGCTGTGCATTACTCCTGAGTGCATTGCTTGTTTATAATTCTTTTTTTTTCATAATTTTCTCACTCTTTATATATACATTTTTGACTTGCCGTACATATAGTTTTGTATTATTTCCACCTTCTCAGCTCATCATGCGATTTACTAAAGCTCCTTGTCCTGTGTTAGACCCAGCTCATCAAGAGTTATAGTAGTAAGCAAGATGTGTTATGGGTATGCTATGAGCGTGTAACCTGTATCTACCATGAAAACCAAACTCCTAAAATGTACTAAATCCAACCCTTGCTTTATACTACCGGAGATGCATATTCCAACCTGGGTTAGCAGGATATATTATATTTAAATAAAATAGTATAAACAATTTACATCTATTAATATACAATATACATTACTGAATATTATATATAGCAGTGTATGTTGTACATAAATGGGTGAACATAATTTTATTTTATTTAAATATGACATATACTGCTGTATACAGGGGCTGAAACCCACAGTGCTGAATATCAGCATTGTGTGCAGTAAAATGAGGCCTCTATATATAACCATGGGAAACCCTATGGACCCCCTTGCCACATAAAATGAACACCTATACCATGGTACACTATTCTGTGGTATATTATTCTATAACAATGGGGGTCCTTACAGGCCCCCATGATACCTCAACTTAGGCCGCATGGGAGCAGAGTTGATACAAGGAGAAGTAAAAAGGGTGGGAGTGAAGCGGCGGGAAGGAAACATAGGGAGGGTGGTAGTTGAGGGGAAGGTAGGAACACATTGGGAGGGTGGGAGTGGACGGCTAGGAGTGGTAGTTCTATCATTTGAGGCAACAAAATGTGTGCTGGCCTGTGTTATAGTTACTGTGGTGTAATCACCACATATGACTCTAGTAGATGCTATGTATCATTATTATTATACACTATTTCCTTGACCATTTTTGCAAGTATTTACAGCCTCTTGTCCTTTTGGATCCGCCCACACCACACCCATGATATTAATGCATGGTCAGTTCTTGACTGTGCTCTTTGTATACAATAATTAATAATATTGTTATCTATGTTTACGTGTGTTTTGCATGGTTACTGATTTGGGACATCAACATACACAACAATTACTTAACTTTTATGTTTTAGGACTTCTTCATCATCCTTTATATGCATCCCTTCATGTATTATATGATTCCAGAAAATTCCAGTGACAGAAGCCTGGTTTGCAAGTGATCACATGTCTTAATATATCCAATATGTGTTCACACACTTATTTAAATGTTGCAATCTAAAGCATGGGTGAACAACAACATTAGTTGTTATTGTGAGTTAATACTTTGAGTTAAATCTTTGATACATATAACATGTCTAATTAATGATTAATTGCTAGAATCAGATTATTACTAATTGTCACAGGATCATTATTGGTACACATGTTGCCACATGTTGCCACATGTGCAACAGCAATGGTGTGGCATCATTGATTGTTTTTCATACTTACCAGGACACTCTCACACTCACCAGGAGACTCTCACAGACACACAGACGGTCACACACACAGAAAGTCTCTCACACTCACCAAGAGACTCACACACACACAAACATACACACATATAGGAGGTCTCTCACACTCACATAGATACTCTCCCATACACAAACATACACACACATAGAAGGTCTCCCACACTCACCAAGAGACTCTCCCATACACAAACATACACACACACATAGGAGGTCTCTCACACTCACCAAGAGACTCTCCCATACAGACAGTCACACATACAAAAACACACACACACAGGAAGTTTCCCACACTCACCAGGAGATTGTCACACACACAGGCAGTCATGCACACAAACATACACACAGAGGAAGCCTCTCACAGCCACCAGCAGACTCTCACACACACAAACACTAACACAAAAATACACACACTCAGGTAATCTCTCACAATCAACAGGACACTCTCACACACACAGTCACATGCACACAAACAGGACATATCTAACACTCACCAGGAGAATCTCATACACATGCAATCACACACAAACATACAGACACAGAAAGTCTCTCACAATCACCAGCAGACTCTGATTTACACAAGCAGTCAAACACAAACATACACACACATGAAGTCTCTCACACTCCCCAGCAGACTCACACACACAGGCGGTCACATAAAAACATACACAAACAGAAAGTCTCTCACACTCTCCACACGATTCTCCCACAAACAGGCAGTCACACACACAAACATACACACAACGAAAGTCTCTGAAACTCACCAGGAGACTCTTACATACACAGGCAGTTACACAAACACACACACACACACAGGTAGTCTCACACACTCAACAGAAGACTCTCACACACACAGGCAGTCACACACACAAACATACATACACAGGAAGCCTCCCACACTCAGTAGACTCTCACACACACAGTTACTGCTCAATGGGAATGCGGCATCTAAAGCTGGTCGTTCTTATATTAAGACTAATGAAAAGCTTGCTTCTTTACAAGGACACACACTTCTGAAAAAGTAAATGGATCCCTGCAGTAACAAATAATAATAGGTAAATAGGATAATTAAAATGTAAATGCTGTTTTTGTTATTGTTGTTATTATTACTTTTTGCTTTTTTTATTTTTTGCTGATTACAAGTTAAGTTACTCAAAAGAACTTAGAGAAAAAAATGACATGAATGAGCCTTTAAGGCTCCCTCTTTTCCGCTATCTATACATTATGTGATTCAAAATGTTATTGGTGAGTCAGTGTCTCTGAAGGCAATTTTCTTGAAGCACTTAATCCTAATATATGTGTTGGAACTCTGAGCAGAGAACATGGCTATAACATAAAATTGCATTCTGTCAAGCCTTGCATTGTAACAATCACTCCCATGAGTTTATTCTATTGCGGTTTCTATGATAACAATGGAACTTGCAAGCAGTAATCTTTCCAGTTTAGATATATTTTCATCCAATGGATTAAACGTGTCAAGAGGCTGATTCTAATCTTTTTCTATTTTCCTTCACGGTTCTTTTGCAAGTGTTTACCAAATGGTACTGAGATGAATGTGCAATTTTATTTAGTATGTAACAATGCAGTACAATTTCATTAAATATTGTGTGTTGCTGATTAATCACACATGGTGTCAGAAAAAGTTTATAATCCTCTAGATTGTAGTCTGACGTAAAGGTTCAGTACAATATAAAAAACCTGATTGCTATCATCGATATAACTGTGTTTATGGCAAGTAATTTAAAACTGTTTCCAAATAACTGTTACCATTAAAATGCAATTTCACTGTTAGTTTTACAATATATTTGAGCCTGAACCAGTGTTACTCCATTGTGCGCATATATTTTCAAAATATTCTTATTAAAAACATAAATTTAGAGAATACCTACACTATACAAATTGTACTTATACATAAAACATGTTTAATTTCCACACCAATATATATAATTTATAGAAGTGAGAATAGGAGGTATACATTTTGCAGTTTGATTTGCTACCTGGTTTTTCTATTGGTCCAGAGATGGGTAACATATTTGTAAGGATCAGTCCACTACTCAGGTCATGATTTGGTACAGTACTCTCATGCATGTCACATTCATTTATTTACTTTAATTAATTAATTATTTATTTATGTATATAGCGCCTTTATCCAAGGCACTTTTACATTGTTATAAAAAAAAGAATATCAATGTTTTGAGATATAAAGGGTTAAATTTTGCTGAACATACACAAGGGTGAAGGTACCAGTGGTGCAGGTAATTCAGTGCACCAGGGCCCTCCTTTGAGGGAGCCCAGTGCTGTGTAATTTTATTTTTGGAGATCATTTATTTTCTTTAGTGTAGGGGCCCAAACCCACCACAGCCCCAACTTGATCCCCTGGATGGAAATTGGTCCGTGCCTATTTAAAAAAGAGCATTTCTACCAAGAGGGGACAGTGAGGAGCAATTCACCACACTGGGGATGACTTAAAACTTGTTGAAGTTGGTGTTCAAACCCTTTTGCCACTCTACGCTTGGCACACCCTGCATCCTGTCTCTCTAGAAAGTTACAGTACAGTCTGTGCATACAAGAACCAAAGTGTAGCTTGTGCTCACACAAACCCAAAAGTTGCCTGTGTTTATAAGAACCAAAGCGTAGCTTTTTCTAACAAGTCTTTATGAGTTCAAAGAAGGCTAGTGATACCACTCAGCAGTAAAGAAAAATAGTGAGAACCAAGATAGAACAGAAAAAAGGGATAACTTCCCATACAAGCAATAACCTCTCTCCTCCTCTACCTTGCCACCATCCCATTGGGCCATCAACTCCTCTGATCCAGCCTGGCTATCCACTCCAGTCTTTACAATATTATTAACATTTAAAATAGTTATAGAACAGTGAAAAAGAGTTTCAAAATAAACGTAAATATTTATGCAGCCTGTATGGTCCCTTCAGAACCAGAGTGTCCATGCATGTATGAGCAAGCTAGCCATCGGATTTGAGAAGTCAGAACATTTGGAATGCCAAATGAACCATTATTTTTACCAGGACTGTATAAAGAAGCTAGTCTTGAATCTCTCTGGGTGTTGTTTGGATCGCTGGTGACTAGAGATGTCGCGAATAGTTCGCCGGCGGATTGTTCCCGGCGAACATAGCATGTTCGCGTTCGCGGCGAACATCGAACATATGCGAGATTCGACCCGCCCCCAATACTTTATCATTGAGCAAACTTTGACCCTGCATGTCACAGTCAGCAGACACTTTCCAGCCAATCAGCAGCATACACTCCCTTCCAGAGCCTTCTAACTCATGGACAGCAGCCATTTTGGAATCATAACTAACTTGCAGTCTTACTGAGAGGAGGGAGAGTGTAGGTGATACTGATTGAATAGGGAAATCAATAGCTAGGCAAGTTTATTCAGTGTCCAGTGCAGTGCTGAAGGACTCTTGTGCATTATTATTATTATTATTGTTATTATTATTACTACTATATAATGTGTAGATGTACCAGCGGGGCGTGCTCTTGTGCATTATTATTATTGTTATTATTATTATGATATAATGTGTAGATGTACCGGCTGGGCATGCTCTTGTGCATTATTATTATTATTATTATTACTATATAATGTGTAGATGTACCGGCTGGGCATGCTCTTGTGCATTATAATTATTATTATTATTATTAGTATATAATGTGTAGATGTACCGGCTGGGCATGCTCTTGTGCATTATTATTATTATTATTACTATATAATGTGTAGATGTACCGGCAGGCACTTGTAAATCCGAAGGCTCCCACGTCGGCTGCAATGAGCAGGCAGGACTTACACCATCAAATTTACGGACTTACCATCCAAAAAAAACATTACGAGCTCACAAAAATACGACCTTAACCCCCGAACCGCGCGCACTTAAAACATTAAAAACACAATAAATACACACAACAAACACAGAAAAAGCTTACCCACAGCAAGGCAGGCACCGAGGACCTCTGCAAGTGAAGTTACACCTCCATTTAAGTCCAAATTCATGAGTTTAGACACCCGAAAATCACCTAAGTGAGAGAAAAAACGGCCGTTGAAAAAAAGAAAACGAGGCTACAGGACCCTAAACACGCGAAACACATACGGATTTTCCTAAAAAGCCGTACGAGGTAAAGATACACTATTAACAAGGACGCTAAATCATCCACACCCGCGTACCACATACACATTCCCCGCCATTTTACAACACTATCTTACACAATGCGGAAGTACCCAGCTACCCTAACGGCTTCCCCTCGCGCACGAAGCCTATTTACACTACACACTGCGCACATTGCTGACACTTACACAGCAGCTCCACAGCACTGAAAACCTACATTGTATGCTGCACGAACATGAAAACAGATTGTCAGCTCTTCAGCACAATGCTTCCTGCATATATTACTTACAAATAGGTAAAGTATATTCATTTAGTAATTATTTCATTAGCATACAAAAATACATATACACCAAAAAAACATTATCACATTAAACATAAAAGCCATTCACTGCGCGCCTCACAACGAGCGCCAACGCTGCTCATAGCATACAAAGCCTTGCAATAAGCGCAAAAAAACACATCACCGCCGACCAAAGAATAACAGCAAAAGCGCCTATCAGAAAAAAAATACAACCAACAGCCTCGCAATGAGCGCCGAAGGATCTCCGACCGCCAACAAAATGAATGTCTCGTCCAAACACCATTAACTGCCTTACAATCTTATTGCCGCCATTTTTTGACGGGCAAGTCGCTAGTAAATATATAAAGATCAAGATAATAAAAGTATCAGGAAATGTAACACAAAGTGCCAGATGCACGCGCGTCTGAATAATACGACATATACGGATTTTTGTCATAAATGATATGATCGCAGTATTGGGTCATAACCCCTAAACACTGGAATCTGTTACATACAATTTACTGATGATGTCATTAATGGGCTTCAAGGGGGGGGGTCTCTTTTCATACTTTTTGAGCGGTGCAAATCCAACATACGCAGTGCGGAAACGCCACGTCTGTGGGACACACACAAAGGGGTTCACTTTGGGAGAAAAAACAAACAAATATGAAATATTTAATAATCATATTTTGATGTTACCAACAGATAAGGAAACGAAACTGAGGTTATTATATCTAATAGTAGCAAGCCTGGGAGTACTGGGAGTAATAATACTGCAGCAGGAGGTCAGGACTAATGTCACCTATAGACCCCCAGACAGATAAAGGTCAGTACTAATGTTCCTCTATAGACCACAGTCAAATAAAGGTCAGTACTAATGTCACCTATAGACCCCCAGACAGATAAAGGTCAGTACTAATGTCCCTCTATAGACCCCCAAACAGATAAAGGTCAGTACTAATGTCCATCTATAGACCCCCAGTCAGATAAAGGTCAGTACTAATGTCACTCTATAGACCCCAGACAGATAAAGGTCAGTACTAATGTCACCTATAGACCCCCAGACAGATAAAGGTCAGTACTAATGTCCCTCTATAGACCCCCAAACAGATAAAGGTCAGTACTAATGTCCATCTATAGACCACCAGTCAGATAAAGGTCAGTACTAATGTCACTCTATAGACCCCAGACAGATAAAGGTCAGTACTAATGTCACCTATAGACCCCCAGACAGATAAAGGTCAGTACTAATGTCTCTCTATAGACCCCCAGTCATATAAAGGTCAGTACTAATGTCACTCTATAGACCCCCAGTCAGATAAAGTTTTGAAACAATAATTAACAATTAACAATAATAATAAATAGTCCAAATTAAAAAGATCAATAGAGATCTAAAAAGGTTGAACTTGATGGACTAACTCTTTATTCATTCTCCAATACTATACTATTAATAATTATTTAATCAATAATTTAATTAATAACTAATCCGCATATTGCAGATCAGAGGAGATCTTAACAGGTTGAACTTGATGGACTGAAAGTCTTTTTTTCAACCTTAATTAATATGTAACTATGTAACTATGTAACTATGTAACTATGAAATATTTCTTGGATAGCATTGGGGCTAAAGGAGGTTTGGCCATCAGGTAGTCTAAAGATACTGTATATTATGTCCTCTCTTGGGGGGTAAAGACACTAATAATTCCTCCAATAAAATTCAGTTTTTTTATGTGGGCAAGGTCCCTGGTTAGCCCCTTGGGTTATCTGTTAAAAAGAGTGGTGCAGAGACTGTGGGGGCTGTTAGCCTCCTTGTCCCCGTGTGGCCGTTCTGAATCCCTGCTGCTGCATGTTTCAGCTTTATTAAGGTGTAATTGTACAGCGTTTGACTCAAGTAGCTGCCTGTGCTGGGTCAGTTTGGCTTAATTGCTGGGCCCTTTTCCTGCCAAGATGGCGTCCGTCAGTCCATGGGCCTCTATGTCCCCTTCACTACCTTTGACCCCGCTTGTGTGCTTATTTGGGATGGCCCCCCTTTATATCTCCGGCCTGTGGCCTTCTCAGGTCCCCCCCTCAATCTCTGAGTGTGGATATGGGGGGCTGGGGTGTTGAATCAGGCCTACCTTCTTCTCTGCTCGCTGCAATATCAACAATATCTAATTTTTCAGGCATGTGTACATGCCTAATTTTTCTGGCCTCTGGTGCTGCACTGTGCCTTCAACAATCAAACCCCAAAAAAAGGCACATAACAGGGATTAAACTGATATGAGTAGTACTACTTAACACACCACTCATATCGGGTGTAACAGTAGTGTACATTTAAAACAAAAACATTTTTTTCTACTGTAATAGATTGCATAGATTGACTGCGGTTGTTTGCGGTGAGTTAAACGGGGAGTTTGGTCTGTCACTGTAAAGCGGGCCTAACCCTTACACTACCTGATCGATAACACATCATACCTGATGTTTTAAAGCACGTTATTCCTAACAATTTAGGAATGTTAGGTAATTTATGCCCTTTATGGCTTAAAACCAGACTCTGCATCAACTATGTAATTTTCTGTGGGAGTTTTGCCATGGATCCCCTTTCGGCATGCCACAGTCCAGGTGTTAGTCCCGTTGAAACAACTTTCCCATCACTATTGTGGCCAGAAAGTGTCCCTGTGGGTTTTAAAATTCGCCTGACCATTGAAGTCTATGGCGGTTCGCCGGTTCGCGAACAATTGCGGCGGTTCGCGTTCGCGGTTCGCGAACTGAAAATGTTATGTTTGCGACATCACTACTGGTGACCCTTGTGAGCTCCTGCTTACTCTCGGTTGTCTTTGTATTAGCTTCTGCCTCTAGCTTATTCCTGTCTCACCACTCCAGCTTTCCTGTATACTATGCTCGTTCCTGAAAAGTGAACACTGCAGCATCACATAGTAATAATAGTTGTCAAACTATGAATCGTCGTCACGCTTTGCAAGCACGCAAGAACTGCATCCCTTGAGAAGCGATGGGCCGCATTTGCGGAAGGTGGAGGCTCCAACGTCGGCTGCAATGAGCCAAAGGCCGCAAATGCAGATGGAGGCTCTACGGCGCCTCACAAGCGCTTACAAACCCCCACAGAAGCGGGACCTGGAAAAAAAACACAAAACGAGCAATAACTAAATACGGACTTACACAAAAAAATAAGAGGCTCGGGACTTAGAAAAAAAAACATTACAAACTCGCAAAAATGTGTATGTGGTACACCAGCGTACCACATACACATTCACCACCATTTCACAGCACTAACTAAAGAATGCGGAAGTACACAGCTACACTAACGGTTTACCCTCGTGCACGCAGCCTATTTACACTACACACTGCACACATCGCTGACACTTACACCTCAGCTCCACAACAGTGCAAACCTTCATTGTATGCTGCAGGAACATCAAAACAGATTCTCAGCTCTTCAGCACAATGCTTCCTGCATATATTTCTTACAAGTAGGTAAAGTATATTAATTTATTAATTTGTTAATTATTTAATTAGCATACAAAAATACATATACACAAAAAAACAACACTATTGCAAAAAACACAAAAGCCATTCACTGTGCGCCTCACAATGAGTGCCAACACTGCTCATAGCACACAAACTACACCAGCGGACAGCCTTGCAATAAGCGCAAAAAGCAGATCAGCGACGACCTTACAATGACAGCAAAAGCACCTCTGATAAAAAAAAAATACAACAACCAAGAGGTGCTATGCGCGATGCTCACAATGAGCACCGTACGATCTCACACCACCAAAAAAATGAATGCCTGTGGCAAACAGCATTACCTGCCTTACAATTTTATTGACCCGTAATTTTTGACAGGCAAGTTGCTAGTTTAACATAATTATAATAGAGTGAAAAAAGCTTTCAATTAAACATTTTACAGTTATTCACTTACAGCTGTGTTGCAAATTTGACAAAGCTACCTAATATTAGATCTTGGTAGGCACGTAATAATTGGAGTCAAGACAGTAATTGCTAGGGGACCTTTTCTACCTCATCATGGTCAAGGTTACACTAATATGCTATGTTTCTGTTACCCTTTACCCTTAAATTTATTTTATATGTTGTCCATTCCAGTACATGAGGATGACTAATAAGTTTTTTCTTTCTTCCAAATATTTTGGGGAAATTAAAAAACAATGTAAGTCAGAATTTACTCCTATTTTTCAAAAATAATGTTATTTGTACCCTACTGACTTTATTGCAATTTGGAGGAATCTGTTCCGATTTTACGAACCAACTGAGAATCATTGGACTGTGAAATTTGTAATCTCTATAGTGAGAAATTTCATATCTTGGTGAATAAGGCCCAGTACAACATAACAGCTTCAAACTTATGTTTCACTTAATAAAAATACAGTCTGAATCAATATATTTCTCACTCTGTAAATACACAAGAACATTTTATGGAATTTGAAAAGGTCTGTCTTGGCCTGAATTAAATATATTTATAAAGATATACATAATTTTTCTAAACTATGAAGATTGGAAAACTATGGGAGACCCTTTCCAGTCCAATGATACTGCTAAGATCTGACATCCTCAAGTGTTCCACAAACACAAACTTAATCCAATATATTGCCATCTAAGACAATTAATGAAAAACATAACGGATTTAAAAAAAAATATGTACAGGAAAATATAATCAAAACAGCATATGTTTCCAATAGAATAATTATAAATAAAGACAAAAGGCCAAAATATGCCAAAGTGCTGCTGAGCTGCTGTTAATTACTACACTAATTTCTAACATAATTATTATGACTAATTTTACTGCATGCTACTGAATCTAATACATCCACACTGGGAATTAAAGAACTCCAAATCTTTTTTTCTCTCTTTCTTTGACCTAATTTCTTCTAAAGCACTGAAGTCTAACAATATTCCAATTTTTAGTCTGCAAATGTTCATTATTATCCTGCAGTTTCTATAGAGACACAACATTAAATGACAGCAATTTAGGCTGCAAGTGAAATAAATGGAGGGGAAAAGAGACTGCCAGCTGGTTTAAAATCAGACAAATGTCTGTTCATGTTGCTTCACATTTTTTTGCACAATGCATGATTTGACACTGTACTGCTTACATAAGAAAAATAATTGAGTTCCATTCTTTATTTACTACATTTAATATTTTTGATTTGATTACATATTCTTTTGTAAGATACATTATAATAAGAAAAGGTGCAGTGTTAGATAATCAGTACAATCTATGTAAAACATGTACATTGTTAGAGGTTGATCAATACTCTCATTCTGTTAGAACCAAGTTTTCTGTCTCGATAAAAAATAATTATTTTGAAAACTATTATACTTATTTCTTACGAGGTACAAAATGCACTATTACAAAGGACAGCAAATGCTCCCGAACCGAGTAACACATAGACAATACACGCTATTTTACAATCCTAACTTACCACTAACAACATTACTCATCTACAGTAGTGCTTTACACAAATAAACCAACGGTTTGCCCTCGCACACGCAGCCTATTTCTAATGCAAAACTATCTCCTCATAAAGAGAGATTGTTACCTCTTCATGCTATTGATTGTTACATATACATATCTAGAAAAAGGTAAACTATATTAATGTATTATTCAATTAATTCATTAATTAGTATTTTTTTAAAAATATAGAGACAAGGTAAAGGACATGCAAGAAGAGGCTCGCAATGAGCGCCGAAGGTCCTTACAGTATAAAAAGGTTAACATTGTGTGCCAAACAGCATTGCCATGGCTTCAAATTTTATTGGCTGTAATTTTTTGACGGACAAGTTGCTAGTAAATATATAAGCAATGTTACTATGTGATTTAAATAGTCAACTTTGTTTCGATAAAACTTTTTATGTATATCCTTTTAAATTGTATGTGGCCCTGACAACCCTTATTTTAGGTGAATTGCTACTTGTATTAATATAAACATATATATATATGAATATATGTACTGTATGATTGTAGAATTGTTTTATATATTGTATTGTATGTCTTGGTTTCTTTTGTTATATGTAATTTTGTTCTACTTGTAAATAAAATAAAAAAAAGATAGCGTTAGGAGCCAAGAACGATCAGGACCAAGAACCAAAGAAAAGATCATATCTAGCAAATGATAGCTAATCTGAGTTGCAATTAGGGGAATCATCCAGGTTCAAGCCTAGATGTCAGTTAGGAATGAACACAAAACAATGTATTATTCATCATACTAATAACACATACCTTTTTTTTTCTCTCTTTTAGCATCAAGGAGGTCTGGGTCCAGTGGTGAGCCAGAGGCGGGGGCATCGTCTGCATCGGAGCAGAAAGTGGAGGAGCAAACCCCCGATCAGCAGGAACTGGCGCAGGGGAAGGAGGAGAGAAGCGGAGCCGAGGGCCATGGTTTGGTGGAGGAGGATGTAATATGGCTAGTGGGATCACCATCAGGACCACCGGCCACACCACCAGGATTTGACTCCACTATCTACCTCCTCCAGAGACTGAGACTAATGCCAGGGCCCTCTGGAAGGTTCATAGCAGCCAGCCACCATCTCCCCCCCCCCCCCTAACAGTGGTGCGCTGGACTGGCCTCCACCACCACCGGGCCCACCAACACCACCGCCATTAATCCACCAGACTCCAGCTGGGCCCCAGACCCTCCCCATTCAGACAACACCACCACCACCTCCTCACCAAGCCACGCTCCAGGGGCCTCCATCCCAAACATCAGGCAAGGCTGCACAGGTGAAAATGCTGGCTCTCATGTGTCTTCGGGGGATCCAGGCCAGCACCTCCTCCAATCATGTGGAGGTAATGCGCAGCCTGGCAAGGTGAAACAGGAGGAGAGGAGGCGCCACCTGATGACTGAATCCTTCCCGGCTGGGCTGCTCAGGATTGGGGCGGACCAGAACGCATTCCAGGGGGTCACCGCAGAAGCCATGCAATGCGTTACAGAGTCTTGGATCTTGGCCTATGTGATGGTGATATTTGTATGCAGATGGCTACCTCCCATTACATGGTTCATGATCCTCTTCTCTGTGGACACGTAGGGTTCTGTTTAACATGTAACCAATTAGTGGTCACTGAGGAATGCTGTTGAGAAGAGATGTTGCAGTCCCTAAATTTTTTAAGGCCTTATCACAGTCCACTAGAGAAGGAACTGCCAACCCACTCCAGTATCTTTGTCACGCAAACCTTGTGGAACAGCACAAGAAGTGACCTAGCTAAATGTGCTTCAGTCCATAGGGTCACAGAGAGTCGGACACGACTGAAGGACTGAACAACAAATAATAAAATGCTCCCCTGGTACTTCATATATGTGATGTGGTGGTGTAATTTGGCCTCTATTTTGTTTACCAATGTAGATGTGATGAGCGAGATGTATATGCAATTATATATATGTTTCAGGGTCCACATTATAGCCTCTGTGATTGAGGAAGGGTTAATATGGCATCAGTTTCATGTTTTTGTGTTGCAATTTAATCAGGTAGTGTGTCTTTAATTGCTTTATGCATGTTGCATCATTGCTTTTCATATTGGCATGTGCATGACCAATCCAACATATGATGAAATCAAATATTTTTGTAATGCCTGTTTTTTATTGGGGGATTATTGTGCAAGTACTTGTAATGCCTTTCCATGCTTTCCACTGGTGTGTTTATATTGTCTTTTACAGTGTTGAGACATTATCTGTAAACCCTTATATTTTTGCCTCCATTTGCTGGCATCTTTGGGAAATTGTTGCAATTTTATAGCGATATTGAAACAGAATAGTTACGGGCTTGACAGATCAAAGGATGTGCAGCAAATGAGTTAAAATTTCGACATCCCGTAGGGTTTTTATACCTGTAACCCGCAGGTCGATTGCGGGTAGCTTTAAGAGGCCAATTAAATAGCTGTAAGTCTTGCGGGCTACGATACAGGCTATGGTTTTACACGTTGGGGGAATTTAATAGGGCTGTAAATCTTTTTGCTTATGCTCCTATTTAATAAAGAGGAGAAGAGCACTTATATCTATTGGAAATTACACCTATATGGAGTGTAACAACTGAAATGTTTGTGATTATCATCAATTAAAACAAGGAAGAGACGATCTTAGTCCCACATTATAAAGAAATTGAATGTGCTTTGGTATTTGAGCATTTGGAAGCAAGTTGCACACTAATATAAATTGGATAAAAAGTTCCTTTTTATAATCTTATTCATCAAGAAGGTGAGCTGTATTCACAGAATACAAAAGGTCCAGTTCGGGGATAAAAACTAGAAAGTATTTGGTGGCAAATAAAAGAGTGAAGGAGGTGATTAAAGATATCCGCCACATGGAAGTGCTTTCGTTTTCCCCTAGAAAAACATCATCGGTTAAATAGCAAAAAGACATCTTTGACCTTATATTATAAGGAAGTGACTTGCGCTTTAGGCACATAACTTTGTTTCTGTTTTATTCTGTTTTTTTCCACTCCTTTTTTCATCCTTTTCCTATTTTTTGTTTAACATTTGTTATTTGCATTTACATTTTTGCTGACATTTCTTAAGTGAGATTAAGAGATGATTGGTTAAAGGGGGATGAGAGAAGGAAAGGCGTGGAAGGGGAGAGGGGGAAAGAGGAAGAAAGTAAGAAAATATGCTTATTTGTAAGTATATCCATCAAAGAGATTTAGGGTGAAATGTTTCTGGAGGAGTTAATTTTGTTGAATACCCAGATATGGGATAGCTTTCATTAAGAACTCTGGTTTGTTTTTTACATCTTAGACAGATAGGTAATTATAAATATAAACTTAAAGGGATTGGGATTATTATCTTGCATTCTAAGGGCCTTGTAAGATATGGCTTATACAGTGACCATTTTTAAACATATGTCTTTAATAAGTGTATCTTATAAAATATATGTAGTCGTATAAATCTTTATTTATGATATATAGATTGTGTTAGTCAACTACCATCTTATCCCTGAGAAACTTTTTAGTCCATTCATACTGTAACAAAGGCTTATGCCTGGGGTTGTTTATGGGTAAACAAAAGAACAGTTGGGTGTGGTGGACGCTCTATCATATAGACAACATAATAACATGGTCTCTTTACCCAGGGTGTTTATATGTAAACAAGGGGACATCTGTGTGTGTGAGATTCCCATCTATGGAATTTTTATGGAGTTTGGGGTAAGGTGAGATGATTTTAGTGAGATGTACAGTCATATATCAAGGGGGAGTGTCCAAGAAAGATATACAAAAAGCCCAGAGAGTTTAGTCTAAGTCTGGAAGTCCAAGAAGTCTAGGAGTGTGGGTGTCCATGAAGAGGTGTCCAGAGGATTGCCCAGCTGAGCAGAAGCCATGCCGTGCTGTGACTTGAGGCCTAAAGATATGGACTCTGAAGATATTGCTGACCTGTGGTGTAGTATTTAATAATAATGTAGTTATTCATATAAGTATCTTTCTGTAAATATCGTTTTATCCCTACTGTCTATCTGTTTGTCTAAAACCCATTGTGTAACCGTATATTGATTTATGCAAAATATATCTTTTAATTACAAACTTATTCATATGTTCGTTTATTGATTTGTCCAAAAGAACTTATTATTTGTAGAAATTATACATTAATTATTTAATTATTAGTTAATTTCTTACAGCCTTATTCAAATGGGATTTGGCCAATTGAATAGGGCTCTATATAAGCACATAGCATATTTTTTACAGAAGTTTTAATTAGTTAGTGAACTTCTATCCAAAAGCAAGATCTTCACTAACTAAAAACTTCTGTAATAAAATATGCTCTGTGCTTATATAGAGCCCTAATCAATTGGCCAAATCGCATTTGAATGAGGCCTTAAGTCCTTTTGGCACAAATCTATCTGCTTTACTTGGTGTTAAAATAAAAAATCAATCTACACAAGGCAAGGGGAAGGATAGTAAAAGTAACAATAATCTAAAACCCCAATAATCCAAAACACTCCAGTAACTTCTTATCCCCTGTAAAAAAAATAAGTATTAAAGAGAAAATGCAATTAGAGTCGCCTTCTAAATCATATGTAGAATCCTCAATTGCCTTGACTAACAAGAGTTTGCGTTTGGAGGAAGGTATAGAGGGAACAGAGATTAAAGATGAGCCTTTAACATTATCCGCTATTAAAATCTTGATGAAAGAATTCCAAACCTCCATTAAAACTGAAATAACACAGGAAAACGCTAGTTACTCCAAAGCATTAGGGAGTCTTGGTATCAGAACTGATGAGTTATAACAGGAGTAGGCTAAACTGGTCAAAATTCATTAAAAAGTGAGATTAACAATTTAAAGGATGAAATACAGAAATTAAAAATACAAGGTTTAAGAATGCTAGATTATGATAAACGATATAACATCAGTATTAGAAACATCAAGAGATATAATCGTTAAGTTCCATCATTTGGCATATAAAGAAGCAATTTTGAGAGCTTCCTATGAGAACTTTTGACTCCCCCTATGAGAATTGAAAAATGTTCTCAGATGTATCAGGAGAGACTTTGATACAACGCAAAAAAATTCAGTTTGTAACGAAAGCGTTAAGAAAGAACCAGATTGCTTATAAATGGAGCTTTCCTACAAAGCTGTTAATAGTGATTAATAATCATAGATATATTACTCAGGACATGCAAAAGGGTGAAAAGTTTTTGAAATCTCGGAATCTATCGTAGGAAACTTTAACAACATAAAAGATGCAGGCAATATTAATCTGAGATCTATTGAATATTAAGGTCCCATTTCTACCGGAGGAAAAGAGGGAGAGGGAGGTGATGGAGGGGGGAGAGGAGGGAGGGCGGAGAGATAGGGAAAAAGAGAGAAAAAAGGGAATAAAGTGAAAAGGAATTGGACACTTTTTTTGGTACATCAATGGGGTTTCTCTAGTTTGAATAAACACTTCTATACAGATATGATATGAAATAAAGAAAAAATAGTACAATATAAAGTTTTTTGATGAGTAGGTGAATAATTAAGAAATAGTTAGCAATTAGTAACACTGAATATTATTTCAACAGAATTGGATTTATAAAAAGTTTACATTTTAAGTACGTATTAATGGTTTGTAGTAACGATTATTATATAACACAGCACTTAATTCACTTTTTTCCCTTTGGGAAACATAAAGATATGATTCAGACAAGAACACTGAATCATTTCTTTACTATGTTTTTTTTTTCTTCTCTCTTCTCTCACCTTTCTTTCTCCTCCCTCCTCCCTCGGTTTAAATAGGTAGAAATGCAGTTGCTGGGCTAGGTGTAATATGGTAAAATTAGACCTTATATTGATTTTGGTGTTAATGATGTATTAGAGAGTTAGAGATATTCAACAGGTAGTAATTTGAAAAATAAGGGGATGAGTAAGATTAGTTTTGTCCTGTGTTTCCCTTGGATGACCTTGTATACATTTGACAATGACGTCACCTATGAAGCCCGCCTTTGGGGGTCGGACTTGGTCCATGGGGGATAAGTTATAGAACTCCTTTGAATGGAATTATAGACTGTATTCTGTATATGTAAATTTACGGTCTGAGGTAATAGAGAGATACAGAGAGCAATGATTCCGAATAAGATTTAACGTATTTATTAAAAGACATTGAAAATAATAAGTCAAAGTGTCCAAGGAATGAACTCCCCAGCTAAGATCAACTTTATTTTTAAAAATATTCATAGAGAAAAAGAAGACATAGTCTGCCTTTAGGAAACGCATTGACAGGAGGGTCTAATGCCCAAATTTGTAGATAAGAACTACTAGAAAGGATTTAACTCAACATACAAAAAAAAAGGCGAGAGGAACCTCAATCTTATCTTTAATAATAAGTTGAAGTGTAAAGAAGAGTTTATAGAATTGGATCATGAGGGTATATATGCCATTTGTATTGGAATAATCAATTATCAGAAATACTCTATATTGAATATATATGTGCCAAATAAAGGAAAGATTACATTCTTAAAAAAAAGGTTTGAAGCTGTTTAGAAAGTTTATTCAGGGCTCTATAATTTTTTGTGGAGACTGTAATATGTTGTTTCCCCTGAATTGGATAGAAAATCGAGTAAACGTCCAATACCTGATCGCTTGACAAAAAGAACAGCGAACCAATTTAATAAAATATTAACTAAATTTGAGTTATATGATGTGTGGATAGTGTTCCACAAGAATGAAAGAGACTTTACTAATTTTGCCCACAGATTCCAAACATATTCCAGGCTAGATTAATTTTTAATCAATATAGGAACTCTTCAAAGGACATTAGAGGTAGAGATAGGTCCGATTGTGTGGGCTGACCACGCTATGATTAAATTAATGTTAAAATCGCAAAACAATTTTGCTCTCCTCTAAGACCTTGGAATCTAGATGGTACACTGATTGAAGAAGATAGTAAAATAATTCAATTAAAATAAGAAGATTTTTTTAGATTAAACTCCAATTCAATTGACTCTAAAGTACTTTTATGGAATGCACATAAGGCCTTCATCAAGGGGAAATTAATGAAATGGCAAAAACAAAGGAGAAAAGCAAGAAGTATGCAACTTAGATAAATATTCATAACATTATTCAAATTTGAAAAGGAAAATAAGATTAACCCAGACAATAGTAAATCAGATCAAATAAAAAAATATATAACTTGAAATAAGAACTATTAATCAATTTAAAACTGAAAACTCATTATGGGTACTTCAGCAAAAAATATATTTGTATGGAAAGAGGGCCGGCAAAATGCTTGCAAATAGGTTAAAAATGAGTCCAGTTAAAGGAAGAATACAGTAGATCACTCATTTAGTCAAGGGACATGCTTTTCTAATTTGAAGGACATTGCTAACCTTTATAACCTGAGAGAACAACCAAATGGATATAAACCCCTTGTAAAAAATATCAAGAATTTTCTAGATAAAATAAAGTTATCTCAGATTTCTGAAATAGATAGGATTGTATTAGATGAAGAGATTTCTGAGGAAGTGATATTGAAGGTTATATCTACATTGAAAGTGGGCTCAGCCACTGATATGTACCTCTTCTTTAACGCCCATTTAAAAAAATGTCTTTAATTAAATTAAACGGTAGGGGAAAGTTCCCCAAGAGAGGACAGAAGCCTTGATTGTTACTATACCAAAACAAACTAAGGAGAATCAAAGACTTTTGGCCTATTTCCTTATTAAATGTTGATCTGAAAATATACGCTAAAATTTTAGCAAACAGGCTAAATAGCATAATTGGGAAATTGATATCTAGGGATCAAACTGGATTTATTCAAGGAAGACAAGGCTCGGAAAACACACTTAGAGTATTAAGCCTGATTTCATATATTAAAGAGAGAAGAATACCCGCTGTAATTCTTTCACTGGATGCAGAGAAAGCCTTTGACTGAGTCGGATGGGATTTTCTGGAGCAAGTTTTACAAAAGTATTAATTTTACTGATTTTGGATCTTGTGCAATTAAAACTCTATATTCTAATCCACCCGCCTCGTTCATAGGCCCAGGATTCAAATAGGATAAAATATCTATTTGAAATGGTACCAGCCAAGGATGCCCTTTATCCCCCCTTATATATGACCTTATAATTTGACCTCTTGTGGAGTTTATCAGATGTGCTTCAAATATTGAGGGCATTAAGATAGGAGACTTAAAGTGATGCTTTATGCTGACGATTACTATTTACTATTACTAATCCTATGCACTCTCTAGACCACCTTAAAAAACTAATTAATGACTATAGCAGAGTATCAAACTATAATCTGAACATTTCCAAATCAGAAGTTCTGAGCTTCCATCTTTCCAAAATGGAAAAGCTAGGATTAAAATCCAAATATACCTATACTTGGCAAGCTGGAAGTTTCACACAACTGGGAATCAGATTTTTTTATAATATTTACCAAATAATCTTGGTAAACAACAAAAAACTTTTCAGAAAAATATCTGAAATTGTGGCTTCGTGGAAACAAACAAATTTGTCTCTATCGGGTAGGTTGGCAGCAGCTAAAATGCTTCTGTTACTATGATTTAATTATTTAATTAGATGTATTCCTATCAGGTTACCTAACTTTTTAATTAGGCGGTTTCAATATGTTATTGATAGATTAATTTAACATGGCAAGCAAATGAGGATAAAAAGAGCTATTATTGCTAGAAAATTTAATAGAGGTGGTTTATTTTATCCTGTCTTAAAAACGTATCACGATGCGACAATAACTGCACACTTAATTAAATGGCTTGACCAGCCGAATTCAACTCAATGGCTACAAAAGGAAAATAATTTAGTTCAACTCTTCAACTCAAACTCTTAATTCTCTTATATTCAGAGATAAGATCCGGAAAGATTTAGTGTTGGAAGGGTCGGTAATAATTAAAGAGGATTAAAATTCTGGTATAAATATAATTTAAGACTGAAATTTCTACCTTTTCCAAGCCCAATTACCTCTTACCCTATTAGAAGATTAACTTGCAGTGGCTTGCAAAAGTATTCACCCCCTTAACTAAAGATGACAAGAAATAGGCCATATTAGATCAATGGGCACATCTGTCAGCCACTGTCCCTCTGAGCACCCTCAAGCTCATGTTCATTACTTCAATATTCTCATGTATTACTCTTTTTCCACACCATAAGTTAAATTACAGCCTTAAGTTCAATGTTTTGTTAATCTGAATTTTATGTGATGGATCAAAACAAAGTAGTCTAAGTTGGTGAAGTGAAATGAGAAAAATATATGCATAAAACTATTTTCTAGAAATAGAAAACATCCCAAATTGGGATGAGATCCATAAGAAGCTATGGTGCAAGAAGCTATGATGCAACCAATTACCCGCAGAGGTCACATAATTAGTGAAATGGTGTCTACCTGTGTGCAATCTAAGGGTCACATGATCTGTCATTACATATACACACCTTTTTTGAAAGGCCCCAGAGCCTGCAACACCTAAGCAAGAGGCACCACTATCCAAACACTGCCATGAAGACCAAGGAACTCTCCAAACAAGTAAGGGACAATGTTGTTGAGAAGTACAAGTCAGGGTTAGGTTATAAAAATATATCAGGAACACCATCAAATCTATCATATCCAAATGGAAAGAACATGGCACAACAGCAAACTTGCCAAGAGACGGCCACCCACCAAAACTCACAGACTGAGACTGGAGTATCTGTACATAGGACGACAATAAGCCGTATGTTCCATAGAGTTGGGCTTTATGGCAGAGTGGCCAGAAGAAAGCCATTACTCTCAGCAAAAAACTAAATGTCATGCTTTGAGTTTGCAAAAAGGCATATGGGACAAAGGTGCTCTGGTCTGATGAGACTAAAACTCATCCATCAAAGAAAACGCTATGTCTGGCACAAACCCAACACATCACATCACCAAAAGAACACAATCCTCACAATGAAACTAGGTGGTGGCAGGATCATGCTGTGGGGATGTTTTTCTGCAGCCGGGACTGGGAAACTGGTCACAGTTGAGGAAAAGATGGACGGTGCTAAATACAGGGATATTCTTGAGCAAAACTTGTACCACTCTGTGCATGATTTGAGGCTAGGATGGAGGTTCACCTTCCAGCAGGTCAATGACCCCAAACCCACTGCTAAAGCAACACTTTAGAGGTTTATGGGGAAAAATGTAAAAGTGTTGGAATGGCCTAGTCAAAGCCTAGACCTCAATCCAAAAGAAAATCTGTGGTCAGATTTAAAGATTGATGTTTACAAGCGCAAACCAATCAACTTGAAGGAGCTGGAGCAATTTTGCAATGATTGATGGGCAAATATCCCAGTTGTAAGATGTGGCAAGCTCATAGAGACTTATTCAAACCGACTTGGAGCTGTGATTGCTTTACAAAGTATTGATTTTAGGGGGGTGAATATTGTCTTTTTCTGTTATTTTGTCCTATTTGTTGTTTGCTTCACAAAAAGAAAAAAAAAACTTCTTCAAAATTGTGGGCATGTTCTGTAAATTAAATGATGCAAATCCTCAAACAATCCATGTTAATTCCAGGTTGTGAGGCAACAACACACGAAAAATGCCAAGGGGGGTGAATACTTTTGCAAGGCATTGTAAATGACCATTTTTGAAAGGTTGGAGAACTTCAGGTTTTCAGACATTGAAGGATCTTTTCAGTAAAAACTCTATTGCCTCAAAATCATAATTAAGAAAGAAATATCAGCTAACAATATAATTCTGGTTGGAATACAACAGATTTAAATCAGTTTTCAGAAACTCAAAGTATTCAGTTTATGTAAATAGATCCTTGACAGCCTTTGAAAAACTCCTTATAAAGAAAGAAAAAACACATATAATTTCTGCGTGTTTTGATATTAAGTAAATAGAATTTTCTTTATTCTGTCTCTCTTGTGACATTTTCTCAGACCAGTAAATTCAGTAAATGGTGTCTTATGTATTGTGATTATATGATGTGAAGGGTACATTTCTCCTTGAACTAAAGATGACAAGAAATAGGCCATATTAGATCAATGGGCACATCTGTCAGCCACTGTCCCTCTGAGCACCCTCAAGCTCATGTTCATTACTTCAATATTCTCATGTATTACTCTTTTTCCACACCATAAGTTAAATGAGGTTGTAGTTAATAGCCTCCCCACAAAATCCATCACATGAGTTAAGTACAAGCCTGGTTCTGACACATCAAGCAGTACGTGATGGTTTTTATTGTTGTTATCCCTGCTAGCAGAGATGGAACCAGACCAGTACTGGACCTTCAGGATGACCACAGGAACACAGGAACCACTAGCTAGAGTAGTAGAGTTAGCAGCTGTAACTCTTCTGTAGAATTCTTAATCCCAATGATAAGGATTAACCCTTCCCTAAATGTAATTATGTATGATCAAAGTGGGAACTGTTTATTAGTCACAAATAAAGCAATTTAATCCACATCATTCACCCATCACCATCAAGTCACACCCCTTAGCATACATTCCCTTTAGCCAATCCTCAAGCCCCCTTCTCCTAGCCACGCGGCCCACCTGTCAATCAAGGTATGACAACCTCTTGGGGCTGAAGCTGCGTCCATCTCCTTGGCCATCTTCCTCCTCACCATAACCCAGACATCATCAAATCTGTGCTTCACAGACCTTACATCCCTTTCCGTTGTGCCCACTGCTGTTACTGTGGCCACTACCTCCTTCCATGCCTTTCTCCCTCAATTGTCTCAGAGGCCTGTCCCTCATCCCTGCTACCACACCCCCTGGGATCAGGCCCCTACCCAACTGACCATGACAGTGATGTGCCTAAAAATATGGCACCTGCCCACGCACCTCCTCCTCTCCACTACTTTCCACCTCCTCCTCTCCACTACTTCCCTTCCCATCTCCTCCTCTCCTACACTCACCACCTCCTCCTCTCCCACAGTCGCCAATTCCTACTCTTCTACACCACCCACTACCTCCTCCTCTCCCACACTCGACACCTCCTCCTCTTATCCACCACCCACCACTACCTCCTCTCCTCCACCCACCATCTCCTCCACCCCATATCCTCCTCTTCAACATACCCCTTTACCAACTCTCTCTCCTCCTCACCTCTACTCCTCTTCTTCTCCCCACTTCTCCACTCCTTTCCTCTCATCTCTCCTCCCGCCATATCAATCCCGAACATAAAATAAAGATAAATAAAAAAAGGTATGTGTGTATATATTTGTAATGTAAAAAAAAAGTGTTTATTGGTATAGCAGTAAACATCAAGGATAAACAATTATAAGTGTTTTCACTTGTAAGCTTTGATTTTTAGTTAGATCACAATATACAATCTACCCAATGTCTATTAAAATCTCTTTTGGATGATTGGATAACAATTAATCTTAACACACTTTATATTTGTTTAAATCAATACAGAAATCAATTAGAAGTGTATACAAATCTATCAAATGTGGATTATCAATTTATTTCAATACAATCTATATTTGGTTAGTTCAATATAGGAGTATATAAACAGTGTATATAATCTTATAAAGTTTGGTTAACAGTTTGTCTAAGAAGTCTATTATTTGGTTAGTGCAATACAGAAATGATACGCAGAGTGTATATGTGGTATTAACACTCAGTGATACAATGTGTTACTTTATGAAGGCAGTAAATAGCAAAGTATGGTATAACAATGTATATGGCAGCTAGGATATAAAAATATATATTGAAGCAATATGTATCAATGTTGGTTATATTGTATGTGAGGTTGCACGCTAATTAATCCTTGTATTTAGGTATTGGCAAGCTATTATTTGGTTACTGGTCTTACATTAAAATTGATTACATTTAATTTAATTTATCAAATCGCTCAGTTCAATCAATAATGATGTAAAACAGTTTTGTTGATTGTATGATACAAGACTATATATGTTGAGTATTGCTAAGTATGGTTTGCTGTATAGGTATTTTTAATAATTGGGTTTGTAACAGAGTTAAATGGTTATTTTATTGAAAAAGTAAGTCAGTCTGTTTTATGGATTATGGGCACATAATTAAATATATTGATTAACACCTAATGTCTGGAATGAAGGTGCAAATTAGTCTTGGTTCCCCCCAAAAGGGTAACAGAAGGGTAACAGAAGGATTGTGATAACTAGATTAATGTAATCCAATTAAAAATAATAAAGTCTCATTTTAGGATCCCTTCTCAAGATAGTCTGAAGTAATCCCTTTTTATGTTATTGGATCTTTTCTTTTTAGGAGTAGTTGTAGAGATAAAATAGAATTTGGATACAGACAGATATAGTTGGATTTCTAAGGGAAGATATGAAGGGGACATATGCCACAGAAGGACAGTCAGTTATGTTCTCAGAACAGGACTGTCAGATAAGACAGAAAGACCAGACAGAAAATAGTACAGAAGCTGGAAAAGACCAGACAAGAACCAGGAAAAGACCCAGAACCTCTCCTTTCCTATTTGATAAACTATTTATTCCCCATTGTCACAAGGTTGTCTCAACCAATTACAATAGGTTACTCCCTGTTTTCATGTATATGTATAATTAGAATGTATTTACATAATATGTTGTGCATATCTGTTTCTATCCGCTTGAGAGTGCTCTGGTACAAAATATTAAACTGGAATAATATTAATATGTGTGACCTCTGTCCCATATTGTCTACTAAGTATTTTGGGCAATAGACCACGTCATTGTGACTTTAACTTAACACCTGCTTGATATTATTATTTGGGACAATGGAGTATTGAAGAGAGATGCGTATGTCTCAGAACACGCTATCTTGAGACCTTCACAATGTTTCATTTTGAGGAGTCTTTCTCACCCATGTGAAAATATCTAAGACTTGGCCTGGCCAAGTCTTTTTTGACTTGTTTAACAGACTCATAAATTTAATTTGTACAAAGGTAAAATGATTTAACCCCTCACATGTTAAAAGAGTATATAAATGTGTCAGTGTTTTACCCAACAAAATACACGACAGCCGCAGACTTGCTGTATGAAGGTATTGGAATTGGAATTTAATGAGGCCCATATTATTATAGCTGAATACTTACTGGATAGTTTTATAGTTTTTTTAGAATACTAACTCCTGTAATGTGGAATTAATTCATCCCAGGATCACAGATTTGACTTGTTCATCATTTTCATATACTTCAGTGCAGCATCAATGTAATCCTTTCTCATTTAATTATTTTTTTATTTTCTGCATTAAATGTAACTTGGTAAAATCCTTAAAGGCATACTATGTCTGTGATTTCAGAAGGAATTTGTGAAATGATACATAGAACAGTTTTGCAAAATCATGTATTGTTCTAATGGAGATATGCAAAATAGTGACCATGAAACATTATAAATTAAAAGTCAATTAATATTACCTTTATAACACAGTACTTTAAAAGGGCAGAGTAAACCCATTCTTGCAAAGATTTGTATTAAATGCCACCCAACTCACATTTTGTCTTGCATGAATTTAAACAAGAAGGCTGTAAGAATCACTACTTAGTTGCATTTTTAGCTTCACTAGTACTGGTACAATATTCTGACATACAGAGGGATGAAAGGTTATTTTCAAACCTTTGCAGTGCTTGTTGTTTTCAGAAAAAAATATTATATTTTATACAAACTATTAAATGTAATGCTATACATATAGCATCTCACATGAGTGAGTACACTCCTCACATTTCTGTAAATATTCTATTATATATTTTCATGTGACAACACTGAAGAAATGACACTCTGCTGCAATGTAAAGTATTAAGTGTACCGCCTGTATAACAGTTTAAATTTGCTGTCCTCTGAAAAAAAACTCAACACACAGCCATTAATGTCTAAACCGTTGGCAACAAAAGTAAGTACACCCCTAAGTGGAAATGTCCAAATTGGGCCCAAAGTGTCAATATTATGTGTGGCCACCATTATCATGGGCATGGAGTTCACCAGAGCTTCACAGGTTGCCACTAGAGTCCTCTTCCACTCCTCCATGATGACATCACGGAGCTGGTGGATGTTAAAGATGTTGCACTCCACCACCTTCCACTTGAGGATGCCCCACAGATGCTCAATAGGGTTTAGGTCAGGAGACATGCTTGGCTGGTCCATCACCTTTACCATCAGCACGGTGGGCAAGACCATACAGCGGTTTCACAAGATAGGTTCCACTCAGAACAGGCCTCACCATGGTCGACCAAAGAAGTTGAGTGCAAGTGTTCAGCGTCATATCCAGAGGTTGTCTTTGGGAAATACATGTATGAGTGCTGCCAGCATTGCTGCAGAGGTTGAAGGGGTTTGTGGGGTCAGCCTGTCAGTGCTCAGACCATAAGCCGCACACTGCATTAAATTGGACTGCATGGCTGTCATTCCAGAAGGAAGTCTCTTCTAAAGATGATGCACAAGAAAGCTAACAAGAAAAAGTTTGCTGAACACAAGCAGACTAAGGACATGGATTACTAGAACCATGTTCTGTGGTCCGATGAGGCCAAGCATGGTGGTGGGAGTGTCATGGTCTGGGTCTGCATGAGTGCTACCGGGAATGGGGAGCTACAGTTCATTGAGGGAACCATTAATGGCAACATGTACTGTGACATACTGAAGCAGAGCATGATCCCCTCCCTTCGGAGACTGGGACGCAGGGCAGAATTCCAACATGATAACGACCCCAAAGACACCTCCAAGACCACTGCTGAAGGTAAAGGTGATAGACTGACCAAGCATGTCTCCAGACCTAAACCCTATTGAGCATATCTGGGGCATCCTCAAATGAAAGGTAGGGGAGTACAAGGTCTCTAACATCTACCAGCTCTGTGATGTCATCATGGAGGAGTGGAAGAGGACTCGAGTGGCAACCTGTGAAGCTCTGGTGAACTCCATGCCCATGAGGGTTAAGGCAGTGCTGCAAAATAATGGTGGCCACACAAAATATTGACACTTTGGGTCCAATTTGGACGTTTCCACTTAGGGGTGTACTCATGTTTTGTTGCCAACGGTTTAGACATTAATGGCTGTGTGTTTAATTTTTTTTGAGGGGACAGCAAATTTACACTGTTATACAGGCTGTATACTTACTATTTTACATTGCAGCAGAGTGTCATTTCTTCAGTGTTGTAACATGAAAATATATAATAAAATATTTACAAAAATGTGAGATACTGTAAACAGTATATATATTCACAATATGTATATATGCATTTACCTAGTTACATAGTAATTGAGGTGAAAAAAAAAAAAGTCTTTTAGTCACAAAACTCTGTTCAAGGCCCCAGGGTATAGGGACCTCTCAATCAGATATCTGACCTATGTGTCCAGACTATAGAAGTTACTCTGCGCTAGGAAAGGGTGATACAATAACCTGCTTATGTAAGGATGAAAACTTTATAACCACACTTTATTGCTGGTCAATATGATGTTAAGCTAACAATCGCAAAATTACAGACAAACAGAAAAAATGATGTGTCAATAGTTGGTTCATGGGGAATGTTGCCACTTGTCACCTTTGTTATGATAGGTATTGAATAAACTATTCCTATAACATAGATGGTTCTCATATCAATCAGTAACATGGCCAGGTATAAAATACTTATAAACCTTAAAAATCTGCAATGTGTTTTGCCATGAAAGTGTTTTGTCTGCAAAAAACAAATGATATTTCACCCTAACTTATGACCTGTGGTTATGACTCTGACCTGTGAAATTGAAAATGTGGGATAAAGTTCTACCACAAACTTGCTTTTATTTATTTGGCCTGAAACATATATATAAACAGTAAAAAGTTAAATATGGGAGTTGCAAAGCTTTTAAAATATTTGTTTTTATTTACCGTAAGCTAAATAAAAAAAAGAATGTAAAAAAGAATGAAAGAGGATTCAAAGCCATAACCTACTGTTCTAAAAGTGCTGTTTTTACCCACTGCACCACATAAAACATACGCAATATGCTGAATATATAAATCTATAAAGCTAAAATATAATTAGGATGAAGTCAAAGGAAAAAAAAAAACATCTGTAAAGAAAGGCATAAAATATAATTTGTAGAGCTTTTCACACACAAACTGAATGGGGTGTCTACATTTAATGGCTTAAGTATTACATTTTTTTAAATTTAATTTATATTTATTTTCAATTGATTTTGAAATTGTACATTCTTCGCAAGTCAATAGCTGGAGATGGGATATATTTTAAGCCATTTCAAGAAGGAAAACAGCTGTAATTAGCCAGACAATTCTAATGAAATTCACATGAATGTTAATATTATGCATAGTCAAAGTGCATCTACCACTTCACTGTCTCAAGTATGCAGAACAGTATTAATAATTAATGACTGTCTAGATATATTACATGTACAGTATTACACTGATATGAGTACATGTGAGACAATGTAATTGTAGCTACCTATGGTAATGAAATAAACTGCTGATGTTCGGGCGTCAAAACCGTTTGCTTATTATTCAATTAAAACAAGTCCTGTAGCAGGTGATATCTTTAGAGCATGAATTAAAAAAAAAAGAATAACTTTGTAGATGGGATTCAAAGTTTTCAAAACTGTAAATGTTTCTTCTTCATGTATCTAGAAAAATAATTCTTTGGACATTGTGGTGAAAACTTTTTATGAAGACTTATGAGCTTTACAGACACCTAATTTAAAGTAAAAGGCTTAACAGAACATCATTTCTTTTACACAATTCAAATATTGTCTTTTAATCACTACAATTATTTTTCTATGAAAAATTAGTGGCCAATAATGTAGACATCTGAAATTAAAGTAAGACATGGAAGAATTATTTAAAGGTATACCATCACCAAAAAAATTAATATATTTTTTGAAGAGCATAGTACTCAGGTAAACAACACTGTAGCACAATATAAGACACAAAGTCACAAATTAGAATTTTGAGTAACAGACGAAGAAAAAAAATTAAAACTTAAAAAAACAAACATTTAAATGTAATGTTCTTTAAAAATATCTCTTCTTTTTATGAGGTGAAAGGGCCACTATAGCTCAAGGTTTTCTATCTTTGCTAAGCAAACACAGATAAGGCACATATTACCGCTTCTCTCTTGCAGCCATTTATAACCAAAGTATCATAAATGTCTACAGGGACCAACAGGGGTATCAGTTTTTTTTCTAAAAAAAAGAATAGCTTTAGGGTTAGGGGTTATTTTTTGTGAATTAATCTTAGAAAGACTCAAGTTGATATATGTGCAAAGGTGTGTGAGGTCCAAATGATTCAGGGGGCTAACAGACATATGTCTAAAATGACAATACAGCGAACCCTTTTGCATATGGGGTTCCTCAGCAAAAAGCTGGTCACTGCACCCATGCTGACGAGGGGTCATCATCAGAAACGACTTCAATTTGCACGTCAGTACAGATATTGGACCTCTTCTAATTGGCAAAGGGGTGCCTTCTCTAATGAGCCACATTTTCTGCTCCATCCATTCAACGGATGTTGGCGTGTCAGATGCAAAATCTTAGAGAACAAACCTTCTGCCACCACTATTGGAGGAGCACAAGCTGGTTGCGGCAGCGTTATGGTCGAGAGAATGTTTTCTAGGCATTGTCTAGATTTTTTGCCTCATAGAGAGAAGCACTGAGCTTTACACTCTGCATTTGATTTTCATATCATTGAGGTATTTTTGATTATTGAAAAAGCCACAGGATAAAAGTGTTGAAACGCGTCTGATCAGTATTTTCCCTATCTATTTATTTATTTATTAATAATATTAGAGTCACTCTATAATTTGCCATTTTTATTCTTATTTTTCGCTATTGAACATATTTTATTATATTTATTTTTTTTTACAAACATTGAATAAATTGAATATTTATATCGAAACCATGTTTTAAATAGTTTTTTGATTAAAGACACCTATTACTCCAAAGGGGAACTATTAAACCCGGCCAAAATATTTCTATTCGGGTATTATTATGTATTGATAGTTGTCACGACCGGCCAATTTGGGGGGACCACGCTCACCCCAAATCTCTCTCTCTCCACGGTCGCAACTTTTTGTTCAGATCTCAACACCAGCAGACACTTCAGATGACAGCATCATTACTGCAGAGACATGCACCTCAGACCCCTATTCTTAGGATCTAAGGATCACACCCATGTACCTTGGATTAGTACAAGCAGACTCTGACACCACCTGTGTTTAGTGTGTCCAAAGTCAGACTGGCCACTTCTTTATTGTTACAAAGATATATAAAAAAAAACAGAAAGATGACACAAAACACCAAAGACTGCCCCCAGTTCTAGCCCATCCTCCTAGGCAAATAGCTTGCTATTCCCCCTCACCCACATGATTTCCTGATGCAGAGAGGCATCTGACTTTCTTCTAATTACACCTTTTGTTTCTCCTCTTACAGAGCCATAAAACTAGTTACCCTTTTCATGAATAAAGCCAGAGCCTTCACACGTGGCCGATCGCAGGGCCATATAAATTCCACTATCCTATTTCTAACACAGATACAGTTTTGCAATGTTAGTCAATTACAGCACCACATGCACTTATTACATCCATGATATAAATGTTAAGCAAATTGTTAGTACCTTCTAACCACACATATAATAACAGATAAACCCCAAATAGTCCAGTGGGCCCTTCTGTTCATAACAGCTGCTAGTTTCCCCCATCCTAGTGTGGCCTAGGAATTCGTCCTGACGGACAAATTTCTAGCCACACTGATCTCACTTGTGCGAGTGATGGTGATTGTAATTGCCTCACAGTCCACATTTCTTCCAATTCCAATGGGCACACAATTTTGGGCATAGCCTCCATGGCTCAATTGCCAACCGCCTTCCTTGGGCCATGGCACATGCCCCCTTCCTCCCCATCCATTGGGGAAAACAATTTAATTGGGCAGCTGCATCTAAAACAGTCCTTGGGCCTATTAGTTCACCCAGTCCAAAGGGTCCCAGGGTGGTACAAAGTCCAGGTGACAGTTCCCAAGGTGACATGGCTCGCCCCCCTCCCAAAAACCAGGGCCAGTGCCCTCCTCTTCCCAATGTCTGAGGGGAAACATTTTCCTTGGGAGTCCCATAAACTAACACCTCCAGGGAGGAACATACCAGTCTGATACTGAACCCAGCATCCATGATGGTGGTCTGGAATGGAGGCACCACTTTCACCTGCACCGCAGTCTGGGCATGGTAACCCCTCTCACCTGCAGCAATGGTCTGGGCATGGGACTCCATTTTTCCATCTCCTTGGACCACAGTTGGTGCGTTGTATTCCATCTCGCCTCCCTTGGGATCTTTGGTCACTGTGTTCCCTGGCAGGACCTCACAGCTCTCATCCAGACATCCCCTTGGGCCATCAGTTTTACAGACATTCTCTGTCTTTTTAATTGCCTTGTTATTAGCAATTGTGCCCCAGCCATTTGGGTCTGGCTGGCCCCCTTGGTCTGACACAGTCCCAAGGTTGTTCTCGGTGTTCGCCCCTGTACCCATGGCTGGTTCCTGGACTGTAGTTATCCACGGGAACCCCATGTTAGGTTCACAATCCATCTCTGGTTCTTTCCAGAACTCTCCCAGGCCCTCCATCTGGCCTGCTATTCCTGTCTGAGACTCAGACTCCACCGGTTTTGAGATGTACCCATAATGTATGGTACCCTCCTCATTTGTCCCAGTTGTAGCAAAAATTAACTGGGCCTTGTCCATTTGTATCTCCACATTGGTATTGTCCTGGTCAGAGTCCACAATATCCTCTCCCCAGACCTCTGGTAACCAATCATTTTCCTCCCTGTCCGCCTGACAGGGTTCCTCCCAACTGGATGGCCAAAACCCCTCCATGGATGCCTCATCCAGCAATTCAACATACTCAGCCTCCAGCTGCAGCTCTTGCTGAATCAGGGGTTCCAGCAAATTAGCCTCCGGGGACCATGGTTCTAATCCCAGACCATGACAGCGTTTAAGAAATAAGTTATTTTTCCTCCTTGCAGTCCCCATGCCACATTCAGGATCACCAAAGACGATCTCCCAGAGCCCATCTATTAGCTCCGAATGAACATAGAGATCCTCTTCAAGGGCACCAACAGGCCCTTTCCTGGCATGATACTGTTTTTCTAAGGCAATCTCTTTCCATACCAGTTTCTTCAGCCAGCATGACAGCTCATGGTCCTGCCACAATCCCAGGAACGCCATCCATTGCTTTAGAAGGGCCATTCCTCTGCAGTCCTTTGCCTCTGTCACCTGGCTCTCTTTCTCTACTGGGGATAAGCATTTCCCCTCCACAGGAGCTGAGACAGGGCCATTGCTTACCCTTCTCCTGTTCCCCTGTACCTCCTGTGTGATTTGTACCCGGAGTTCCCTCTGCTGATCCTTAGTAAAACCTGCAGGCATTACCTCAATCCATCTTTGATACCGTCTGGACACTTCCTCCTCCTCTGCTGCAGACATCTCTTCATAAGCTGCCATCCTTCTGTGTTTTATACAGAGATCCCACCGCTGCCACCAGCTGTCACGACCGGCCAATTTGGGGGGACCACCGCTCACCCCAAATCTCTCTCTCTCCAGGGTCGCAACTTTTTGTTCAGATCTCAACACCAGCAGACACTTCAGATGACAGCATCATTACTGCAGAGACATGCACCTCAGACCCCTATTCTTAGGATCTAAGGATCACACCCATGTACCTTGGATTAGTACAAGCAGACTCTGACACCACCTGTGTTTAGTGTGTCCAAAGTCAGACTGGCCACTTCTTTATTGTTACAAAGATATATAAAAAAAAACAGAAAGATGACACAAAACACCAAAGACTGCCCCCAGTTCTAGCCCATCCTCCTAGGCAAATAGCTTGCTATTCCCCCTCACCCACATGATTTCCTGATGTAGAGAGGCATCTGACTTTCTTCTAATTACACCTTTTGTTTCTCCTCTTACAGAGCCATAAAACTAGTTACCCCTTTCATGAATAAAGCCAGAGCCTTCACACGTGGCCGATCGCAGGGCCATATAAATTCCACTATCCTATTTCTAACACAGATACAGTTTTGCAATGTTAGTCAATTACAGCACCACATGCACTTATTACATCCATGATATAAATGTTAAGCAAATTGTTAGTACCTTCTAACCACACATATAATAACAGATAAACCCCAAATAGTCCAGTGGGCCCTTCTGTTCATAACAATAGTGATGTAATATTTCCCATGCTCTGAAAAGTACACATATACTGTACATTACCGTAATACCCACACTGTATTAGAAGAATATGAGATAAGACATTCACGGAGGAAAGAAGTACCAACCTACAAGTTAACAAGTGTTGGGAAGTCTATAATATACCTCATATACTGAGGTTAGAAAAGGTCCACACATACCTCTGGAAGGCACTGTCAACCGATTGCGTTATCCATCCTTGCAGATCAAGTACACCCATATATGTTGCCTGTCTTCAGTGGAGCGTATAAGGTCTTCCAGCAGGACAATGTAACATGTCATATGGTCAAAATTGTCTGGGAGTGGTTGGAGGAGCATGATGAAGACTTCCAACTCCTTCCCTGGCCTCCAAAGTCAATGGACTTGAACCCCATCGAGCATCTGTGGGACCACCTTGATCGCCATGTTCGCCGCAAGTATCCTCCACTACAAACTCTACATCAGCTGCCGGATGCACTACAGTCTGCATGGCTCCAGATACCCTTCCAGCATCTTATTGACTCACTACCACACCGTCTAGCTGCTGTCCGTGCTGCACCCGACGGTTATTGTTAATGTGACTGGACCGTACATATATACTGTATGTAGTTAAGGTTCACCCAAACATTCCATTACATTGTAAATTAATTTTTCACAAGCTTATAACTTTAAATTGGTTTTACGAGTCTGCTTAATTGTTTTTATTTTTGGGGGGATAGGGGGTCCAAATTATTCTGCCAATTTTCATGAAATTCTGTCCATCCAAAAAAAAGGTGTTTAATGTTGAATTTTGTAGTAATCATTTTATTTTTAGAGAGGTTTTTTCTCACGTTTAGGGAAAAACTGACTGAATGGATTTGTTGTCCCTGCTTTTTTGGGGGGTTGCATTTTTTTTTTAGGGGTTAAGCATTTTTTTAGATATATTAGTTTACATGTTTAATGTAATAAGCATGCAACCTACGTTCAGACTTCAGGCAGTTTGATTGGGGAATTATGTTTCGATTACATTTTTAGTGGTGGTTAAATAGTAATGGTGAATTAATGAAATGTGAATTTTTTATATATTGTCAGAAGGGACGAGCAAACAAAATATGAAATCCTATGTAGTGGTTCAGTAGAGGCGGTGAAAGAATGATATAGGAAAAGCTATACAGGTGGTCCCCGGTTTACGAAATGCTTCGACTTTTGGCATTCCATACACACAAGTGGATATTTGGGACCTGGCTCTTCTGAACAGGGCCAAGGAGGCATCAGCCAGGGCTGTTTGTATGGATATTGTCTGGGTGCTTCCCGTGTCCCTTCCTCTGAGTTATATACAAGCGTGTATTTGTATGAGTTGCAAAACTGCACATCTGTCCACACACAGCGCTGTTGCTGAGATCCTGTAATCATGAACCGAAGAACTAGAGCTCTGGTGAGATACCATTACAAATATTGCACTGTATTTCTCCATTTGCATGCATTTCTCACCCTGCTTTATACAGTGTTCAAACTAAGTCAGTGAATTGGTAAAGAGGTATTTCGAGTTGTTTAATGTTTAATCTCATTAAGTCTTTCTCCACTTATCTAATTGTCATGCTGAAGTAGGACTCCTGGGATCAGGAAATGTAGATGACAATAGGAAAGAGAAAAAGGAGGCTAACCAGAAAGAAAAAAACATGTAATGAAATACAAGTAGGGAATTATCTCATTAGTGACTGATAATGTGTAATGTGTAATTATAGGAGGCTCAGGACTGTCATTATGATACAGTACATTGTGTTAATGTCAATGGAACTTGATTGTGAGTGACCCAGCCAAGGGATAACAAAAATAAAAAAGATGTATCAGTAACATTATCTTGCATTTCCTAGATTGCTTATATTTAGTTAAAAAACCCCAATATATATTATATTAATAGAGGACATCCCATTATTATTAATATTATTCAGCAGGGATCCAAGTTACATACAAATCTGACTTCAGAATGGTCTCAGGAATGGATCTCATTCTTTACTAGGGGACCACCAGTATAATGGTTTGCCAGATCTGATGAGCAAATGAAATAGTAAAAGCTTTATAGTGGTTCAGGTATAAGGGGAAATAATATAATATAGGAAAGGCTATATAATGGTTCACTAGATGGGGCGAAAGTTGATATAGGAAAGGCTATATAATGGTTCGCCAGATATAGTGAACAAATGAAATAGTAAAAGTTGTATAAATGCTGAGTAAAGGGGGAAAGAATTTGATATATGAAAGGCTGTATAGTAGTTTGCCAAATGGGGCGAGAAGTTGATATTGGAAAGGATATATAGTGGTTTGCCAGATGGGCCAACTGTATGAAAATGGAAAGGTTATCTAGTGTTTTTTGGGGGGGGGGAGAATGTGATATAGAAAAGGTCATATAGTGGTTCTCCAGAGGGATCAAGAGGTTTATATAGAAAAGTTTATATAGTGGTTGGCCAGATGGGGTGAGCAAATTAAATTGGAAATGCTATCTATTTGTCCAGTAGAGAGGGAGAGAATATGATACAGCAAAGGCCATATAATGGTAGCCAGAGGGGGTGATCAAAGGAAATCTGAATTAGCTGATATTTTTTTGCCAGAGAGGACGAACGAACAAAATGTGAATTGGTTTATATTGTTTTGCCAGAGAATTTGCATTCAAGATTAACTAAAGTGCACACACCAAATAGACAAATACATTTAACTGCATATAACATCAAAATGTCCATGTTAAATAAAATATACTCATTTATTAGGCAGCAGTCGCCAGCAATGAATTTTGTGCAAACATTTGACAATTGTGTAACAATACATATTACTTAATGCATACATTGATACAACACTGCTATTTGTTACATTTAAATATTTTTGGTAATCAATGATACTTTGCGTAAATGACTAGATATTCAACAGCAAATATACTGTTGTTATATGTATGGAGTTAAGTTTATATTTTTACAGACCTTATAGGACCTTGTTGGTTTATATATCTAAATATGTATCTTTTTATATCTAAATATGTATTATTTTTAGGAAAGTTAAAAATTGTTTTATATTTTTTTTTATTATAATATGTCTTTAGTGAGATAGTGAATAGTCAAAGTAGCTGATTTGCTTATAATGTCTTGCTGTAGCTCTTCCCCATTTAAGGTGAATTGGCATCATCTGAATCATGCTTTCTTAATTACACTATTTTCTTGATTTTAGTATTTTTCAGCAGATATGTTTACTGCGTGTGTGTAGGAAAAAAAGCAGTAACTCTACTGACTACCTTTAATGTAGGTTAGAACCTTACAATGTTTTTATGCCAAAAATAATTGTATCCAAAATCATTATCTCCCCTACCGTTTTGAGCAAAAAACTCCAACTTCATCCTCTTCTGGAGGGTAGAGATGCAGTTCTATGTGCTCAACTGTAAAAGAAAGGCCACACAATTTTCAAGGGTTACAGCCCTTTTAGAGTTGGAGTAATCACAAAAACTGGATGCCCCCTAATAAATGTACAGTTATTAAAATTTAACTCCAAAGTTATATCATAATGTATGATTCTGATGAAAACCATATCAAAAGTGTGTGTCTGAATACTTAACACATGTACAGGTGTAGTTACCATGCCAGTTCCTATGCCTATGACCCTATGCAAAATGATACACTTTACAAGAAATGCTTCACAATGAATGAGTCTAGGTACACAAGATGTTAAGTGAAACAAATTTACGGATTGAAATAGCAGTGAAGCTTTACATAATGTAAAGGACCAGTGGAGCTCTACTGAATATAAAGAACCAGTTGAGCTTTACTTATTGAATAAGAGCAGTTGAGTTTTTATCCATCTCTGTTTTACCCTGATAACTGCTTGTTTACTCTCTATAAAATACGTACTTCTCTCTCTACCAATGTTTTGAGAAACTCATGTGATGGATTTGGATGTGACATTGAATAACACAGGCTAGTCAACAAGGTTTTAGACAGAGAATTGTTTTTTTTTATAGAGAGTAAACATGCAACTATCAAAGTCAACTAGAGATGGTTGAAAGCTTCACTGCTTCAAAGCTTCTGGCACAATTTTTTCCCCCAAACCATTCTATGGTAATCTCAGTTGTTATCCAACCATTTGTATTTGCATGCTATGTTACTGTGTACATTTTAATACATTTCAAGGACTTGAGGCGTTTACTTTTTCCTATCACTAGTGGTTTATACTTTTGTGTACCTGCAGCATTTAAGCAACCTAAAATGGTAAGCCTGTCCCTAGATAGTACAAACCCTGTGGGTGCTTCGTCTTCCACTGTTAATGTTTTCCTGGCTGTACACCGCCAATATAATGCAGTTTCATCAGCATTACGCACCTGCTCAGGACTCTCATCTGCAGCAATCTTGGCAAATACATCTACATACTCAGCAGCTCCTTCTTGGTTTGCAGAACGCTTTTCTCCACACACTTTGGAAAGAAATTTCATGACATCTCTTGAATCTTGGAAGCCATCCTTCAGAATAATCACACTCATGTTCTAATTTAAGTTCTTTATGGAACAACTGAGCCTGCTCCATTATCAAGCTACAGGACAATTCTATTCCATCACTCCAACGCTGTCAAAATCATTCCATCATCACTTGGTCATGATCAGTACTCTAACCATCTTTCATTGTTTTCTAAAGGTCATTTGTTTCTTGGAATCACTGTCTACATAGAATTTCAATAGTTTTTCCCTTGTTTTGTTTATGCCATAAACAGTTAATGAACCCACATCATAGATTCCACACAGGCACTGAAACACCATGGCCCAGTTTTATTCAACAGTTCAACTTTCTCTTGAATTGTTATGGACCAGTGTTTGCGTTTGCCACCACAACTGTAACTTGCATCTTTTCTTCTAAGTTATAGCAAGTTTTAACGTGTACTCAAATAGGCTCCGAATTTCAAATAGGCCCAGAAGGTCAAATAGGCCTAGAAGGTTAGAAGGCTCCTTTTAGGCTCAAATAGGGTCAGAATGAAAAAATTGGCTCATCATTTTCTCCAAAGTGGCTCATAAAGATAAATAGGCTCACAAAGTCCTCCTTTTAGGCTCAAGAGGTAAAAAAGGCTAAAATGTCCACCTTTTAGACTCAAGGGGTGAAATAGGCTCAGAGTGTCCTCCTTTTAAGGTCAAGAGGTCGAATATGCTAAGATTTACCCCCTTTTAGATCCAGAAGGGCAAATAAGCTCAGAATGTCTTTCTTTTAGGGTGAAGTGGTCAAATGGGCTCAGAATGACCACATTTTAGGGTCAATAAGTCGAATAGTCTCAGAATGTCCACATATTAGTGTCGAGGTCAAATAAGCTCATAATGTCCTCATTTTAGGCTCATGAGGTTAAATTGGCTCAGATTGTCCTCCAAATAGGTTTAGAAGGTCAAATCGGCTCAGAATGTGTTCAAAATAGGCAATGATTTTACAACTCGCTCAGAATAGGCTCCAAACTGAATGTCAAGATCCCAAACAGGGAACAGAGTGCATGAACAACACATGAGCGTTTTAACAAGCATAACTACTTCCTGTGCAAACATTTATCCGGATTAAAGGAGATGCTGGATTATCCAATGCAAGATAATCTGTGTTGTACCGGTATAATTTTTTACATTAGAATTAAAAAGATTAAAGTTAGTTAAAAAAAAAAAAGATTTAATTATAATGAGATTGAGAAAAAGGAAATTTATTGGCAAAAACTGCATTCAAGAATAGTTAAGGTTGCATTAAAGGATGAAACAACTTAAGACTGGAAAAGCACATTGTCTAACATAAAATAGTTTATATTTATTTATAAAATTTATTTTCATGCATGTACATTATCACTAGTCATTATCGATGGGATGAACATAGTTAATAGCAGTATTGTGTTTAGTAAATTTGAGAGAACTTGGGTATGGTGCACAGAACATATCCATAACATGCCTTAACACACCCATAAAACACACAATGACCCATGTACAGCTGGCTGTTACTATAGAACAAGCTTTTAGTAAATCGCACGATGAACTGAGTTGCTTGATCGAGGTCATCATAGGCTATCACACTTGCATATGCATCCTTGATCCGTTGATTATTGCATAGTAAATCAAGAGATATCATGAGATGCACTTATTAATTCCCCTTATTGTTTTATCTGTTTCTGTGATGCTTGTTTGGGAATTTTTTTTAAATGAATATAATTTATCTTACATGTAAAGCAAAAGTTTGGAAAGATGCAAAAAATATTCTTTTAAATACATCAAGCAATGTAATATATGTTTTGCTCACTACAGATCACTCATTTCCATACAAAGAAACCAACAACTTTTGTCATGTTTAAAATATAATAATTTAAAGTATTTAAAAATCGCTACAGTGTCTTTTTATAATTTGCTATGAAGATATATTCCTGCAAAAACAAATCTGAAAATGACAGCTAAAATCATAACAAAAGTGTACCTATCCTGACTCATCCAGTGACCCATAGCTTCTGAGTTCCATCAAGCAAAATAACATCACATTGATATGGTAAAAACAATAAATTTTTGTTCTTTATTTACAATGTTATTGCAAATATTTATGCACTCTAACGTTTCACGGGGTAGTTTTGTCCATAATAAAAGGCGCATCTATTCTCTTTCTTCAATTTAGCTTCTATATTTTTGATGAGAGACATGCATAAAACATGAGCAGTCTGATTGCTGGTGGATCTGCACAAGTGTCACTCTTTTGATTAGCTGCTGTTCAAGCCTTCATAGACAACAGATATGAGTCATCAGAATATTAAAGTTCTGCTTATAAATATTGTCTCATACCCATTTGGGAGCATTTTAATAATCTAAGACCTGCAATCCTGAGCTCATTGAATTCCATCATAAGAGTGTGTATTAAGAGAGTGCCATCGTGTTGCATAACTAAAGCTAATAATGAAAAAAAGAGCATTAATGTCGGATAACAGCATAAACAGCAAATTTTTAATGATTTTTTTTTTAATAAAAGCTGATGGTTACATTATTTAAATCTATGCTATTAAACATTTTATTTAATACTGAGTCATTTAAACTATCACAATTATATAATAAAGTACTTAAAGGGACATTGGAGTCCTGTCTTTTCAGCATGGTATTTTGAATAACCAAATATGATAATGGGCAAATTATTTTTAAAAAGCAAAAAACAAAATAATTTAACAAAGTCTCTTAATGTTTCAGATTTATGTGCGATTATTCTTTACTGCAATTTCCTTTTGCCAAGCTTTTTCTTTTCTTCTGGTGTCTCAGTATAAGCCTGCTGATGTGAGTTATGATCTTCCTTCTACTGAGAATGTGAATAAGGTGCATACCACACCTGCAAAGTAGGTGTATTAGGTGCTATTTAAATTAAATAGTTAATAGTCCAATTGCAGTCTTTGAGAAGTACCTCTGTCTTGTTGATCAACATTATTTATTTAACTAATTGAACACCCAGATTTCCCATGATCTTCAATCACCAAGTTTATCACAGCTCAATATACCCAAAGTTACATGGTTGCATTGTTACATAGTAATTGAGGTTGAAAAAAGTATTTTAGCCCATCAATTTCAACCTTTTAAGATCTCCTCTGATCTGCAATATGCAGATTAGTTGTTAATTGATCCAGAGGAAGATAAACAAAAAGAAAAAAAAACAGTAAAACTGCCAATTGTCTATAAAGGGGGAAAAAAATGAATTCCTTCCTGACCCCAGATACTGGCGATCTGATTCATCCCTGGATCAATACTCCCTCTCTATTTAACCAGGATAACCCTGAATTTCCTTTTCATTTAAAAATATATCCAATCTCTTTTTAAAGTTATCTATTGAATCTGCTGTTACCACCTCCCTTGGTAAAGAATTCAACAGATTAACTACCCTGTGAAGAACCCTTTTCTTTCTTTAAGGTGGAATCTTTTTACTTCTAACCTCAAAGGATGTCCTTGTGTCAGTTGAAAACCTCTTGGCACAAAAACATCCCTTAACAAGTCTTTATACTGACCTTGAATGTATTTACATAGGGTAATCATATCCCCTCTAAGACGCCTTTTTTCAAGAGAAAATACGCTTAATTTGGTTAGTCTTTCTTCATATCGTAGCCCCTCCATTACCCTTATTAGTTTTGTTGTCCTTCTCTGTACTTTTTCCAGTTCAAAAACGTCCATTTTTTTTAAATCTGTGCCCAAAACTGTACTCCATATTCCAAATGAGGGCGTACTATGGATTTGTATAGGGGTACAATTATATTTGCTTCCCTTGCTTCTATACACGTCTTAATACATGCTAATAGATTATTTGCCTTTGCAGCTGCTGCTTGACATTGAGAACTGTTTCGTAGGTGGTTGTCCACAAACACTCCCAAATCCCTTTCAATGTCAGATACCCCTAGATTTGCTTCATTCCCAGATGCATAACGTTACATTTATTCTAATTTATGCAAATTCCTTTCTAGGGAAAGTATATAATTTTCTGATTTAATTACCTTGCACAACTTTGTGTCATTTGCAAAAATGGAGACACTAGATTCCAGTCCTACTTCTAAGTCATTAATAAATATGTTAAAAAGGAGAGGACCTAATACTGAACCCCACTTATCACATTGGTCCAATCTGAGCAACTTCCATTTACAACAACCCTTTGCTTCCTGTCTTTTATCCAGCTCTCAATCCATGTGCATATATTTACTGCATTTCATGTATGCCTTAGTTTGCACAATAGTCTCCCATGTGGTACTGTATCAAAAGCCTTTGCAAAATCTAAAAGGGCTACATCCACTGAGTTGCCTTGATCCAAGTTCCTACTAACCTCCGCATAGAAACTAATTAGATTTGTTAGACATGACCTATATCCTCATAAATCCATGTTGACTCCTACATATAATCCTGTTCAAATAGACATATTCTTGCATAATATCCCTTATTAACCCTTCTAAAAGCTTTCTCACTGCAGAAATGAGGCTCACTGGTCTATAACTCCCCGGATTTGCTCTTGCTCCCTTCTTAAATATAGGTATCACCTCTGCTTTTCTCCAGTCATCTGGTAGAGACCCTGTGTTGAGTGAATCTTGAAATATTAAAAATAATGGTTTGACTATTACAGAATCCAGTTCCCTCAGTACCCTTGAATGTATTCCATCAGGACCTGGGGCTTTATTAACATTTATTTTTTCCAACCTCTTTTGGATTTCTTTGGTGAAGGTGGTGTAGCCCCTTTATGTTGCAGTGTCCTAACCACTGGTACCTCCCTTGTATATACCAAAATAAAATAACCTATTTAGCTCATCTGCCTTTTCCTGGTCACTAATTGTCAGATGGCCTGTTTCACATTGTAATGTTCCTAAAGCTTCCTTCCTGGACTTCTTTCCATTTATATACTTACTATACTAAATATTTTAGGGTTAGTCTTACTCTCCTTCGCCACTATTTTTTAATTTTCTATTTTAGCCAGTCTAATAGCCCTTTTGCAAGCCTAGTTGATTTCCTTGTACTTGCGTAAAGCAGTCTCTGTCCCCTATTTTTGTATAATTTAAATGCCTGTTTTTTTTACTCCTTTTACTTTTATTCCCACATAGTATATGCCGATGTGTATGTATATTTAGTACTGATTTAAATGTTGTCCATTTATGTTCAGTTTTTTTACCTGTCAGTTCTCTGTCCCAGTCTATACTTTGTATTGCTGCCCTTAGACCGTCAAAATCTGCCCTTTTAAAAGTAATATTTATTTTTGGCCCCTTACAGTTTTTTTTATTTTTAATTCAATCTCGAATGAGACTGTGTTGTGATCACTGTTTCCCAAAGGTTGCCCTATTTCAACATTTAATACCATGTCAATATTATTCGTGATGACTAAATCCAAGATAGCCTCATTTCTAGTAGGCTCTTGTATAGCCTGGGCCAGATAATGATCCCTGAGTGTACTCAAGAACCTGCTTCCTTTACCCATACTGCTGGTTTCACTCATCCAGTTTATTTCATGGGGGTAGTTAAAATCTCCCATTATTAGAACTTGCCCATGCATAGCAGCATTTCCAATCTGTAATAATAATTGCATTTCCTCACTTTCAATTTTATTTGGGGGTTTATAGCATACTCCTACCAATATTATTTTGGAATTTGCTGCTCCACTGTGTAACTCTACCCACAAACATTCAACTTTATCACTAGTTCCAGCATAAATATCTTCTCTGACTATAGGCTGAAATTCAGGCTTAACATACAGACAAATCCCTCCTCCCCTTTCACCATTGCCCCTGTCTTTCCTAAATAGGTTATAACCCTCAAGACTAACAGTCCAATCATGAGATTCATCCCACCACGTTTCAGTAATGCCTATTAGAATTATTAGCAGTAAATGAGAAATAGAATTTAACTCTCCCATTTTTCATGGCAAGCTTCTGGCATTAGCAAGCATGGTATTATGTTATTATCATTATGTTATGAGTCTGTAGTTCTGGAGTGCCTGCCACCATACTTGAGTTACTTAACAATACCTCGCTACTGACTATACTAACACTCCCCCATTTCCTCCCACATAAGTAGTTAATTAATTCCTTACCCCTTACTACACTTACTACCCCATTACTTCTATCTAATCCCTTCCCCCACCTATTAGTTTAAAATCTCCCCAAGCCGTTCTACCATCCTTTCCCCTAGCACAGCAGCTCCCTCATCATCCGTGCTATAGAGATTGTACCCAGGTGAGAAGTCAGCCAAGTGCTCTAAAAACCCAAACCCCCTCCTTAGTGCACCACATCTTTAGCCACGCATTAACCTCCCTAAGCTCCTTCTGTCTCCCTGGGCTAGCATGTGGCACTGGTAGTATCTCAGAAAATACTACCTTGGAGGTCCTTGCCTTCAGCATAATACCTAGTTCTCTAAAATCTTTCATTAGGACACTCCATCTTCCACTAACTTTGTCATTGGTACCAATATGTACCAAGACCGCCGGTTCATTTCAAGCCCCTCCCAATAATGTATCTACAAAATCCGCAACATGCCGAACCCGAGCATCCGAGAGACAGCAAACTGTTTGATTGGTGGAATCTGGGTGACAAATCACCCTTCCTACCTTCCAAATAATAGAGTCCCCTACCACTCAAACCTGTCTGTTTGTCTGCCTATTCTGACCTCCGCTCCTCAAGTAGAACTATTCTCCCGGGTGTTAGAGGGAACAGCTCTATCTGGCATTGCCATTCCTGAATGGACATCCCCAACAGTTTCACTCAATCTGGCAAATCTGTTGGGTCTTGCCAACTCATTATTGGCCTGCCTCCTCCACCTGATCCCCCTGCTTCCCCTTCTTACTGTAACCCAGCTACCTCCCTGGACATCCTCAATAGCCCCAGTTCCACCCTCCATGCTAGGCCGAGCTAAACTGTGCTCAGTGAGCACTAGCTCCCTTTCCAGTGGAGCAATATCACTAAGTACTGCAATTCTCCTCTCCAGTTCTCCAATCTGAGATTCCAGAGAGGCAACATGCTCACACCTATCACAGAGGTATGGACCCTGGATCATCTCTTCCAGTAGTGCATACATATGACAGGATGTACACTGAGTGAGGTTGCAACTGAACTGACTCATAATTACAAATTGCTAAAAATACTCCAATTTGACTTTTTTCTTTGAACTCCCTACTGCAAACAGTCACACACAAGACCCAAACGTATATGCAAGTTTAACCAAGGCACACAAAAAAAATGTTCGATTAGCATTATTTGGTGCTAAAGCTTTCAGTCACTCAGATTCAGTCTCCATAACAGTTTGAGATTCACTATCATTTGATCCTCAAAAAGAAGCACAAGACTTACTTGTTTACCCAAGCCTTTGAATAACAAACCTTCAAATGACGTATTGTCAAAGTTTTTAGTTCAACCAGGAGAAAAGAGTTATACTTGTGGTACAATAATAAAACATTTTTAAGAATTGGGTTTAAAGTGATATTGAAAAAAAAATAAATAAAACAAATAGCAGTACTCCAACTGAACAAGGGTCATGCAATACAACTAAAGTATAGGAAAATGAGAATATGTGTGAGGAAGTATTCCTTCTAAGAAAAGGCAGTTTAGTTGTCCAATACAATATACACTATTACAACTCTAAAACACAATGCTATGATAAATATGCATGAATTCTAGAAACTAATCGTTTTTTATAGATTCTCGTTAGGAAGGCAAAATACTTTTGAACTGCTGTCATATTCTATGCTTCTAATTAGTGAATATTCTGAAGTTAGTTTTGTTAGAGGTAATTCAAACATACATGCTTCTGTATGCTGGCTAATCAGTCCAGAAATATAATTAAATCATATTGCGAATAGTGTGACATTTAAAGCGAATCTTATGAATAATGTATAAGTCAATGCTATGTACATTCATACCATGCAAATAGCTATCAAGCTTTTAACTAGAGAATATAAGAAGTCTAAGAAGGAGAGCACAAAAATAATGTTCCTATTAAAGTGCAGGTCCTATTTAACCTACTGGTGCATGCCAAAGAGCAAAATAGTGTATTGCAATTTCACTGAAATATGAGTTGAAGCTGTCAAAATGGAAAATTATGTAGAAAGAGCACAGGCTTTATATGGCATATTATAGTGACATACTCCAGAGTTATGTATCTTTTTAAGTGTGATTCCAGTGTGCATATTTATATATACATATGGAAAACTTTCTAGTGGTACATTTGTTGTTTGTATTGTTTATAATGATTCAAAGATATAATACATGTGTGATGCCACATGACATCAGACCTAGTGTCATTTGGTACTTTCTCGGCCACCAGGAACTTTAGATCTATATATACAGTATCTCACAAAAGTGAGTACACCCCTCATATTTTTGTAAATATTTTATTATATCTTTTCATGTGACAACACTGAAGAAATGACACTCTGCTACAATGTAAAGTAGTAAGTGTGCAGCCTGTATAACAGTGTAAATTTGCTGCCCCCTCAAAATAACTCAACACACAGCCATTAATGTCTTAATCGCTGGCAACAAAAGTGTTTAAAGAGTTTAAAGGACAAAAACTTAAGACTTCGTGACCTGAATATGTATGACTTGGAAAACAGAAGAGACGGTTTACAGGTGAGAAGTCAGATTTGAGATTCGTCACAGCTAAGGGAAGTGCAAGAGGGGCTTGCCCACATACATATATGAGCAGCGGTGGTGTATGTACTCCCGTCGCATGGGGTACCCTTCAGTTCTCCTGGGGCACAGGGTTCCATTGAGCTGCAGCATGTGGGTGAGCAAGGACCTTCACGTGCTGTAGAACAGTGCACAGTCATCGGGGCGCCGAGGACTGCGCCCTGATGACGCTCTGCGCTCCAGTCTGCATCTCATCTGCCACAAAGGCCCCCATCTCATATTTACTGGACCTGCTTGGCAAGGTAAGGGTCTGACAGTGTGCCATATGGGCCAAGCATTGTTTCATGTGTCACTAGGAGCATGTTGCATTGCATGTTTATCACACATGCAAATAATGACAGTGACATGGAGTGATAAACATGCTATGCAACATGCTCCTAGGGACACATGCACACAATGACAATGACATTACATATAATATGCTCCTAGTGACACATGCCAGTCCCACATGGCACACTGTCAGCCCCTTACCTTGGCCTTGGCAGCCTCCAGCAAGCTGGTCTAGTAAATATGAGATGGGGGCACGCGCATGAGAAGCCTCTGTGGCAGAGCGCAGTTCTCGGCACCCTGATGACGATGCGCTGTTCTCCTGCACACGAAAGACGTGCCTCCAGATTAAAAAGCTTTTTATCAGAGATTATACATTCAGACCTGGTGGGGTTCATCACAGGGTGATAGGCACCAGATAACATAAGAAAAATAGTACATTTGATATATTTAAAAAAAAGAAAAAATACAATATTGTTTATTATCACTGTATCTAGAGAAGGTATTTCATTCCCTTGAATGGGATGGAATTACCTATTTGAAACATTTAAATACATAAGTATTAATGGATACATTTTTTAAGCAATTAAAATAATTTACAATAAACCAAAGACATCTATAAAGCTTCCTGGTCCAACAACAGGGAATATGAATATTCAAAGAGGTACATGGTTGTCCACTTTCTCCAGCATTATTTGCTATTGTTATGGAACCCCTGCAGCCACTCAGACAAAACATTAATATCAATTGGCTAAAAGTTGTCAAATGCAAATTTAAGATTGGCCTCCTTGCAGACAGTCACAAAACCATTAACAGCGTTACCAAATCTCTTTATATATTAGAAACATCTGCTGATATATCAGGGGTAAAAATAAATACTGATAAATTAATCACATTACATTTAAGAAATCCTGCTCCAAATTTGCAAAAACAAGAATTCCGTTTTTTCTTTATAGAACTCAAATATTAAAATATCTAGGACTATAACTTCCAGCACAAATAGAAGACTTATATAGAATCACTAATATAGTTGTTGTGTGTGTAACGCTGATGTCATCAAGGGACGTAGCCATGATGCCATTTGGGGTGGGGCCTAACATCTGAAATCAACAGAGCAAACTGAGTGAGAGAGAGAACAACAGAGAGAGATAGGTACACAGAGAGAGAGACAGGTACAGAGGGAGAAAGAGAGGGAGGGGTACAGAGAAAGAAAGAATTACAGAGCAAGAGTGGACACAGACAGAGAAGGTGCACACAGAGAGCGCACACAGAGGGAGAGAGAGAGAATGCACAGACAGAGAGCGTAGAGGGAGCACAGACAGAGAGCGCAGTGAAAGAGTGCACAAAAAAGGGAGCGCAGAGAGAGAGTGCACAGACAGAGAGCGCAGAGTGACAGCACAGAGTGCACAGACAGCGCAGAGAGAGAGAGAGTGCACAGACAGCAGAGACAATGCACAGACAGAGCTCAGAGAGAGCACATAGACAGAGAGCATAGAGAGTGTGCAAAGAGAGAGTGCACAGAGAGCAAGAGAGAGAGAGTGCACAAAGACGGTGCGCACAGATAAAGAATGCACAGAGATTGACACAGAGAGAACGATAGTGCACACTGACAGAGAGAGCACACACAGACAGTGTACACAGAGAGCGAGAAAGAGTGCATAGAGAGAGAGAGAGCGCAATGTGAGAGATTGCACAGTCAGAGAGAACTCACAGATATCAGCACATACAGAGAGAGCACACACAGACAGTGCATACAGAGAGTAAGAGAGAGCACACAGAGTGCACAACGAGAGAGAGTGACAGGCAGAGAGTGCACAGACAAAGAGAGAGAGTGCATAGACAGAAAGCGCACAGAGAGAGAGAATACAGAGAGCGCACACAAAGAGTGCACAGAAAGAGCTCACAGAGAAAGAGAGTGCACAAAAAGAGCACACAGAGAAAGAGAGAGAGTGCACCAGGAGAGAGAAAGACAGGTCAGAGAGAAAGCAAGGAGAGTGAGAGTGACAGGTCAGAGAGAATGAAAGGAGAGCGAGAGAGATGGGTCAGAGAGAAAAAAAGGAGAGTGATAGAGACACAAGACAGCAAGAGAAAGACAGGACAGAGCGAGAAAGACAGGACAGAGAGAGACACACACCAGACAGAGAGAGACACAAAGACAGAGAGAGAGAGAAAGACAGGACAGAGCAAGAGAGTCAGGACAGAGAAAGAGAGAGACACATGCAGAGAGAGAGAGAGAGAGCACAGACAATTCAAGATAACATTCTATGATACCATCATTTATGACGGGCATGTCACTAATAAACTATAAAAAACATAATAACACACTTAGTAAAATAAATGTATATAGAGTAAATAACAATTACCATTAGATGTATGGTGGCAATAAAAATTTACATTTTACCCAAGATAATACATTTATATCTCTCTTTACAATACCTCGTGCTAAAAGGGACATTAAGCAGTTACAATCTGAATGATTTGCATTTATATAGAAGTATAAATAAAAATAGAATGTAAGCACATAGAAACAAAGTAGGTTAAAAAACACTAAACTTAAATATTTGTTGCAATGCACAGTTTAAACAAATTATGGCATGACATTAAAGATCAGATCATATAAGATATTAGTTAAAGGATGGGTATATTTGGAAAAATCTTACCTTTAAAAGAGGGGAATATAACACTCAGTGTGGCTCGATAAAAAAATAATAAAAGCAAAATGTTAGTATTAGCCCATTACAACTCACTCAAACTGTGGAATATATCACACTAGCGAATTGCCCGTCAAAAAATGACGGCAATGAAATTGTAAGGTAGCTAAATTAGTAAATGAATATAGTGTACCTATTTTGAAGCATTGTGATGAAGAGCTGGCAATCTGTGTTGATGTTGCTGCAGCATTAGTGGTGTGGAGCTGCTGTGTAAGCGTGATGAATGTGTGCACTGTGTGGTATGAATATCCGTAGGTGGTTTGTGTCGTTTTGCGAGTTTCTTGTGGTGTTTTGCGAGTTTGTTGTGGTGTTTTGCGAGTTTAGAGTGGTGTAGCCTCGTTTTCGTTTTGTTCGGCAGCCATTTTTTCTGTCGCTTAGATTTTTTTTTAGTCTCAAAAGTCTTTTATTTCGAGTAAAATCGAGGTGTAAGTTGCATTTTTGAGGTCCTGGGTGCTCCCTCTTGGTGTAGGTAAGGTTTTTATGTATGTGCTGTGTGTATGTATTGTGTTTTAAATGTTTGTATGTCGGCGTGTTGCGTCCGATGTTTGCGAGGTCGTAATGTGTGGTAACGTGTTTCGTAGGTTGTTTGCGTTCCTCGTAAAATTTAGCGAGTGTCGTAATTTGTGTGTCGTGTTTTTTGAGTAGCGACGTGAAGTTTGCGAGGGTTTGAGGCCCTTGCCCAGTGACCTCGCCAGCAACTGAGTCCCTCGCTTCGCGAGGGGCCTCAGTTGCTGGCATGGAGCGCCTTCGGCGCTCCATGCCAGCAACTGAGGCCCTTGCCCAGTGACCTCGCCAGCAACTGAGGCCCTCGCTTCGCGAGGGGCCTCAGTTGCTGACATGGAGCGCCTTCGGCGCTCCATGCCAGCAACTGAGGCCCGTGCCCAGTGACCTTGCCAGCAACTGAGGCCCTCGCTTCGCGAGGGGCCTCAGTTGCTGGCATGGAGCGCCGAAGGCGCTCCATGCCAGCAACTGAGGCCCTTGCCCAGTGACCTCGCTACGCGAGGGCCACGGCTCGCTGCGCGAGCCGCGGACCTCGCTACGCGAGGGCCGCGGGCTCACTACGCGAGCCCGCAAGCGTGAGCAACGACTCGTACGCTCACAACTATATATGTGATATAATAGTTGTCAAACTGCGAGACGTCGTCACACATTGTGTAGTGCACACGAGTTAGTCCATGAGCGCCGGAGGTCGATCATCGCTGCAAGCCTCGCAAAGCCTCAGCAGCGGTTGCGGCCAGGCAATGGGCACCAAAGGCACTCATTGTGCTGGTGGAGATAAGCGCCATAGGCGCTCATCCCTACAACCCCTTACGAGTTAGGCAGTGAGCGCCAAAGGGACTACACATCAACAGAAATCTCAATTACACAATTCACAATGCGAGACCCGTAACACTTTGAAAAAATGCAGAGGAAAGAAAGCAGGACTTAGAAAAAAAAAATACGACCTGCGGCACACACAGCACGTGGGGCAGCCAGGACGTCTGACAGGGATTTTGCACGACAATTTAAACACAATTTCCCGAGTTTCGGCACTCGCGACAAATAAATGGCGGACGAAAAAAAACATGCAAAACACCAACAGGCACATAAGACTTTTACCCAGGAACGTACGAGGTACAAAATACACTATTAGGAAATACGGAAAATGCTCCAGACCAGCGTAACACATACATAATCGCAGCCATTTTACAATACTAACTTGCGACTAATAACATTACCATTCTAAAATGGCGCTTTACACAACTAAACAAACAGTTTGCCCTCGCGCACACAGCCTATTTATGCTGCACACTTGCAAAGGCGCTCATTGTGAGACACGCAATGAGCTCCAAAGGCGCTCAGCGCTGGGCTCACATTGAGCGCCAGGGGTGCTCAGAGGAGCAAAAGTACATGAGGGGAGAGGCTCACAATGAGCGCCAAAGGCGCTCAGCGCGGGGCTTGCAATGAGCGTCGAAAGTGCACAGACGAAAAAAAGTACATGAGGGGAGAAGCTCACAATCAGCGCCAAAGGTACTCAGAGAACTAAAAGCCTTACATTATATGGCAAACAGCATTACCTGCCTTACAATTTTTTGACGGGCAAGTGGCTAGTTGATTGAGATATAAATATCAGCTAATGACCCCTAAATCACCAATGATTTGATTCCTATCATATATCTGCGAGTTTTCAATCTTGCACAGTGCTTTGGGGAAAGCACTTTGGACACCGGATTCTAAGCTCAAAGACAGGGCCCTCCATATTTGTAATGTGTTAATATTGTTTTGCCTTAATCACACTGTATGTATAGCGCTATGGAATATGGTTTCATGTTACAAATTATTATTTATTATTATTATCTTTTATTTGTATTGCGCCAACATATTCCATAGTGCTGTACAGGGGAAATACAAGTTTAACAAATTCAAAAGTTGAAGGGCCCTGTTTTGAGCTTAGAATCTTAGCAGAGAGGGCTTTATCCCAAAGCATCCTACAAGACTGGAAACTCACTACTTACAATCTAAAGGGAATTAAAGGGCAAAGAACTGGGGCAGAGTAACAAATAAGGAATAGCAAGGGTCAGGAAGACAGTGAAAGACAGAAAGAGTTTTATTTTAGAGAGAGGGGGGAGGGATATGAGGTGAAAGACTAGTATGTTGGCTGACCCCTAGTGTTGAGATGATATATCTGCAAGTAGGAAGTCAGGTGTTTTCCATGGCTCTATAAATTTAATCTGAGTTGGGTTGGGTGGGTGAGGGGTAGGGAGGAAGGGCAGTATTCTGAGAATCTCACAGATGTAGTAGGCCTTAAAGCAGAGTGAATTTGCACTGAAAGAAATAGAAAGAATGGATTGGTGGACATACAGTAAAGGAAGATAGGGGAGTTAGAGAGGAATGGAAGAGAGACCTTAGAATGAAGGTATGTGAGGAGGGGGAGGATAGATGAGGTAATTATGCCAGCCCTAAATGGGGAAATAAACGATAATAATAATAATAATATTAAAAAAAGAGTCAAGTATAGCCTAGATTTTCCAGTAGGTCAAAAGTCGCAAAACCTCAAAATATTTACTAAACTTGGCTTAAACATTTTATTAGAAATGTAAAAGTGATTTCAATTACAAATTAAAAAGAAATACTTGTTATTGATAAAGATGATTTTATTCACATATACAAATTAAGCACTTCATTTACTCACTGCCAAAACAGAAGAGAATGAGACCACTTACTACTTTTGAGAAGAAAAGCTCATAAAATCCAAATCTAAAGAAAGAAGCATGATATATAAATAATAAATAAATTGAAAATGAAAATGAATCCTATAAATTGAAAAGAAGATGTGAAAATGAACATTCACAAAGACAATAGAAATTGGGATAAAAGTATACTTTCTCAAAGTAATAGTGGTAGAAATTACACTTATTAGAAACAAGTCTTAAATGTATATAGAACCAACAAAATTACACAAATTATTCAAAAATCAGTTACAGTGCCTTGCAAAAGTATTCACCCCCCTTGGCATTTTCTATGTTTTGTTGCCTCACAACCTGGAATTATCATGGATTGTTTGAGGATTTGCATAATTTCATTTACAGAACATGCCCACAACTTTGAAGATTTTTTTGATTTTTTATTGTGAAGCAAACAACAAATAGGACAAAATAACATGGTGTTGTTGTGCCATGTTTTTTTCACTTGGTTAAGATATAATTGATGGTGCTCCTGGGGATCATCAGAGATTTTTTTATTTTTTATAACCTAGCCCTGACTTGTACTTTTCAACAACATTGTCCCTAACTTGTTTGGAGAGTTCCTTGGTCTTCATGGCAGTGTTTGGTTACTGGTGCCTCTTGCTTATGTGTTGCAGCTTCTGGGGCCTTTCAAAAAAGGTGTGTATATGTAATGACAGATCATGTGACACTTAGATTGCACACAGGTTGACATCATTTCACTAATTATGTGACTTCTGAAGGTAATTGGTTGCACCAGAGCTTTTTATGGGCTTCATAACAAAGGGGGTGAATACATCGCACATGCCAATTTTCTGTTTTCTATTTCTAAAAAATTGTTTTATGTATATATTTTTCTAATTTCACTTCACCATCTTAGACTATTGTGTTCTGATCCATCACATAAAATTCAGACTAACAAAACATTGAATTTAAGGTTGTAATGTAACAAAAGAGGTAAAAAGTCAATTGGAGTGAATACTTTTGCAAGGCGCTGTATATCATTGCTTTAGATGATGTGGTCAAGAAGGGTCATATTTACAAATTTGGTGGAATTGTCCAATAGTTAGGAACATATGGCACAAAATAGAAGAAGTAATTAATGATATGTATAGTAGACAAATAATACTTACACCACAAATTTGTTTACTAGGAATGTTCCCTGGATAATTACAATTTGCAAGTAAAAACTGTTAGCAACAAAAATTACATACTGCAACTAGATGGAATAATTAGACCTCTCCTTGCACAATATCAAAGAGAAAACAGTCAAAGTGTTCTCCTTGGAAAGACTAACATACTCATTAGAAAACATGTTATTACATTATTACAAGAAATGAGCCTCTTGTATTAACAGAGTTATACAATAAAAAAAGCAACCTTTAAAAAATTAGCAGGATATAAATTCTAAATTCAATTTTATTTTATGTTCAGTTCTTTCGCTTAAAAAAAAATAAAAAAAGGAAGTGAAGGTTATTGAAGTTAAGATTTTATGATGTAAACCTTGAATTATTTATTTTGTATAATCTATGTTTTGAATTTTAATTCATGTTTTTTGTTTATATAATGTTGTGTTCTTCCAATAAAAACATACTCATAAAATAAAAGATAATATATGAAAGACTGTGTTTATTTTTTTACTTTCTACAAACATATTGTACATTATCAAGTGTAATTCTTAAAAAAAGCATTCTTTGGTCCTGAAAAATTACCTGACACAGTTTTCAATTGTGTCCGCGTGTTATACTCATGGAAAACACTTGTTTGTACCCTTAACTTTTTGGGAACTGTGAAAAAAGTAGAATCTAATTAAAAAATTCCAAAACTAGCGAACAGACAGTTTGAGGTTGTTTTTAGTGTCAAATTCTAGTTTTGTTGATATTATCTCCTATTTTAATGGTAAAAAAAAAAAAAATTATCAAGAGGGATTACCAATTTGTAAACTGCACAGCAGAGGTGTAAAGCATGTACCACTTGTGACCGTTTGGCCCTTAGATGATATGACAAGCAAGTGGAGTATGGAGTTCTTGACAGGAGTGACGGAGTTAAAACTTCTGAAGAACTCCTAATTTGTGTAACTTCCCTTTAAAAGCCTGAAAGCAGACATGGAAAGGGGGGGTGGCTGTCTAGGTCTGGTCAGGTTGTGTACTGCCATCAGAGCAAGTCACAGAGTGGAGCTGGAAGGTGATCCTGTGTGGAACTGCAGTTGGAAGCTTTGGAGCAAGCCTGTAAGAGATCACCTGATTTACTGTGGCTGGGAGTACTGGGACCACAGCAAGAAGTTTGTGCTGTTTGCAGTCGCAGGACGTTGTGAGCTGGAAGAGTGAATACAGCCTCAGGACGCCAAGTAAGTGAAGGGATTAGTGAGGATCCCCAGACAGAGTTGCCTTAAAGGCCTAAGCGTGTGTGAAGCTGACAGAGGCCTCTGTGTGAAGGAACCCAGACTTATTATGCCCCAGGGAAAAGGCTGAGTTTGAGGAGAGAAGTGTGAAGGGATTAGTGAGAATCCCCAGGCAGAGTTGCCTTAAAGGCCTAAGCGTGTGTGAAGCTGACAAAGGCCTCAGAAGGAAGATACAAAGACTTATTATGCCCCAGGGAAGAGGCTGAGTTTTGAAGAGCAAAGTGAATACAAGTTAGTGTTGTTATATATTCAAGGGTACCTGGGGTGAAGCATACAGGAGAGACGGGCGGGCCCTATGCTTCATCCGCGACAGTGTAAAGAGTACCGTGGAAGAGACTTCCAGATGTACTAGAAATTATGTGTATCCTGGCCACAAGGTGGCAGCATGAGTAAGAATAGATTGTGTATCCTGGCCACAAGGTGGCAACCTAAGAAGAGAATATTTGTATCCAGGCCACAAGGTGGCAATACAACCTACATAAGAGACTGACTGTATCCTGGCCACTAGGTGGCGCTATTGTGCAAAAGCTACTCCTTTCGGAAGACAGGGTTGTAGTGTTTTTCCCCTGCTGCAGATAAGCTGCACAGGAGTAGTCAAGGTGTTCCTGCATTACAGTCAGCACGTTTACGTAGATGTTTATTTCCTTTATTTTAAGCAGAGTTACTGCTCAGTTGTTACTTTCTTTTGCAAATAAACCAATTTGCTGCATTTCAAGCAAGTATCAGTCTCTTCTTCAAGTAACCACCGATTTACACGACCATCCTGATCACACACTATAGTTCAAGAAAAATGTAATCTTTAAGATGTATGTAATAAGCTAACATGAACAGCTGTGTAAGTCATGGACATAAAAACATTTTTAGGGATTTTTTTTTTTGAAGATGAGTTTAGGAATCCATTTTGTGTTTATGTAATCACTTCCTGAGCGCTGGATCTTATGGTTCAGATAAGGAAGGGGTGGTGGCGGAGAGAAGAGAGAACAGGCAGATTTCAGTAGTATTTTTTTTAAAATATAAACCCCCTCTCTCACACACAGCATCCACTGAAGTATCATTGTGTCTTCAATGGTCCAGCAGAGGCATCAAACTTGGTGTTCCCTGGGTTACAGACGACTCGACTTACAGAGGACCCATAATTAAGAACGGCTCCCAAGGCGAGAGATTTTCATTGTACAATGGGTCTTTAAAATGTAAAATTTTGAGGATATATTTTCCTGAGCACATGTATCATTTAAATGTTGAAGCATTTTACTTACACATACGGTCTATACAGGTAATTTGAGAAAAATGCCCGGTTACCAACCCTTGAGGAGAGAAATGTTGTGCCCATAATATAGAGGGAGATGTCACAAACTACTAAATTAATTACACAGTGCCTATATCTCGCCACACCAACTGAGATAATACAATATTAAGGTGTCTTGACCAACTTTCCGTGATGATAATCAAAAGTTACATTAAGTGAAAATGCAATTTCCTACCTTTTAAGAAATCAATTTACAAATGTAATTACTATTTGATTATCAATGTGCAGGAAGGTTTGCTTTCCTAATTTATATGTTGGTCAGGATTTACAAACTACACTCCAGGCTAATTGCAGTTACATGTCGCCCATTCAATATCTGTCACATTTAAATCTCCATATTTCCAAGAAGTAGCCAAGCTATTGATCTGTTTTCTAATTAAACTGATTTCATGTACAATGAGTATCAATATATAATTTATTTATGCAAAAATGGGCTGAACATATTTTATATTTAAGCTAAAAGATGGATTGGTTTCAATTACTAAGCAGGTAGATAAATAATATTTTTAAAAATATGTTCTGAAAAAATACTTTGAACCTAATATTACATTTTTATATAAAAACAAATGTTTTTTTCCTGTGAAATTTAGCAAAGACGGTGGACTAGCTCATGATATATTGTATATTCCTTGTTAACAAATCTGTTTCATTTATATAAATATCTACTTAAAAAAATAAAAATTATATAAAAAATAAACTTAATATCTTGCAATATCTGAAGCCATTGGTGTATTGTGTTAGCAAATGTAAACACTGGTTTTACTTGTGAATAAGGGAGTGATTTCTAGCTTACATCCTGAGAAAAATAAATAAGGTATTCAGTGATGGTGTAAATGTATGTAACCTCACAGATCTTTACCCAAGGGAAATCTTGGCTCTGCGCCACAATCAATGATGTTTCTTTTTCTCTTTTCTTAAATAGCTTCTTGGTGACAATAAAGTCTGAACGACTGATGATCATCATTGCTTCCTGCACAGGGCAATTTCACCCTGTAGCATTTGATAAAAAAAATGCAGAAAAATAGCTTTTTGCTATACTACTAATAAAAAAAAATGTTTTGATTGTTGCCAATATATAAAGTTGCCTATTTGAAAAGAATTCCAGAAGTACAAAATAATAACAAGTAAATGAAAATTAAATGACAATTATCACTACAATACAAAGAAAAAAGATTGTTAAAGAAGGAGTTAAAAATATATATTTACACATTTTTGTTTGTTTCTGCTTAACTCATGTACATTTTTAAAATAAATGATTTACTAGGCTCTAGAGTTCCCCTTCTGGATCGCTACCTTGTCATGGTAAAGGGACTTGTGTACGTCAATGAAGCTTTGTGCTATATCATGTAAGGTCACCCATGATAGGCAGGTCATAGCAGAAAGATCAAACAAATCGCAATCCAGTGGAGAAGTAACTGTCAACCCACTCCAGTATTTTGGGTAAGAAAACTTTATGGATAAGCACAACCAGATATATAACCAATATGGCATAGGAAGATGAGCCCCTCGGGTCAGAAGATGTCTTCCACATTACTGTAGAAGAGCAACGGGCGAGCATGAGTAGCACTAGATCTAATGGTTGGGATAAAGTCAAGAGGACGCCCTATTGGCGGATGTGTCTGGAAGGGAATGTCTCAGCACAGATCCTGGAACATTAGAACTATGAACTAAGTCAAACTGGACATGGTCATACCAGATAACCACCAGATCTTCTACTGTGGTCAGGAATTCCACAGAAGAAATGGAGTAGCCTTCATAAACGGTGGCCAAAGCAGTTCTCGGTTACAACCCAATAGATGACAGAATGATATAAATTCAAATTCAAGGCAAACTAATTAACATTACAGTAATCCAAGTCTTTGCTCCAACCTTGGTTTGCCGAAGAGGCTAAAGTTGTCCAATTCTATTAGGATATTTGGAACTTCTCCGTCAAAAATGACAGGAATAAATCTGTAAGGCTGGGAATGCGGTTTGTCACACAATGTGAGGCTTTTGATCCTCTGAGCATCTTCGGCGCTCATCGGTAGCCTCTCCCCCGTGCTCTTAAACTTTACTGCTTTGCACTGATCACCTTCGGCACTCATTGCAAGCCCCACGCTGAGTGCCTTTCCATTGCAAGCCTTTCCTCCTGCCATCTGTCTCTTTCCACCATTTCTCCCCTGTCCCTTCTCTGTGTCTTTCTCCTCTGTGTGTCTGCTGTATGTTTGTGTGTTACGCGCTGACTGTCGTTGACTTTCAAAGTCCCACGTGCCTAGCTTTGTTCAGCCTCATTGCAGCTTTGCGAGGTACTCAGGCGGCCCTCGATTCGTGAGGGCCACAAGTGCGTGACCAACATCGCAAACCTCACCAACATCGCAAGATCCACAACTATATATGTGATTCAACACCACATACATATAACACCAAAAATGTTGCTTTCATCATAGGAGTGCTAAAATAGTGAACCAAAATATAATTATCTGGTCATAGTAAATACTCTCTTCCAACAGCCTCAGAGACTACTCTACCCATGGACTTCACCAGATGGACAATACAGAAATCAGCCAGACTACATCATTTGTAACCAAAGATGAAGGAACTCTATTCAGTCAGCAAAAGACCTGGAGCTGACTCCGGAAGTTACCCAAGCAAAGAGAGAAAATCATTAGACCAAGAAGATACAAAATAAATAATGTCCACAATGAATATCCGTGGAGGTAACGATTAGATTTAAGGGACTAGACATGGTAGATGGAATACCTGAAGAACTTTGGTGAGAAGATGATGAAATTATCCAGATAACTGCAACAAAGAATATCCCAAAAGAAACAAAAAATATGAAGGCAAACTGTCTGTCTAATGAGGCATTAAAAGTAGCACAGGAAGGAACGAAAGCAAAAGGTAATGGAGATAAGAAAATATGTTTTCAAGTGAATGCAGAAATCCTGAGTACAGAAAGAAGAGAGAAGGATACATTCTATAATAAGTAATGTAAAGCAATAGATATCAGAAAAATACAAGAGGCCCACTTTGACATGATAAAAAATAAAAATAGTAGGGACTTAACAGAAGCAGATCAGATAAACAAAAGGTGACAGGAAAACAGCAAACATCTATACAGGAAGGATATTAACAACACTGATAACCTCAGTTGTTTGTCGAATGAGCTGGAGTCAGGCTTCTTGGAGAGTGAAGTGATGGGCCCTAGGAAGCCTTGCTTATAACACGCCTGCAGGAGTTGATGGAATCCCAGCTGAACTATTCAAAAACCAACAAGATGCTGCAGGGAAAGTGTTGCTTGCTTTATGCCAACACAGTTGGAAAACTAAACAGTGGCCAGTATACTGGAAAAGGTCAGTCTACATCACAATTCTAAAAAAAGGCAGCTATAAAAGTGCTCAAATTATTGAACAATTGCACTAATTTTACCTGCTACCAAGGTAATGCTTAAGATCCTGCAAGCTTGACTCCAACAATATATGGACCGTGAGCTACCAGATGTGCAAGCTGGATCAAATTGCCCGTGGGATAACAGAGAAAGCAAGAGAGTTCCAGAAAAATATTTACTTCTGATTCCTAGACTATTCTAAAGTTTTCAGCTGTGTGGATCACAACAAAATGTGGCAAGTTCTTAAAGAGATAGGAGTGCCAGACCACTTCATCCGCCTCCTGAGGAATTTGTATGTGGACCAAGAACAAACATGGAACAACCGATTGCTTTAAGATTGGGAAAGGAGTACAACAGTACAGTACATCATGCGTAAGGCCATGGTGGATGAAACCAAAACCGGAATCAATATTGCTGGAATAAATATCAACAACCTCAGATATTTGTATGATACTACTTTGATGGTTGAAAGTGAGGAGGAACTAAAGCGCCTGTTCATGAGGTTGAAAGAAGAGAAGGCATAAGCTGACCTGCTGTTTAGGGATAAAAAGATGTTGATCAATGCAAATCTCCACTGTAAATATTAAGAAGAAGTACATTCAGTGACAAATTTTATTTTCCTGGGCTCCAAGATCTCATTAGATGGTGACTGGGGCCAAGAAATTATGCTTGCTATGGCAAGTCTGGACAAGCTATTAAAAAGCAAATATGTTACACTGTCAACAAAGGTCTGCATTGTAGGAACTATGGTATTCTCAGTAGTAACATTCGAATGTGAGAGCTGTATCATAAAGAAGCCTAAGTGCTGTATAAAGCTCTGTAGAGAGCATACTTTAGCCTATAGATCTCATTGGCTGACAGAGAGCAAGTTCCTAAGAGCGGTTCATTTGAAAACACACTTTCACACATTATCAAATACCCTATTTCTGATGTATATAAAAAAAAAATATTTACATGTAGCTTTAAGGAATCAAGGCATCACCCCCTAGATCAGGGGTTGACAAGCTCAGCCCTTGAGAGCTAAACACAGGTCTGGATTTGAGGATTTCCTTCCGAGCACAGGTAAGTCAATCAGGATGACTGAAGAAGAGATGGTATTGCATGTATGCAGCATGAATATTCTCAAATCCTGGCTTGTGTGTGGCTCTTCAGAACCAAACTTGCCTACCCCTCTTCTAGATACTCACCAAGAAACTGATTTCAGTAGCATCATCTCCTGCGGCACAATAGGCATTTTATATTTTTGTTAACAATGTTGTAATTTGACATATGAAGAATATAATATTTTTCTCAGTTTATTAATATATATATACTGTATGTCATCATCTATAGGTCTCATAATGTGTTCAAAAGCTAAGCAATATTGTGGCATATTAACCTTTAGGAGATTGCTCATTCTCAACATTCATGAGAGTTCAATATGGCTGCTATGGCGACTTCCTAGACAAGAACAATGAGTAACAACTAATTCATTTTTAAATATTACATAAAATTGGATATGAGCAACTGTGTTCATTTATCTATTTAAATCCAATTTATCTAATGAACTGTAACACCAAAATAATTTGAAGATCAATATGTCTCCTTTTATTGCAACATGTGGGCCCTATTTATTTTTTAAAATATTGGGTGCTGCACTTCATTATTATTTGTAACATCATATAAATAGAACCACTTGCATTATTAGGCATATAACTTTTCTAGTTGTTTATTTTTCTCTATTGCTAACATCTGGATATTATAAAACTTTGATCATTTTGTTTTACCTGACTGGATTGTTCTATTTCATTCCTTTGGGTCATCTATAAAAGTACAGACCATGGGTCATGTGCACTAAAAGGCTGGAGATGTCTTGGAGAACATTTTTTTGTATGGATACCTTCTTTGAAATCCTCTTTTAACAGATGCCTTATCCATTTAATTTTAGGTCCATTCCAAGTAAAAGCCAGTTCAGTAAAACTTGTTGCCAGTATTAACAGTGACATTAAATTGATTACCGTCATAATATAAAAATTAAACATAATCATCACTGTATTGATCATCACTGCGGAGGCAGAGCAGATGGTGTGTTGCATATTGATTCAATGTTTTCACTGGAGCTATTCAGACAGTATAATAACCAAACTATAGCAATAAATGCTGCGGGATGTATTGCTGTCCAGTATTATAGGATCCAGATAAAATAATTTCTCACTGGTGTTGGGGATAGTTTTAATATATTGATTGACCTTGACCTATCTCACTTTACCATACTTCCAGGCATGGCAGATGCAGGATCATAATTTATTGTTTTACCTGCAGAACTTTACAGAGGTCATGGAGGGCTTCTTATACCATTACCTACTGAAACAACAAAAACATTTAATTTTAAAAGCAACAATTGAAATGTACTGGCACATTTTGCTTTGCAATCAGCATAATAGTGGGTAATCACAGTTACTTAGGGAACATGCATAAATCTAGTTTTATGAACTGGAAAACAGGCAGCAGGTGGAATTCAATTCAATAGATTTTTTGTGCAACAATAATGATGTTTTTTTTTTTACTAAGCATCTCAGTTGCATCCATTATGCATTATTTTGTATGAGTAAAAATGAGGACACGGCTCCTCTCACCTCTGAGAAGATGATTAGTAAATTACCACCATTAATTTTATGTTATATACTTACAGTTTCATACAGAAGAATGGGGTGGCACATAGATCTGTAATGCTCTTTAAAATAATTGTATCACAACTGTTAAAGGAATGTTCTTAATAAGAACACATTAAAGAATATATAGTGTGTATCACACTGAAGAGACTAAAATATATGTGGCACATAACAGCTTTGCAAGTAATAGGGGGTTGAAATCATATGTGACTTTTTAAAAAACGTAAGTGTTTTAAACACACTGAAAATTGCAGACACTAATCCGAGAATACAGTAATTATAATATTCTTTGTGAAGTCTTCTTACTGTGCCTAAAGAAATTAGTGATTCTCAGTTAGGTATCTATTTTCATTTTCTGATCCTTTTATCAAGCAAATGTCTTTACTGTTCAAAGTAATTACAGTGTCTTATCATTAAGGAAGGTAACTTTAACTGTGGCTTTGATTTGCCTTATTACTTCCATAATTTTCCTTTCTCTACTACTCTTCTCCTGGATAATTTATCTTCCTGCTCCTTTATTCCCTGCTACAGTATAAAAGTGGAGGAAACAAGCTGGTTGTACTCTGAGGCTGTGTGTGTATTAGTGCAGTTTTTGTGGCAGTGTTTTTTTAATTTATTTAATAGCTGGTTAGTAATACAATTATTATAGGAATCACTGTAGCTTTTCCTGAATCACCTTCCGGTGAGCTATAGTCTGTACCATTTGGAGTCTTTATTAGTTTCACTGCAAATAAAGACTTTTATAAGGACAGGCCCCTGGGCAGATGAAGTGTTCATCGTAGGAAAACCTAGAATGAAAACCTAGGAAAGCCTCCTGGACAAAATCTCTCTACATCACTGCACACACCGGTATAATTAAAACATTTTGGGGCTCATTCAATTGCGATTTGGCCAATTGAATAGGGCTCTATATAAGCGCAGAGCATATTTTTTACAGAAGTTTTTAGTCAGTGAACTTCTTTCCAAAAGCAAGGTCTTCACTAACTAAACACTTCTGTAAGAAAAAAAATGCTATGTGCTTATATAGAGCCCTATTAAATTGGCCAAATCACATTTGAATGAGGCCCTTACTGAGGCCTAGCATTCTATTTCTAATAATAATTGTATTATTTATTGCTGTTTAAAATGTTATTTTAATTTTATAATGTATAATATTAAGGTTATGTTTTATTTAGAATTTGGAGCTCCCAATGGCTATTACACAATAATGAATTCTTTAATACAGAAGTTCCAGTAGTCGCTGAAGATCACGCCCAATAAGTAAAATATTGTGATGCAAAACTACTGTTTTTGTATTTGTAAGTCTTTCTGTCTCGTTGAGTTTCAAAATTGCACTTCACTACAGAAACCTTGGGGTGTTTTTCTGCTGTGTTGGCTATTTAAAAAAATGATCTTCTAACAATGTGTCAGTCAGTTTAAACTTAAATGACTTTTGCAGCGCACAGATACAGAAAGAGCTTAAACAATTCACAAAAGAATGGCAAGATGTAGGAAAAATGTGTATCAAAAAGCAAATATTTCCAGACAGCTGTTTTACGGTCACAAAAATAAACAATGCAGTAAGGCTCAAACACGAAACAGACTTTATACAACCAATAGAGAAACATAATTTATTAAATTTACTAAGCTGTAAGGGGGGATTTATTAAATATTTCAAGTGATTTGATTATGCATTTTGTATTTACTTTACTCTATTTTCTATGCAGAAAATTGAGATCACAGTCCTTTTCACCTCAGGGGAAATGTATTAAGCATCTCAAGTGCATCTCAAGTTATCTCCTGAGTTACTAAGTATTATTTTCCTATGGAGAATGCCTAACTCCTTAACATTCTACATTATTATTATTATTTACCATAAAACTTGACAATTGGATGGTATCCCTTCACAATTTTGATCACAATACATTGATAGATTCATCACAAAGCACTATGAAGGGTTCATTGTATTGTCCATTCTCAGCTTTTTTTAGTAGATGTTCTTTCTTTCTTTAATGAAATCACGTGACCTAATCACAGTAAAATTAGTGTGTCTGTGCACATTGATTAACAATAAAACACAAAACCAATTGTGTGTATAAAATGGGCCACAATGTGTTCCTTTTATTCATAAATACAAAATTGACCAGTGACATGGAGGTGGCTGTAGTCACCCAGATGCCATGAACTCACGTTCAGTGCTGCAAAACAGGACAACCGTCTTACCATTGGGAAGGCTTTGCCTTCTTCCATTGCCTGGATATTACTCCCGACTGCCGCCACTGTGATAGAACTTACAAACCATTAAAATATTGAGCAATCTATCTTCACTTATTTTTGGTGGAAAGGAAGGACTCAAAGGTGCCAGTCTATATATACTCCAAAGGTCCTCCACTGTTGGGCACGCAAGCCCACCCCCCACATATTCTGGGCCTGGTTACGTGGCCCATCCCACTAATCCTGGAATGCCAAGGCAGTCTCCTAAGCCCAGTCCAACTAGTGTATATGTACATCAATTAATAATAAAACATAAATCTATTTGTGTGTAAAAAATTTACCTGTCACGATCTGCTACTTCAATTGAACTTGGTAAGAACCTGGTTCAAACCTATCCAGCAGAATTGTGCAGTCCTTTTACACAGCTGATAACAGAAGATGGACCAGACTCATGTACCACGCCCAGGTGCTTGCTTCAACAGACCAGGATATCAGGAACACAATAGCCACCGACTGTGACTATTCGCCACCACTGGATACACCATACAATGCCTTAGAATATTAGGATTAACTTTACAGAATGACACTTACACCTTGATTATGTCAGTCCAAAAAACGGCCACACCTTTATTTAGACTGTCACATTTATAACGTTTTCTGAATCCAGGCTGGCCAATCACGACAATCCCCACTCCTTAGGTACATAGAAGGGAGACCGATTAGCAATAGCCTGCCCCTGATTCGCTGGGAGACCCTGTATATCTAGTGATTTCAGGCCTTCAATTACCCCTGAAGTGAAGTAAGCTAATTATCAGGGCAAGTTAGCTTATTCTAAGTTGTTATTGTTCCAGTGGTACTTGAAGTAGAACAATACTGGAGACCCTCTATCTTATTTGCTTACATGACCTGCTTATCTTGATATCTTTCATCTGATCATCTAGGGAAATATTCATGTGTTGGCAACTTCTTTCTGTGCTGAGAGACCCGTTATGTCCTATATTTCCCACTATGGTTCCCCTTGACCCTGGGACCCCATCCCTATATTGTTTTAGCTTCCTTATGGACAGACCAGCAGTTTGATACCAAACATCCCCATAATATTACAAAAACCTACATGTAATACATGTAACTAGCATACATTCTAAAAATAATACATATATTAACAGACATATATGTAACAATACACACAGAACTATAACAGAACTATAGATCAGAACTATGGGGCCCCAGGCCAGGGTCATCTGTCTGAGCATAGTCCATGATCCCCGGTGTCAGGGAAAACAGAAAATATTATAACAGTCCATAGGAGAATCATGGGGGATATAACTGTTGCCAGCCCAGGCCCATATCATTTTACTAACTCCACAGTCCAGGGGTTTCCCTGGCATGACGGTACCACATAATTTACTATATTCATAAATATAAAACCGCACCAGTGACACAGGGCGGAGTCAGCCACCATCATCCAGATACAATAACCTCATGTACATTCAGGGATACAACACAGTACAGCGATCCTACTGTTGGGAGAGGTTTTGCCTTCTCGCACTTCCTAGTCCCCCAGATACCCTGCAAGTGATAGATCCATCACAAAGCAATATGAAGTGTTCATTATACCTTTCATGTACTGTTCATTCTCAGTTTATTTAGTAGATTTTCCTTTCTTTCTTAATGGAAGCGCTTGATGTTTATAGTTTCTAGCACACTAAGCGCTAATGAGATATTTTGTCTTACAACTTTGGAGCTATTTTATCACACTTTGAAAATGAGCAATGATCTTTCACTTCAAGTGTTGTATAGAAATAATTTACAAATCTCACATTAGAAGTGAATTCATTGTAGATATTTTACATTAGACACTAAGATTAATTATTCAGGACTTGCATATTGGTTGGGCTATAGAAACAATCTAATAAACATAATATGTTAGAAGAAGGGATATTTAAAGGTTTCTGAATTTAACTATGTATTTTACTTTTATGGACTTTGTTTGTGTGAGAGTCTACTGTAGTTCTTTATTGTAGCATAACTATTAAACTAAAACATAAAAAAAGCTGTTATCAGCAATATGTTCACTGTTTAGCAATCTCATATCGAGTAGACTGCTAAATATATTTGTATCATATAATGCTTCCAATATTCTTATACCTATATATAATGTTTGGTGTCCAGTGGCCTGGTTGAACTCAAGTTCATTTATTGAATAATAATACCACGTCTACATTGTGACAATCCTCTTGTACAGAGCAGGATAGCCAACCTCCTGTCCTCAAGCTGCGAGGCCAGGTTAGTAATTGATTTAAATGTGCATCCCCTGATTATCTGTCATGATACCAGTGCTTGAGGACTAGAGTTTGACAACCTTGGTATGGGACAATAATTTTGAAGGACCAAATACAACCTTAAAAAGAATATAATTTGCTGAATGCACAGTGTGTGTTGGAAAGAATGGTTTACAGTAGAACATATGATTGATCATTGAGTGAATATAGATGTCGTTAAGATATAAAAGTAAGGGAGATAGGTGTTGTTGGTGTAAAATGCACATTGTGGGACTTATTCAACTGCAAGCCTGCAGATTGCGTTGTACAGGCCTTAGGTCTGCGGGCTTGAGATATAAACTTAACTAGGCGAAACCATGCACCCGCAGGTAACATCATAGTGTGATCATGATCAATTGAGCCGTAACGCTCAATTTAGAAACAGCCAATAGTAAGTGAGACCGTCATCATTACGTCCGTAAAACATGGAGGTTACATTTCACTCAATTAGCATTTATATGCGATCAGACTCGCAATCCCGCAATGTACAAAATAATAAACATAAATGGCGATACTGTTCTAGTCCATGTAGGTGACCTGATATGTATTAACTCATTGATTCCCGAGATTGATATGACACCGAAATTAAACATAAAAAATAATAATTTTCTATTGCAGATTTGCGAGCTTGAGACTGTTGTGCAATTCATTCTAATGCCTTTCATCGGCTTCCCCATCTTTTGAAGTGCAATATTGATTTTTTATTTGCATTTACAGTGCTATGAACAGGTGTTTAACCCCCTTGTGAGTCCTATCTAGTACTCGTAGGATTTTCTTCTATATTTTAAATTTACGGGTGTGAAAATATTTGCAGGCTTGAGGAATTGTAGCACTTGAACAGCGATTTGCAATGTTAGAGATTAAAACTCCTGCTGGCTTGAAAGATCAAAGGCTTAGATGGGGTGTAAATTACAATTTCGGCAACCGCAATGATTTTTAGCTTCTACCCGTAGATCGTTGGGTCTCGCAAAAAGTCACCAATTGAATAGCAAATTAGTTTACGGGCTACATTACGGGCTCCCTTTAACAATAATAGCTCAATTGAATCCAGGCCTGTGTCCTGGGTGAGGGATACACTCACATTTAAGAGAAGACATTAGAAGAGCCACGTGTTGCCCATCTCTAACACCTCCAGGAGAAATCTAGCAGTAAAAGTCAATGATGGATTATGGAATACATTTTAGGTTAGAAATAATTTACCATTTATCTTATATATCATTTTTAAAAAGCACTACTTATGGTCTTGGGTTTTAAGAAATGCAGGTACATATAAGACGGTTACCTTATCTAACTTTATTATATTTTTTCATTTGCTAATACTATGTCCATAGTAATACATATTTGAAAGAGTGTTTAGTAGTTTTAAATCCTTAAAACGTGATATTTTATCTTGCAACTTTAGAACTGTTTTATCACATCTTACAAATTTGAATATTTATTTTATTCAGGTTTATCACTTGATGTGCCTCAAATCTCACATTAGCACTAATTCCATTATTTGGCTTTGACACTAAAGTTAAATAATCATTCACAATTTAGCAGCATGATGTTTAATGTTACACTAGGCAAAACAAAGAGCACAATAATTCTGATACAGTAAAAACTCATTATGTTATTGTGTTTTGCCATTTTAATTATTAATACATGTTACTAATTTAAAAAAGCTGCTTTCATTTTCAAAGTAGTTCTATGATGAAACCGTAGGACTTTACCTGCAGAGCACACAGTGGTGAGAACTTAGCAGTTATGGATAGCAATGATATGATAAGATGTAGAAATATAGGTTATGCTGGCAGGCCTGGATCTACCTTTTTGGTGCCCCATTGCAGTAAAATTGAGGAGCCCCTGCGAGTGCGTGAGCAAGGTATGCACGCACATATGTTTCCATTTTTTGTGCGTGTATATCGCTCTCTTGCTGTGTGGGAAAATTACAGACATTTCCTCATAACAGACATTTTTACAGCATAACTACTCATACACACACCAAGCTATTACTTGTTTATTAAATGCATTTGATGATGGGACATATTATTTCTATTTTTCTATGGTATGGCAGCGAACATGTTACACAAACACATATCATGATCACTTGTATCACACATAAAAACTGAGTAATTATGAGTTAAAGGGCCACTGCAGAATGAAAACTTAAATAGTTTGAAAAAAGTCTAAGAGCAGAAGTAATCAGGAAAAAAGGCATACAGCTAGTTTTTAATTAGATAAAATAAATGTTGATGCCTCTGATGGGCCCTGGTGAAATCCATGAGACATTTTATATAAATAGATAGATAAGTATACAGATATTCATTCATGGACCAGTGCAATCAAATAAATATGTACATATTTACATATTTATATCCCGTCTAATACTTTTTATGTACACATATTCGGCCAGGATCTCCTACAATCATATTAATGTATACATTTTCAGAGAGGGTCACCTGGAATCATCATAGTAATACAGTATATATGTCATGATCTGCTACTTCAATTGGACTTGGTAAGAACCTGGTTCAAACCTATCCGGCAGAATCGTGCGGTCCTTGTACACCTCTGATAGCAGAAGATGGACCAAACACAGGAACCACGCTTAGGAGATTGCTTCAACAAAATAGTATATAAGGAAGACCATATAATCACTTAGAATTAGGATTACACTTACACCTTGTTTATGTAAGTACAGACACAACTGTCATACCTTTAATAATTGTCAAATTGTATAACATTTTCTGGCATACCGGCTGGCCAATCACAGTAATCCCCATCCTTAGGTACATAGAAGAGGGACCAATTAACATAATAGGATGCCCCTGCTGTACATCTGATGAGCTTATCCTGTTGATTGTATTACCTATCACCATTTGCTGTAAACACTCAGAATTTTTATTTGCTCAAGACCCCCTGTGTTTGTTTATTTAGGTGGGGCTGAGTGAGTCATCAGCAGATAACAATACTGTATCATAATCACAATACATACAATTTATATGTCATTTTAACCAAAAGTAATACAAAAGATATAACTATAACAATAAAACAGGGTAACTTCTTGACAGCTCAGGCCCAGGCCATGGTCCAAAACAGTCCAGTCAGGCCATGTGAATGACAACTCCTCCCCCCTTCTTTCTAGTGGAGACTGGAAAGACATCCAGTTCAACGGCCACCACTGTCCTCCTCTGAGGTTTAAGCTATGACATAGTCCCAACAATCTCCAGGGTCCAAGAACTCGATCCCAGCAGTTAGTGGTAGGTCTAGAGAGTGCAGGAAGTGTCCTGACCCCCCTTAATGCGGCCTTTCCATGTTACTCAACCTCTCCAACCTCCATAGAAAATCCATCCAAGTGATAAACTCAGTGGTTCTCTGGGCACCCCGCCTCCTCCTATCCAGGGTGAAATTTCCCTCCTTCCCAATTTTGGAGGAATGAAAAAGCTTTCTTTTGACAGCTGCATGGGGGAGTCAATGCAGTGGGGACATGGGAGAAACCACACCCAGGGGTACCTTATTTTCCAGTCCATGAAATGTGGCCCATCCAGGCATGAAACAATCTGGGGTAGTCCTGGGCCAACACCCTCTTCCCCAACCATGCCAGTGTGCACAGCTGGCATGATGTTTCTAATACAGTCCCTGGGCCTACAGGGTCACAAGTGAGCAACACTTTCCCCCTCCCCAGATCTTCTCCCTCCCCTGACCAGTGCTTGAGTTCAGAGGTGTCCATTGAGCCTTTTGGTTTCCCCAATGCAAACAGATCCCTGGGGTAACCACCCCATTCCCAAAAAGCCAGGGCCAATGCCCCTTCTTTACCCCTCCCTTAGGGAAAACAGTCTTCCTAGGGACCCAAAAAAACAGTATTTCCAATGAGGACTGAACCTGCTGGATGTGCCAGTCTGCACTCCTCCTGATGGCCTCACCTGGGGACTCAACTCTTTGGGGATGCATGGTGCTCACTGTCTCCCAGCCCCCTTCTTCTGGAACCGCTGTCTGTGCACAGCTTGCACCACCTTCTGGATTCATGGTCACCTCATTCCCTGGCAGGACCACACTGCTCTCATCCAGACTTCTCCTTGGGCCATCAATTTGACAGACATTCTCTTTTTGCCCTCTGCCTTGTCGTTAGCAATGGTGCCTGCACCACCTAGATAGGACTGTGCCCCCTGCTCTGCCATGCGCCCAGGTCTGCTTGCTGAGTCTGTCCCGTAACTGTGGCTGGCTTCCTGACATTTGTTATCAGTTGAAGCTGCGTGCTATGTTCACAACCCATTTCCAGGGCACAGTTCATATTTGGTTCTTTCAAGAACCCAAGACCATGGTGGCTCCCCTCCAGGCCTTCTCCTTAGCCTGGCAATCCAATTTGTGATCTCTTTTTCAGGGCCTCTTGACACTTTATGGGGCCCTCTGAGAGCAAGTTCTCAGTGGTTCCAATGTCCATACAGTCCCCATCTGAACCAGCCATAGCACAACTTATCTGGGCTCCCTTGGTCTCTGGCACATGATCTTCTCCCCTGCTTGACTGGCAGGGTTCTCCCCAACTTGGAGGCCAAAGCCCATTCCTGGCAGCCTCATCCAGTAGATCCATAAACTCTGCCTCTAGTTGTAATTCCTGCTGGATCAATAGCATCTGTGAAAACTCCTTATCCGACCATTGGGCCACCCCCAGAGAGTTACAATGTCTCTGGGGCACATCCATTGTACACTGACAAATGCCCACCCCACAATCCAGAGGGCCATATGCCAGAAACCAGAGTGCCTCTTTCAGCCCCAATGACAAACAGCTCCCAACCAGGCTGCATACTGGTCCTCTAAGTCCCCTTCCTAGGTCCTCCAGCCACTCGGTCAGCTCATGACCAGGCCATAGTCCCAGATATGCCATCCATTGGTTTTGAAGGGATAATTCTTGGTAGTCCAATCCAAAGACAGCAAACTTTTCTGTCTCTACTGGGGATGTTCATTCCCCCTCCACAGGAGCTGAAACAGGGTTGTTGCTTACCCCTCTCCACTCCCACTGTTCCTCTTGTCTTCATATGCTGCCATCCTTCTGTGTTGTATACAGAGATCCCACCACTGCCAGCCAATGTCACAATCTGCTTCTTCAAGGGGGCTTGATATGAACCTAGTTCAAACCTACCCTAGCAGAATTGTGTAGTTCTTGTTCTCTATCTCCACAGGCCAGCAACAGTCCAGCTGGACATTTTATGCTGCGGGAAAATGAAAAGAGATTGTTAGCTCTTCAGGCTATTGATTAATGGATGTATTACTTACAAATAGGTAAAGTATATTAATTCATTAAGTAAATAAAGGCGCTCATTGCGAGCCATGCGATAATCCCTGAAGCCGCACAGCACGAGGCTCGCAATGAGGGCCAAAGGTCCTCACAGTACAAAAACCTTCACATTGTGTGGCAAACAGCATTGCCATGGCATGATCTAGTTTTATACATTGTGCCTCTCCCCGCCCTCTCCCTCCCCTGTGTCTCTTCCCCCTCTCCCTCGCAATTACCACAACTATTATACTGTATGTAAGATTTTATACAGGTAACAAGCTGAAATTAGGAGCACTTTCTTAAAGCGAGTGCTCCTAATCTCAGCTTGTTACATGTATAAAAGATACCTGTCCAAAAAAGAAATCAATCAATCAGATTCTAAACTCTCCACCATGGCTAAGACCAAAGAGCTGTCCAAGGATGTCAAGGACAAGATTGTAGACCTACACAAGTCTGGAATGGGCTACAAGACCATCGCCAAGCAGCTTGGTGAGAAGGTGACAACAGTAGGTTCGATTATTCACAAATGGAAGAAACACAAAATAACTGTCAGTATCCGATGCTCCATGCAAGATCTCACCTTGTGGAGTTTTAATGATCAGGAGAACGGTGGGGAATCAGTACAGAACTACACGGGAGGATTTTGGTAATGATCTCAAGGCAGCTGGAACCATAGTCACCAAGAAAACAATTGGTAACACACTACGCCAGGGGAGGTTGAGGAGGGGGTTGAGGATAGGGGGGTTTAGGAAGGAGCTCTTTGGCATCAACTCAACTCGCCGTGTTTGGAGGAGGAAGAATTCTGCCTATAACCCCAAGAACACCATCCCCACCGTCAAACATGGAGGTGGAAACATTATGCTTTGGGGGTGTTTGGGGGCACAGGACAACTGCACCGCATCAAAGGGGCGATGGACGGGGCCATGTACAGTCAAATCTTGGGTGGGCACCTCCTTCCCTCAGCCAGGGCATTGAAAATGAGTCGTGGATGGGTATTCCAGCATGACAATGACCCAAAACACACAGCCAAGGCAACATGGAGTGGCTCAGTAAGAAGCACATTAAGGTCCTGGAGTGGCCTAGCCAGTCTCCAGACCTGAATCCCATAGAAAATCGAAACCTTAATGACTTGGAGAGGATCTACAAAGAGGAGTGGGACAAAATCCCTCCTGAGATGTGTGCAAAGCTGGTGGCCAACCACAAGAAATGTCTGACCTCTGTGATTGCCAACAGGGGTTTTACCACCAAGTACTAAGACGAAGGGGGGCCAAAAATCTTGCTTATTGATAGGTGTCAAATACTCATACTCTCACTGACCTGCAAATCAATTCATAACTTTTCTGACATGCATTTTTCCTGTTTGTTTTTTTGTTATTCTGTCTCTAATTGTTAAAATATACTTACCATTAAAATTATAGACTGATCATTTCTTTGCCCGTGGACAAACATTCAAAATCAGCAGGGGATCAAATACTTTTCCCCCCACTGTATATATATCACATAAATTACATCAGCAGAAAAACCATTGGAAATGGAGGGAAGTTAAGGTTGTGCCTGATGTGCTGATATCCTTAAGGTCAAAAAGTGTTAGACATAACTGAATGACTAAAAAACAACAAAAACCTTTTAATTACAAAATAAATTGTTTCTGGAGGTATGCCTATATTTTGCTAGAGGATGTATGTTAAAGGGGCATTTACATTTTATGAAAAAGCAGGGCTTGCTGTTATATTTGTGAGCAGTTTGCTTCTGAGCATGATTGGGAGAAGGGGTAGGTGTCAAAACAAACAAGCTCAAAATATTCAATAAATCGCAACTACTCTACCTTCTACCTGACTCGTCCCACCACTGTTGATTTCATAAACTTACTCAGGCATGTAAATATGTAGATTTTCTCTAAAAATGAATAACTAATACATAATAAACTGATTCTATCTGTTCCTTTTTTTAGGAGGGTACTGTATGTTCTTGTGAACCAACAAGAGTTCCATTAGTCCTGCTGAAAACACTGGTAGTGTTAGATACCACATACTCACTGTGCAGATGTGAACATCATTGGCATTCAAAGACTACACCATCACTGTATGTATACCTTCAGAAACCAAAAGAATGCATTCCAGTGGAGCATACTTGCATATAAATGGAAACACATTATAGGCTGTATTTTCTAGTATATAAATTGTGTATTGATTTTTTTTCCCTTTTAAATGTCATGTTATGAATATCGTACCATTAGTTCATTGGGGATTTAAAACATGTATGAAATGTATACCCTAGTATAATGCCATCTTTCATCTACTCGTTTCACTAAATATATCATACAAAGACATTAGGTAATATTGTTAGGCTGTTGCAGGGTATTATTTTTCATTTTTGTATATTATGGTCTTTCTTAATCTAAAATATCTTGATTCCCTGTCTAAGCATCAACAATCCCTGAGGCCTTCTATATTTAATTGAACAACTGTTCATCTCTTTAGCGTCCTTGCTCATGAATAATTCTAAAGAAATAAATTCATCTAAAACATTAATCACTCGGCTAAAATCAGATTTTAAAATAATTCTGAATAAGAAATGTGAACACACTTGCAATCGCCTTTAGGAAAAACCAAGGTCTTCAACAGAATTTTTGTAAAATAATATAAATTGCCAACATAATGCAACATTAGAAACAACCCAATGGATGCAGATTATGTAATGATAATTTTGTATATTTTAATCATTATTTTTTCATCTAATTGGGGTATATGGCATCTCTATAAATAGGCAGAACAAGTCTGTACTGTAGGTTTATTCCAATCTCTCTTTTCTAAATAAAAATATAATTTTAATGTTAAATGTTATATGTATAATGTAAAATGTATGTATAATGTTAGGACCTTTCAGGTTCTAAAAAGTTAATTCCATAATGGTTATCAAGGAAACAAAAAGCTATTAATATTTCAGAATACTAATATTTCCATATTTGAAGTTGGAAGGTGAAAGATGTAGGGGAATGTGAGAAAGTACTACTTTCAAAAAGAGCAGTAGATAAATTGAACAATCTTCAAGTGATAGTTATAGGGCCAAAACAAAGTTATGGAATTTAAGAATGCCTATCTTGAGAATTAATTAAGCCAAACTTTTAGATAAACAGAATTGTTTTTTTTATTCTTATCTGCCATCAAATCTAGGATTCTATCAGCCCTATTTGCCTCCTTATTACATTGGAGCTACAAGTTAACTCGTACCTTGTAACTGACATCGTACGGGCTATTTACGTGCTAAGATGCCTCGTAACATTGCTCGCTGCTGGCTTTGCGTGTTAACACTCAGGATGGCCGAGAATAGGCTACGTGTGGAGCAACGCTGAACTTTGCACACGTAAATCCTTTGATCTGACATGCCTGTAACCGCTAATTGTTTAATTCCGCTATTCGCCTCACTCGCGAGCAAGCACGTAACACGCAAATGGAGCACCCGCAAAGGGGGTAAAGCACAATGCGTAGCACTTGTAATGCAAATAAAATCACTCTACTGTACATTTATTATAAAGGAAAGTGATGTTCAATCTTAGAATTAATTACATAACATTCCCAAGCCCGCAAATCGGCCCAGAAAAATACTTTATTTCATGATTATGTTTTGTTGGTATAGATCCCGGCAATAAATGTGTAACTTGCATGTAATAGAATATCATATTTACTCCTTTATTAATATTTCATTATTTCTGGCCTGTTGGACCGATCGCAAACTGGATTTGAAGCACGTAGTACTTCAAAATCTACCCTCCCCTTTTTCAGTGACGTAACGCTTGCAATCTCTCTTTCCATTGGCTCCATCTGAACCCGTAACCATGTGATTGCTTAATTGTTTGCGTGCGAGCACGCAAGTCCGATGGACGCAAACTGGATTACAAAATAGCGTCTCTCGCTCGTAGCTTGCAGCCCTTTCTAATTTAATAGGAACGTAACTCGGCCAAATTTGAAGCACACAGCCCTTAAGCGATAAAAGTTGGACTTATAAGGCTGGAATTTAAAATGGCCTGAAATTAGCTCTACGTTGAAAACCATAGCCTGTAACGTAGCCAACAAGACTTACGGCTATTAAATAGGCCCCGTAAAGCAACCCGCCGACGACTTGTGGGGTAAGGGTGAGAAAAGGCTACAGGACGTGGAAATTTGAACTGCGCACCCGCAAATCCTTTAACTTGTTAAGCCCGTAACTGTTATGTTTCCAATCATACTAACCCGCAAATGGAGCCAAAAAGCCAATGTGTACCTGAGAGGACACACTAGATAAAGTCTAATCCATAGCACTGTAAATGCAAATATACACACACTACTGTACTTATATTAAAAGGGAAAGGGATGTTAGGTATGGAAATAAATAGCACAACATTCTGAAGCTTTCAAATCGGCCCCAAAAAATACTTGATTTTAGGTTTAATTTTCGGGTTATATCTATCCTGGCAATCAATGTGTTAATACTGTACATATAATGGAACTCGCATGGACTAGAATATCATTTTTACGGCTTTATCGATATTGCATTATTTCTGGAATGTGGGTCAAATCGCAAGTCGTAATGGAAGCTCTTAAGACTTTTAAATCCAAACTCCATTTTTCAGTGATTTAATGATGACAATCTCTGTTGCCATTGGCTTCATCTAAACCCTTAACTACAGCTTTGACTAATTGATCATGTTCACGGCCACGCATCCATCATTCGAAAAATGGTTTACAGGTTTGCGTCTCAAGCCAAATCCAAGACCAGTAGAAACCAAATGATAAAGCTTCCTGATTTTTTCAAAGTAATACACAATTCACTGTTTTGTAGGTATATATACTCGCAGTTAATCCCCAAACAGGCTTTCCAAATCACTGTAGTATGCTTCCTAGATTCTGAAAGGACTAAAAAGCTCAAGCACACTGAAATGGCAATACACTCTGTTTCCTGCAATCAACAAATGTCAATTGTTCCTTTGGGTTCTTTAAACAATTTAGTACCGTAGTTGGGAAAAATGAAGCCTATTATTGCAGTGAAGGAAGTATATAAGTATTGAGAGGGCTTGTAATTTATGTTTCCTTCAGCACTGGGAGTTGCAAAAGCAAACAATGCAGCATAAAAAAAAAAAACAATTACACATTTTCTACCTGATTTTGACTGCTTTGCATGATAGTTCAGAGCAGTATCCTTGAGTTCACAGTCCTTTTATGCAAACACATATGTTTTTGTATACATTTGCAGGTCTAAAACAAGTAAGAATATAAGGCAATATAATATATACCATCATTATTCCTTTATTATGTAGCTTTAGCTTAATAGAATTGCTGCATACGTTCGTGTACATCATTGATAGGATTAATATTTTTTTTTCTGTTTTTCTCTTATTCCTCTTATTGTGTTTTATGATATATTTTATTTTCTTGACATTGAAGAGTTTGTTTTACTAATTTATTTTTTGAAGGAACATGTACATTGATAAATTGTTTATTTCATATCACTAATTAAACCTTATTTTTCTTTATTTGCTAATCTATGCTTATTTATTAGGTACCGTCTCAACTCAGTATAGTAATTGTTTTCATGGAAATTATTGGCTATACTATACAACCTTCTAGGTAAAATTTTCCTTCCTAGATATAAAGTGTAAAAATTTGAAGTAACTGGAGTTTCCACCAAGTAAATGTTGAGCAGAAGTGACCAATTTATTACGGTAATTTAGGCTTAGTGAAAATTGTGTTCGGTGTGACAGTATTTTGATGCCCATTTAACATGTCAGAGAGTGCTCAGCCAGCAGCAGAGATTAAAGAACCATTGTACAATGGAAACAAAATAAATGTTTGAGAACTCAGAGTCTGGCTAAAGCATAGTGGGCATTGAAATCGTCACAAAGCTAGTTTTTAATTAGAAAAAATATGGGATATCTCTGCTGGAACTTGGAGGCATTCACGATTAACTGGTGGAAGTTGTATGTATGTGTAGAAAGGGTGTTTACATTTCTGAAGAGAAATGCTTGCATTTCCTAACGCAAGCTTCCTGCTTCTATTTCACATTCAACTAGCATCAATTACCTAAAAAAAGTCTCTTGTCCTCTCGCCATTCCTCCCTGCACTGAAAGACAAAAAACATAGGAGCATATTCTATTAGAAGCCCACAAATGCTTTAAACTCACACATTTGTCTGCAGGTGTTTTGTTTTATAAATGTTTAGATGAATTTTATTGACTCCAGCTCGCAAGTTCCGACCTCCAGGTTCATCTCGTAAACTGTGACTTTTTAAGTCGGATTTCAGGGGGCGTGATCATATAATTTGACAATATTTGCTTCTTATACACAGCCAATAGTAAATGAGACTGTCATCACGATGTCAGTAGAACATGGAAGTTGGAAGTTAGAAGTAATCTGCAATCGGAGGTTGCAAATTCATTAGTGCCAATAAGTAATATTTGCCGATCGGCCTCGCAATCGAGCAATCTAGCACTCTATAAAATGCATTAGAGCATCTGTTTTAGTCCATGTGGATTTCATTATATGTATTAACCCCTTGAGTGCTGAGAATGATATTACTCAGAAATGACATTTAAAAATAATATTTTTTTATTGCATATTTGTGGGTTTGAGACTGTTCTGAAATAATACTAAAGTCTTTCCATATCTTCCCATGCTTTTACAGTACAATATTGTGTGTTTAATTGTTGCTACAGCTATAATAATTGTTTGAAAAATGCCTTGCGAGTCCTATTTAGTACTCGTATTATTTTTGACAGAAACGTGATACTTGCGGGTTAGACTTTATTTGCAAGCTAGACCTATGGGTCTAATAGAATATCAATTTTGTGTAACTTTAATTATTTAGAGCTCGTAATGTTTGAGCTGTGCTGAAACCAATGGAGTTCTAAGGCCAGTTTTGCGTCTTTGGCTGCCCTGTAGTGATTGTCGGCGGGGAACTCGTAATCGGATTACGAGGAGTTAATAGAATCTGTGGCAATATTAAGAGCAGATTTAAGTGTGTATAAAGTTACGAATTGGCCAATAGAATAGGGCCCATAATCCAGTTCTCATGAAAAGATGTAACAAAGACAAACTGGGTTTCTTTACTCTTTATCTTCAATCATTATTTTCCAAAAACAAAAAATAAATGTTTTCATGTTCATGGCTTACACAGCATGTAATGTTAGTTTTGTTGCATATTTTTTTCTTCAACTACAATGGTCTTTTTAAAAAAAAGTTTTTTTTTCTGTGTTACCATAAATGCTGGAAGTGTATGAAATATGCAGAGGACAAGGACTTCTGAGAGCTGATTTGCTAAAACATTAGAGAGTAAAGACAAGATTGTTTCCAAAACACACTGATAACAAAAAACAAAAAGAAACAAATATTTTGCTGTTTACAGAACTGTAGAAAAGGGAGTGAAGCTTCACATGCTGAGAATTAAGTAAAGGGGGCGAGATAAATCCTGCAGCTGTAGGGAGACGTTAACAATGGGAGCCAGACCATGTGATATTTACCTGAAATATGATTCGGTACCAGTGTGTCAAAAAAGAGGAAAAAAGTCAATTAAATCAGTTCAAACAAAAAAGGATACCACAACCGTAGTTTTACTGACTAATCTGATGGCAATACAGAAAAACATTCAGTGGTCTCACATTATTAATAAGTTAATTCCAAAACCGAAACCCCAGCATAATAAGAAATTATGAATTTTTTTGTCAAAGATTTATATACTTACTATTCTAGGGTCGGATTTACTCATCTTACTATTCAGGGTCAGATTTAAATATCTGGAGCCCCTAGGCACAAAAGGGATACCTATGTTTCCTGCGTCTGATAGAGGAGAATCAGTAGTGTATGAAAAAAATACCAAAATAAACATTTAAACACTTACCTTGAAGTTGGTAAAATGTCTTGAAATTTCTGTCAGTTAATACCCTCTCCAAACCCAGGCTAAATTAGCATGCAATTTGAAAAATAGTTTTGGCCAATTAGGAGGAAGCAGAGGCTGAAACATTTGTATCACAATCCTGGGTTCTTGTCTGTGCTGCAAATCAGCCTGAGATATGTAGTCTGGAACATGTTAGAATGTACTTTGTCTTTTCATATAATAATCTATCTGTGTAGCACATTCACACCAGATTACAAACCTGCAGTTTTTGTCTGTTTCCTGTATCAACTGCAGCTACTTCTGCTGGTGTTTTTTTTCTCTCTGTCCCTGTCTCTTTGTGGGGAATTTTCACTGTAAACCCACCAACCATGTGACTGGCAGCACTTCCTTTAGAGGGGTGTGCAAATCCAGATAGTAGTATCCAGCATATATAGTGCCTTGCAAAAGTATTCACCTCCCTTGACTTTTTACCGATTTTGTTACATTACAGCCTTAAGTTCAACGTCTTGTTAATCTGAATTCTATGTGATGGATCAGAACACAAAAGTCTAAGTTGGTGAAGTGAAATGAGAAAAATATATACATAAAACTATTTTTTAGAAAAAAAGTCACATAATTAGTGAAATGATGTCCACCTGTGTGCAATCTAAGTGTCATACCTTTTTTTTAAAGACCCCAGAGGCTGCAACACCTAAGCAAGAGGCACCACTAGCCAAACAATGCCATGAAGACCAAGGAACTCTCCAAACAAGGTGTTCTAAAAAGCATATCCAAATCTTTGATGATCCCCAGGAGCACTATTAAATCTATCATAACCAAATGGAAAGAACATGGCACAACAGCAAACCTGCCAAGAGACGGCCGCCCACCAAAACTCACGGACCGGGCAAGGAGGGCATTAATCAGAGAGGCAGTACAGAGACCTAAGGTAACCCTGGAGGAGCTGCAGAGACTGGAGTATCTGTACATAGAATGACAATAAGCTGTACGCTCCATAGAGAAGAAAGCCATTACTTTCAGTAAAAAACAAAATGACACTTTTTGAGTTTGCGAAAAGGCATGTGGGAGACTCCCAAAATGTATGGAGGAAGGTGCTCTGGTCTGATGAGACTAAAATTGAACTTTTCGTCCATCAAAGAAAACGCTATGTCTGGTGAACACCCAACAAATCACATCACCCAAAGAACACCATCCCCACAGTGAAACATGGTGGTGGCAGCATCATGCTGTGGGGATGTTTTTCAGCAGCCAGGACAGGGAAACTGGTCAGAGTTGAGGGAAAGATGGTTGGTGCTAAATACAGGGATATTCTTGAGCAAAACCTGTACCACTCGTGCGTGATTTGAGGCTAGGACGGAGGTTCACCTTCCAGCAGGACAATGACCCCGAACACACTGCTAAAACAACACTTGAGTGGTTTAAGGGGAAACATGTAAATGTGTTGGAATGGCCTAGTCAAAGCCTAGACCTCAATCCAATAGACAATCTATGGCCAGATTTAAAGATTGCTTTTCACAACAGCTGGAGCAGTTTTGCAAGGAGGAATGGGCAAAAATCCCAGTGGTAAAATGTGGCAAGCTCATAGAGACTTATCCAAAGTGACAAAAGGTGGCTCTACAAAGTATTGACTTTAGGGGGGTGAATAGTTATGGTCATTGACTTTTTCTTTTATTTTGTCCTATTTGTTGATGCTTCACAATAAAAAAAAGAAATAAACATCTTCAAAGTTGTGGGCATGTTCTGTAAACTAAATGATGCAAATCCTCAAACAATCCATGTTAATTCCAGGTTGTGAGGCCACAAAAAACGAAAAATGCCAAGGGGGGGGGGGGGGGGGGGGGAGTGTGTGAATACTTTTGCAAGGCACTGTAAATATGTAAGCACATTCACCTTTGTAATATATTTTTTTTGTTTCTACTAATCAGTAGCATTTTTTTAGGAAACATTTGAAACCCAGGAAGCTTTCATATCCCTTTAATCGCCCCCTAGGGACATGAGGTGTGTGGATTTTCCTTCCTGACCCAGATATATTTATTTTACGACCTATGGCTATAGATCAAATCGTAAGAAAACTAGCGATTACCATTGAAACATATTATAGCAAAGTTTGTGCAGTGTCTCCTATATAATCAGCTACATGTGTGGTGGTGATTCTTGCTTGAATCTGCATCTGGCAACCTGCAAGCAGCACTGTGCACCACAAATAAAGAAGAGGTGCCTTATTCTTAGAAGATGTATTGAGGAATCATTAGTTCTCAATTAATTTATTATGGTCTACATTATATGTCCGCAGACAAGTAAGCAGATATAGAGGCTTTTATTCAGTATTATGTATGCCAAGAATGTATTTAACTTACAATATTGCCTATGTTTGGAGCTCAAAATCAAGACTTGGAGGATGTACTTTATGATTCTTTTAGAAGACACCCAATGGAACCTAACAGCCTTATTAAATTGCGATTCAGCCAATTGAATAGGGCTCTATATATGTACTGTACATAGCATATTTTTTTACAGAAGTTTTTAGTTAGTGAAGACCTTGCTTTTGGATAGAAGTTCACTAACTAAAAATGTCTGTAAAAAAATATGCTATGTGCTTATATAGAGCCCTATCAACTGGCCGAATCGCAATTTAATAAGGCTGTAAATTTCTATTTTGTTATTAAGAAAGAGATAGGACAAGTTCATAAAACACTTTCTGAGCATCTTTTAATACCTATGAGGCTCAGTGACTTATCTGTCTCATAGCCTACAACTAGTTAGAATTCTTGCTTGGGGATTAGTTGCAAGCCAATCATTGTGACCACTATAAACATTATCAGCCTTATTAAATTGCGATTCAGCCAATTGAATAGGGCTCTATATAAGCACAGAGCATATATTTTTTTACAGAAGTTTTTAGTTAGTGAACTTCTATCCAAAAGCAAGGTCTTCACTGACTAAAAACTTCTGTAAAAAAAAAATGCTCTGTGCTTATATAGAGCCCTATTCAATTGTCCGAATCTCAATTTATTAAGGCTGTAAGTCTTGCCTTTCAACCTTTGAAATGACTCTTGCACCTGAAATTTATATGAGATTCTTGCACTTCTTCAATGAATTTGCTTTGCATTATGGTCTTTATAGTCATGTTCTTTTTCCGGATTATATCCTAATATCTCCAGAGCAACATCTAGGTCAGATGAAGAGGGTTCTGCTGAACTTCAGAAATATTCACTATCTGCCAATAAGTACTGCTTGGAAATACATTTTCATAACACGCTTCATTTCTGCTAATGCACTTGATCTTCACACTCCTGCACATCGCAGGTTAACGTTGCTCATTAGAGCGTTTTCTATCATATCCATGGCCAAAAAGAGACTTAATCATCATCTTGTTTAATAGTGTCCTAATTCATATCAATCCAGCCTTTTCAATGCATTCTATATATTAGATAATGCACTGAGAGGTCACTAAATATTCAGCTTTTTGCCACTTTAATCTTTTAGTATTCAAATCTATCAAAAAATGACTTGTCGGTTTTGTTCACTTTTTCTATTTTTTGCGTAGTTCATATCAATTGCCTCCTCTAATACAAAGAAGCCATAAAAGCTGCTCCGCAAAATTTACATTTAGTAAGAGCTGCCTCTTTGATTAACAATGCTACTATGCTCCACATAGTACACCACCTCTAAACTTGCACTCTTTTCCCACACTAACCCAGCTGTTGTTGACCCATGAAGCTTGTAGTATAACATATGTCCACTAGATGGCAGGAGATAAATAAATGAATTGGAACTAGGTGGCTTCAGAGATACTGAATACAATTAAAGGACCAGTGTATGTGTCAGGTAATGTGGGCTGGGAGCATCTAGTCCACATCTTGTTTTTAAAGTTTTTAAAGCCAACCATAAAGTCATCTGTGATAAAAACACTTTTAAGATTTGTATTTATTTATTTATGTAGCAAACCAACAACATTTGCAGCTATATAAACCTTAAAACATTTTTTTGGGGAAAAATTATAAAGACTCTATGGGCCTCATTCAATTGCGATTTTGCCAATTGAATAGTGCTCTAAATAAGCACATAGCATATTTTTTTTTAAAGAAGTTTTTAGTTAGTGAAAACCTTGCTTTTGGATAGATGCTTACTAACTAAAAACGTATTTAAAAAAAATATGCTATGTGCTTATTTAGAGCCCTATTCAATTGGCCAAATTGCAATTGAATAAGGGCCAATGACCATAAGAGAGAGGGAGCGCACAGTCAGAGAGCGCACAGACAGAGAGAGCACAGATAGAGCGCACAGAGAGCGCGAGAGTGCACAGACAGAAAGCGCACAGTCAGAGATTGCACAGACAGATAGCGAGAGAACGCACAGACAGAGAGCACATAGAGAGAGCGTACAGACAGAGAACGAATAGACAGAGAACGTGCAGACAGAGAGCGCACAGTCAGAGATTGAACAGAGATCGAGAGAGCGCACAGACAGAGAGCACACAGAGAGAGCGCACAGACAGAGAACGTACAGACAGAGAGCGCACAGACAGAGAGAGCACAGATAGAGCGCACAGACAGAAAGCGCACAGTCAGAGATTGCACAGACAGAGAGTGAGAGAGCGCACAGACAGAGAGCGCACAGAGAGAGCACACAGACAGAGAACAGATAGACAGAGAACGGACAGACAGAGAGCGCACAGACAGAGAGCGCACAGAGAGAGCATACAGAGAGAGCGTACAGACAGAGAGCGCACAGACTGAGAGCGCACAGAGAGAGCGCACAGTCAGAGAACACACAGAAAGAAAGCGCACAGACACAGAGTGAGACAGGACAGAGAAAGAGACACATGCACAGAGAGAGAGAGAGCACAGACAATTCAAGATAACATTCTATGATACCGTCATTTATGATGCGCAAGTTACCAGTTTAATAAAACATTGAAAAGAACAAGTATTTGTAAAAGTGATGTTTGCTAAATTATTCAGTTCAAAGTCTTGTTGTCTTTTTAATGATATATAAAATATCTATACTCTCTTTTTAATATTTCTTTTTTTTCTTAAATTGTTTCAAGTAATAGTGTATAAATTCACTTTAACCAGTGTAAATAAGAAGAATAATAGAATATATAAAAAAATGCATAAAAATGCAAAACTGGACACAAAATAAAAAAATTAACACAGATAAATAACAACAATAACAAAGTTAACAACAATACAAACAAATTAACTATTTTCTTCTCCGTTATAATTTCTTTTCTCAGTCTTAAAGCTTACCTGAGGTAGAAATTGAGTTTTTATGGTGTACATCTTTCCATGTCTTGGGGGCTGCTACCAGGGACGGGACCACAGGCCTCCAGCCTTATCTAGTAGTGAACGTAGTGATTACATCCTCCAGAACCTCCATCTAGTCTCACGTCTTGTTAAGTTTTTGTATATTATTTTACTCGTTGTATAAGATATTAGGAGAGTAAGTTATGGCTAGCCATGGTTCCCAGATCTTATAGAAGGATGTCACGGAGTCTTCTAATATATGTGTGATTCGGTCATTGATAAGTGTGTAATTCAATTTGTTTTTAACTGCAGTTATATTTAGTGTGTCAGTTTTCCACTGCTTTGTTATGTGGCTTTTTGTAGCTAGCATGAAGAACCGTATTAATTTGGCATTGGGGAGACCTGGGACTGATGTGATAATCCCATTTCTAGGGTAACATCCAGAGCTAGGGTACCTTTGATTAATTGTAGCACTAATCTCCAAAGCAATGCTACCATGTGTGGATAAATGTTCCCATTTCTGGGCATCCCCTGAAGCAGAGAGGGCCTATAGTGGACTTTCAGGAGTGTAGCTTTGAAGGGGTAAGATATACCCTATGCTCCACTTTGAAGAAAGTGTCTAATATGCTATAGTTTAATTAATTTTTTAATAGAGAGACCTAGGATTCTGTCCAGTTATCTGGGTCCCAGGAGTGATTTAGATCCTGTTCCCAAGAAAAATGTATTTCTTTAATACTCCTCTGGAGGAGTATTAAATAAATCATAAATCATGCCTAGAATTCCTCTTGTCTGACAGATACGTGAGAACCAAGTATCCTCAGGGTATCCCAGAGTCGGTGTTAGTTTAGATGTAAAATGTTTTATCTGGAGTGGAAGGTCACATTTGTACGTTAATGATCCCTCATCAGAGTGTATTTTGGTGCGTTTGTTTGTTTTCCACTAAGTGAAGCTCTTGTCAATTAGTCCTTGTGGGAATTGGGGATGGTGTAAAATAGGGGTTAAAGGTGAGAAGATAGAACTTAATTTATGTCGGTCCACTGCCCAACACCACTGTTTCATTATGAGTTTAGTTAGTGAGCGAGTGTTCAGGGATAGCAGTAGACTTAGGTAACAAGATAATTGGATCCCAACCAAAATTGCTATGGTCTAATGAATGGGCTTGAGGATTAAAAGCTAAGTGGCAGCCCTGTAATAGAGTTTAAAGTTGGGGCAGGATTATCCTCATTTATACTTAAATATGAGTGTTTGGAATTTGTCTAGGTATTTAAATTTAACAGCAATAGGAAGTGTACAGAAAAGATATAACAATCAGGGGAGAATGTTCATTTTTATTGGGTTGATGTGTCCTGTCCAAGAAATCTAAAATTTTGACCATTTATGAAAACGTTTTCATCCCACTTCAACATCTTAATTCTGACAGCCCAAAACAGTTTGGCCAATTGAATAGGGCTCTATATAAGCACAGAGCATATTTTTTTTACAGAAGTTTTTAGTTAGTGAACTTCTATCAGAAGCAAGGTCTTCACTAACTAAAAACTTCCGTAAAAAATATGCTCTGTGCTTATATAGAGCCCTATTAAATTGGCCGAATCGAATTTAATTTATGTCGCTCCACTGCCCAATACCACTGTTTCTTTGTGAGTTTATTTAGTGAGCTAGTGTTCAGGAGTAGCTGTAGAGTAGCTGTAGACTTGGGGAGCCAGATAATTGGATCCCAACCAAATTGGTTTGTGGTTTGATGACTGGGCTTGAGGAATAAAAGCTAACTGGGCAGCCCTGTAATAGAGTTTAAAGTTGGGGCAGGATAATCCTCCTTTAGACTTGAATATGGGTTTTTGGGATTTGTTTAGATATTTAAATTTTAACAGCAATAGGAAGTGTAGGGAAAATATATAACAAGTGGGGGAGAGTGTTCATTTTTATTGAGTTCATGCGTCCCGGTTCAAGAAATCAGAAATGTTGACAATTTATTAAAAACTACTATTTATACTATTTCAGGGATTGTACAACTAAGATACCCTTCAGGAAGTTTTTTATTTTACATAAATGTTTTAGCTAGATTTTTTTAATTATGTTTTCCTCATCAGTGTAATTATTATATAAAACTAGCGACTTGCCCGTCAAAAATGACGGCAATTAAAATTGAAGCCTGGCAATGGTGTTTGTCATTGCGAGCCTCTCCCCCCTCTACTTTTTTGGGCTCGCAATGAGCGCCTTCTGCGCTAATCACTGGCCTCGCAATGAGCACCCTCATTGCGAGCCTCTCTACCTTTCCAACACTCTACTTGATGGGAGGGGCTCATTGCGAGCCTCTCCCACTCTACTTTACTGGCCTTGCGATGAGCTCCTTCAGCGCTCATTGTTAGCCTCTCCCGCCCTCTACTTTCTCTACCTCCCCTGTGTCTCCCCCCCGTGTCTCTTTCCCTGCTCTCCCTCCCTTGTTTCTTCTTCCCCTCTCCCTCGCCTGTGTCTCTTCCCCCTCTCCCTCCCCTGTGTCTCTTCCCCTCTCCCTCCCCTGTGTCTCTTCCCCTCTCCCTCCCCTGTGTCTCTTCCCCCTCTCCCTCCCCTGTGTCTCTTACCCCCTCTCTTGTTTTTCCTTCCCCCTCCCCTGTGTCTCTTCCCCCTCTCCCTCCCCTGTGTCTTTCCCCCCCTCTTTTCCCTGTGTCTTTCTCCCCCCTCCGTGCCCCTGTGTCTCTTCACCCCATCTCCCTCCCCTGTGTCTCTTCACCCCGTCTCCCTCCCCTGTGTCTATTTCCCTCTCCTCCTCATCTCTTCCCCCCTCCGCTGTGTCTCCTCCCTCATCCTGTCCCTCCCCATGTCTATTCCTCCTCTCCCTCCTCTGTTTCTCTTCCTCGCCTCCTCTCCCTCCCCTGTGTCTCTCTTCCCCCCTCCCCTGTGTCTCTCTTCCCCCCTCCCCTGTGTCTCTCTTCCTCGTTCCCTGTGTCTCTCTTCCCCCTCCTCTCCCTCCCGTGTCTGTCTTCCCCTCCCCTGTATCTCACTTCCCCTGTCCCCTCTGTCTCTCTTCCCCCCTCCTCTCGTGTCCCTATTCCCCTCCTCTCCCTCCCTCATGTATCTCTTCCCGCTTCTCTCTCTCCCAGTGTCTCTCTTCCCCCTCCTCTCCCTCCCCTGTGTCTCTCTTCCCCCTCCTCTCCCTCCCCTGTGTCTCTCTTCCCCTCATCCTCTCCCTCCCCTGTGCCTCTCTTCCCCTCCTCCTCTCCCTCCCCTGTGCCTCTCTTCCCCTCCTCCTCTCCCTCCCCTGTGCCTCTCTTCCTCCTTCCCTGTGTCTCTCTTCCCCCTCCTCTCCCTCCCGTGTCTCTCTTCCCCTCCTCTGTATCTCACTTCCCCTTCCCTGTATCTCACTTCCCCTGTCCCCTCCTCCTCTCCCTCCCTCATGTATCTCTTCCTCTCCTCTCCCCAATGTGTCTCTCTTACCCTCTTCCCCCCGCTGTGTCTCTCTTCCCCCCGCCGTGTCTCTCTTCCCCCACTCCTCCCTCTCCTCAGTGCTGCAGCCGCGCACGCTTATGTGCCCGTCTTCGAGCGCGCGCCACCAGAGCAGAGAGGCTGGCTGCAGGGCTTATTGTGGGGCTGATGTGGCGCGATGAGCGCCGCGAGCATCAGTGGGGTAAAGGGAGCCGTGGCAGGGGGAGTTGTGAAACTGCGAGTTGTCGTCAGTTGCGGCCGTCGCTTTGCGAGGGCCGCAAAGCGTGAAGACAAGTCGCAGTTTGACAATTATAATATGTGATATGCACTTCACTTACTGTACTTTGCAAGATGCCAAAACAGTCCAGCTTGTAAGCTTCTGACAGTATGCTCCCTACATTAGGTGTGATGCAGATACTCAGGCTAAACTAAGGTCAGACTTATAGGGGTAGGGCTTTATATTACCAGGTGTTGTTGCTGCAAAGACAGATTATACCGACAGGGTTTTCTCTTTTCAAAACAAAAAAACTAAAAAGTTAAACTGTGAGTAGAAAATATGGATATATGTAATATCTGCTGACAGGTTATTCATTTCTTGGCTTCTTAAAAGTACCGGTAAGTATTGGATAAATGTGATTATAATAATTATACTGAGGATGGAAAAATAAGGAAATAGATCTAGCTAGAATATTTCTACGAATTTAAAAAAAATGATCAAAACAGTCCATTTAATATACTTATATACAATTATTTTGTTTCAACAAAAAGACATATTAACAGTAATTGAGATTGAAAAATGACTATTAGTCCATCAAGTTCAACATTTTTAGATCTCATCTGGTCCTTGTAATAAGTGAATTAAATGTTAAGTGATTGTCTTATAAGGGGGAAAGTACTGACAATCAGATTACTCGCTGAATGAATAGCCTTCTTTCTCTAGTTATCCTAGTCCTATCCTGTATATTGTTGTTGTTTACATGCTCAGTCGTGTCCGACTCTCCGTGTCCTTATGGACTACAGCAAGCCATGCACATCTGTCAGCCACTGCCATTCAGAGCTCCATCAAAATCATGTTGATTGCTTCAATGACCTCATCTATCCATCTCCACTTCCGCTATTCCCTTCTTTGTGTTCCTTCAACATATATTGAATATAACTTATTTTATAAAGTTATGTAGTCTGTTTCACAACTGGCTATGGTAAAGAGTTCCTCGGTCTGACTGCCCTTACTGTAAAGAACCCTTTTCATTCTTTTAGGTGGATTATTTTTGTCTCCTAGCCTTCAGGGATGTCATCTTTTCAGTTCAAAACCTCTTGGCACAAAAAGTTCCCCTGACAAAGCCTTATATTAACCCTTTATGTATTTATATAAAGTAATCATATCCCCTCTTAGGTGCCTTTTTTCTACAGAAAATATATTTAATTTTGTTAGTCTGTCTTCATAGCTTAGTCCATCCATTCCCCTTATTAATTTTGTTCGCTTCTCTGAAACTTTTCCAGCTCAATTTTTTTTTAAATGGTGTCCAAAATGGTACTCCATATATTTTAAATGAGGGTGTACTAGGGATTTGTATATTGGCAGAATTATATTTGCTTCTCTGCATGCTTATTTTTTCTTTCCCAAATGCATACCATCAATTTTTTTGTGTTAAATATCATCTGTCATTTAGCTACCCATTTCTCTAATTTGTGTAAGTACATTATTTTATGATTGAATTACTGTTTACAACTTAGTGTCATCAGCAAATATGGATACATTACTTTCCAGTCCTACTTCTAAGTCATTAATACATATGTTAAAAGTAGAGGACCTAATACTGAACCCTGAGGAACCCCACTTACCACAACAGTCCAATCTGAGTATGTCCCATTTACAACAGCCTTTCACTTTCTATATTTTAGACAGTTCTTAATCCATGAGCAGATATTTAATGCAGTTTCTGCATCCCTTAGTATACACAATAGTCTTCCATGTGA